>JACGCM010001000.1:0-600000 GCA_014058105.1 Kingdonia uniflora | reverse complement strand
AAAATAATAACCGAGAATAACTCTCATATGAATAAAGAATCATAATGCAGTAACAGTAAATAAAATAAAATAATCTCTACTCCCACATAAACGAGTGATCCACAAAGAGACTCCAGTAAAATCGGAGTCAACGTAGCCCAAAAGCATGAGCTCATTCGATCTCCTATAAACAAATCTGTAATCTCTAGTCCTCTTAAAATAGCGAAGAACCTTCTTGGATGCCTGCCAGTAAATAATAGAAGGGTTTTGTTGGTACCTTCCTAATATTCCAGCAACCAAACTGATGTCGGGTCTCATACATGTCATGCCATAGGCTTTCATCTCCTGAAGAAATCGGACGTCACTGTTAGCAAGTATAATATCATCGGCATACAAAAACAAAAATATAAAACGACTCCCACTCTGTTTGATGTATATACAATAATCCATTTTGCACTCGACAAAACCGTAGATCGAAACCACCTCATGAAACTGTAAGTACCACTACCTAGGCGCCTGCTTAAGACCGTAGATAGAGCAATTAAGCTTGCAAAATAGTCAAACCTTCCCTTCGGTCTCAAAACCTTTGGGTTGGTGCATATAAATCTCTTCGTTGAAACGTCCGTTAAGAAAAGTTATCTTGACGTCCATCTGGTGAAGCTCCAAGTCAAAATACGCCGTAAGAGCCAAAATTATCTGTAATGAATCTTTCTTCGAAACTGGTGTGTAAGTCTCATCAAAGTCAATTCTTGAATACTGCTTGAAACCCTTCGCAACAAATCTCGCTTTGAAACGCTCAACCATCCCTTCAGAATCACGTTTGGCCTTAAAGATCCATTTGCATTCAACTGCCTTAGATCATTCAGGTAAAGGTGTTAACTCCCACACAGAGTTGTGAGACATATAATCCATCTCCTTTGTCATGGCATTATGCCAGTGATCTGCAAAACTACTAGCCATAGCCATACTAAAAGATACTGGATCCTCGAAATTAAATAAATCCTATTCAACTAAATAAAGATGGTAATCTGAAGAAATAGTTGAACGCCTCTCTCTAGAAGATCTCTGAGTAGAAGCTAAAGGCTGGGCTGGAGGTGGAATGACAGGAAGCTTAACAGAAGCGGGTGGAGACAAAATCTGAGGGAGAATTAGTAGTACGACAAGGTCTGGAATAGGGTCTAGAATAATAGATGAGTCTGAAAACCATACCGGTCACAGTGATAATATTAGATAAATGAGGAAGCATAGCAACACTGATCAGAGTAGCAGCTGGACTCCGAGTTTCAGAACCCTCCTCAAAGATAAACTCTCTATAAATAGTACTGGTAAAGTGATATCCTTCCTCTATGAAATGAGCCTGAGCACACTCAGCAATCTGCATGGGACGAGAAAGACAATAAAACCTGAAACCTATCAATCTCTTTGGGAAACCAGCGAAGAAACAACTTACAGTCCTCGAATCTTACTTTCTGATATTTGGGTTAAACAGTTTTGCCTTTGCAGGATAACCTCAAACACGCAAGTAATTAAGACTAGGATTTCTCCCAGTTCATAGATGATAAGGATTAACTGGAACATAATAAGAAGGAACTTGATTCTGAATATAGATTAAAAAGCGTAAACACTCTCCCCACAAATTCACAGGGAATCAGTATGACATAACATGTTGCAAACCATGTCCTGATAAGTTCGATTACGGCGTTCATAAAGTACCGTTCTGCTCTGGTGATCCAGAGATAGTGTACTGGCTACAGTACCCTGATCCTTTAAATACTGATAGAATGGTCCCAAATGTTGATCGTCTTGATCGATCTTACCATAATACTCGTCTCCTCAATTTGACTGGACAACCTTGATCTTTCGTTCTAACTGTTTCTCAACCTCTAACGGGAAAGTCTTAAATATATCAAGTGATTTAAACTTTTGATGGATAAGAAAAATATAGGTATAACAAGAGAAATCGTCAATGAAAGTGATAAAATATCGATGATCACCTCAGAACGGAATATGAAAAAGGTCCACATATGTTTGTATGAATCAGCTGTAAAAGGTTTATACTATGAGTAGATTGCTCAGAAACTCTAGAACGTCTAAAAGTAGATAAAATATTAGCCTCAACAGATAAACATAAAAGATAAGTCTCAAATGAATGGTTAAGAGATATACGATATAACCCATCAGCTAGTAAACCATAACCAATAATAG
Organism: Kingdonia uniflora; assembly: GCA_014058105.1. Lineage (NCBI taxonomy): Eukaryota > Viridiplantae > Streptophyta > Magnoliopsida > Ranunculales > Circaeasteraceae > Kingdonia > Kingdonia uniflora. The sequence continues at coordinate 597,816 of JACGCM010001000.1, read as the reverse complement.
AATCATGATGAATAATGTCAAAACCACCATGTCTAAAATTGAAAAAATAACTAAAAAGAGTGCAGCCGAGAAATTAAAACAAAAGATCGTCTCATCGAAGAAACATAAAAGGTGTCTGTCAAATCTAAAGTAATAGTTGTGTCTAAAACCAAGCAAAAAATGCCAACGAGCTCAATGGGAAGGCTTCTAGCATCTCCCGAGAAAACCTGCTCCTCTGGCCTTGCTGGCCGCTTGCTGATGAACCCTTGTGGAGAATTCAAAATGTGAATAAGTTACCCATAATCTAACCACCAAGAGTTGGTGGGAACATCAACCAAATTAGATTCAAAGCAAACATAAATGTGCGAGCGCATATTTTTATTACCGTCATACTTCAGCGATAAAAGCTTAGATAAGTTATTATATTGTCTTCCCTTAACGGAACCCTCAAACTGTATCTTAATGACATTTAACAGTTCCTAGTGAGAACAAAATCAAAATCTAGGTAGACTAGTGCAATCTGGATTTTGAGCTTCCAGTTAGAGTAATTAAAGTCCGTCAAGGTGTTAATATTAGTCAGTTGGTTCTGGATCATAGGGTCCATAGCTGCATGAACCAATGACTTATATTAGAATGTGTAAAAATTAATTGTATGCACGTTTAACTTGATCTGCAAAAGATCTATAACTTGATGTCTTTAATCTCGATCCTACTTGGGGTTAGGATGTTCGAATCAGAGTGTATATAATATTTAAGATATTGATTTTTTACTCTGCGAGTGCAACGATGTATCATCGAATCCCTTCTTTGGGTGGTGATTTGGCATACATTGCCCCCTAGTTAGTGATCACTCACGCTCAAGACTCTGGTCACTTACAGTTTGACTCGAGACACTCCTCACCTTTGGGCTTAGGGTTATCCTCATCTCCCCATACCGTATAGCCTATCTTGACCCACTAATTAATTAAAAGTTTCTTAGCCTCCTTTGAGTGGTTAATTATTTTAAATTTAATTAGTGCAAAGTAATCTTAATGATACTTTACTAGAGAGTCTCAAAATTATAAGAAACGTTCAACTCCATGGACAAAACTCATTTGGGTGTATTTGCCCATTTTATATCTCATCTTCCTAACGACTACTTGATCTCACTTAAACCCCATTAGAGATCCTTGGGCATTAAATCCCTATATCATGAATGATATATAATAGTTTATGCCAAATATGATTATCTAATTAATAAATATTAATGATTCGTTGCTTAAATTTCTTGTTACTAATTTATAGTAATTCCTTAAAAAAATCACCTCATTATGAAGTGCAGCATGATCATAAACACAACATATACAATAAGTACAAGCTTTATAACAATAAGTAAGAACAAAAAACCCATTACAAAAATTGCATATATTATGATAACACAATAGTTGTTCCAACAACTAGAAGCTTAAGAATCACCAATATCCAACATAAGACAAGCCTCCCAAATTATAACAGAACCCCAGTTTCATATAATCATTTCTGGATTTTATAAAATTGAATCCAGATCAAAAACCCACACATGAATGAGTAAAAACCATCAAAAACAACTATCATGAATCACTAGGAGACATCCCAAATACGTTCAGTAAATCCAATAACCAACGGGACAAACCCAATGGTAACACCATAGTCGAACCATCACCAAGCACACACCAACCCAACACCTGCAATAATCTCACACTACCACAAAAACCCCAATGACAGTTCAACAATCACTCGCAATGTCCACGAGCATTCATAAAAGAATGCCAAAAACAAAAACCCACAGGCACAATTTTCCCGTGATTAGACTGTATAGGAACGAGAGTGTTTGATCAAATTGATAAAACCCTAGGGCAAAATCTGCCAACAAGTTGCAAAATTGAGACGCCAAGCTTTGGAATCGAAACCGAAGATCAATGGAAAGAACAATCAAAACCCAAGCCCTTCTCAATCAATGAACAAACAAGCAATTTCAATTTTATAAACTCTCCCATAATCTTGTTCTGATAATCCTTTAGAACAGATCTTGTTCAAGTAAGGTAGTACCTCTGAATCCTTGAGATCTAAGGAGAGACTGCAACCAAAATCTGTTTGGATGAATTCTCACCGTGCGATCACCAGAGCGTGATTAAAGGTTAGATCTCCAATCCTCTATCTCAGCTGTAGAGGATTGTTCTTAGCTCTGCCTCGGCCGGCTGAGGTGGTCGCTCGGTTGTCAGACAGACTCAAACCCCCCAATTTTAACAAAATTTTAAAACCCCATTAAGTATCTTGACTTGTTGAACAATGGGTTGTGCTAGTATTTTAACTTGGGGTTGTTGTTGTTCTAGTGTTGTGGAGAGGAGAGTTTTGTGAGACAAAGTCTGAGATCAGATGCAGAGAGAGAGCAATTTGGAGGAACAAATTTGGAGAAATTACTAGATAAGAGAGGACGCTGATAATAACAGTTTCTTCTCTCGATCATAACACCAAAAATAGAGAGATAGAGGACTCGGTACCATTAAAGTACAAAAAAAAAAAAAAAAAAAAACACTACTGACAACGAGTTTTGTTGCTTTCTCTTTTGCCCGTCAGGGTGAATCCAATCCGGCCACAGCAGTTTCATCAAAATCAAGGTAAATATCACTATGCACACTTCTAAACTGCGCGGCATAATAATAAAAAATAGATTTTGCCACGTGTCTCCATCTGGAGTGTCTATTACCCAATGCGTAGTTCATAAGAGCGGCATGAATTCATCAAAAATCTACCCTGAGGGTGGAGAATCCACCTCCATGGTGAAGAATTCACTGCCATATCATCAATCGACCTAGCTGCTGGGAGGGAAAGAGGATGTAAAAGAGGGTGAATTTTAGAATCCACCCGCCACGTCAAGGTATACCTAGCTGCAGTGGATGCTCTAAGTTAATCAATTAATCATAATAATGCGTATCATAGCGACTGATACCAATTGTAGTAAATTCATACAATTACTATGATTAATAATAGAATATGAAAAATAGATTATACTAAACTCTTCTGCTCTATGAAAATCTCATGTTCTTGAGTTGAGTCTTCATGTTCTTCAATAGAGTTTTCCCTTGGATTGGTTACATACCTTAATGGGATGGTTTTATGTATTGTAGCCTCCAAGAGGGACTTCCCCTCTATTTAACCTGATAGGGTTTGAGTGATCTTCTCATTATACCCTCAAGCCCTAATAAAGAGTAACATTGGGTCCCACCAACCTTAACTTGGTGCATCAATTGGGCACAAGCAATAACACCTACACGACCTATTAACATGTGTGCTCGCGAACTGGAAGTCAAAATATTGACTAGTGCCGGTATAGATGGAAAATCCAATAGGTTTTTGGCACCAAAAGCCAGACGAACTCGTGTGAATCGCATATGTTACCTAACCCTTAACAACACTAAACAAATGCCAAATAATACAGAATTGGTGACAGAGTCTGCATGATTCAATATAACTTATGGTCAAAAGCGTGACAAATTGGCCTGCAACAAATGACAACAAATGCATGAAATGGTGACATTGTGTGCCTTACACGTCTCGAAATGTATTGACGTGTGTACATCGAGGAATTAAATTTGGACATGTAGTGTGATAATATATTTTAAAATGATTTGAACTTTTTTTATTATTATTTAGGAAGTGACATTCGTACTTGTGGAACCCACGGCCTTACTTGTGGAGCCCACGACCTACAAACCTACTGTAATATTCGAGCAGTTGATATTTTTCTAAACAAAAGGCAAAGTTAGGATAAAACAAATGGCAAAGAAGACTGAACAAATGGGAAAATCGGTATTGATAATGATAACTAGCTGTTACCAAATGATATAGGTGTCTGAAAGAATACCAGAGTTTAACTAAATAAATGACATAGTTTGGTTAGCAGCAGCCGCGCAAACGATTTGCCATCGTTTGTTCCATGAGTAGAGTGCAGTAGAGTACCATCATTTTCTCCATGCCCAAGGAGTAGAGTACCAGTCTTTAATCAAACACTTCGTAGGCAGCAGTCACACAAACTGTTTGTGACAAATAATCGAGACGATTTTTACGGTTTTTGCGGTCGAGTAAGAAGAAGAAATTGTTCGATGAATCGGGATAACTTTTGGCGCCAAAAACCAGATGAACTCATGTGAACCGCACGTGATACCTAACCATAAACAAGATAGGAAATAGTAACAGAATTGGTGACAACCTTCTTACAGATAACAAATCTGTTACAAGGTGAGACAAACTGTCCCGAAACAAATGTCAAGTAATGCATGAGATAGTGACAGTGTTTGCCTTACACGTACATCGCGGAATTAAATTTGAACGCGTGGCATGATAATATATTTTTAAATGATTCAAACTTTTTTTTTTATTATTTCGGAAGTGACATTCGTACTTGTGGGGAGCCCACGTGCCTGCAAAAAACAGGTGACAATTTGAAACAGGTAACATTTCATTGAACAAATGGCAACGTCATGGTGGTACAAATGACAGCCAATTAAGAACAAATGTAAAACTTGCGGGAATATAAATGACAGATTTCTGAGCAAAGAGATAGTTCTGGGAAAACAAATGACAAATATTCTTTAACAAATAACATCGATTGTTTGTCTTATAATGACAAAGTTTTTCTTAACAAATGATAAATAACAAATGGTAATAACACGTACCTTGATATAATAGTTTTAAATGAGTTTTACAATTTTTTATTATTTCGAATGTGACATTCGTACTTGTAGAGCCCAAAAACAGGTGGTTGTCTACTGTTATATTGCAACTTTAGTATGGGCAAAATTAATTTTTCCTCTTACCAGTATCGATTTTAGAATTTATTATTCTCTGGGTCTTATAATTTCCGAAGATAGAATGACCCAAAAAAAAAAAAACTAGTAAACTTTAGTCTGCCAAACCCAGGAGCAATCTCTACCTGGCCCTAATACTCCACAAACTTCTTCCTTGGAGAAAATTTGCTGCTGGAAATTCATGTATATCAGTAAGAAATTCATGTCAAAAAGTATACTGTAACTTGTATTAGCATCTTAAATCGCCATGATGTAAAGACCCTGCCTGTATGGCCAATCATAGATAAAAGGTCACAATGGTTAACCTATATACCTTACAATGGTTGACACTTGACAGTGCACAGACTTCATACCATACCAGAGCTGAATTCAAACAGTGACCGAAAAATGCCCAAGTAGTTCTAAAAGCCGTTAGACTCAAGGATAAAAATATCATACAACAAAATAACAGCGGTGAAGCAGTTTTATTGCAAAAGCTTTTTTGTACACTAAAGATACAAAACGCGCTATTCTTATGAGTTCGTTCGATGTTTACAAAACATTGTGGTAAATTCAGAAAATAAATATGTATTCCTTTACATTCTCAAACAAATATTAAAATGCCCTGCTAAGTTTCATACAAGCCCTTACCAACACCAACATCACTTGCTTGTTGCAGGGGTCCCGTAAGCCTCTGCAGCATACAAAACTACAGCGACATCCCTGTCAGTTGAGCTGAAGCCGACCATACCAATCATGTAAATATACATTGACCACCTTCATACTCCTAGCTGGAAGATTTCCATGTAAACAAGTTAGCATCGACACATTTTTCTTATCCAGAAAGCAACAGAGATTTTTTGACTCTCACCCCCATTAGATTATCGTAATAAACCAGGAATTTCTACTTACCCCAATTGAATATTTTTGAGATGTAAGTTTAATTCTTACCTTACAATGGGGTTAAGAATCAAATAACTATTAAACTTGACCAACAATCGGGGAAGGGTGAGGGATCAATTAGCGAGGCTCAAAATCAAAATATTCTGACTTCTAATACCAGGTTCAGCTATTTCTGGGAACTCCAAAAGATACACTTCGACAACGGCGTTTCTTTGAGCCAACCTGCAAATAGAAGTACCTTCATCAGTAGTAGTCGCTTGGAGATATATCAATTCCAGAAAGGATTGACTGTTACATTCAAAATGACTCAAAAGAAAAGTTGATAAATGTCTGGTACTTGGATCAAAATCTCTCTCTTATCAGCAATTCCCACTGTTTTATTCGTATCAATAAGTCATTCCACTAACTGATTTACTTATTTTGCAAAATATAAATAGTCAGATTAATTATTTCAATCAATCATTTGTTATTTCCCGCATATAAGATATAATCATTGTTAAGAAAAAAACTCGAGATTAATATCAAAGATATATAATCATTTTGTAAAATAAAGAACACAATGGCCAATATATAATAGTTAATACATAACATATACATACCATGAATAAGCAAGGATTATAAGATTCACAAGCACATGGGACTAATCATTGTTAATATGCACTAAGTTGGTGTATCTTTTCTTTGGACACTGTAGTTCAGAATCAGATCATGTAAAAAACACAGTTATAGCCGTTGTTTCCTAAGTAGGATATGCGGACTTGCCCTCCCACTACAGCAGCTTATTGCTATTGTTAGAGTAACTTATCTATCAATACTGGCAATACAACAACAATTGGGAGTAAGTTAGCACCTTGAATCCAACATTTTTTCTCTCCAAACTTTCTACTGCACTGAATTAGTATTCCATATATCCAGACTTTAAAAGTGACTTCAGTCTCCACCAAAGCAATCCGTTTGTCTACAATACCGTAATCAGATGTTATAACCCCTTCCAAGTCCAGTCCTTTACATTCCATTAATGAGTAACTAGTTAAGCTGGCAATAGTTTGTAAGCATTCTTCGGAAAGGATACCTACTTATAGGGTAATGCTACCCTACACTTTTCCTTAACAGATTACTCAAAGCCTCTGCCAATGCAATAGATAGATAGTAACTACTTTATAAACAAGGCTTCTAGAAGCTCAGTGTTCAACAGCTCGTACTTTCACCCTTGGGCAGGCCCCTTGACACATCAGGACAGTTGATACTAGATGAACAAGCCGTTGCCGACTCCTCAAATAACAAGTGTCAGAGACAGAAAAAAAAGCATTGCAGTGGATAGACCCCCTTGTCTTCACCTATAAAGACTCTAGATCTGCACTCTTTCAATACGACAACACCACATGTCAAAAGAAAATATACCCCAATGGAGTCTCTATTAGAAATAACCTACCAGCCAGGTCTGGGGAGACTCCTTAATAGATTTAAGCATCAATCGTTGAACATCAAAGATACTCAAGAAGACCAAAGGCACCTTTGAGCCAAAGGTGCCTTATCCGCAACGCCTTCTTCCGGCTAATAAAGGGATTCAATTTGACGAGATATTGGATTCATTTAAGCAAGTTCATATAAATATTTCAGTACTCGATGCCATCATGCTCCCTGCATAAGCCAAATTCCTTAAGGATGCGTGCACTAGGAAAAGGAAAATCAATGTGCACAAAAAAATCTTCTTGACTAAGACATTAACCTCTCCTAAGCTTCGAGATCCTGGAAGCCTAACCATCCCTTGTAAAATTGGAGATCACAAAGTGGATAGGGCGTTACTCGACTTAGGAGCTAGTGTGAATGTCTTACCTTACTCGGTCTATCAGGAATTAGGACTTGGAGAACTCGAACCTACCCGAATGACACTTCAATTGGCTGACAGGTCAATACGATACCCACGTGATATCCTTGAAGATATTTTTATCAAGGTCGATACTCTCATTTTTCCTGTAGAATTTTTGTTTTAGACACTGAAGATGTCACAAATCCTAGCTGTGAGATCCCCGTCATATTGGGCCGCCCTTTCCTGCGACTGCTCATGTCATTATTAATTGTTTTAATGGGGTCTTACAACTATCAATAGGAGACATGAAAATCAAACTCAATGTTTTTAACAATAATACTCAAGTCCCTCATTCTGATAACATGGCTGAGCTGAATATGATTGACTCCCTAGTTTACAACTCGTTTCCTAAATCATTTTTTGAGGACCCTTAGAATCATGTCTTGAGAACTTTGGTGAAGACTTTGATAAAGATACGATCGTTGAAGAGTTTAATGTTCTACTTGACTCAACACCTATTTTTAACAAGTCCAACCTCTTGAACCGTCCAATACTTTGCCTATTCCATCTATCGTTAAAGTACCCAAATCAGACCTCAAGCCATTACCTAAGACTCTGAAGTATGCTTTCTTAGGTGATTCTGAAACTCTGCCTGTGATCATATCTTCTAATCTAAATGTTGACCAGGAAAGTAGATTATTGGGTATCCTTGGAAGACACAAATCAGCCCCAGGGTCGTCTATAGCAGACTTGAAGGGGATTAACCCGACCGTTTGCATGCACCGCATCAATCTCGAGGAAGGTGCTAAAAATTCTCGCGAGATGCAACGGCGGTTGAATCCCACCATGATGGAGGTGGTGAAGAAAGAAGTTCTCAAACTTTTGGACTCAGGTATCATATACCCCATTTCGGATAACAAGTGGGTCAACCCCGTTCAGGTTGTACCTAAGAAATCAAGGATTACAGTAATTGAGAATGAGAATAATGACTTAATCCCCACCCGCATGACCACCGGGTGGCGTGTATGTATCGACTACAGGAAATTGAACACGGTCACAAGGAAAAATTATTTTCCTCTTCCATTCATTGAACAAATGCTTGAACGCTTAACCGGAAAGAGTTATTACTGCTTTCATGACGGTTATTCTGGATACAATCAGAACCCCATTGCCCCAAAAGATCAGGAGAAAACAACTTTCAATCGACGCATGCCATTTGGGTTGTGCAATGCACCCGCTACATTCCAGCATTGTATGATGAGCATATTTGCTAATATGGTTGATAAGTTTCTTGAAATCTTTATGGATGACTTTTCAGTGTTTGGAACGTCTTTTGACGAATGTTTACATCATTTATAGTTCGTGCTAGAACGATGTACACAAACAAATTTGGTGTTAAACTAGGAAAGGTGTCACTTCATGGTGATACAAGGGATAGTTCTTGGACATATTATCTCCAACAAAAAGATTGAAGTCGATAAGGCCAAGATCGACATTATTTCTTCTTTACCTCCACCTCGAACGGTTAAGGCCATTCGATCATTTATGGGCCATGCTAGATTTTATCGCCGGTTCATCAAAGATTTTAGCAAAATTTCTCAACCATTGTGCAATTTACTTGCTAAAGACACTGATTTCAACTTTTATAATGCATGTTCAGAAGCTTTTGAGAAGCTCAAATTTCTATTAACTTCAGCCCCTATCATCCAACCTCCCAATTGGGAACTTCCTTTCTAGCTCATGCGCAACGCTTCAGATTACGCTGTGGGAGCGGTTTTAGGGCAAATAGTAGATAATAAACCTCATGTTATTTACTATGCTAGTCGCACGCTCAATGACGCACAATTAAATTACTCCACCATGGAGAAGGAGTTATTAGCTATTGTGTTTGCCTTAGAGAAATTTCAATCATACCTTGTTAGATCTAAAATCATTGTTTACACCGACCATGCGGCCTTAAAGTATTTTATCTCAAAAAGGCGTTAAGCCTCGGTTAATTCGATGAATTTTTTTGTTACAAGAATTTGATATCAAAATTCGAGATAAGAAAGGTGTTGAAAACGTTGTTGAAGATTTTCTCCCTATCCTAGAAACATTTCCTGAGCAGCTCATGATTATCTCACAACTGCCTTAGTACGTCGATATTGTCAATTATCTTGCTACAGAACGATTACCTGACCATTGGTCAAAGTAAGATAAAACCAAATTTTTGCACGAGGTTAGACGTTTTAGTTATCTTGCTACACAACGATTACCAGACCATTGGTCAAAGTAAGATAAAACCAAATTTTTGCACGAGGTTAGACATTTTAGTTGGGACGATCTTTATCTATATAAGTTGTGTTCAAACCAAGTGATCAGGAGATGTATCCCAAATGATGAGATCCATAGTGTATTCACATTTTGCCACACCTTAGCTTGGTAGAGGACATTTTGGTGCCAAGAAAACCGCTGCAAAAGTCCTATAATCTGGTCTCTATTGGCCTACCATTTTCATGACGCACATACCTTTCGTTCTGAATGTGATAGGTGCCAGAGGACCAAAAATATTTCTCAACGTAACATGATGCCCTTGAACAACATACTTATCGTTGAACTATTCGATGTTTGGGGCATTGACTTTATGGGCCCATTTTCTTTTCGCTGGTACCTTTACATTCTCGTTGCGATAGATCATATTTCCAAATGGGTTGAAGCGGTGACATGTCAAACGAATGACCATAAGCCTATGGTAAAAAATTTAAGAACATTTTTAATTGTTTTAGCACCCCTCGGGCAATTATAAGTGATGGTGGTAAACATTTTTGCAACCGTGTCTTTCAAACTCTTTTGAAAAATTACTCCATCACTCATAAAGTGGCCACACCATACCATCCACAAACAAGTGGCCAAGTCAAAATCTCCAATCAGGAAATCAAAAGAATTTTAGAAAAAACTGTTCAAACCGGTCGTAAAGATTGATCTAATCGTCTTGATGATGCCCTTTGGGCATATCGAAGGGCTTATAAAACCCCGATTGGTATGCCACCCTATAGACTCTAGATCTGCACTCTTTCAATACGACAACACCACATGTCAAAGGAAAAAATACCCCAATGGAGTCTCTATTAGAAATAACCTACCAGCCAAGTCTGGGGAGACTCTTTATAGATTTAAGCATCAATCGTTGAACATCAAAGATACTCAAGAAGACCAAAAGCCAAAAGAAATTAGCTGACCTGCAGTGATTAATCAACTCACCACTACAGTGATTAATTAACTCACCACTACAGTCACACCAGAAAAGAATGCAATAAGATATGTTACAGGATAAGATGTCAGTTATTTGAACTTTATTACCACCCGCACTCCAAAGAAAAATTGAACTTTTAAATGGCTTTCGGCAAATATAGAATAACATCTCGCACTCAACCAAACATGGATTTTAATGAAGACATTTCATAAATCAAAGCCTAGAATTGAAAACAACCAAGGAGAAGCGGTCAGAACACCAAAATGGGTTACACAGAAACAGATATTCAATCAAGACAGGCCAAGTCATATTGCGGAGATGCCCTATGCTCTCCCAGTCCCCGCCCGCCAACCAAAGTCAACCATAAATTCCTCAAAGAACGCCAGTAACCTATTCACTGTAGCTCCAAGCATTTATTCTTTGACGTCAAGAATAATATTACCAAGCATTCCAGATCTACCTGCTATTGTAGATTCTGTTCTTCCAAACTGACTAAACGCCTCAAATAACAGCAATTAATACTATAATTTCAGAAAACTTGTCCCTTTGCAGCGAACTCACCCTAAGCCATCTTAAAACATATAACTCAATGTGTTCAGCATAATTTCACTCACATTAATCGAACTGTAAATGGGATCATACCTCATTAATCACCTAAAGTATCTAGTGAATGACAATCAGCTGATCCCCAATTACCGAACATATCTTTAACCAACTAAAACCTGATTCCTTACTCTATGGTTAGAAAGTGAGAACAAAATCTTAACATGATTTATGTACGATTTCGCTCAAGAAACCAATTCGGCTGGGAAGCATTTAAACTTTGTTGAACGGGAGCGACTAAGGTTCGGTATAGGGTGAGCGCAGAGCTCGAGAGCCAGAAGACAGAGAATGCAATTAATACTAACAGGAGTAATGCGTCCCGCTCTCAAGGATCTATTTAAATAACCGAGGACGAAATGTTATCAATGCGACCTGCATCGTCAGGAGTGAGTAAAGAAGCCTGAGTGATTTGATTGTCAACTCTACAACTCTCTGCAGAGCGTAAACAATAACAGGCCATTGCAGCAAAACAAGGCATCAACAAGAATACGAGTTAGAGGAGGTTAGATCTACTTAAAATTAGTGTATGGAGAGGGAAGAGAAGGAATATGGAAGATTAGCGAAGGTACAAGGTTGAATACATTTAAAGATAGGATCACGCTGTGGGAAGAAATGTAATGTGAGACTACCGCTCTTATGGATTTTTTTGCCTTTGCTCTCATTAAAAAGAGCCACTAAAAAATTTCACCATGTTATGGATGGTAAAGTGGTATCGATTTTAGAAAGCACAACAATGATTGGGATATAGTCTTTATACAAAGGACTCTCAAAAGATAAATAAGATAGTATGGTTAGTGCTACAGGTACAATAGGATGTTCATAAATTTTAAAAATGGTTTCTTCTAACTAAACTAAATCATTTAAACATCCATTTCTATGAACTTTCAAATATTTGAGGCAGCAAGCGTATTTGAGGGACCAAGGTCCCATAACAACTCACTTCCTTCGCTTGGACTGTCTTCCTAGGATATCTTTTGAATGCGAAGAATCTAATAGGTAGGATGTGGGTCCTGTGAGTTATTAATGTGAAAGTCCAATGGTGAGAAAACTTTGATCACTTGTGCATTATTGAGTGTACAAAGTGTAGTCCTCTCTTTTAGTTTTAACTCTTTTATTCGGCTTCTTTGCTAGATACTAGGAAAGATTTTAATTTCAAAGAAGTTTATCCTTTTCGAAAAGGTAAAATTATTTATTGATTGAATGATCCAAAAACTTTCCCTGATGAAATGAATATAACCAAAAGCAAAATAAAATAAAAATAAAAAATCTCAGTAGGAGAATTACCAAAGTCATTCCAAACCTGAATAAGTAATGGTTCTCCTTCCCACCGCTAGATTCCCAACTTGGGTCCCTTTCATAACTTCAGAAGTCGGAGATAAATATAGCGAAATTGCATAAATGTCAAAGACAACTGCTTCCATATTCTTTACATCCCGTAAAAGTCATTAATTAGAAGAAAAACTAACCCACATAGTGATAGAGATCCAGATGGCTCACTATATCCCTCTTCTAAAAGCCTTACACCACTACACTTGAAAGGAAAAGTTGAATTACTCATGGAAAACTCAAGGAACAAAGCAAAACGTGAAGAAAATATTCGCCCATGGCACTATCAAGGAGAACCTGCAGTGAAGATATATATCTATTGTCCCATCCATGTGTCCAATAACAGTTTGCACATACATACCTCTTTTTTTAAGGCTATCTTTCATCAAAATATGACTTCGCACTCGCAATAGAAAAATCTTCAAAGGCATGTCCTTCCTCCTAACCTTTCGAACCAAAAATCCCACATGCCAACAATCCTCGTGGCACTTTTTTCTTGATCAAGTGCCCACATGCACTCGCAATAGAAAAATCTTCAAAGGCATGTCCTTCCTCCTAACCTTTCAAACCAAAAATCCCACATGCCAACAATCCTCGTGGCACTTTTTTCTTGATCAAGTGCGCACATAGATCTAACCGTACATATGTATTACATCTGCCCATCCTATGTCTCCTGAATCATGATCTAAATAATCCATTAAAATTATCGACACAAAATCTTTTAATTCTCTACAAAACTGGTGCCTACAAACTTAAAAGTCCAACTAATCACAGTTCGCTTGCTCCTTATAATTCTACCACCCCATTTTTTAACTCAAGTGTTGTAGAACGATGTGTACATCTCAGCTAATGGTCTCGCATCACATCATTATAAGTAAGAATTGGGTGCTTGAAAGTTAGTCCCGCATGTAATAAATAAGCTGATGTTGAGGAAGTTGATCACTTGCTCAATAAATGCAAACAAGTGGATGCACGAGGTGTGCATCTTATTTTTCAGTTTACAGGATGGGAAATTCAAAGGATTGTACTGTACATTACATTGCTTTGTTCTCCGACGAGATGATACTCTTCTCTAGTGGTTTTACATTATAAAACATTTTCAATTTCTATCATTTAGGGCATTTAGAGGTCAAGGAAAATATACATAGGGGAAGAGAGTAGATATCTTCTCTAAAATCCTCAATATCTTGTTTATCGCCACTCTGAGTACGTTGGTATATGACTTTGAGAAAAAAGGAATGTTCTTCTGAGCAATTTGTATATATGCTATTTCTTGCCTTTATTTGGAACCTTGATATATGGCTATATGCTATCTTGTTACCTTTCTATTTTAATAGCATCTCTAAGGAAGACAAATCATCCTTCAAAAGGATTTGATGTGTTCCATCCTCCATAAACTAACTGATTAAGGGTGTTAACAAACTATAGTGTTTGATCATCTGTTTTCATATAAATATTTATAATGTTTTCTTTACTTTAAATTGCCAGCTTCTCTTTCCTTATAGTAAGAAAATCCTAAACTGAGTCACTACAAAATATGTCCATAGACTAATCTGCATTTCAGGGTTTCAATAACCATGTATCGGCTGGTATCAAATTCATAAATAAATATGTAGATACTCGTCAATTGGCAATGATTTTAAGTAAAAATGATCTGGCACAATAAGAACATAATTAATGATGGTATGAAATTTTTATGCTCACCTTAGATGGAGGGGGTAAAGAAGCCTGGCGTACAGGACTAGGCTCAGTTAGCTGCCGAATCTCCTGAAGCTGCCTAGCAATATCTGCCAAAAGTTCTAACTGAACTTTATCTCTCTCGTTGTGTTCAACCGAAAAACTAAGTTTTTCTCTTCCCTCTTGAACTACCCTTAGCCTATCCCTAAGCCAGCCAACTTCAGTTTCAAGTTTTATCCTTTCATTATCAACTGCAGACATTGAATTCCTCCTCATATTAGAAAATAGAAGTTTTCCTTGTACTTTATCCAACCCACAACTCATGTCAGAACTCCTTCGAGTATCTGGTTCACTTACTTCTCTGCTTGTACTTCGTTGTTCAATTAGAATATTTGCCCCAAGGCTGTCCGTTGTGTCATCCATGAACAGTTGTCCACTTTCTTTTTCAGATACCTGATCTATCAACTTCGATTTATCATCAATAACGTAAACATCATGAATACTTGGCTCACCCTCAAATTCAGAACCGTGTTGATTACAATCTCCTTGTTCTTTATCATTCTCGTGCTTCTCCGCTTTTGGCGCATCACATGGAAAACTGGTTCCTATTTCACTGTTTGTTTGGTTGCTGCTTTCAAAAACTATAGTCTTCTGAAGCAAATTAAGTCCCTGGGACCCATCACTGGACCCGGAATTTGTCTCCGGTCTTAATTCCATTGAAATTGTACCCTTCTCCTGATACTCTTCTTTGCATTCATCCATCCAATCGGTTCCACGTGAACTCTGTTTATCAATACTTATACTCCTTCGTACATCCTCCCGTTTCAGAAACTTGCCAGAATTTTTGTCAAAGTCAAGTACGCAACCTATTTGGCCGGCAGTATCTGGATACTTCTCAGCATATTTTACCATTTTCTTCTTACTAATGGACTCGCTAATCTGTTGCAGCATCAGCATTGGGTCTTCACTCATATCAGTTGATGAAGCCGGCTCATCTTCAAAAAGCATCATCTGCCTATAGGCTTCAACTTCTTTCTCCAAAAAGAGTTTCTCCCTCTCTCTCCTCACCAGAATCTCAGTCAGAATGTTCATCTCTTCTGCATCATACGCAGACTTTTCTTCAATCATTCTTTGGTACTGCCGAGCTTCCATTTCCACTGATGCCTTCTCCTTTTGAAGGCGCAATATCATAGCCATCGCTTCGTCGGCAGCACTTGCAGCTGCACTTCTCTCCTTATCCAACTCTAAGTACAGAGCAGCACGAGCAGAATATTCTTCTTCAAGCGCTTGTTCCAAGACACGTATTGCATTAATGTCGCTTCTAGGAGAACACCCTAACTCTTGTTTAAAATAGTTTCTTACTAATCCTGGACCAAAAGAAGCATCCTTCTTTATGCTTTGACTTTCCCCAAGCAATTCAGCACTGTATTCATGCAAATAAACTCTAGTAGCATCCCCCTGGTCATCTGAAACCACATAAAATATGCATCAGCATTGGAACTGTGAGTAATAGCATAGTGCAATTTCAAGGGCAACAATACAAATATTTTTTAAGAAAATTTGAAATAATAATAACTGTAGAAAAAAAGAAATTAAGAGTTTAAAATTGTGGAGAAGAACATCTGACAACATTTGACAGGAATAATTCGAAAACTAACTGTTAAAAATGCCACTTTTATTTGAGGTGTGGGTCTTTCCTATCAACCAGTATATCTATATCTATATCCATATTCTATAATGCATTTTTCCCGCGAAACTCTCGTGTTTTAAATCAACCGTGCCTTATAAAAAACATTTTTAACAGCCTAACCGTAAAATCAGGATTAGTCTTACCAATTTGATAATTTATTGTTTATTCTAAAGTAAAGAATCAGCTTTTACAGATTCCTTTTAGTAATAACCTCAGAGAAAATGTGAAACTTTCGTGGGAGTGTAACTATGAAAGTCTACACATAAAGACCTTTTAGTAATGACCGAAATTAACATTACTTAAATAAAAGAACTTTGATCATTTCTAGTGAAAAACACATCGAAAAACAACAAAATCTCTTCTAAGTTCTAATCAAGTTCTTACCATAAAAATATGTATTCTTCCCGCAACAAAACTACTCCTAAGCTTCTTTTAATAGGCATCTCATAAAAACATGAACTTTTAGTAAGACTTATACTCACATCCTCCTCCAGATTTCGTAACCTGGGATCCTCCTTCTTCAGCCATCTCCCGCTCTACTCGTGAGTCCCTTGCCACCGTCCTCGACGAATCCCCACCAACCCCTTTCCTCCTCCGCATTATAACCCCACTAACCCTAGGCCTCTGATGCACCACCCCTTTCCCCTTCCCATGAATCCCATCACCCCTCTTCTCCAACAAAAGGGGTGCTCTGAAAACACCCTCCGACGACGTCTCGCCCTTGCTATTACAATGATCATCACCCTTAAGCCAAATCGAATCAAAGGGGAACTTTGTTTTCACAGATAATTGAACATTGGAGATCTTACTAATGGGTGAATCAACAAGTAATCTTTGTAAACATTTGTGACCTTTGGGATCACCAAAGAGACCATTACAAGGACAAGGGAGATATAATCCAAAGATAGATAAGAATTGAGAGGATAGATATGCGATTGTTGATGCACAGAGGAGGAAATATGCGATTGCAAGATCGAGATAGGATCCAATTAGAAAGGTGAATGTCCATGAATGAATTGTTATGCAAGGAGACATGAGAATTGGGGTGAATTTGGGGTAAAATGAAACCCTAATTTCCGATTTTGATTTTAATTTTTGGGGATTTTATGATAGTTGTTGAGAGAGTTGGGAAGAGTGACTACTAGCAACGGTAGTATCTGAGAAGACTGAATTATGGTGTTTGGTTTTGATTGAGTGTATCCGGGTTCCTAATTCATCAACATTTGCATGACTAATCCATGGGGCACGTGACAGCCCTGTTAACCCACATGTCGGGTTTAGCCAAGATAAATCGAAGTGGGTGGCCCCTATTCGTGCTCGAGACACATTTGCTTCTTGATTAAGGTTCATGAACTAATCTGGTCGTTTTACTAGGATAATGTGGGATGGTTGCTGCAACGGAAATTTATAGGGAAGAGGGAGAGGGAAGAGAGAGAAAGAAAAGATGAGGGTAAAGATGATTGGAGTTTTTGGGAGGATAAGTGTGAGTCGTTTTCTCACTAACACTATCACTAAAACAATATAGAGAAATTTTAAATACACCCGAAAATACTAAAAACCCGCTCCATTTCATTATTTAAATTTTAATATGATTTTTCAACTGGTAGAGACAATTATGCCCTCAAAATAAGAGCATCACATATTTTCTTTTGAAAGCTCACCCCCTCCAACACCTTAACTAAACGTGAAATACTTTACTCTCTGAAACAAGAAGAAATCAAATTAAAAAATTTATTTGGGCAATAAGCACATAACTAATACTAACAATTAGATACTTGTAAGCATCTTTTAACTTCATTGAAATGTTAATACCATGCAAGTATGTAACCATCGTTATGATTTAAGAGAGATAAAATGTGATAATATAGAGAGCGAGAGAAAGAGATGATGTACTTGACATTGAATAAAAATTACACCAATGTTAAGAGAATGTCATCACAAACCAACTTCATTATTATTGTTTGTCTTCAAAAAAATTACCATAAAAGGGAAAATGAAAAAATGAAGTCGTGAAACAATGTGACGATTTACTTGATTTTTTCTACTCTATTTTGTCATTTTGTCTTACTTGAAAGATGGGGTGAGCTAATTAACTAACATATACACTAGTGGGGTGATCTTAGTCTGGGGTGAGCTTCTTAAGATTCGGGTGTATTTAAAATTTCTCAACAATATATTCGATTGTTCGACAATATGCTTGAATTAAATGTCTAATATACCCTCTTTATTTGTCAATGTTCTTGACCTCTTTTGTAAAACTTTGATTGCTTGGTATGACAACTCTATTGTACATTGAAAAATGTGACAATACGCCAAGATTATTAATGAAATTTATCTTTGTTATTAAGAAGATGTTGTACCTAATGATTCAAGAGACACCACGATTGTTCACTGTTCTAAATGTGTACACATTATAAATGTTGATCTGAGTAATAGGATGGTCTGATCTTTAGCAACACGGAACAAAGTCTGAGCTTTTGCTGCACGGACAAAAAAATAAAATTTGTTCCGCCCATGGAGACATTTTCTTCCATGTATGTGCAGACGGCCAAGCTAAGTATGGAGTTATCACATGGCAACCCTTGTAGATGAACCATTGGAGATGGCATTCTCTTAAACATCTAGGCAATTGGGTACTCATACCTATCCTTAAAGAATGCATGGTTGATATTTTTTAAAGGTTTTGTTTCAGCCAGAAAATCTTTGGACTAATAATTATTGGCTCCAACTTATTGAACATAATATAAAGCAGATAAATCTCCAACACACTCTGAAGTCTAAACACGAACATGTCTGTGTTAACACTTGGTACTTCTCCATTTCTCACCTCCACCAATCTCACCAATTCTAACTTCTTCTTCAAGGGAGGAACTCACTCTCAAACAAACATGTAGATCTTTTCCATACAAAACCTTCAGGTATTTGTTTTTGTTTTAAGTTATAGTTAGCAGCTTAATGTACTATATGAAGAATTATAGGTTATAATGTTATTTTGTTATAATATATCATTTAAATGTGTGTAATCTTAAATTGTAAACTTATTATTCCCCACCCATTTCCAAGATATAAAATGCAAGAGGATATAAACAGTAGAAATTGCCTTAAAGTTTGTTATTAGTGCATCCTAACCTCTAATTTAGACATTGATGGTTGTGAGTGCTAGCCTAAGAAGCTAGTCTGAGGGGTCTGCCCAAAGTACGTTAATAAGGATCGAATGTCGTAGGTCCGCATCCTAATGTATTAGCTTCTCTAACAACCATGACCATGATCATGCTCTTTAGTCTTTAACAAAGTACTTAACCCCAGCTTCTCCTTAAAAAATGTTTTAACTAAACTGTTAATATTAAGCACGCCGCCAACAACCATGATCATGCATTCATGTTCTTTAGTCTTTACACTAGCAGAAAAACAACCTTTAGGGATGGCAAAAAAGCGTCCCAAAAGGCCACTAATCCGTCCCTACAGCTATTAGGGACGTCTTTAGGGACGGTAAAGTGTTCTCCCTTTAGGGTGGCGTCCTAAATATATTAGGGACGGGCACATCCATTTCTAATACTATTAAGGACGGCTTTAGAGACGCCAAAAATCCGTATCTAAAGGTCATTGTTTTTTAACTCCTTTGGGGACGGAGTTCCGCCGTCTCTAATACATAATATTATAGACGAATTTGTTTGTCTATAAAAGTATGGCGCAAAATTTTCTCGCTAGCGTCAATATTATTGGGGACAGATTATTCTGTCTCTAATACACAATATTTAAGACAGATTTGTTTGTCTCTAAATGTATGGCGCCAAATTTTTCCACTAGTGCCAATATTATTGGGGATGGATTATTTTGTCTCTAATACACAATATTTGAGACAGATTTGTTTATCTCTAAAAGTATGCCACCAATTTTTTCCACCAACACCAATATTAATAGAGACAGAATAAATCGTCCTTAAAGAAAGATGCTAGATGTAGTATTTTTACAATTTGAATTACGCTTCTATTAGATGTATATATCATTTATCAACCACAAGTTAATTTAAAAGAGAACGATTTATTTACAAGATTCCACAAACACCAATTTTATATAAATAAATAAAGTCTCAATCCTCGTAAAACATTAAAAATTATTATTCAATCACTAATTACAACTTGAGCATTCAAATTAATTATCCAACCTCTTACGTACTAAACATGGAACCATCGACACACGAATTATATCTCTACGTATAATAAACACTTGCTTGTATCGCTCCTATAATTGTTAAAAAACTACCTGAAACAAAAAAAAATCAAATTGTTACAACCTCAACTACAACATATAAAAATAATTGCAAACCAAAAGATAATAAAATAATGAAGTTCACATTATAAAACCGAAAATATCAAATATCAAATGGCGCGTCACATCTATATCAGAGTCATGCACGGGAGCAAATCAAATAGGAGAAATCCTACTGAAATTCGACAACACTTCCCCTATAAATTATACATTTCTATTTTGTACCTGCTAAAAAGCATATACAATTTATAAACACTCAAGTGAATAACGTAATCTTTCTGTTTGAGAATGCTTAGGGCCAGTATACACACAATACGCTCCCAATTCCTAAGATTATGAAATTCACACAAATCGCACGACAATTGGATATCAAATTATGGTTATATCAACTACGAGGGTTAATATATACAAATCTCAATAACTATAAACATTAACACCTGATTAAGCATAATTTTATAGCATGAGTATAAATATCTAGAAGCTGCAACATTATACCACCAAATGCTACTCGACACGTAGTATGGTAAAATGTAAAGTATTCGTATACACCAAGAATACGCATACCTGAAAGGACTAGAAAACTCTTGCAACCAATATTTTGTCCAAAAAGAATATCAATGCTAATCTACGAAGTAAAAAAATCATTGAATAGGATGTTATGTCACTATATCATGTTGGTCTACAAATATCATATGTTGGTTAGGCCAATTTTAGCTCTAAAATACTAACATATAGGGTCAAAAATTCAGAAATCCTACTAATGAGAACATTACAACAACAAAAGCATAAGTCAACTCTATTCAAGATTTCTTATCTAGAAAAGAAAAAGCATAGTTACCTTAGAATAATGATTAACTTTGAGACCTGACGATACTAATTATTATCCGGAAAAGGGATACCTGCAATTTGCATCAATCGCTTAAGTTTTCCAAATGGGTTTCCTTCTAAACGACTTGCACCACCATGCTTTCAAGTATTTAACAAAACCTAAGAGATACCAAAAACATTAAGGAGATGAGACCAAATCCTCATTAGAGCCAGACTATGAAAAAGTAAGCGACTAATGTTCACATCCCCTATACCAGAAAAAAGGACGCATAGGATTCACAGCCATGACTCTTCATCTTACTTATCTCTAGTCATCATTCACCCCTAAGCCACTCCTAATTTAAGAAAAGCTCTACTTTGGAAGGAATCTCCTTCCTCTAGACAAGTGCCTCGAGAAATTCACACTTCGGTACAAACCTCAAACAATTTTGAAAATGAAGGTTGTATTATTCTCTTGGAGAAAGGTTCATAGTGGTTTAGAGGGGCATTAATTAATAAGTTTGTGGCAAAATGGAATGGGCCAATGACAGAAAGTGTTTACTTTTCATCATAGGCTGAGATTTGAGATTTCAGGCTTGGTCCAGTTATTTGCGTGGTTTTTGTACTTTGTTCTTCCTTCTCTCCATGTAATTTGCTTTTTGCCCTGTCTCTTCTCAACACTTTTGTTCTATAAAATTTTCCCTTATAAGATAAATAATGCTAAACAATATAATTATCAGAGGGTGTAAACTTTGCGGTTGGGTACTGGTAGTGGAGATCAAAGTGCGATTTTTGACACTGACCAGACAGTTGGAGATCTTCTAAGGAACCATCTTTGAGGGTTTGCAACTAGATGAGATGATATCCTTAACGATAGGTAGCCTTGTTTTGGCCCTTAGGGTGGGTGATCTGACTTGTATATATTTTTCTCTGTTTCTTCCCTGATAGAACTCACATACATTTCTCATTTTGAGCTGCTCAGCTATTACCAAGTTCAAGACTGTGCGGTTCATTTAATGAAATCTCTATGCATCAAAATTGTAATAGTTGAAAACAAAGTGGAAGATTAACTATTAGACCCTAATACTTATCCTATTCATAACAATGTACCAGAAGTAAATTTGTTAGTACAAAAAATATTTAAAATACATTTAAGGTTGCCTCTTTCTTTTGCTTAGGTATAAAAAATGTTTCTAGAATTGTAAAGAACTGTGTAGTATACAAATTATTTGTAGCTTGCTGACTAGAATAGGGATCACTCATTTATAGTTTCCTATCCCAGTGTCTCAGTAATCACTGTTTAACTAGATTTTGGTTGTGTTTAAAATTTTAGGCTTTCACGCCCTTCTCAGGTAAGTCGCATAATTTAATTAAAAAAATACTGACAAAGTGTGCGTCTGATTGTTGGAATAACCTACCGCACAGTAAGTGTGATGGGTAAAGTAACATCAAAAGTAAACCTACTGTATTTACCTTCTTCGTCGAGTAAATTTGATTCGTCTGCCTCATCCAACACCCTACAAATGGAATGACCAGCTAACTTCTCATTACTAGCTTCATCTGCCAATGATGTTATTTATGTAAGGAAACCAGAAACATTACAAAGTAATCTATTTATATCAACTAAGAAATGTTTCAATATCATGATAAAAACAATTAGAGTGGTCAATGAAATATTTCTATGCAGAAGAAACACTTGGATGTGCTCCAATAACAACAGACAATAGCATACCACATATTTGAATTGTGAATTTTTAGCTGGCCCCCGCGATAACCTACATAAGGGAATCTAATCATAGATAGCTCCTAGTAAATAGATTCATGCATTTTCCTGTAATATCTGAACCAACTTTCTACCCATAATCTTTATCATGAAGCTAGTTATGGAATCATGCTCAAATCAAAAAAATTACACCTAGGTTCACCATGTCACGTATGCTGTGTACCAGCATTCAACCGGTCAATAGATTCAAAAATGTAGCATGGGGAGCGAGGAACAACAAGATTTTTGGAGATTAGTTAAGAGCATCCTCATACCATGCTAGCATTTAAGGTTTTTCCCTTATCGTGGACTAACTATCATAGTTTAAGGGGTTCACTTCGGGGATTCGAGGCAAGATGGAATGTGATTTTTGGGAGCAACATACAACACTTTGTACCACTTCTGAGTAGAGTGCGCCTCATTTTGGGTGCCATTAATGTGAGACTACATATTCACCAAGGTTTCGAACTTCAGGATGTTCCTAGGGGAGTGTGTTTCGATTCGGATGTCACCTATGCAGCACCTATTTTTTCTCATAGGTTTCGAGCTCCGACTATTTTTTTTATACTTAGATTTGGATTATTATGTTGGTTTCCTTTTGCTTTTACTTAGTTTAATCTTTAATGTATATTCTCACTTATCAAAAGAAAAATCGGCACTAACAATCTCATTTATAGTGACTTATCACACCAAACACATGTACACACATAATTATTACATACATTTATCTTTTTGTATACATGTATATTGAGGATCTGATAACTATTTTAAATTTTGCCAAACGCTTCAATTTTACAGTAGTAGATGTGATAGAAATGTTAAGTTTGTGAAAGATTTAAAGTCAAATACTTTATATGCATGTATTTCTGACAAAATAAAATGTTAGTCAAAAGTATTAAAGAAAACAAAAATTATAAAGTGGATGATTCAATGGTAGAAGCAATGGCATGAGATAGCGGCCATAATACTTGTTGTAGTTCCTGTATAATTTCCATGAGCCAGGAGCCTCGCCATGCCTGCCATTATCCCCCTTCCAAATGTACATACCATTGAGAACCGAGCAACCTACATATTATTAGTAGACAATGGTATACATACTAATGAAAAGACATAATATATACAATTTGCACATTGCAATTACATGTACATGTAGTTGATACTTTCGTCAGCCTCTATTATATAGCCCTATTTGGTATCCCGTAAATAAACGAAATGAGAATCGTGTTAATTTTTAAACTTTGTTTAAGATGTATTTACCTAAATGAAAAGACGCCTTAGGGCAACATTTCTATAAATGATGGTAAACAGATATAACGATTCCAAGCTGTAACTTATATTAAGACAAACTTCAAAATTGTGCAATCGATTCACCAAAAAGAAGAATGGAATTGCTATCATGAGAAAGGAATTTCTCAATCACAACACAAAAATTGAATACTACACATTAACCCTAGCAATTCTAGAAGGAAAAAAATTTAGAGTTTGAAATTGAAAAACTTATAGGAGCAACAATAGAGATCAGCAATCGAGATCAACAATTCAACAAACCCGACAGCAACAAGAAAGATCAACAAATCAACAATTAGCAAACCCGAGTGCAACAATTAGCAAACCCAAGTGCAACACAAAATTTGCAAACCCGAGTAAAACAATCAGCAAATCAGATTGTGTATTGGGGGTTTTGAGTTTGAGCAGTCGAAAAGAGTTGAGGAGAAGGATTGCGGTACAGAGTTGAGTTGAGTTGTGGAAGAACTGCGTGAAAGATTGAGTAAACAAATTTGAGTTACATTTTTCATTTTTTTTTCGCGGTGTTTTTTCCACAATCCCTAAACATAACCTATTAAGGACGGCGGGTCAATCCTAAACATAACCTATTAGGGACGGCAATGTCCCACCGTCCCTGAACTTATACAATTAGGGACGGGTATGTCCAACTGTCCCTAAACTTATACAATTAATGACGGGGTGATTTTTTCCGTCCCATAAACAAAAATAATAAGAGACATAATCAAAATCGTCCCAAATGTGATATTATTAGAGATAAATTTTACTCTGTCTCTAATAATCATTTTTTTTGTAGTGTTAGTAAATTGGTTGAAAACTTAACATGACACTCTACCAGAAAACACATGTATGACGCCACAGCGGATTGAGCCCAAACTTTGTAAATAATATATTTAGGTTGTAATAAAGCCTTGAATAAATTTTCGTTTATTTCTGTAAAGTTTAGGTTAGCCAAAATGGGGTGTACGCTTTGTCTCCAACTTTGATATTTCCTTTTAGTTCTTATCTATTTCCTTAGTAGTTATATATGTAGAGGACTTGACTCCGATACATCCGAGAAGGAATAAAAAGCTTTGTAATTGTTGTGGAAAATGAATGAAATGATGTTTTAAAAGACCCTTTGTATAGTGTTTGTGTTGCCTTGAGATTATGTGATATTGTGTTGAAAAGATAATTGAAAGAGATGAATAATTAGGCTTACTTGAGGCGCGTGCCTTGAGTACCGCACGTACCAAGCTTGTGCTTAAGTTGGTCTGTGTCAACTTGTATATATATGTTCTCAAGCTGAAGATGGGTGGTCTGATCTCTTATGCCTCATCACTTAGGTCCCAAGCAGTGGAAGTCAGTAACTCAGTATTATAAGTGTCTTCCGAGTCAAACAATGAACCAGGAGGCTAACATATTGCCCGATCACCATAATAACCTTCGTAATAGAGAAAAACTTTGCAGTGTACCCTGTTGGATTTTTTTAAAACTTACCTCATGTGGGTTTGACCCCTTGGCCTTGGTCATTCTCATAGAACTCATTTTCATTTACCTTTTATGAATATGAAAACCATGTGACTCTTGTCACCCAACTATAGCCTAAAAATTTAGTCTCACATTGTTTGTAAACTATAGTGGAACTAAATATATAAGGTAGTACTCACATGACATGTGTGTAACATGTGACTACGAGAGAGTGTATATGCGTGTGAAGGCGTTAGGAGATTTTTATACCCTTGACTCACTTGGACCTCTCTCGGGTGACCCCGAGCTGGCTCGACGAGTTTTGGGCCTGAGTTCTAGCTCTGGAGGCCCTGGGGCCAAGTTGGGCTTGGGCTTAACTTTGACTTTGCTTAGTCTTTCCTTCATGTTCTCTTCCCAACGACTAGTACAACTATTCCGAAGGACTCACGACTGAGTTTCAAATCTCATGCACGTTGGAGTAAACTTCGGAGAGGAACGCATATACTCAAATTATCTATACTCACACTACACTCATTCCTCACTACACAACTAACTTTGAGTTGGCTTAGTCTATCGTACACGTTCTCTTCCCAACGGCTAGTGCAACTATTCCAAAGGACTCACGATTGAGTTTAAATCTCATGCACGTTGGAGTAAACTTCAGAGAGACATTGTAATTGAATGCCTACACTCACGCTACACTCATTCCTCATCACATAGCTAGAAAACTGAGTTTAATCTTATGCACATTGGAGTAAACTTCAAAGAGACCTTGTCCTTCCCAACGGTTAGTACAACTTACGACTGAATTTAAATCTCATGCACGTTAGAGTAAACTTTGAAGAGACATTGTAATTGAACGCCTACACTCAAATTACCTACACTTACGCTATACTCATTCTTCACCACACAGCTAGAGAACTAAGTTTAATCTCATACACGTTAGAGTAAACTTCAGAGAGACCTAGTAATTGAAGGGAGCGAATTCGCCTACACTCAAATTACCTACACTCTCACGCTACACTCATTCCTCACCACACATAGTTGGAGAACTAAAATCTCATGAACGTTGGAGTAATCTTCGGAGAGACGTTGTAATTGAAGGACACTCACGCTATACTTATTCATCACCACACAGTTGGAGAATGTTTTAGAGGGAAAATATTAGCTGGCAACAATTATGGGACGTGGAGGACAACATTCAAATACAAATAGTATTCCCCTCACATCAGCCCCTAGCTCTCTCACTCTCTTTCTCCTTTCCGGTCATCGGACACTATCATATCTATCGGTCTTCCCTTCTCATCGCCATTTTTAGAGGTACTAGGGAGGTCATCCAAGTCTCTCATTCTCTCTCTCTCTTTCTACTGGTCATCCATCATCATCCTCATCTCTCCCAGCTGCTGTTGTGCTCGGGAGATTCAGAAAACAGTGTTCCTCTCAAATTAGTCTCACATTGTAATTGCAGAACTAGGTACCTCCCAATTCGCTCTTCCCATTTGTATTGGGTTTCTTATCTTCTTAATTTTTTGAAATTTTCCCGCGCAAAGCCTTTATGCATTTTTTTTTCTACATCAAAAGTTTTGAGAATTTTCCCCCAAAATTGGGATACAATCACAACATTGATAAATAGACCACAAAATATGGGGATATACGTATGTATTATTTATCGATTTGTACTGTATCGATAAATTTTGCATCATTTTATCTAGTCAATTGTCATTTTTTTTTTGTTTTCGACTAATTATTTATCGATGTATTGGGGATTCGACATTTTTCTAATACTTTATTGTCGTTTTTTTATTGACAATTTATATATGATTTTGTCTTATATCAATTGTTGATGTTTTTTTTTTCTGACAAATTATTTGTCGATGTATTCTGGTTTCGACAATTTCATTGTACTTTATTGTCGATTTCTAATGTGTTGACAATTGGTGTATGAATTTTCCTGGGAATATGTCGATGATTTTTGGGTTTGATAAATTATTTGTCGATGTATGCTCTTATGACAATTTTCCTAGCACTTTATTGTCGACTTCTGAATAAGTCGACAATAGATTTTAACTTATTTAGTCAAGATTTGTTGACTTTTTGTATTACTCGACAACAAAACTCAATGACTATTCTATAAGTTGGTAATCTTTGTTGGGAGATGTTTATCGTCTTCTACGTGTAGTCCCAATTCCCTTTACTGCGCACAATGAATTTAGCTCTGCAAGCACTCAAATACACAATCAAAATCAAAATTAATACCGAATTTAGCTCTGCAAGCACTCAAATTGACCCAAAATTGTGTTCCCAAATACAGTTTCCAAGATGGGACTAAAAGGAAGGAGAGAGAGTGAGAGAGATTCGTACCTTAATCGGAGATAATAGTGGAAGAGGGAGAGAGTCATTTTTGAAATTTAAATTTAAGATGGAGACTAACACACACACATGCACACAAACACTGTGAGAGAGAGAAAAAGATAGAGTATGTATGTGTGTGAGTGAGTGACTGATAGAGTGGTACATTATTATATTTTTATTTTTTAATGTTGTCCTCCACGTAGGCATCCTAATATGTTTTTTCCTTCTAAAAAAATGAGTGTGATGTAAGTAAGTTGAGTATAGGGAGAGTGTAGCCAAAGTGAGTATAGGCGAATCCTCTCCCGTAATTGAAACCCCCTATAAAATACACATTCGTATTCACTCCCAAAACACATAACAAAACAGTTCATCTCTCCCTTTCTATTTTGATGTGTTTAATCACTACCTCTCTCTCATTTTTGAATACGGTTTCCCTAAGGTACAAATTACTGTGTGTAATCTTCCAGTGCTGAAGCTACCTGTACCTGGGGTAGGTTAAAATACTCTTTAAAGAAAGGGCCACCCACACCTCTAGTTATTCCATCTACTCTGTTATTGTTACAACTTTACTTTTTACCGGAGTACTACTTTTGCATTGTTGTCATGCCAATTACCGAAGTGCTGCTATTCTATACTTTCTGTACCAATTCCTCTGCTTGCAATTTCGTATTGGGGGAAGCTATAACACAGGTTCCATTTATTTCTACAATTTTGAAGAGTATATCTTATCTGTGATTATGGCCCTTACCTCCCCTATAAATTTGATGATCTTAACTTTAAGAGGTGGAAGAACAAAATGTTCTTTTATTAAACACTTAAGGAAATTACCTACGTTCTGGAATAAGAATGCCATGTTTAACCTCCCATTCTCGTACCTGCGGTGGACCCTGACTTAATTGTAAATGAATATGATAAAGTCTTAGACTATATTTTGAACTGGACTGAGGTTGATTTCAAATACTATAGTTTTATCCTTAACGGTTTAGTAGATGAACTGTACGATTACTATCTACAGTTTGAATATGCAAAAGCTATTTGGGAAGTATTACAAAAGAAGTATAATACGGAAGATGCAGGCTCTAAAAAGTTTATCGCTAGCCGATATCTCAAGTTCACTAAGGTTGACGATAAGTTGGTAATTACTCAATCACATGAGTTACAACTAATTGTGCATGGGATTTTGTCTGAAGGGATACTTCTTGATAAATAGTTCTAGGTTACCGTGATGATTGACAAATTGCCGCTGAATTGGAAGGATTATAAGAATATCCTGCGACACAAGTCAATTGAGCTTATCATGGAGAACTTGATTACGTCTTAGAGTTAAAGAAAAATCTAGAAAATAAGACCTGAAAGAAGAGATCCTTTTGGTTCAAGCTAAAGGGAAGGTCAATCTGAAACCTAAGGGGAAACCTATGAAGGCTAAGAATGGTGGTAATCGGAACAACCATCAGAGCGGTGGTAATCTGAATAACTGTCAGAATGGTGGATACTAGAATCCTAATAAGGGAACAAACCAACAAGCCTCACCATATAATAGAGCAGCTTCTATTATGTGCTTCAATTGTTAGAAGCCTGAACACATATCTAGAAACTGCTGGAACCGCAGACCTGTTGCTCAGGCTAACGTTATCGAAGAGCCCTTAGTGGCTAAGATCATGGAGATCAAAATGGTCGGTGGAATCGATGGGTGGTGGGCTAATTTAGGTACTTTTAGGCATGTTTACTTTGAATGCAATTGGTTTAAGACCTACAACGAGACTGAAGACCAGAAAGTGCTGCATGTGGATTCCCATTGCACCAAAGTGCTAGGCACTGGAGATGTTGAACTGGTATTTACCTCTAGAAGGACAATGACTCTGAAGGATATAATACACATTCCTAAAATGAGGAAAAATCTTGTTTCTGGCTATTTTCTCAACAAAGCAGGATTTCAGCAGACTATTGGCTCAGATCGGTATATTTTGACTAATGTTAGAATTTTTGTCGGAAAGGGTTTTGCTTGTAATGGGATGTTCAAAATAAGTATTGAAATGAATAAATAGGCTTCTTCTTACTTATTGTCTTATTTTAATATTTGGCACTCTAGACTATGTCATATTAACAAGAAGTTAGTATACAATATGAGTAAACTTGGTGTGATCCCTAAAGTAGATTTGAATGATTTTGATAAATGTTAATTTTGTAGTCAAGCTAAAATTACTAAAACCTCGCATAAAAGTGTTATTAGGGAAACACAACTTTTAGATTTAGTTTACTCTGACATTTGCGAAATGGACGGTACATTACTCGAAATGGTAAAAGATATTTTATAACTTTTATAGATATTCATTCAAACTATGCTCATGTTTACCTGATACATCACAAAAGTGAAGCAATAGATATGTTTAGGACATATGTAATAGAGGTTAAAATATAGTTTGATAGAAACATTAAAAGATTTTGTAGTGATAGAAGCATAGAGTATGATTCACATGAATTTCAAAACTTGTATAATCCTTAGGGATTATACATGAAACTACTGCTCCTTATTCTTCAAAATCTAAAGGTAAAACTGAACGCAAAAATATAACTTACACTTAGGTTATAGTTGTTATATTACTTAGTTCTGGATCACCTAAATCTTTTTGGGGTGAAGCATTATTATATGTTTGTCATGTTTTAAACTGTATTCTTCATATTATATCTAAATTGTTACCTTATGAAATTTTGAGAAAAAGAAAACCTAATGTTAGTTACTTTAAAGTTTGGGGCTTTTTAGCATATATTCATTAACCTGATCCTAAACAAATAAAACTAGCTAGTAGAGCCTTATAATGTATTTTCATTGGTTATGCTATTAACAATAAGGCTTTCAAGTTTTTTGATATTAAGGATACTGTTATCATTGAATCACTTGATGTCCATTTCTTTAAGGATAAGTTTCCATACTTACTGAGGGACAGTGGGGGTAGTAGTGGGGGTCCTCGACCTTCTACGACTTTGACCCCTAATATACCTTAAGTAAAACTTCATAGAGCTGTCGATTCTCATGATACATAGCCAAAACTTTGTAGAGGTAAACGCTCAAAGATTGTTAAGGATTTTGGTAATGATTATGTTGTACATACCTTAAAATCTAACCCTAACACTATCAGGGAAGCATTAACCTTAAGTGACGCTGATTTGTGGCAAGAAGCCATTGATGATGAAATGGATTCTCTTACTGCAAATAAAACTTGGGATTTAGTTAACTTACCTCCTGGTAGTCGTTCTATATTGGGTGTAAATGGATCTTAAAGAGAAAACTTAAACCAGATGGTACTATAGATAAATATAAGGCAAAACTTGTAGAAAATAGATATGTACAAAAGGAAAATATTGATTTCTTCGACTCATATTGTCCAATTACTCGTGTGACAACCATTAGGGTATTATTGGTCGTTGCTGTCATACACAATTTGATTATTCATCAAATGGATACAAAAGCTGTATTTTTAAATAGAGAGCTTGAAGAGGAATTATACATGAATCAGCCTGAAGGCTTTGTGAT
This sequence comes from Kingdonia uniflora, assembly GCA_014058105.1. Taxonomy (NCBI): domain Eukaryota; kingdom Viridiplantae; phylum Streptophyta; class Magnoliopsida; order Ranunculales; family Circaeasteraceae; genus Kingdonia; species Kingdonia uniflora. Next base: position 566,336 of record JACGCM010001000.1, on the reverse strand, counting down.
ACCTGGTGTGGAACACATAGTTTGTAAGCTGAACAAGACCTTATACAGTCTAAAGCAAGCTCGAAACAATAACATGACAGGATCAACCAATTACTTTTTCAAATGGTTTTAACATTAACGTTATTGATAAATGTCTATATTATAAAGTATCTGGTAAAAGTTGTATAATGATTTGTCTACATGTTGATGATCTTCTTATCTTTGGCTCTGACCTTGATATTATGTTAAAGACCAAAAACATGCTTAATAAACTTTGATATGAAGGACCTAGGCGAGGCTAGTATAATTTTAGGCATAAAGATCATACGTACAGACAATGGTATTACTCTTGATCAATCTTATTATATAGAGAAGATCTTGAAGAAGTACAAATATTTTGATCGTAGACCTGCTTGTACTCCTTGTGATCCACAAGTTAAACTTTAAAAAAATTTGGGGGAGGCAGTTAAACAAAAAAAATACGCAAGTATTATTGGTAGCTTTTGCTATGCTACAAACTATACTTTACCCGATATAGCTTATGTTGTAGAGGTTTTAGGTAGATTCATAAGTAAACTAGGTTTGGCGCACTGGGGTGTTATTGATCGAGTTATGCAGTACTTGAAAAGGTTAGTGAACTTTGGTTTACACTATCAGAAGTTTCCTATGGTCCTTGATGGATTTAGCGATACAGATTGGAACTCATTTTCGGATGATTCCAAAGCTACCAGCAGATACGTGTTTAGTATAGCTAACGAGGTCATTTCTTGGAGATCTATGAAACAAACGATTCTAGCTCAGTCGACTATGGAATATGAGTTAGTAGCACTAACTGCAGCTAGTGAGAAGGTGAGTTAGTTGAAAGACCTCTTGTATTATATTTCTTTATAGAGTAGGCCTACACCGCAAATTTTGATCCACTCAGATAGTACTGCTATGATAGCTAGAGTACGAAATAATTACTATAATGGTAAGAAGTTAGCAATACGTCACAAGGACAGTACGATGAGAAGATTTCTCACATCTATTACTATTACGGTGGACTTTCTGAGATTGGAAAACAACTTGGCAGATCCTTTGATGAAAGGATTGTCTTGTGATAATGTTTGGAGCACATCCTTAGGGATAGGACTAAAGCCCGTTAGAGAATCACAAGTGGTGGGAACCCAACCTAAATGACTGGAAATCCCAAAAAATAGGTTCCATGGGGAAAAAACTACTGTGATATAAAATCATGCAACTAAGGAGCTTGTCACTCCAGAGTTCAACTCGATGTACATAATGTATATATGCATGATATCTTGATGTGATTGTAAGGTTGAGTTTCTTAAACTTTTAATGAGATTTATATCTCATTCTTTGAGTGGGGGGTCCAGCTATAATAGCACTCTTCATAGACTCAGCATGGCTATTGTTGAAGTGCGACCGCTTCCTATGAGAATTTGGCTAATTCTCTAAAACCTTCACCTATACTGGGATTAAGCACATGGCCGAAATGTGTTGGCATTTAGAAATTGTACTTGCAAGGGTTATATGTGGTTTTCTTTACTGAATAAAAATGAATAATGAGTTCAAGACTCTAATCACTTATTATTCTTATACGTTAAAGATTGTCCACTATGTAAATGTTCAAGTTTAAGGATACATTTACTTAAGTACATTTCTATATATCAAAACCGTACTCTCTTTTATTTTCTCATTCCAGAATGTTTTAAAAGTGGGGGATTGTTGGATTTTTTCAAAACATACCTCATGTGGGTTTGACTCCTTGACCCCTTGGTCATTTTCATAGAACTCCTTTTTATTCACCTTTTTTGAATATGAAAGCCATGTGACTCTTGTAACCCAACTATGGCCTAAAAAAAGTTTTGTCCCACATTGTTTGCAAACTATAGTGGAACTAAACATATAAGGTAGTACACATATAACATATGTGTAACATGTGACTAAGATGGAGTGTATATGTGTGTGAGTGTGTAAGGGGGCTTTTATACCCATAATACACTTGGACCTCTCTCAGGCAGCCCGGTGGGCTAGGCCGACTCGGGCTCGGGGCAATTGCTTTTTCTGGCATTGGAGGCCCTGGGGCCCTTTGGGCTTGAGCTAGGCTCACCCTATTTATTTTATTGAAAAGCTATCTATTCATTTTGGGCTTGGCCTTAACTTTGACTTGGCTTGGTCTCTCGTACATGTTCTTTTCCCATCGGCTAGTAGAACTATTTTAAAGGAATATGTACTCACGACTGAGTTTAAATCTCATGCATGTTGGATTAAACTTTGGAGAGACATTGTAATTAAAAACCTTATAAATACCCATTCATATTCACTCTAAAAAATAGAATGAAATAGTTCATCTCACTCTCTTTATCTGTTATGAGTTTAATCACCACCTCTATCTCATTTTTGAATACGGTTTCCCTGAGGTATAAATTACTATACGTAGCCTTCCGGTACTGAAGCTACTGTATCCATCATACCGCTCGTTGTATCTTGGACCGTTGTTAGCTGTACTGGGGGTAAGTCAAAATACTCTTTAAAGAAAGTGCGACTTACGTCTCGAGCTATTCCATCTACTTCTATTACTGTTACTGTTTTGCTGTTTAACGGATTACTACTTTTGTATTGCTATCATACCAATTACCAAAGTGTTGCTACTGTGATATTGTTCTATACATTTTATACCAGTTCCTCTGCTTGTAATTCCATATTGGGGGAAGCTATAATACAGGTTCCATTTATTTCTGCATGCACCAATGGAAATTATGCAAAAATCTAGATCTAGCATATCATGTAAAACCTATCCTTGCCAAGCAGTACAAAAAGAATTTCCAATACATTTTTTATACAATGCTGAATAAAACCCAATGATTACTGTAAGGGCTTAATTTCGTAATAGCTTGAATAAGCTCTAACACCAAATGTACATGTGACACGATTAGTATAACCAAAAATATAAAAATGACACATGTGATTAGCGTGGAAACCTTTAAATAGGTGAAAACCACGACCTCGACTTGAGAATTTAGTAACTGTAACTTTATTGCTTGTGACTAATAGTTTGATTACAACTTATGATCTCTTGGGCTAGAAAAACTTGGTTGGTTGTCTTCCTCCTCTTGTGTGTTATATTCCTTTTATAGACCTTACTCTTAGTTTATTTACATGTATTATCACATTCTCTTGAATTGGGGGAAGAGTGGATGTTATCTCTATAACTCCCAGATCATGGGAGACAGGTGTCCTTGACTTGTTATGTTTTACTTAGAGTGATCGAGCCATGTTCTTCTGCAGTTTGTGGTCCAGGTATTATTATTGATAGCGTATATCATATGTATGTTGCGTGAGCCTGACATGGTATTTGCTCGAGGGATAAGTGTAAAGATAAAACATTGTTGAGAAATCAATCAATGGTATTTATTACTGAGTTCTTCTCTCTTTATAGATGTACTTAGAGAGAGTCCTCATAAATATAAATATATTAGATAACTAGAGATCTATCTCATTGATAAGCCCTATCTTAGATGAGGAGATAAGGGTGAACTAAACCCACTCTTATCAAGTTGGGGTTGTAACTAGAGTCTATCTTAACTTGGTTTAACACTCTCCCTCAAGTTAAGCAGGAATGGACGAATGGTTAACTTGTCCCTTAATTGCTGAAAACGTGGGGATCCCAAGCCTTTGGTAAAAATGTCGGCGAGCTGATCTTTTGTGGAAATAAATTGGACATCAAGCTTTTTTTGAGCAACCCGTTCTCGCACGAAATGGTAGTCAATTTTGATATGTTTCATTCGTGCGTGAAAAATGGGATTTCCAGGGAAATAGGTGGCACCTAATTTATCGCACTACAATGTCAGTGAGACTGAAGAAATGCCAAGTTCTCGTAAGACCGACTAAATCTAGATTACCTCAGCTATAGTAATGGCTACGCCACAATATTTAGCCTCTGTACTTGAATGAGATATTGTCTTTTGCTTACAAGCACTCCAAGAAATTATGTTCCCACCAAAGAACATATATCCGCTAGTGGAACGTCTATCATCAGGGCAACCAGCCCAATCCATATTAGAATAAGCATGGAGATGATATGTAGAAGGGCGATGAAGAACCAAACCGTAATCTACTGTGCTTTTAAGGTACCGCAAAATGTACTTAACCGCAACCCAATGATCATCTATTGAGTCATGCATAAATTAAAAAAATTTATTAATAACAACTAATATATCTAGTATAGTAAATGTAAGATACTGAAGGGCCCCAACAACATTGCGATAATGCGTGGGATCTGAGAACTTATGGCTTCTTTCCTTCGTTAATTGGTTGTTCGCGGCTAATGGACTATGAATGGGCTTAATTCCATCAAGATTTGTGTGACACAAAAGATCGGTAATATATTGGCGTTGTGAGAGAAAAAGACCATCGCCTCGTGGAAGGACCTCAACACCCAAAATATATTTTAACTTACTTAAGTCTTTAATTACAAATTCCGAGTTAAGTTGAAGAATCAACTTATCAATAAGCTGAGTATCCAAGCCAGTAACTATAATATTGTCGACATAAATAAGAATATATATTGTAGAAGACGAGGTCGGTCGAATAAGAAGTAACGTATCTGCTTTCAAAATTTGAAAACCAAGGCCAATAAGGTATGAGTTTAGTCGAGAATACCATGCACAAGGAGCCTGTTTCAGGCCATAAAGTGACTTATGAAGATGGCAAACATGAGTTGGACATCGTTGATCAATAAAACCAAGAGGTTGTTTCATATAGACTTCCTCGTTTAACATGCCATGTAAGAATGCATTCTGGACGTCAAGCTGTCGAATTGGCCATTGATGCATAAGTACAATAAAGAGAACAATACGAATGGTACATGGCTTCACAACTGGGCTAAATGTTTCACCATAGTCAAGTCCTTCTTGTTGATTAAGCCCCTTAGCAATGAGATGCGCTTTATATCATTCAAGGGATCTATCGGCCTTGCGTTTTAACCGAAAAACCCACTTGCATCCCAAAATATTCATGTGTGGTGTAATAGTATGAGTGTCCACATTCTATTTTTGATGAGCGCATTGAGTTCATCATCCATAGCAAGTCGCCAGTTGGGATTTGAGGAAGCTTGTGTAAAGCAAGTAGGTTCTTTGATATTATCAACCTGTAAAGGATACTTGGTAGCCATAAAATATATTTTTGCAAGTCGTTTAAAGATCCCATCCAGAGCCCGAGTAATCATATGATGTTGGTCCATCGAGTTGGGAATAACAAGAGATCGAGGCGGGTTTAGTATTAGTGTAGAAGCTGAAGAAGCTGGCTCTGGGATATGTGATGATGCAGCAAGTGAGGTGGTCTCAGGTATAGTCAAATCAAGTAAAGATGGAAATAAGGGGGGAGATGCTTGATCATGTAAAGATGGAGATAAAGGAAGAGATGGTAGTATACCAGGTGGGTCATGATGGTGTATGAGTTGAAGTGGACTTGAGGTGGGGTAGGGGGGGGGGCGATATTGCCAAGGCTGATGATGAGGAAATTTCAGGCCTTGTGGATGGGCTGCTATTCACATCCGAAAAGGGGAAGGTCGCCTCTTCAAAGTGAACATGCCGTGATATGTAAACCCGGTGTGTAGGATGATGACAACACAACTAACCTTTATGAGCACTACAATAGCCGATGAATACACAAAGAAAAGACCTATATGCCAATTTGTGGGGGCTATATGGTCTGAGATAAGGGTAACATAGGCACCCAAACATATGAGGCGAGTGATAATCAGGCTTTGTTTCTGAAAGAAGCTCCAATGGAGATTGTTTTGGAGAGACAGAGGATGTCAACCGATTAATTAAAAAACAAGTAGTTGTAAAGCTTTTAAACCAAAAACTCAAAGGAACTAAAGCATGATTGAAGAGTGATAAACCATTTTTGACAATGTGCTTATGACGGCGTTTGGCTAATCTGTTTTGCTCCGGAGTATGAGGACATGAAAACCGATGAAAAATACCATGACTATCCAATTATGGAGTAAATTTCTTGAATTCACTGCCATTATCAGATTGAATATTTTTGATTTTATGTCCGGTGAGTTTTTCAATTTTATTTTTGAACGTAATGAAAAAAGATAAATCATCGGACTTTCGAGCAAGTGGGTAAATCCAAGTAGAATGAGTATGAACACCATAAGTAGCAAGTAGTAACGAAAATATCTTTAGATAATATCGGAGAAGGACCCCATAAATCGGAGACAATCAAATCTAAAGGCCCATGACATAAAGTTAAACTTAAAGGAAACAAAAGTTTTTGACTCTTACTAAGATGACATAAATGACAAAACGAAAAAGACTTGCTAGAAAATGGTAAAGAATGCGATCTAACAACTTTATTAACTGTTCGAATCATTGGATGACCTAATCTTTGATGCTAAACTGGAAGAGACGCTGAGAGAAAGGCTGAAGAAAAAGAAGAAACCAGGATTTGTAAATCACAAGCATGATATAAAGTGTAAAGTGTTGAGAATCAAGGTAGCTACTCTCTCTTCTAAGCCATGAACGATACGCAGAATATGCTGTAAACAATTAAACAAAGAATAATAAACAAGGACAAGTATATTCCCAGATGAGGGAAGTGGAAAACCCATGTGGATGGAAAAACCACTCCCCACGAACAATTTACTATGATCAAATAGGTTACACCCGATCTTTCCAAGCTTACTCAAGCTTTCTAATAGAGTCATTTAAGCCCTAGATTCCTAGAATAAAACTCATAGAAAGATAGAGAGACTAATAACCTATGTCACCCTTATATACTTGGGAGACTATTTATAAATATAACAGATCTCGAGGCACACTCAACATCCCAAATGAACTTATAAAACCAGCTTACGCGGTTTTCGTTCAAACGACTTTCTACTCGTTCGATTGACTTCGACGTTACCAAGTTCTTAGCCCTAGAAACAAGTCATCTCGTTAAATGACTTCGACAGAACCATGTTCCTAACCCTAGAAAACGAGCATCTCGTTCGAATGACTTCGACCAAACTCGTGGTCGAAATTGAACCAGCTTGAACTTTAGGTAACAGAACCAGCTCAAACTTAATATTGAAAAATCTTATTTTCAATCCATTTCAATTTGTCTTCAATCCTCGAACTGAACTACCTCAAACATAATTCAAGTTCATAACTTAACAATTTCCCACTTAAAATCGAATATACCGTAACCTATCTCCAGATCTCTATGTGAATTGCTTGTACTACCCGGACCTTTAATCATGAAGACCCACAAAAGTTGTACATGTCGTCAACTTCTAAAAAATCACTATCTTCGTAAGCATATCGGCCGGATTCACATCAGTATGAATCTTCACAAGCTTTAATACACCGTCCTCGAGGAGCAAACAAATATAATAATATCGAATATCAATATGCTTGGTCCCAGAGTGAAAAATCGAATTCTTTGCTAAGTATATAGCGCATTGACTATCACTATACAACTTAGGAGAATGTTGTTCTTTGCCAAGCTCTTTCATAAACCCTTTAAGCCAAACCATATCCTTGCACTCTTCCGTAGCCGCAACATATTCTGCCTCTGTTGTAAACAATGCTGCAATCTTCTGTAGCCTAGAAACTCATATAATTGTGCTACTTCCCAATGTAAATACAAAACTACTAGTTATCCTTTGCCTATCAATAACACCCGCAATATCAAAATCAACAAAATCCTATAAGTATATCTGAGATCCCCCATAATATAATGCCATATCTTGGGTTCCCTTTAGATACCTAAGTATCTATTTTACAGCTCTCCAATGCTCCTTGCCTGGATTATTCATATACCTACTAACAACTCCAACTGCTTGGGTAATATCCGGTCTCATACAAATCATAGCGTACATAAGGCTACTAACCGCTGATTGATAAAGAACCTTCCGCATCTTATTGCGATCCTTCTGCATCTTTAGACAATGCTCCTTTGACAATTTAAAGTGACCTCCCAATGGTGTACTAACAACCTTAGAATTATCCATGTTAAACCGTTAAAGTACTTTGCCGATGTACTCAGCTTGAGATAACTTCAATTCTCACCACTTTTTGCCTCGTGTAACACACATACCAAGAACTTGTTTTGCAGCACCCAAGTCCTTTATAGAAAACTCCCAAAACAACTATTCCTTCAACTTGACAATATCTTCCATGTCTGTACTTGCTACCAACATATCATCTACATACAGAAGTATAATGATATATGAGTTCCCCGTATTTTTGATAAAATAATAGTGATCTGCATTGCTTTTCGAATAACCACTGCCTCGGTGCTTGTTTCAAACTATATAAGTTTTTTGTGAGCCTACACATAAGATATTCTTTCTCTTTAACTGAATACACTTATGGCTATATCATATAAATTTCTTTATCAAGGGTGTCATGAAGATATGTTATCTTGACATCAAACTGCTCAAGATGTAAATCTTCAACTGGAACTATATTCATCACAACTTGAATAGTAAACATCTTCACAATAGGAGGAATGATCACACCAAAATCAATGCCTTCTTTCTACTGAAAGCCCTTCACCCCAAGTCTAGCCTTAAATATCCTTGAACCGTTTGATTCCTACTTTAGTCTGTTTACCCACTTGTGCAATGCTCTCTTCCTTTTCGGCAATCGAACTAAATCCCAAGTTTAATTTACTAGAAATTACCACATCTCATCATCCATAGCAAGCTCCCACTTGATCTTGGTTTCCACATCTAAAGCCTCCTTATAACTTTCTAGTTCACCACCATCCGTAAGTAACAAGTGATGTAGGGAGTTAACGTACCTAGCCGAAACTCTTGTAATTCTTGGCTCATTTTGAAGTACTATTGGAATGTCTAGATTATTAGGTTTCTTATCTTGATTCGGTACATCGGACTTAACCACAACTTCTTCATCAACCTATCGAGAGGGTTCAAATTCAGTGTCAAAGCTTTTTACACCATCATTTCGATTCCTTTTCACAGGCACTTTGAAGTCTTTATACAAAACTTCCTCATTAAATGTAACATTACAGCTCCGGATGACTTTTCGATTCTTCACATCCCAAAATCGGTACCTAAACTCATCACCACCATATCTAATGAATATGCATTTTGTTGAATTTGCATCTAACTTTTTCCTTGTATATGAATTATCAAACACATATGAGGTACAACATAAAATACGCAAGTGGGAAACATTTACCTTTTACCGATCCATACTTATTCAGGAAGTCCAAAGTCCAAAGCCGTTGAAGTCCCTATGTTAATCAAGTACACCGTCATACTAACCGCATCTGCCCCAAAACATTTTAGCAATCTAGCGTTGAGTCTTATACTCCTCGCCCTTTCATTTATGGTTCGGTTTATGCATTTTGTAACACCATTTTGTTGTGGTGTTCTAGGAATAGTCTTCTATTCCCTAATCCTATTTGATGCGCAAAAGTCTTCAAGCTCGCGACTATAGTATTCTCCCCCATTATCCGACCTAAGATACTTTAGTTTCAAGCTGGTTTCATTTTCAACTATAGCCCTCCACTTCTTGAATTTATGGAACACATCTGATTTGTTCTTCACAAAGTAGACCCACAGTTTATGAGTAGCATCATCAATAAAAGTAATGTAATAATGAGAACTACCAAGAGAAGATACCTAGGTTGGCCCCCAAATATCTGTGTGAACAAGATCTAGCTTTCAAGTTTTCTTGATCTTCTAGTTATTTTGAAACTAACCTTCTTCTACTTCACAAGAATACACTCTTCATAAATCTTAAGATCAACCTCATCAAGACCTTCAAGCTTTCCCATTGTTACCATCATCTTCATCCCCTTTTCACTCATGTGACCAAGCCATTTTTGCCGAGTACTTGTATCAATCCCCAGAGTGGTCACACAAATAGTGGAAATTATACTTTGCATTGTATATAATGTTCCTTGTCTTAAGCCTCGAGCTACTACCATAGCTCTCTTTCTAATCTTTCAGAAGGTACCACCAAAGGTTCTTACATATCCACCATCATCCGCCAATTGGCTAACTGAGATAAGGTTAAGCCCCAATATTGGTACAAGTTACACATTCTTTAAAACCAGCGTCTCCCCTGAAGGCAACTTTAACCTAGCATTTCCCTTTCCAGTAATATTGCGTGTACTCTTATCTGTAAAAAAGACCGTACTGAAGTCGCCTATAACAATATTGGTTAGGAAACCTATATTTACAGTACCATGGAATGAGGCACCCGAATCAACTATCCATGATTCATTAACATCGTCACACAAAAGTAGTAGAGTGTCATCAGAATTAACCTCATCAGTTAGGTTTTGTAATGGCCAAATTCCATAAACTCGAAATGGCTTGAAATTTGCAATCACACCAATGAACCTGTAACAATATTCTAATGGAAAGTAAGAAATAAAACATGTGATTTTAGCGTGGAAAACCTCTGAATAGGTAAAAAACCATGACCTCGTGTGGATGATTTTTGTGAAAGTATCTTTATTGCTTGAGGTTGATATCTTTATTTCAAGTGATCTTTAAATATATAAATGCTTTTAACCTTGTAACTAAGAAGTTTGTAATCCTCTCAGAGAATCTTGAATCGATAGTCTCTTAACGATTTTTTGTGTAGTTTTTCTGGCCCCTGTCTCTTCTAGAACTTTTTCTTTATATAGGCCTTCTCCGTAGTTCTTTGTCATGCTGGAGCACATTTTTCGAATAATGTGGTTAGTGGCGGTTGACCAAATAACTAACAAGTTTGTGGGAGACAGGTGTCTTTCACTAGATAAGGTTTCTCAGTTTAAGTTCGGCCCACGTTTTTAACCAGTTCGTAGGGTAGGTTAGAATATTGACTGAGGAAATATGTTAAAAATGTGTGAGTATGAGATGAATGTAATTCAACTAGGTGAGCTTAACTTTGACTGAGATCGAGGGATAGGTCCCTACAATCGTCCTCTTGCAACCGAAGTCGCGAGTGGCTTTGGTTGAGAAATGATCAACTTGTAATTTGGGTTGAAATTCTTGATAATTGAAATGGATTAATGATGGTATTGAATGTGTGGAACTTACGCGTGATATAGGAAATGACGTGTATTTAATGAGGATGTGGATACTGATGTATGTGACAGTTAACAAAAAGTTGTGTCTGTTATGAATGATGACGCTTGGTAAAACGTACCTGCACATTAAATGTAGGGTTATATAAATGATACCTGCATCGGATTTTGAAAGCAGAGTACGCTTGTCTTTGTGAAATTCCCTGAAAAATCAATGGTGAAGACTCGCAGTATGGTCCTTAAAGTGAGGATTGCATCTGAAATGCAGCGGTTGAAGTTGAAATACTTTAGTGATTAATCTTTGGAGATGTTGATATTCGCTCCTGTTCCTCCGATGTATCAAGGCATTTCGGAAGACATAGCGATTGAAGCTGAGGAAGAGTTCTACTGTAAGTTGAGGTTTTATGCCGTCGTCTTGACAGGCAAGGACCGGTAGGCCTGTCTTCATACTCTTGTGGAAGACAGGGTTAAGGCTTCATATGCAAGGATAAACATAACTTCAGGGCAGTTATGTTGATTTCTTGTATCATCATGAATTAAAAGGTCAGGCCCTCTTTATCTCTAACAACTGTTTGGAGGTGGCAGTTTCAGAGGAGGGGGTGATAGTAGTAGAGGAGGGAGATAACTAGTAAGAGTTTGTTTATGCATTTCATCATGTTTTGGCGCTCAAAAGACCTTTAGTTCGAGAATTTTATTCTAGCACTGAGTCTACTACTTGCATAGTTTCCATTTGAAGTTCGATTAGACTTCAAGAAAACTCATACGAGGGTAGCTCTTTGTTTGTTCCAATTTCTGCTTTGTATCAGGGTAAAAGATTATTGGAGTTCGGTGCTGGATGGATAATATTTCTATTGTATACCTGAGATTGATGTACTGAAAAACTTGTTATCTATAAAATTGTATATAATGTTTTCGACATGAATAAAAAGTTGTCATCTAATTACTTGTGTCATGTAGATAGAAAATATTTCTTAAAATCGAACTGAATTGTGTAGGATGTATGAAATGAATAGGAGTTTATAAGTATTGAAAATACTGCTGTTCTGATGTTCAAACTGAGATAAATACGTGTGGAAATAGACATTGTGATGTAAGTATGATATTGTTGTGTGTTTAAACATGCGGGGGAGAAAAATTGTAGGAAAAATGTAACGCATAAATTCGAGCTACTAGAGGTCGATAGAAGAATAACTCTTGATAGATTAAGCTCGACTAGGATAAATAATACAATGTAGATACTGGAGTTAAGGGATAAGTTCAAGTAGTCTATCTCATGATTTTGGTTTTCTGTTATAAAATTAAAGGTTAAAATTATGTTTTGGGCAGAAAGTACTGTATAAATGTATAAATAAGGGTAGCAATTATTTCCTTACTAAGGAGAAGTGATTGTGATGGTACAGACTCGATCTCAGAGGATTTTTCATATCGCTGAAGGACGACTGGCCATTAAGATCGCTGAAGTGCGGGAGAGGATTTTTGGACTATTTGGTTATGATGCTGAGTTACCAGTGAGGGAATGCTAGCTTGAAAGATTGGATGTAAGGGATATGGAACTTGAATATACAAGGTATATCTATGATGTATACTTTCGCGAATTGGTGCTGGATCCTGCAGACCGAGAAGAGATGATCGGATTGATCGCTGAGGTGTAGATCGAATTTGAAGATGGGACAACCGAGTGAGGAAATTTGAGCAGATGTGGTTGTTCAGATCACTAAGGCTATTTTTTATATGTAATTACATGTAAAATATTATCCTTAATAAATGCAAAGGTTGTGGAGCTTAACAGAAAAGTTAGAAGTCAAAGTGATCCTCTATAATTGCAAATGTTGTTTGAAACTGTTTTGATAAACAAATTTTAAATAAGTTTGAAAGAGACCTCTACAGCCTTGCTGTCTTCGCAAGCGGATCTGCAGGTTAGATCGGAATAGGTCTTTCGACTTGTATGTTATATCGACATAAAGCTTCCAAGTAAATAGGATGTAAATGCAGATTGAAAATTTTGCTATTAGCTTTAGGAAAATAACACAAATATAGTGCATAGAAAAATTCAGCGCTTTTTATATAAAGTAGCATATCAAAAGCATATACCTTAGACTTCGCAGTATACCTCATGAAGCGTTTATCTGATAAAGTACCCCAACCTTTTAATCTAAAAGTATTTACACACCGCAGATGTTAGAAATCATATATAATTTTAAAAATGAAATATATAAATAAATATATATATATATATATATATATATATATATATATATATATATGTATATATATGCATATTGATGGTGTTCTGAATCGAACTGTATTAATATCTTTATATTGTACAGGTCGAATTGGATTTAACTCGCTCGTGTGAGGACAATGTACTCCAATATAACTAGGAATTTGTAGAGGAGTTGGATAGGATGAGGGAGGCGAATGACAACATAGAAGATCAACACGTAAAGGTGTATTTTAAACTTATGGAGGCAACCCAGGCTATTTCCGACCTTACTCATAAGGTCGAAAAGAAGGATGCCAAAATAGGCAAGGGGCTAAAAGAGCTAGAGGAGATAACAAAACACGTCGCGAAGCTTCAAAGTCGGGTTGACACGTTGATGGTTAAGGATAAGCAGGCTGAAATGGCTTAATATTGTATTCAGGCGCTAGAAAGATCAGAGGGACAATTTTGATATGATCTTCAGAATTGTAGAAACGAGCAGGAGTGACTGAAACAAAAAATAGTTGAAAAAGATAGTGAGCTAAGGGCAGATCGAGAAAATTTATCAGCTTCGAAAGCCACGGCTGAACACTTGCATATAGCCCTACCTGCCAAGGATGTGGAGTTTCGGGAAATGTAACGAAGGTGTAATGAATTAAATGAGAGGGTAACATGATTGAAGATCGAACTGGCACAAGCCATCGTGCATGCCAAGAAAGTAGGCTAGAGAGCGCTCAAAGGGAAGTAAAAATGAGGTTAAGGCTCGTCTAGTCCAAGGGGATGTAGCTAGCTAGTCACTCAGGTCGAATTAGAGAGTTGGAGGGCAATGTGTCTCGTATTTAAGGGCATGTTCAGGGAGAAAATGTGAACTTAAGGGAATACCAACAGAAGTTGGATGTTGCTCTTATTAGGGAGAAGGTCCTAGAAGGGGAATTCAGGGCAAAGAAAATGTTGATGAAGAGGAAAGATGAATTATTAAAGGATATTCTGACTAGGGAAGAGTTGAACGCAGAAATCAAGAGACTTCGTTCCCAGGTTGTGGACTAGAGGCCATGAACCTGGTTGAATCAGCTAAATATGTTAAAAAATTAGAAGAAAATATAGCTTATGATGCTCGGGTTGATATGGAAATGACTAATCAGAAGAATTTGTATGCTAGATTGGAGTTACGCCTCGAGAAGGTGAGAACAAAATTTTCAAAGATCGTTGTAGGTCATCCATCACGGGAAGACCTGTTAAACTCGACCGTTACATATTATGTAGAGGAAATAAAAAGATTTGAGTTAGAAGGAGATACCTTATTGAAGAACCTGTCTGACAAGGGATGCGTTTGTAAAGTGAATATAGATCGAGGTAACTGTATAGCCTTTATGGAAACTTATTTAGGCCCTCGACCTGTTGATCTGATAGAGAGGGGCAGAGTTGCTTTAACTCGTGAGCTGAAGTCTGTTCGACTTTCTTCTGGTGGGTAAAGCATGGCCAACCTTCCCACAGTAGAAAAGATATCCATTGTAATAAGACCTGAAAATAAATAGTATTTGTCGCAGACATAGTGAAATAGATAAAAGCTAGTATGACCTTTGCCTTACCTTATGTCTGGTAGGGCCTTTGATATAAAATAAGCTTTTACAATTATTTCAATGGTAGAAATGGGTTGAGTTAAACCAAGTTGAAACTTGATTGAACTATAAAAATGTTATAGACATATTGAAAGAGATGAAGGCTAGTATTACCTTTGCCTTTTCTTATGCTTGATAGAGTTGTTGATATAAAACAAGTTTCTACACTTGCTACAATCGCTGAGATTTAGTAGAGTTAGCCAAACCAAGTATTATCCTTGATCTAACTGGTATAATAACCCAAACAAGTTGAAGTAGATGAAGGCTAGTATTATCTTTGCCCTATCTAATGTTTGGTAGAGTCTTTAATATGAAACAAGTTTCTACACTTGCTACAATCGTAGAGATTTAGTAGAGTCAGCCAAACTAAGTATTATCCTTGATCTAACTGGTATAATGACTCAAACAAGTTGAAGTAGATGAAGGCTAGTATTATCTTTGCCCTATATGATGTTTGGTAGAGTCTTTGATATGAAACAAGTTTCTACACTTGCTACAATCGTAGAAATTTAGTAGAGTCAGCCAAACCAAGTGTTATCCTTGATTTAATTGGAATAGTATTGTCTATGCTTTAATCCATAGAATGTGGTTGAATCTACGTAAGTAGAGAGATGTTGAGAAAAACTTAAAAGTTTCATTGATAAGTTCAGAATTTACATTAAAGGGAGATGAAAATCTTACTTTTGGAATTAAAAAAAGAAAGAAAACAAAAGCGAGGAAAGGAAATAATGTAGTAAGACGCTTAACGATAGTATCATTTCAGTCGCCTAGTATTCCAAGGATTTGAAAATGGGGATTCCCTCTTCTGCCATAAGATAATTTGATCCCAGGCCTTGGAGACCTGTGATAATGAATGGACCCTCCCAATTGTTGACTAATTTTTTAGCATGAGGCTCTTTGCGATGTTGAGGAATCTCTCTGAGGACGAGATCTTCAATTTGGAAGGCACGGCTTTTGACTTGGTTGTTGTACGATTTTGCAAGCATATGATGATATCGACCTAGGTTAGCGATGGCGTGTTCCCTGGTTTCATCTATCATATTAAGGTTGCAAGTCAACTCAAACTCATTTTCCTCGTCAGTTAGCTCATGATCATGAATTGGATGATGATATTCAGAAAGAATGACGGCCTTAGTACTATAAGAAAGGAGGAATGGGGTACATCTAGTTGATTGTTGGGGAGTGGTACGATATGCCCATATGACATGAGGCAGCTCGCGAACCCAATTCCCTTTTTTCTGTGAGTGAAGCCATTTTTTGAGTCCATCCGCGATGGTTTTGTTGGTGATTTCCGCTTGGCCATTACCTTGAGGATAATAAGGATTGGATGATGAGCGGATGACATTGTGGTAGCTTAGGAAGGTTACGACTTTCTCTCCCATAAATTGGGGCCCGTTATCAATACGAATTAGGTGGGGGTACCCAAACTGAGTGATTATGTTGTTCCGGATAAAAGAGATGACCTCTTCTTCTCTGGTTCAACATATTGGAACTGCTTCTACCTATTTTGTAAAATAATTGGTAGCTATGAGTCGGTGACGGCGGATACCTCGTGAGTTAGGGAATTCGCCGACGGGATCTAGTGCCCATCTTTTGAATGGCCAAAAACTCTTGCTTGCATGAAGTTCGACCGCAGGGGAGCATATCATATGTTCATATCTTTGGTAGGTGTTGCATCCATAGGAGTACTCCTCTGCTTGCTTCCGCATGCTGGGTCAGAATACTCCTTAAGTGATAGCTCTGTTTTCTAATGATCGACTTGCGGCATCCGAACCACAAGTCCCTTCATGTAATTCGTAGAGCAATTCATCTGCTTTTGATTTGGAGAGGCACTTGAGGTAAGGTCCTGTGGCGGACAGGCGGTATAGCATACCATTTTGATTAGTGTAGCGCTTCGAGTTGTTAATCAGCTATCGGCGTTCTTTTGGATCTGCTGGGAGTGGTCTGTTATAATTGTTATCGACACCGAGGTCGGCTAAGTAAGGTTTTTGCCAATCGTCGTCTCCCCTTTTATCTCCCCCAGTGTTGATCGTGCATATAAAAATACGATAAATGCTGGGGGTTGAAATGATTTCGATCTGAAGATATCGAGCTTCTGTGCCCAAGACCCCGGCTAGATATGCCAAGGAATCGGCGTGTCTATTTTCTCCTCAAGGAAGATAATCGAGAGTTGCTTTCGTGAACTTGCTCATCTAATCTGCAACGAGGGCTGCGTATTTGATCATCTTCCCATTCTTCTTGTATTGCTCTGAGTAGTGGTGAACGATAAGTAGTGAATCAGTATAAATTAAGAGTTTGGGGACATCAAGCTCAAGAGCGAGGTTGAGTCCATGAATGAGAGCTTCATACTTGGTGACATTATTTAAGGCCTGAAAATACAAGTTCTCATCTTTGTCTCTGTTGTAGGCAAACATCTTGATAAACTGCTTCTACGACTGATCGAATATATAAATAGAGTCTTCAGGGAGAGAATGGAACCATCAGAGTGGTTCCTCTTGTAGACTTGTGGCAAATAGACGGTAGAGGATATGGTTGAGATTGGAGTACAACCCCAATGAATCATGGTATTGTTGAATGTGCTCATTCGGGTAAGTACCTTTGTATTTGCGAATTTTGGGAGTATGGAAACCATTCGGTATCTCCATATTGAATAGTTCCTTGGTAATCAGACTTCCTTGTAACTTTGTGGCATTGCCGGTAGTACCCTGAACTTTTGCTTTTGCTTCAATCATATCCTTAATCTATTGGTCCATATGCTCTTTTGTGATGTAATGACGTGTTGGTTAAATCACTGGATGAGCTGGCTGTGGATGATGAGTGCCCGTACCTTCACTCAGGCGATCTCGTACTAGAACATGATGTTGAGGTCACTGCTTTTCCTCCTGGAAGATCGAAATTCGGTAACCTCAACTGACTTCGACTGAACTTCACCCCCTCCAAATGTATGGAGGGCTGTGGTTCATGTTGTAGATTCCTAGAAATAACTTTACTGGTAATTCCCCGTGGTCCCAATCATTCCCTTACAAAAATACGGGAGGTTTCTGGGAGCTGATCGTAACCTCTGGCTGGAGGAGTCTGTTAAGTATTTTACAGAGCCTCTGGGACAATTTCCATTATTGTCATCTGATCTTTATGCCGTTTGAGCGCTGTCAAACGAGCTTGTCGTTTTGTATCAATTTTTTTTTCTCGGAGCTTCCGATCTTTTTCTAACTAAAGTTCGAGTTTGGCGCGTTTCTCTGTCTCGGCGTTGAGATTCGCCCGTAACTCAATGAGCTTCCCCGGCTCTATGGAAACTTTGAACTGGGTTCCTGCAGCTGGTCATCTAGAAGTAACCATGATTGAAAGTTGTAGTGAAAGACTACCTTAGGATATCGTGGAAATGCAATCTTTCCCACAGACGGCGCCAAATTTAATGGCCAAATTCGGCAAGCTCGAAATGGCTTGGAATTTGCTATCACACCAATGAACCTGTAACAATATTCTAATGGAAAGTAAGAAATGACATAGGTGATTTTAGAGTGGAAAACCTCTGAATAGATAAATAACCACGACCTCGTATGGAGGATTTTTGTGAAAGTATCTTTATTGCTTGAGGTGGATATCTTTATTACAAGTGATCTCTAAATATAGAAATGCTTTTAACCTTGTAACTAAGAAGTTTGTAATCCTCTTTGAGAATCTCAAATCGATAGTCTCTTAACGATCTTTTGTGTAATTTTTCTGGTCCCTGTCTCTTCTGGAACTTTTTTTTATATAGGCCTTCTCCGCAGCTCTTCGTCGTGCTGGAGCATGTTTTCTGAACAATATGGTTAGTGGCGGTTGATCGAATAACTGACGAGTTCGTGGGAGACAGGTGTCTTTGACTGGATAAGGTTTCTCAATTTAAGTTCGACCCACGTTTTTAACCAGTTTGTGGGGTAGGTTAGAATATTGACTGAGGAAATATGTTAAAAATGTTTGACTCTGAGATGAAGGTAATTCGAACTAGGTGAGCTCGACTTTGGGTGAGATTGAGGGATAGACTTTCCACTTGACTGTGAATGGCCCCTTTCATATTTTGGCCCCTTTCTGTAAGACCTCCCTTTTTCTTCGACGTTCAATGCACTGTTATTTGAACTCGAAGAGGGTTTAAATGTTTTATGCCTATTCTCTTCACTCATAATTAAGGAGACTATAATATCAAATTTAATGTCTTTTTTCCCCGATAAATTGCTCACAGCTGTAATAAAACCTTCCCAGTTCTCGAGCATCAACCCTAAAAGAGCCCACACTCTCACCCCTTCGGTAAAAGTGATTTTCACGAATTCAAATTGAGCATAAATAGTATTGAACTCACTAATATGAGCTTGCACACTACCATTATCTTTCATCTTCAAAGCAAACAAACGCCATAAAAGATGTACCATATTTGCCCCAGACGGTTCTGAGTATATACAGAACAAAGTCTCCATCAAATTCTTCGTTATCGTAACTTTTTAGATCATATGCAGAATTTGAGATGACAACACTAACCTAACGGTTTCATGCGCCTTGCGATCCAATCGCGCTCACTTAGCAGTATCATGATTTGTCTTCATCTCAATCCTACCTAGTGGTAAGTCAAGATCCTTCTAAATAAGGTAATCTTCTATCTTCATCTTCCAGACTTCAAAACTTGAACAATTGAACTTCGTAATCTTCAATTTCTCTTGGCTTGCCATCGTTCTTTACCACACAAGCCCTATAACAAGCGCTCTGATACCAATTGTTGAGAATTGAGGTAGCTACTATCTCTTCCAAGCCAAGAATGATACGCAGAATATGCCGAATAAGTAAACAATCAAGCAAAAAATAATAAACAAGGACAAGTATTTTCCTAGAGGAGGGAAGTGGAAAACCCTTGTGGATGAAAAAAAATACTCCCCATGAATAATTCACTATGATCAAATAGGTTATACCCGATCTCTCCAAGCTTACTCAAGCTTTCTAATGGAGTCTTTCAAACCCTAGTTCACTAGAATTAAACTCATAGAAAGATAAAGAGACATATAACAAGTCTCCCTTATATACGTGGGAGACTATCTACAAGCAGGATAGATCTCAGGGCAGACTCAACATCCCAAACAAACTTACAAAACCAGCATATGGGGTTTTCATTCGAATGACTTTCTACTTGTTCGTTTGACTTCGACGTTACCAAGTTCCTAGCCCTAGAAACAAGTCACTCGTTCAAACGATTTCGACGGAACCAAGTTCATAACCCTAGAAAATGAGCATCTCATTCGAACGACTTTCAACTCGTTTGAACGACTTCAACGGAACTCCAGACCAAAATAGAACCAACTTGAACTTCAGGTAACAGAACTAGCTCAAACTTTAGGTCGGACAAAACTAGCTCAAACTTCTAGTAGTAGAACCATCTCGAACTTTAGGTAACACAACCAACTAGAACTTAACATTAAAAAATCTCACTTTCAATCCATCTTCAATTCTTGAACTGAATTACCATGAACATAATTCAATTTCATAACTTAACATGAAGACCACCCTTATTCTGACCGTTTAGAAGTACCTTTTGTGTGCGGCAATCCTTCCAACAAAATAGTAAGGGTGAAATTCAAAGAAGATATTATTATCTATTTAAAACTGGGAAACCAAAATGATGTTTGCAGATATTTTAGAAAAATGATAAACTCTGTGCAAATTAAATTTTCTAGAGTTATGGGAAAAAGAAGCAGTACAAATATTTTCAATGGCAAGATTTGTACAATTACCAACTCGAATTTGATCTGGACCGTCATACTCGGCACGAAGATGGAGGCTGCTAAAGTTCGGTGTTAAATGATGTGTAAAACCGCTATCCAGAATCTAATTGTGATCTGTAAAGGAGCCTAGTGTAGTAATTTATGTTCTCGGTGGAGATGAAGCGGCTTGAGACATTTGGTCAAAGCAGTGCTAACAAGTTTCTGCAGTATGATTTTTTCAGCCGCAAATTAGACAAGGTCCGACAATACTTTGCACCAGCTGAGAACAATTTGTAAATTGATTCATACCTTGACCACGGTTGCAATATTGATTGACGTTGTAGGAACGATTCCTCATCAGATTGAAACTAGGCTTTAAAGACATGTTCCATTGCTGAGTAGCAACATTAGGAACTGGATGTTGTTGTAGCATGACTATTTGCTTTTCAAGGCGCATATCGAACGCAATAGGATGAGCATAGAATTTATCCATGGTAATGCCGACCATCGTGGCAATAAGCATAGTAACAATAACATCATAAGCGTTATCGAGACCGCTGATAATAATTTATTGGAGATCAGGCTCACTCATTGGGTGGCCTGAAGCGGGAAGATTATCGGCCAATTATTTAGCATGAAGAAAGTAGTCTTTCATGGGTTTGGAGCCTTTGTGCATTTTTTGTAACTCGTGTCGAAGCTGCATAATCTATGCTCGTGATTTGGAGGCGTAGTGATTTTGAAGAGCATCCCAAACAGCATGGGACATAATCAATTTAACAACCTGGGCAAGGGCTGTTCTGGAAAGTTAAGATAACAACCATCTAAGAAGGATTTAATCTTGCTTTTGCCACTATAAATATGCTAGATTGATAGTGGAGTCGGTGGTGGAGAGTGTACGATGAGGAAAAGGCAAGGTCCCATCAACATACCCTTCAAGGTCATAGCCTTTGAGTAATGGCGTGAACTCTATAAGCCAAAACAGATAGTTGTCGGTATCGAGTTTCTCTGAGATAAGATGATAGATAGTAGTGGTTTGAAGTGGCGGAAAACATTTAGAGAGGAAGAAGAAGCGGAGTAAGTTGAACAAGAAGACACTATTATGGCGAAAACATTGGATCTTAGGATCGTAATAGGCTGATACGATATAAAGATAAACTACTCTTGAGAAATCAATCGATGATATTCATTAGTGAGTTTTTCTCTATTTATAGATGTACTTAGAGAGAGTCCTCATAAATATAAATATATTGGATAACTAGAGATCTATCTCTTTGATAAACCTTATCTTAGATGAGGAGATAAGGGTTAACTAAACCCACTACTTTTATCAAGTTTGGGTTGTAACTAGAGTTTATCTTCACTTGATTTAACAATAAGTCCCTACAATTTCCCTTCCGGGTACTTGACTCAATCAACTCATTGACTACCCAAAACTCTGTCAAGAATCTAATGTTAACCGCAAAGCCCCTTGGTATTTCCTAGTAACTGAACCCATTCTCATCCTCAGTCTTTGAGCACACCCAAATTTACATATTAAACAAAGAGGGGTGAATAGGTGAAACCTGATATTTAGTACATGCATCCCTTTAGTCAAACAAATAATGTTGTCTTATTTTCATGTTCTCCTTAAGAGTTTCATCTTATTCCTGCCAGTCAAGTAATTACGGCATTTTCTTTATTAGCATATGAGCAGTTAAGCACGCGCATATGCGCGTGAAAACACGTTATTTTTTAGAATAAGATGGGGTCATATATTACTTTTTGAATTTTAAACGTAATGAATTTCACCGGTATATTTTAGATAACAATGCAAATTTTAACAGTTGGCTAAACTCGAGAATGTAAAAGGGCAGCTCTGCTAGGCCATATTCCTTTCCTTTTTTTGTTAGGCAAGCCGGGTTTAGGTAGACCCGTGACCAGATATATAGAAAGAAAAGAATGTACAAGGTGGGGAAAACTCCCCCTAATCCTCAAAGAGTCAACATGAAGACCTGGGAGGTGGAGAACCAAACACCCCAAAAGGGAAAAACAACCTGAAACAACATGTATACTCAAAAAAAGATAAAAAAGAAGCAAAACAAAAGAGACGCGTATTATGGATTTGGCTCTTTAAGAAGTTTGCCTCTCGTAGTTACTACTTTTTTGTTCTTTAAAGTTGTCTTTTCTTGCTCGGTCCTTTTACTCAGTAAGGAGGCATCTTCACCGCTAGGTCCAATACGAGGACTACCATAAGAAATAATAGGCTCCAAATCTTTATCCATTGTATAAACATGTTTATCTTTATCTTTGATTTCCACACCAGTGAATACCACTTGTAAATTAAACTAGTAGGTTTATTCCTAGCGATCTTCCTCGGCTTCTCCCAGCTATCTTTGTCTACTACGGTCTTGGTATTCTTTGTGGTCTTAGCCACATCTTTTGTCCCGACTTTAGCAACCCAACTCAGAGAACCTTTTGGCTTAGCTTTCTTAGCTACAATGCATATATTCTTGGCAATGCTTACATTTTTTAGACAATTCAAAGTACTATTATAGTAGCATGTTCCCCAGATTCGACAAGGATAAGGCAGCCTAGCATAGTCGAAGATAGTCAACACTGCATAGTCGAAGATACCACAAGTCCTCAACCTACTAAATGTAGTCGTTGTACTTGGTCAAGAAAGAGCCGTTAGAGATCCCCGAAGTTCGCCCATTACCCCTAAAAATGGGAAACTGCTTGAATATATTATAAATACAGGCAAATAATAGATTATTCAAATCCACAACTTTACTATTCACCCTTCCTTAAATTACTATCATTCCATAACTTGTAATAACTAGTAACCTATTGGATTTTATATCAAAATTCTCCTCAAGGTTGTGGTTTTTCTCAGCTTTTACTGAGTTTCCATGTAAAATCTTATTTGTCTTAGCTTGTTATTACACCACCCTTATAAAAAGTATTGGCGAAGATTATCCTTCTGGAAATCATGCTATTACAATTGGCGTCGTCTTCGGGAATACCACTTTTCTTTACAATCCCTGATCTAAAAACAATCCGATGACAAATATGAATCTCCGAAGCCATTCTAGTATGTTGAGAAATCATGAAATCAACCCGATACAAGAAACCAACGATCTGTACGGTGCAGTGATCAAATTACAAAGGCAAATTGAAACTGAAAACAGTGACAGAGATGTAGGATTTGGGCGGTTTGTAGAGTACACCTTGTATTGGGTGGTATTCCAGAGGAAAATTTACTAAGCTTTACCACAAGTATTTTCAGAAAAAACTTTAATAAGAGCTTTAATGAGATTTGAATAATGAGAGCTTTAAGGAGATTGGGATGAGGGAGATTTGCATAAGGAGGAAGGGAGTGAGATTCGAAAAGAATAAAAGGAGTTTAATTAAGACAAGTATGGGGAGCCGTTGGTAGAGAAACTCCTACAAATGTGGCGATTATGAACTTTTTATACTTGGCCGATTTTAAACATAATGACATAAAGGGCATTTGGCTTTTAAACCCAAATGTAGTAGAAAAAACTTAAAGGACAGTTTAGGAAGCAAAGAAAAGCTTTGGTCAAATTGGTTTGAGGTTTCCTAAAATAATTGTGATGGATTTAAAGGGCAAAACAGTCTGAAAATTGCTTCAAACGAACTACCTTAAAACTGTTTTGCAACCACCAAGAGCATTTCTGTATAGTTATGTACTGAGTGATCTCCCTACAGGTTCGTCAGATAAGATCAGAGAAATGAAATAAAATCTCATCTCTTATACTATCAAAGCCTGTTATTTACTTGCTTCCTTTTATTTTAACATGTTATCAGTATGACACTGCCAAAACTCTGAGCAAAATAAATCTCCAATAAGCACGATGTTGCCGAAACTCTGAGCAAAATAAATTTCAATAAGCGCAACGCTGTCGAAACTCTACCAAAAATTCTCAACAAGGTTTAGAGAAGCAACTCAAGTGAAGCGCTCGATATCAAAATTGGTTCATCTTATATCGTCTTTATTTTCAAATATATATTTGCTTGAATATATAATAACTAAAAACTGTTTGATATTATAGTATATGATATGTTGAATCTCGTAAAGCTCAAGTTTGTTACACTTGACTTATCTGGAAAGAATTATCTTTCATGGATTCTTGATACAGAAATCCATCTTGAAATGAAAAATCTCGGTAATACAATAAAGGCAGGAAATCATGAATCCTTACAAGATCGTGCAAAAGCGTTAATATTCCTACACCATCATCTTCACGGGAGTTTGAAATCAGAGTACCTCACGGTGAAAGACCCATTGATCCATTGGGCTAATTTGAAGGAGAGGTACAACCATTTGAAAATGGTTATTATTCCTAAAGCTCGCCATGACTGGCTTAATCAGCGACTGCAAGATTTTTAATCAATTACGGAGTACAACTCTGTTATGTTCAAGATAAGTTCACATCTCTTACTGTGCAAAGGGAAAATTACTAAAGTAGATATGGTAGAGAAAATATTTTATACATTTCACTCTTCGAATGTACTTCTATAACAATAATATCAAGACCGTCACTTTTCCAGGTATTTGGCATTGATATCATGTCTCTTAGTTGTTGAACAAAATAATAAACTTTTATTAAAAAATCATGAATCTCCTTTGACCGGTTCCACTCTGGTGCTTAAGGTACATACAAGTTCATTTTCCAGTCGTGGACATGGATATGGACATGGCGTAGACGTGGTCATGGTCGTGATCATGGAAGTGGTCGAGGATAACAAAATCATGATGAATTTAATTGACCAAGATAATTAAGCTGATGTCACTAAACCCTGATATATCAAACGTTTTTGCTGATCCAGAGATCAAGAGTGATAATTTTTTTTATGACGGCCATGACCGCATCAATTAGAGTTATATGTTTTATGTTCTTTTACTATGTATTCTTTTTGTAAACCTTTCTTTTGGTAAATATTATTATGTATATATGCTATGTTGTTTACATTTAGTTGTTCTTATATAAGCTTAAATGACTCATTCCAACTCAGGATGGATGCTGAATATGTGTGCCTAACTGATAGTATAACAACGCATGCAATCCTTCGAGATAAAAAAATATTTCTCCACCTTGACATTATTTGTGGCCAAGGACAATACTATTTCTGGCATATTTGATCTTATTGAAGGCTCTTGTAGGGCAAAGATTATATTTCCAGGTGGTACAAAAATCCATGTTGATGATGCTTTATACTCAGCAAGATCGAGAAGAAATTTATTGAGTTTTAAAGAAATACGTCGTAATGGATATCATATTGAGACCATATCATAAGATAATATAGAGTATCTCTTTATTACTTCATTTGTCTTAAATCAGAAGTGTACTTTAGAAAAGCTTCAAGCTCTTTCATTATGATTTTATTATACCACAACAGAAATGATTGAGTCATATGCTGTAAGGAGCCCAAATTTTAATTATCCATAATTTTTCAAACTTTGGCATGACCATCTAGGTCATCCCGGATGTACCTTGATGCGTCAAATTATTGAAAAATTGCATGGACATCATTTGAAAAATCAGAAGATTCTTCTTTCTAATGATTATGCCTGTACACCTTATTCGCAAGGCAAGTTAATTTTGAGACCATCCCCATCTAAAATTGCTGTAGAATCTCCAAAATTCTTACAACGAATTCAAGGGGATATTTGTAGACCTATTTACCTCAGTGTGGAACATTAAAATACTTTTTGGTCATAACTGATGTATTTATGAAGTGGTCACATGTATGTCTCTTATCTACGAGAAATGTTGCCTTTGCGCATTGTAAGGACCTATCCCTCGACCTAGACCACGAATTGATAAAGAACGTGGATCAAGCACTACGATAAAATATGAACAAGTCGAAGATACCTGTCTTCCATGAACTAATAGTTACACATTCAACTACTACTAATCTCATTATCAGGAGAACGTACTTCTACGCGATAACGAACTGATGGTAAGGTTTATATATAAAAAAGTTTTAGAGGAGATAAGGACCAAAATTTCTAAGATTCTAACACAAGATTTCCTTGATTCTAAACACCACAAGAATTCTTATTTCAAGATCAAGCATTTCTCGCTCAAGAGATCACTTGTTATAAGATATTAGCCTCAAACAATAAAAGTTACAGTTATTAAACCCTCAACTCGAGGTTGTTATTTTTTACCTATTCAAAGGTTTTCCACGTTAAATCAATTTTTTCATTTCTTTTATTATATTAATTCTTGTCATAGGTACATTTGGTGTAAGATATAATTTTGAGCTATTTCGAGCTACAGAATTAGGCGACATTTGGCGCAGTTTGTGGAAATGAAGACATTTCTACGATATCATAAGGCATACATTTACTCTACTATCCATTTCCAATCATGGTCACTTCCAAGTGACCAACAATAAGAGTCCAGCTCGATCTTTCAGTTGAACCTGAATAGCTCACTGAACTACAGGCAAAACTCCACGCCTTGATAAAAAAGTGTAATGTGCTTGAGCGTCAATTAACTCTTGACGGTGAGCTGCGTGCGAAAGAGCTCAAAAGTGAGCGTCAAGCTTGTCTAACAATATTCAAGAGACATGAAGAACATATGACAATAATGCCGACAACATTACAAGCTTTGTAGGATACTCAACACGCTCCCCATACCAGAGATCGTGATCAAGTACCAATGAACTCCTAAGTTTCTGTACAAGAATGATTAAGACCTCGATGAACAACCAACAAATCCATTTCTAGAAATCTTCAGTACGAACCTCAACCTTCAATTCATTTGGGAAGAAAACCTCAGTCCGATATCAGCAGAGGCCTCCAGCCTTCCAAGCGTTAAAAGGAGGACCACGATCCTGACCTTACAAAAGAAATCACAAAAGATTTACCCGCCAAACTATTTGATGAATGAGCTGAATAGATTACAAGGAAAGGGTGAAGACTTCATACAAGTGGTTCAGCAGGATCCACAAGGTCAGGGATTAGAATCGTACTGATTGCCCCATCAAACGATAGAATTGAGAAATCAATTCGCTTAAATTTGAAGTTTCCAACAATGTAACATACTACGAAGCTTTAATTCACTGGCTCGACTTAGCACTCGAGCTTGGCATCCCCGAGCTATCACTCTATATAGATTCTTTACTCATCATCCACCATTACTCTGAATAATACAAGAAAAATGGCAAGATGATCAAATATGCAGCCCCCGTTGCTGATAGGATGAGCAGATATATAAAAGTAACTCTCGATTATTTACCTTGAGGTGAGAACAGACATGCCGAATCCTTGGCTTATTTGGCCGGTTTTGGATACAGAAGCACGATATTTCTAGATCGAAGTGATGTCCACCCCCAGTATTGATCTTCATTCTGTATGTACGATCAATACTGGGGACGATGAAGACTAAGACAATGATTGGAGGAAGCCCTTTATCGCCTACCTTGGCCCAACGAACAAATCTGATGGGCCCCTTCCAGCAAATCTAAACGAATGCCGACAGTTAATAGAAAACTCAAAGCGTTATATAGTTCAGAATGGCCATTTATAACATCGGTTAGTGACAAGGCCTTATCTCAAGTGCCTCTCCAAGAAGAAAGTAGATAAAATGCTCAAAGAATTACATGAAGGAACCTGTGGCTCCCACGCCGCAAGATAATCACTTGCAAATAAAGCAATTACTCAAGGAGTATTCTGGCCAGGAATGCACAAGCAAGCAGAAGAGTACTCACAAAAATGTGAGACATGTTAACGACATGGACACATGATATGAGCTCTTGCACTTGAACTAAATACAAGCAAGGTATTCTAGCCCTTCAAGCGGTGGGCTCTCGATCTCATGGGAGAATTTCCCAATAAGCCAGGTAACAGACGTTTCTTACTTATGGTGACAGATTTCTTTACGAAATGGGTGGAAGCAGTTCCTCTTTGTCGAACTAGAGTGGAAGAGGTCATCTCTTTTATCTGGGAACACATTATCGCACAGTTCGAATGCCCCTACCTGATTTGAATCGATAACGGGCCAAAGTTCGTTGGAGAAAAGGTCATGGTTTTCCTCAATAAACACAACATCATTCAATCCCCATCCAATCTATACTACCTGCAAGGCAATGGACAGGCCAAAATCACCGACAAAACAATTGTGGACGGACTTAAGAAATGACATTAATCATAGAAGAAAAGAAATTGGATACGAGAGCTTCCTCATGTCTTATGGGTATGCCATACTACATCAAGAAAATCAACTGGCTGTTCCCCCTTCCTCCTAGTATATGGAACAGAGATCGTCATTCCAACAGAGTACCACCATCTTGCCAGAGATCACGAGCTAACAAACGAAGAAAATGAGTTTGTGCTAGCCTACAATATGAACTAGATTGATGAGACCCGACCTTGAGATATTGCTAACCTAGGTCGATATAACCATAAGCTGGCCAACAGGTACAACAGAAGAATCCAAAGCCGTGAGTTCCAAATTGATGATCTCGTCTTCAGAAAAATCCCACAAAGAAGCAAAAGAAGCAAACCGTGGAAAACTCGCAAAAATTTGGGATGGTCCTTTCCTCATCGTTGGCCGCACTGGCCTTGGATCATACTACCTCATGACAGAGAAAGGCGCCCGAATTCTAAATCCCTTGAACACTAGACAATTAAAGTGATATTATTGCTAAATTTCTAGTTTCTCCATTACAGGTTACTTTATTCTCGTTCTTTACATTCCAAAAGTGAGAATTCAACATCCAACAGTGTATATTCTATTCTACTCAATAAAAATTTCTAAGTTTTTCCCACATTACTCTCTACTCACGTAGAATATACTAAATCTCATAGATTGAAGCAAAGGTAATACTAGCTTTCAGTCGACCATCTATACACAGGTTGAAGTAAAGCTAATACTAGCTTTCAATCAAACATCTATACGGATTAAAGTAAAAGTAATACTAGCTTTCAATCGACATCTATACAAATTAATGCAAAGGTAATACTAGCTTTCAATCGACATCTATATATATTAAAACAAAGGTCATACTAGCTTTCAATCGCCCATCTATACATATATCAGCGATTAAAACAAAGGTAATACTAGTTTTCAATTAATGATCTCTATCAGACACAAGATAAAGCAATGATAAAACTAGCTTTCATATCTCTACATGTCTACAACTATAGAAACTATAGAAACTATAGGTCTCGTCTACAAGTTTTTTGCTTAAGGGAGGTTAGTTGTACTTTCCCCAACACAGGAGGTCATACAACCATAAAATTTGGGGTTCAAGCAGTTACAACACTCCTGCCTTGCTCTACTAATACTACAAGTTGGGTACCTAACTCTATTTCCATGTTGTTCAAGCAATCTTCTCGATCTATATCAACATTATAGATACAACCTTGGTATGCCACACAGTCATACAAGGTATCCCTTTTGAACTCAAGCCTCCTTACTTCTTCTACAAAATATGTAGCGATAGCCATTAGCTCCCTAAAGTGTACCTCTTCTGAGCCAATCTTCTCTCGATCAAGTATGACTAACTTGGCAAACTGCTTTCTTAGTCTCTGATGATGCTATCGCAATGCCTTGTGTAGAGTATCGTCCTGCTCTGCACGTTTCCCGAATTATATTATAACCTTAGTTTGTTGTACTATTGTCCCTGTTGCTTTATCCAGCTCAGATTTATTCATCATCCTCAGCTCTTCAACTTGAGCACGAAGTGGCACTAACTCCAGCTCGTTCACATCACTTCCCATAACACGAGCTTTATTCAATAACTCATCTTTCCTCTTGATCATCTCCTTTTAACTCTTGCTCTCTACGGAGAGTAGCATCTAAGTTATCATCACTTTCTCTTAAACATTCTTTTCCCTTCTTTACATGGGCTTGAACATGAACAAGATCAGTATCCAAATCTTCAATTCGAACTCATGGGTTAACCATACTACCCTTAACGGTCGAGACCTTGGTATCATTCTTTTTCTCCTTTGACCTCTCTCCAACCTCGGCCTTCTTAGTACGCGAATCGGCCATGGCCAAATCTGCCTTCAACCTTGCAACTCTTTTATTCAGTTTGTCACACCAGTTTTGGGCCATCCGAAGATCAATATCTTTAGCAGGAATGGCCTCACTCAACTGCTCGACTTCACTTTCTAAAGAA
This sequence comes from Kingdonia uniflora, assembly GCA_014058105.1. Classification (NCBI taxonomy): domain Eukaryota; kingdom Viridiplantae; phylum Streptophyta; class Magnoliopsida; order Ranunculales; family Circaeasteraceae; genus Kingdonia; species Kingdonia uniflora. The sequence goes on along the minus strand of JACGCM010001000.1, from coordinate 535,626 downwards.
GCAAGATCATCTCAAACCTTTACAAGTTTGCTTTCTTTCATGGCCATTTGACCCTTTAAACTAGCAACATGGCCACGCAACTCTTTTTCTGTCGCCTCTAGCAATTTGATACGATATTAAGCGGCATCCACTTCTTTTCCTTTCACCATCAATAAGTCTATCCTACTATGGAGCTTTGCTAATTCTGTCTGCGCACCTTTGAGCTCACTTTGCAATTTTTCTAATTTAACGTTTTAACTTTCGATCTGTTGGGTCAGATCGTCCACAGTCTTCATAGCCTTGGCAAACTAGATGTGTACTTTGACGTATTGATCCTCCTTAACTTCATTAGCCTCATTCATCGTATCAAATTCAGCCCCAAACTCATGATTGTATAAAAACGTCTATTGTTCGCTCAAACAAACAGTCTCTAACTCGACCTGCATCATCAAACTTGATTCAACAATACTTCACATATATAATCAATACATAATACAAATTTATAACAGATTTCTATTTCTGACATACCAACAAACAGAGATTATACTTCGCCTTCATGTTAAGAGGTTATCTCATACTAATGGCAATAACATTTACATCCTATTTCAAGGTACACATTTTCTATGTTATAATTTTCTAACACTCCGAAATAGTTTGAACATACTTGGTTATTATCGTTCATTATGATCTATATCTACCTTCAAACATTACTTTGTAGCTCTAAAGTAACACAGTATACAAGTCAAATATTTGCAGCTCTTTTCTAACCTGTAGCTTTGCTTGCGAAGTCAACAAAGTTGCTGAGGCCTTTTACTCCTTAGCAAGCTCTTTCCCAAATTCCTTAATTATGAGGCACATATCTTTAAGTTCCTGCAAATCAATGTTTACAAACGTTCCTTAGCCTATCCCAAATTTGTCCTATAAATCAATGTACCATATACTTACAGTTTTCAACCCACGCCAAAATAAACAAACAAACTCCAAATAGTTTTACTCTACCTTCTCATTATTTCCCTCATGGTTCTCTAGGTTAGTTCTAGTAAGATCGTATCCAACCCTGTTACCACACCTTGGAGAGAGCCGCCACCAACCTGGAGCTCCTCTTCCGCTTCAGCTTCTTCAACATAGTGACCTACTATGATGGCTTCGAGGTCAACCACAGAGTACCCCACGTTATGAAGCTTCTACCCAAGATTATCTTGAACAGCTGCAACTTCCTCCATATTCTTCTTTGCCTCATCTGTGAGCTCGCGTATCATCACCCGATGCGAGTCCTTCATAAAAGCTAAGCGCTCTCTCACCAAAGCCAAATCGAACTCGAGTTGAATCATCCTCTTCTCGAGCTCGGCTCTCCCGCCCTCGAACTCAGCCCTTCCTTCCTCAAGCCTGAGGCAGATACCCTTCAACATGCGAGCAACCTATAATAGAAAAAGACACATTTTAGCTCAAAAATAAATGCAAAGTTCAAATATCACAAAGACATCAACTTACCCTGCTCAACTCCAACTGTGCAGAAGCATTCAGCTCCTCGGCACCCACTCAAGTTGCCAGCCTCAGCCTATTCTCCATGGCTAGCAGCTCATCTACCATAATAGACCCACTAACCACATCCTTTACCCCACTTACATCAGCAGGATAATCCACCCTCCTTCTCTTCACATTCATCCCGACCACCACTCACCGTGGTCCCCGATGCAGAGCCACCCTTCACAGTCTTCCTCTTTGGGTGCCATTGAGCTAGTTTTCTCAAAGTAGTACCCCTAGAACTAGCCTTCAACGATATTGGAGTAGCCTTTAGTAATACCAGAATCCCTTCCCCATCCGCTTTTATTTTCTTTCTGGCTCCAATTCCTGTCATTTATCTCTTGGCTTGAGACTTTTGCACTTCCTCCAACCTGCAGTTAACTATTTTGTAACTGCTGATATCGAGCTCTTTCGGGATAATCTCCAGCTCAGTACCTTCTCAATCTGCAGTATCTATCAGCAATTCTCTTCTTGGTACTTGAGATCGAGGACCTACAACATAATACCACAAACTGTTAAACAAATAGAGAACGTCCCTATAACTACAATAGTTCGATATCATACACTATTACTTACTTTTCTTCAAAATTATATATATAAGGTCTATTGGTTCCTTGTCCATTCTCTGAAGGCAATCACCTTTCACCCATATCATATTATCATTCCAAATTGGACCTGCTGAATTCAGATCGAAGAACAAAGGTCGCGACAAACTAGATTAGAAGCACACACCTCCAATCGTTGCATAATATTTCATAGTATAATACTGAAAAACATCTATAGGAGTTATACTCCACTCTACCTCATTCTGGGCCCACAATTTATTTAGATTATCACAGACGTTTATCACCGCCTGCACATTCCCATTCAGTTGGGCAGGATAAGCCTCTATGTTATTCAAAAAACCTTAAGCAAGATTGCTAAGAGGTAACATCGGTTTGAATTCTAACTGAGAAGGATAGCACAAAAATTCCTAGTCTAGATCACTTTAGACATCCTTATTGAAGTACTCGAAAAAGATCGACTCCTCTACTCCCCTCTCTGATTTCTCATGTGCTAAGTCAGGCAACAAGAAGAAATATTCTTCCCGAGTTGGCACAGTACAACCCTTAAATGACCTCTCAACATGTTCTATAATATTCCCCCATTTTCTACCTAAACTATCTTTACTTTTGCATAATTCTTTGAATACATCAGACTTCAGAGGATTGTACAGATTTTACTTCATCCTCCCCTCAGAATTTACATCTACAACCTCTACATTTTTGGACTCATCAGATACTACTTCCACCAAATAACCAGAGGTCGAAGTCTCCATATCAGGTAAAGGTTCCATATCAACTATAGGCTTCAGGATGAGGCTAATTTCTATAACAGAGTCTCCTCGCGCCTCAATCTACATGCCAGTCCAGGTATTTAGTCAATTTTCTTAATCATTATCTTTTGTCTATACATTGACACATACACATCTATCATACTCATACATATATCTTTTTCCATGCAAATCAAGCAATTTTTCAAAAGTTTACAAATTTTGAAAACGCACAAATATTGTAATCTCCATCTCAGCCATCACAATCACAAAATCATAACGTAATCACCAACCTTCAACGTCTAAGTATAAGTTAGGATCAGGGCCCAATCCTTCATTCGACACAGCAATGTGCAACCAATATCTCGACTCTTCCTCCCCAACCTTCTCCCTCCTTCTACGATGATTACCTTCATCAAATGTCTTTCTCGAATCTTTACAACTTAATCATTTCTCTCCCTCTGTTCTTTCATTTTTCAGAGTTTGACAAGCGTTTGAATGTGGAAGAAGAACTATTATTTATACTTTCTCTCTCTAATTGCTGGCAGTTATTGGGGCTCGTACAAGCCACCCTCAGTTTTGAAACTGAGGCGTCCCTTCTACAATTAATATTAGACGCTTTGTATCTTTTGGGTGAAAAAGCCTTTCCATCATTATCCCACATCATCTATTTAAATATATATTTCTCTCTCCTACCCAAATCTCTCTCAGACCTTCCCACACTCATGATGACTCTTTACTTACACGCAATCAAACTTTTTCTACTCTTCCACAAAAATAAAAATTAACAGATTATCTAATTTCACTCAACCACCTTCTACTACTTATATAACTGCTGATGTCATTTCCAATGCTATAACAATTCTAAATTAAAATTTTTAATCCAAAAGTTTCAAACAACATTTACAACAAAACTGGAACAGATTCAGAAGAACTATTCTACCTACATTCAAAATACAGTTATTCCATCTAACTCAATTGCATCCCTCATAAATAATCACAGATAAAGCATCCAAGATGCCCTAGAGCGTCACACCTAATCAATTCGCCCTCAGCCATTCTCTTATCTTCCTCAGCTGCTTCTTCTATAGAAATTTCCCCCGCAATAGCTTTTCGAGCTTCAGGCTCCGAAACTAATTCACTGAATATCTCTGAATAAAAGTGACGCCCAATCTTGTACTCCCTCACCTTGCATCCAACCCGTCAAACCGGATCTCAAATTTAGGCAAGTTAGCATCATAATTTAACAGCCCAAAGAACCTCTCAAGCACTTCTGTAATCTTAATTGCTAAATGCCTCTCCGACGCATGACGAGCTCTTTGAAAATGCGTCCTCACCATTTTTATTTCTTCCTCCACATTCCGTATATAGTATAATCTATATTTACTTCTCTTTTCTATAACTGGAAACCCTAAAATCATGATAGAAAGTTAGTTAAACTTATCTTTCAACATCGACCTCATTACAATTTATCCATCACCTTTTCGAACGAACTTTCACAATCTCTCCCCTATGTTATACATTTCTAAAATACCTCCACAGCTTAATGTTAAAATTTCTGGACATTCTATTCTACACAAGATTAATGTCCTATAGCCCGTTTCTTTATACCTCATTATTTCGATATACGTACCACATATATCTATTTTACATCTTCACATATATTATCAACAAATCGGCTAATACATTGTACAAAGATATATTATCGCAGTTCGACTAATAATACTCATTTTTAGTTCGTTTTCTAAAAACAACATATTACATTTTAATATTCCAACATATTTTTCTTTTAGTTTGATTTAACTACTAATTCGATCTATTAACAAAATTTTTGAATAAATATCTTTTTCATTAGCTCGAACATTCCTACAAAAATAATTTACAGAGAATAATTTTTTAGAAATTTCTACAGATCGATTTATAGGATATATTATATTTTAGTTTTTAACATTGTTTTATACCGAAACTATTCTACAAGAAAAGCCCATATAATGGTTGTCACACAGCTTGAGCCCACCTCCAACATTACTTACTTCCATAAGAAACTGAGGAAGATAGTTGTAAGAGAGCCTAAACAAACCTCCAGCATGAAATACTCCTTCGAAAAGAAGAGCCATGATTATGCAGAAGAAGATTTCCAATCTCATTCTACCTTCTCCACCACTACCATATCTTCCTCCGTAACCCCAACCACCTCCGCTGAGTAGAAAAATGTGGGAAATTCTCCTTTTATAGTACCCAATCCCTTGTAGAATATTGATAGAACTTCCTGTTATGTACGTCGGCCTCCACATCTGTCTCCTCGACCTTGTTCTTCGCCAACAGTCGGAGGCATACCCGACGCTGCTCCCTAGACAAAGTCACATAGTGGAACCACCACATGTGGTAGTAATCATCCTCAGCTTTAGCCGCTTCCTCCTCTGTCATCCCAAGGTATGTTGGTTACACCGGAATGGGCATGGGCACCTCTAAAGATTGGTTACAAAAGTATCGCAGCAGCAACTTCTACAGCTCTACAAGAACCCTCATTTCATATGTCTGACGCCTGGTCATCACCATTATCAAGACAGAATACACCAAGAGATTTTTATAGAAATAGTGCACTTTCACAGAGATGACAAACGCTCCAGTACAAGTACTATTTATACCAAGGCCGCATTCAATACGAAGATGAATTTTCAAAGCAGCCATCATATAAAGAACAACTTATCTGGGAGCCCCAAAGGTCATGTACATCAATTATTTCCAATGCAATAAATGCCAGATACAGTCTTCTATAAAAAATACGAAGTACCCAATCAGTCAAAATCCATCTCAATCCATCATACCATTCCAACTTACAACAAGTATTTTCAAACAAAGTTCTTCTAAACTAAAGCCACCTGTACGTTCAACTACGAGGGGGTGATTGCAGGGACCTATCCTTTGACCTATTCCACAAAATGATAAAGAACGTGGATCGAGCACTACAACTAAATATGAAGAAGTCAAAGACACCTGTCTCCCATGAACTAACAGTTACACATTCAACTACCACTTACCTCACTATCAGGATAACGTACTTCTACACGATAACAAACTAAAGGTAAGGTTTATATAAAGATAAAGTTCCAAAGGAGATAAGGACCAAAATTTCTAAGATTCTAACACAGGAATTTCTAAATTCTAAACACCACAAGAATTCTTATTTTAAGATCAAGCATTTCTAGCTCAAGAGATCACTTGTAATAAGATATCAGCCTCAAGCAATAAATGTTATAGTTACTAAACCTTTAACTCAAGGTCATCATTTTTTACCTATACAAAGGTTTTTCATGTTAAATTACCTGTGTTATTTCTTGTATTACACTAATTCTTGTCACAGGTACATTTAATGTAAGATCTAATTTTGAGCAATTTCGAGCTATGGAATTAGGCCATTACACGCGTCTCCTTGCCAAAATCATTAGATTGCAAGGACATTTTCTAGAATATCCAATTAAATCTATTAGGTTGGATGGTACCAGTGAATTTACATCAATTTTTTTTATGATTATTGTATATCAATTTGAATTGACATTGGGCCTCCTATTGCTCATCTCAATACCCAAAATGGGTTAGCTGAGTCATTTATTAAAAGCCTTCAACTGATGGCGCATCCCATGCTTATGTAGACAAAATTATCGATATTCGCGTGGGGACATGGCATTTTATCACAAGTATTCCCCATTATAACTTATTCTTGGCCACCAACCCAATATCGCATATCTACATATTTTTGGGCGTGTGGTACATGTTCCAATTGTACTATCACAATGTGCAAAAATGAGGCCTCAATGTAGATTGGGAATTTATATTGGTTTTAACTCACCATATATTTTAAGGTATTTGGAACCTGTAATAGGTAATATTTTTACTGCACATTTTGCAAATTGTTATTTTGATGAGACAATCTTCTCACCATTAGGGGCAGGAATTAAGCCTATTGAACGACATTACTTATGCTGGAATGTAAAAAATATGTCTCATTTCGATCTATAAACCAATAAATGTAAAATTGAAGGGCAAATGATTACTCATCTTCATAAAGTTGCGTATCAAATGCCTGATGCATTTATAGATATAACACGAGTGACCAGATCACATATACCAGCTACAAACGTACCAGCAAAGATTGATGTCCTAGATGAATAGCTGTCAAATGTGATAGCAAATAAATCATCTAAAGTATTTTTGAAGCATGGATGGCCAATTGGTTCGAAAGATTTTGTTCCTTGAAAAAGGAAATATAAAGGGATAATTAATCCTACGGATAGTAGTACATTAGAAAATGCTACAAAGGGATAGATCACTATTAAAAGCTATCCTGAAGAAGTTATAAAAGGATCATCAATTCTTGACCGAATTAATTATGAGAAAGATGAATTCCTCAGAGATAATCATCTCTCCAATGAGGTACATGTACCTGTAAATGAAAAGATCTCTACAAATTATACATTCCAAAATAAATTGTGAAATTACAAAGAAATAATTATCGACAATATATTTATATTTACAGTAGTTACTGAAACCATAACTGTTGATAATATTAAACCACACAGACTTGATGAATGTCGAAAATGACATGACTGGCCAAAATGGAAATCTACAATCCAAGCACAATTAGATTCACTTACAAAATACAAGGTATTTGGACATGTGGTCCTAACACCAAAAGATGTAAACCGTGTTGGTTACAAATGGGTATTTGCACGAAAACGCAATAAGAAAAATGAGATCGTTCGCTATAAAGTATGACTCGTGGCACCAGGTTTCCAGCAGAGACCTGGGATTGATTATGAAGAAACATATTCCCCTGTAATGGTTACAATTAGATTTTGATATCTTATTAGTCTGATAGTCTCAAAAGGACTTGACATACATCATATGGACGTGGTTACTGCATATTTATATGGAATGTTAGATACAGATATCAACATGAAAGTCCCAGATGGACTCCAATTATCCATAGTAAAACTACGTGACATATACTCAATTAAGCTTAAGCGTGCCTTATATGGATTAAAACAATTTGGTCGTATGTGGTTATATAGGCTTAGTGAATACTTAATTAAAGAGGAATATATCAATAACCCTATTTGCCCATGCGTATTCATTAAGAGAATAAAATACGGATTTGCTATCATTACAATGTATGTTGATGATATCAATCTAGTTAGGACTTCTTGAGAACTTACAAAAGTTGCGGAATATTTAAAAAAAGAGTTTGAGAGGAATGACCTCAAAAAAACTAAATATTGCCTCGGCTTACAGATCGAACATAGTTCGAATGGAATTCTTGTCCATCAAGCTGCATATACTAAAATGGTGTTAAATCGCTCTAACATGGACAAATGTTATCTGTTAAGTTATGAAATGGTGGTCAGATCCCTTGGGCCCAAGAAAGATCTATTTTGCCCTAAAGATGATAATAAAATACTTCTTAAATCTGAAGTACCATATCTTAGTGTAACTGGGGCATTATTATACTTAGCTCAATGCACTAGACCTAACATTATATTTTCAGTTATCGACGACATTGGAATGGCATCAAGTACATTTTGTGCTATCTTTGAAGAATAACTGACATGGGTTTATTCTACTTAAATGAATCACCAAATGTTGGTCAATTAAAGGGATATGCAGATGTTGGATATCTCTATGATCCACACAAACCTTACTTACAAACATGATATGTATTCACATGTGGAGACACCACAATTTCCTGGAAATCTACAAAGCAAACCTCGATAGCTACTTCTTCCAATCACTCAATGATACTTGTACTTTATGAAGCAAGTCGTGAATGCGTTTGGTTAAGATCAGTGGTACATCATATCCATAGTACATGCAAATTACCTTCTTTTACAAGCCTCCCAACGGTTATAAGTAAAGAAAATGTTGCTTGCATTGCACAAATATAAGAAGGATACATCAAGGGTCATCAAGCCCAACACATCCAATCTAAGATCTTTTTATACACACATGAGCTAGAGAAAAATCATGATATTAAAATTTAACAAATACGCTCAAGTGAAAATCAAGTTGATCTATTTACAAAAGTTCTATCAACGCCAGTATTCAAGAAAATAGTGTACATCATTGGCATGAGATTGATATACAACTGACCTAGTTAACATCAGGGGGAGAATGTTTCTAGGGGGAGTATTCTCACCATCGTATTACAGGATAACAAGTGCACTGCACTCTTTTTCCTTTGCCATGATTTTATCCACTAGGTTTTCCTGGTAAGGCTTTAACGGGACAGTATTGACGTGTCCATACCAATCCAAGTATTCAATTTTTCTTTCGCTAATGTTTTTTCCCAGTAAGTTTTCCTGGAAAAGTTTTTATTATGATACATATTGGACATCAAAGGGGAAGTATTGTAAAGCATGATGTCGTTACATGTTTGATATATAAGTATGATGTGGAGTTTCAAGTATGATGTGGCACCACATGTCACACATGCTTTAATGGATGACCATTGAATGACATTCTAAACATCTATATATTGGCATCATCCCATTGTAATATAAGATCAGTAAAATGAAATAAAATATCTTCTTTTATATTATCAAAGTTTGTTATTTACTTACTTCTTCTACCTACTTACTTCATTTAATTTAACAGATTCATAATTGTAGATCACCAAAAAAATAGCTTTTAGTGATGGACTATATCCGTTGCTAAAGGCCTATTGTAATGGATTTTATCCGTAGCATAAGTGTTGCCAAAGGGGGTGTTGCAGATGGGTGTGCAACAGACAAAATCCGTCGCTAAAAGTAAAGTTTTTGCAATAGACCACGTCCGTTGCCTTTATTTAGCTATTAGCAACACATTTTGTCCGTCACAATAGCTTCAGCGACACCCCCTTTACCTCTGTTGCTAAAGCTAGCATCTGTTGCAATTAAGATGTCTTTTGCAATGGGCTTGGTCTGTCGTAAATTTATTTTCTCATTTAAAAAAAATAATAGCACAATATTCACCTAAATGTATTATATGAATTTGTATTATATTACACAAAAAAGGCATTCGAGTAACTTCATTAATATTTGAAGGCGTTCATACAATAATAAATGAAGAACACAACATCTAATTGTCTAGCACAACTTAAGCTAGAACAAAAAATACCCAATTTCACTTGGTTTCTTCATGCTTGGAATTAAGGCTGGATCTATGATCCTCTGCAATGACCAATGTATGAGCTGATGCACATATGATCCTACCAACAAATGACCTGAAATACAATACAAAATAAAGCATCCTTTGCCATCTACTTTGAAAGAGACTTCAGACTTGCCTGTTCATAGCATACTTTTTCTTATGCTTGAATAAGACTCATCTCTATCTTAACCTTCATCTTAGCTTATCCGTTCATTCGCCGAAAGCTCACCCATATATACACCTATTCAAATCATACTTGGCTTGGAAATACCTGTCTTCCAAGACTGGAAGAGACAGAGCATGCAAAGATATAGTAAGAAGCTTCAATATTCCTTAAGATATGGAGCAGCTACATACCTATGGTTATGATGATGTAATATTTCTCCATGCCATGTACAAAGTAATTTTTCCTCTTCTTTTTACAAAATGAAGAACTGCCATACTATAACCATCAAAAGAAATATTATCAGCCACTTATGAATTTTTTTATTTTTATTTTTTAACACCAAATTAGATTGCATATTATGTTACATAGAGCAAAATAATAGCAAACAAGTTCAACAAGCAAAGTTATAATCAAGCATTACTAAGAAAGAAATAAGTACAAATACCTAAATTTTTCACACAAAACCGAGAGGAATAATTTCAAAATTTTACGCTCAAGCCCCGTACTTCTTTATTCGGTTACTAGTGAACTTTCACCAGAACACTCCATATCATCTCTCTCGTGCCCAAGATTATCCACAAGGTTTTGGAGGTAAGTGGGACTGGAGGTATACCCACTTCTATAACTCCCTTCAAAACTTGAACAGCATATCCCATTGATGGCTTGTTCATCTCACCTTCTTGGATGCACCAACAAGCAGTATTGCAAGCTCTAGTCACTTGATCTTCATCGAAATTTCCTTCCAATTTTGAATCTAACAAACTGATAACTTCTTCTTGATTGTTAAGTCAGCTTGCCACAGTAGTAGGAAAGAAATTAAACTTTCCATCCTTGGCAAGATCTAGATTTCACCTTCCTGACGTAATTTCAAAAAACATCATTCCGTAGCTATAGAATCAGCTTTGGATGTGATAGCTACACCAAAAAATCTCTTCAGGTGCAAGATAGCCTCTAGTTCTTCTTACCCACGCAAGCAAACCAGACTAACTTCTGCTTGAAACTCTTTCTCTCCTTGCCTGAACCCTTCAAGTATTTTAATAGCTATGGGACTGAAATTAGATAGTGCCTATTTAAAAATAGAACCAAAGCATCATGCTACCAATTTTTTAGAGAAGTTATTAGTGACGATTTGCAAGTCTTTGTACATATAGGTACTAAAAGAGTCCTGAACTGCGCTAGAGGGTCCAACCAGCTGCTTGCTCCAAATTAGCAAAAGTATAATACCAAGAAGAGCTAAACTGCACATTGATGCTACCACAATAACCATGGTTAATACTTTCTTATATTTACCTTTAATTGTTGGAGGATCTGAAGTTGTAAGCTGAATATAAGTTACAGTTCCATTACTGTCACCAACAGAAAGTTGCTTTAAGTTCTGTAGACCCCCACTCCAGATCGAACACCCACCGATGTAAGAATAAGCTGAACAAGAACAGTTCCTTATACAAGCTGATTCACATTCTTTGGCACTTCCTACAGTCAAATTTTGAGTCGACATATACATATCAGGCATCTTCAAGAATCCATCTTCGTGTCTGCATTTCAAAGAGGTCTTTCTCACTCACCCACCATACCAATCACTCAAATTCCAGTCCTTGGGAGAACTCGGTTCAAAACCATGCAGGCATCTGCAGATTGGCAAGATTTTCTTATTGCAAGTGCCAAAAGACCCGCAAATAGAATTAGCATCGCAAGGATCATTTGGGCGAGAAAAAAGCAATAGCCATCTTTGGGTAGTATTCACCCACATAAATTGCTTACCCTGCCCATATTCGATAGCATACCTTGTGAGAACAGAACTGTCATCAACCATATAAGTGAAGTAGTTCTCTTTTTCATTCTACACATAGCTGAGCTTAACAAAATATGATGGGATCAATCACTCTGGGCAATATCTTATACAAAAAAATGTAGAAATTCAATTGTTATAAACTATTTTGCATAGCCCCATGAAATTCTTGATTGCTTCATTTTTCCACACAAAATGGCAGGGGAACTGATCAGAGCATATATAAAGAAATATTAGCAGTTAACACTAAATAAGTTTTGAAGCCTGCAGCATGAACAAGGAATCAATATAGTCAACCCAAGGACTGATATATCACTAGCATCTTTTACAGAGAAATATCAGCAGTTAACACCAGCTTATCTTTAACTGTGATCTTCATCATTTTTGGAGAAACTCAAGTGTTTGAGAGTTAGCATCTTGAAGCTCACCAAATTCTTACTAGCATCATTCAGGATGTTGAATTAAAATTAGTTGTTAAAACTTATTATCTTGTTGACTGAACCTAGAATCATTACTCAAGTATCTTAGAGTGGGCTCCATTCTTATTGACTCTGATAGCTCTCTCTCTCTAATAAGTTGACATGGTGCTGTGTTAATATCTAAAAGTGGTGTTCCTCTAGCTACATGTAATGGTATACAAAAAAAGTTAATGCCATAATGCATATGCACCAAAATAATTTTAGTGTGGTGAAGGACGAAAAGTATAGTTCAGGAAAGTTGCATAAGTTGGGAAGGAATTGCAAGCCACTGAATATATCTTCAGTAACTTTGCTCAAAGCTACCAATACGGTGACTATCTAGCTTTTTTGCATAATACTTTCAGGTTAGGACTCGAAAGTAAGTTTTTTGCAACCCGTAAAATCCCAAGATAAACTATTAAATTGAAAGACGAACCCGACAAATAATCAAATTAATTATGACATGCATCAAGCACCTCAAATGAAAGTTCACTAATCAAAAAACCCATATAGCTACTTTCTAGTGTATAATGTATGTATATATATATATATATGTATGTAGAAAGTTGGAAGTCATACTATAATTGTCAGCCGATCTCCTCTTGTTGAAGTTTTGCCTCTCTAGCTTCTTGCAACTATCAGTTGGAGATTCACTGTAAACAATAAGGGAACTAAAAATCAAAATATTTTTTAACTAAAAAGAGAAATACAACAAACAAAAATGAAACATGACATCTGAAAGCTGAAAAGCGACAAACCCAAGATGAAAAAAAGAAAGATAATTAATAGATAAGCGCACCTCCAAATTGTAAAATAAAATAAAATTACACCACATAATTCTTATCAACCTGGAGTCAAGAAGCAAGAGTGTATCTGTTCAAATGAAAATATATTCATAATAATGTCTAAGATTCATGTATGAATATATAAGATAGAAGAACAATAATATACATGAAGAATTAGCATCAAACTAACTTTAGATGTCGGGAGACACCGCTCATGAGATGGATATGTACCACCGTAAACGTGGAATAAGAGGTTAAGCAAATAGGAGATCTAACTTGTATACGTAATGTAAATCAGTACTACACCCAGTAATCACGTATTATATTTGAAACCTTTGGTTAAATCTCTAATTGTATTTCTAGGATTAAATTTTGAAATCAAAGAACTCCTACTACCTGCATTGAGTCCATTCCACTCCATGGCATATGCATACGGATAGTAGCTAACTACCACAATAAAAGTCAAAGTCAAAGACATTACACCTACAAAATTTGATATGAAGCGCTTGGAAATGATGAAGCACAGGAGCCATGTAACCACCATTAAATCACATCTTCCGTGAGAAGATACTGCTTAGTTTCCACTTGATTTACTATAATAAATAAAGAAAAATAGCTATTTGGGGATACACATCTTTATCCTAGCCTCTACGGTTTTTCAATAATCCTTGTATGCTCAATATTAAGAAATACCGCTCCCACTCTGCATCTATGATGGTATCTCAATAAGAGGACTAACACGTAGGAACGAAGTCAGATCTTCTGTCTCTCATTGATGGGATAAAAGGTATCACTTATCACACAACATGTAGAGGGTATCACAACACGGCCTTGAAATATAGAGGCCCAAGAAAATCCAGGTAACTCAAAGAAAGTAAAGAGAGAAAAAAAAATAGGGGCCCGGGTAAATCAGTACATAATTTACTGAGCATCAAAACACTTAAATGTATTAATGGGTGTCATCCTCATGAAAGATCCATTCCAGGCCAAAGTCCGAGATCTTAAGTCTCAGCTGATCATTAAGAAATTTGTTACTAGCTTTGGTACCTCCAGACTACTAAAATAGTACCATATAACTCTACCGATGCAAGCGGAGTTGGAAATATCATAACCAGTAACTTAAAAAAGAGGCGCATCCCAAACCCGAAGACTTCAATAAAAAGGAATTGCTTTATAGGTTAGATAAGTAATTTAAGGAACTATAGTAAGTGCAAAGATTTGTTGTTAGTTAATTGAGGTACTACACTATGATAATAGTAGAACCTAAATACTTCCCCAGGGAAGCACATTCTCGAAAATAGACATGAAGGACCATTAATCGAAGCCACTTGCACAACAAATAATCAAGATGATTTACTACATAAAAGAAAATTTTAATTTAATCGGCCAGTCATTGCTTAATTTGTTGTTGAAACAGGAGCTAGATGGAAGAAGTATTACTAGAAGATAAATTACAGTTCGTCTTACAAGATAGTACACTCCTAAGATACTGTTATAGTATACATTAAATCCCCCTATACCATCTAAAGTTAGATAGGATAAGTATTAGTGTTTGTCTCACCAGTAGTTTAAGGGTATATTGTACATTAATGAAATGAAGTTCCTACTAATATAAAATATTCCAGTTGATCCCTATTAAATGATACAACATATTAAAATACTCAATATCTCTGAGATTTCAGCATCATATCTCCAAGGTCTTAGAATATTATTCTCCTATATCTCCAAGATCTTAGGATATTAGGGAGATTTGTTGTATATATATACTTTCTATATCTTGGAAATAATATTGTAATTGATTTGTAATTGATCATAGATCATGGGATTTTATTCCCTGTAACTATATGTATAGCTTCTAGCAATGAGAATAAACCATCTTTCTCCATTATCTTGTTTTAAGTAAGTTAAAACTTATTATGGTACCAGAGCCATTCTAAAGATTATTCCAAATCCATAGAGATTCAACTCAATTTTCCCTCTCAACCTTCTTTTACAATGGTGCAACCATCAAATACGTTGAATGTTTTCAGCGACATATCATCACCTTACTTCCTTCATTCATCTGATCATCCTGGAGCGATTCTCGTCTCTACTCCACTCAATGGAGAAAATAATTCAACATGGAAAAGGGCATGAAAATGGCATTGAACGCGAAAAATAATCTTGGATTTGTGGATGGTACTCTGACGAAGCCAATCACATCTCCAGAAGAAATAAGAGCATGAGACATATGTAATGATATGGTCTTATCGTGGATACTAAATTCCATCGATAAAGGTCTCACAAATAACATCATATATGCTAACTCTCTTCGCGATGTATGGCTTGATCTCGAAGGTTGGTTTTCTCAAAGCAATAACCCCGGAATCTTCCAATTAAAGCGAGATATCAGCAGCATTCAACAAGATGAACAATCCCTCGTGTCCTATTACAATGTTCTCAAGTCTTATTGGGATGAGCTGAATACTTGCGCTGAGATCTCTGACTGCACTTGTAAAGCAAGCAAGGTTGTCCAGACTATGCAAGAAATGGAAAAAGTATATCAATTTCTTACTGGTCTCAACGAGACATATGTGCATATTCGCAGTCAAATCCTTGCGATGGATCCCTTGCCGAATGTAAGCAAAGTTTATTCCATCATCAACCAAGAAGAGAAACAATGCCTACTTCATTTACCTTCTCCTATTTCAAATCGAAACATTGCAATGGCGGTCGATAGCACGGGTCGTGGTTACCAACGATCTTTAGAGAAAGGTCAACATGGTCGCCTTAAATATGATCATTGCGGCGCTTTTGGTCATTGGAAAGCAAAGTGTTACGAACTTATTAGATATCCGCCACATTTAAACAAATCACGGAGCAACAACAAAGGAACAACATCATCATCGCACTCACGATCATCTGCCCATAATGTTACTAACACACATGGTTATGTGCAGGATGCCCAGGAACTGTCAATCCCTGGACTCCCTGCTAGCCAAAATCATCAGCTTATCGCCTTGCTTTCCACCAATGAGAACTCTGTAGCCAATCTTTCGGGTATGTCCTCTCTTTCTTGTAATTTTGTTAATTCAAATTTATCTTCTACATGGATTATAGACAGTGGTGCATCAGATCACATGACATCTAAATTGTTTTCTCTTGCTTCTGCAATACTTGCACCATAAGTTAAACACGTGAAACTACCCACGGATGATGTTGCCCCCATTTCTCATGTCGGATCCGCGAAACTATCTTCTCAATTAGTTTTGAATAATGTCCTTTGTGTTCCCAATTTTCATTTCAATCTTTTATCTATCAATAAATTAACACAAAGTTTAAATTGTGCGGCCATTTTCTTTCCATCTTTTTATGTCTTTAAGGACCTGAACTCGAGGAAGCTGATTGGCAGGGGTGAAGAAAGGGATGGACTTTCCCATTATGTACCAGAAAATAAATCCATTGCTATGGCTGTCAACCGTGTCCCTTGTTCAACTCTTTCCCATATGCGCCTTGGTCACCCATCTTTTGCACGCTTAAAGCAGATATCTTCTACTTCCCCGTCAGTCTTTTCTCATTATGATGTTTGTGAACGTTCTAAGCAAACTCGACGACCTTTTCATTTAAGTTCTAATAGAAGTAAAAATCCTTTTGAGTTAATTCATTCAGATATTTGGTGAGGTTATCCTACAGCCTCACACTCCAGAGCACATTATTTTTTGACTATTGTTGATGATTATTCACGATGTACTTGGGTCTATCTAATGCATTTTAAATCTGAAACATGTTATTTTCTTCAAAAAATTTGTAATATGGTTCATACCCATTTTTAATTTCAAGTGTGCAACATTCGTACTGATAATGGTTTAGAATTCAAATCTGATCAAATGAAATCCTTTTATCATACTCATGGGATAGTCCATCGACACACTTGTGTAAAAACTCCTCAACAAAATGCCGTTGCCAAGCGTAAACATCGACACCTACTCGAGGTAGCAAGAACTTTAACTTTTTGGGGAGAATGCATTTTAACAGCCGCGTATCTCATTAATCACATATGAAATGCTTTTTAAGATTAGTCCTTCATACAAACATCTTCGAGTTTTTGGTTGTTTGTGTTACGCTCACACACTCAACAGGGATCGCCACAAGTTTTCACCTCGAGCTTCGAAGTGTATCTTCATTGGGTATCCTTTCGGTCAAAGAGGATATCGAGTATATAATCTTGAAACCCGCCAAATTTTTGTTTCTCGAGATGTTACCTTTGTTGAGAATGCATTTCCATTTCAAGTCATACCCAACAAGGACTCTTTGGAGACGGTCTTACCGAATCTCATTGTCGATTATCAAACCATCCCTCTGACTAATGTTAAAAATACCTCGACTAATGTCGACATCGCTCCATCATTATCAATGTCTAATTCTCCGTCCACCTACCAACTCCCCTCACGTACTATCACTCACCCCGCTTACCTCCATGATTACGTATGTCTGACATTTTCTAAAGATCTACCACTTACTTCACCATCTCCATAGGCCTCGACAGGTATTGCATATCCTCTCTCAAATTATCTTTCATTCACAAATTTTTTAGCCAATCATGTTGTATTTTTATCTGTTATTTCTACCATGAAGAGCCATCATCTTTTTCACAAGCTGTTAAGTTTTCTCATTGGCATGAGGCAATGGCCGCTAAAATTGACGCTTTAGATAAAAATCACATTTGGACCCTTCAAATTCCTCCACCGAATAAAAAGGTCATTGGATACAAATGGGTCTACAAAGTCAAGCATCATGCTGATGGTACAATTGAAAGGAACAAAGCCCATTTAGTTGCAAAGGGATATACGCAAATAGAAGGATTGGATTGCCATGAAACGTTTGCACCTATAGCTAAACTTGTTACCCTGCGTTGTCTATTGGCCGTTGCTGCTGCTCGGAACTGGATTATTCACCAACTAGATGTTCATAATGCTTTTCTTAATGGTGATCTTGATGAAGAAGTATATATGGCACTTCCTCCAGGCTATTCTAAGAAAGGGGAACAACGTGTTTGTCGGTTAAACAAATCACTTTACAGTCTTAAACAAGCATCTCGAAAATGGAATGAAATTTTTTTATTGGTTCTCAAAGAGGCTGGTTTTACTCATTGTGCATTAGATCATTTTCTTTTTGTCTGTTCTGCAGGTATGACTTTTACTGCAGTTCTTGTCTATGTAGATGATATCATTGTAGTGGGAAATCATGCTCCTACTATGTCTGAATTGAAGAAAATCCTTGATACAACTCAAATATTTTTTGGGTATTGAAGTTGCTCAATCACCTAAAGGCATTTTCTTAAGTCAACGAAAGTATTCTCTCGACATACTCAATGATAGTGGACATCTTGGTACAAAACTTGCTTCGTTCCCCATGGAGCAACATCTACGTCTTTTTATAGAGGAAGGAGATATTCTAGAAGACCCAAGTTTGTATCGTCGCTTGATTGGACGTTTAATTTATCTAACAATTACACGGCCTGATATTCTATATGTTGTTAATATTCTGAGTCAATTCATGCATTAGCCTCGTCAACCACATTATGATGCCGCAGTTCATGTTCTTCGTTATTTAAAGTATTCACCGAGGAAAGGTATCTTGTTATCTTCCACTTGCTCTATAAAGTTGTCTGCTTATTCTGATTCTGACTATGCTAGTTGCCTAATGACTCGACGTTCTACCACGGGTTACTTTACCATGCTTGGCCAGAGCCCAATCTCATGGAAGACGAAGAAACAATCAACTGTATCTCAGTCCTCCACTGAAGCTAAATATAGAGCCATGGCTATAACTACTTGTGAACTTGTATGGCTCAAAGCACTCCTTCATGATCTTCATGTTTCCTCTTCTGATCCTATGCTTTTTTATTGTGATAATCAGGCAGCTCTCCATATTGTTGCTAACACGGTATTTCATGAAAGAGCGAAGCACATCGAGGTCGACTGTCATTTTATACGGGAAAAATTGGTTTGAAAAATTATAAGCACCCGATATGTTCCAACACGTGAGCAACTTGCCGATATCTTCACCAAATCTCTTGGACGAGATCAATTTCATATCTTACTTAGCAAGTTGAGTGTTACGGATCTCCACCCTCCAACTTGAGGGGGAGTATTAAGATACTCAATATCTCTGAGATTTCAGCATCATATCTCCAAGGTCCTAGAATATTATTCTCCTATATCTCCAAGAACTTAGGATATTAGGGAGATTTGTTGTATACATATACTTTCTATTTCTTGGAAATAATATTGTAATTGATTTGTAATTGATCCTAGATGATGGGATTTTATTCCCTGTAACTCTATATGTATAGCATCTAGCAATGAGAATAAACCATATTTCTCCATTATCTTGTTCTAAGTAAGTTAAAACTTATTACAACACGCTAACCCGCTTCATCGTAAACAAAAATTGACATCTTGGGAGAAGTGAAGGAGGAGAGTTATATACTAAATTTTCATCCTCTGTAAGAGGAAGCAAACGCTTAAATTTGAAACCCCTCAAATTAGACCATAAGTTGATTAACTAAAAAACCTTAATGTCACAAAACAAGGTCAATTGGAACCCTAAAATAGTTAACAACAGAAATTGACAAAGAAAAAGAAAACACTGATAATCAGATATATGTAATTAATCACAAACAAAATTAATAATAGAAATTGATAATCAGAGGCAAGAGAGAAAATATTACCTTTGATCACAAAAGCGATGCTAGAAAGAGGTCGCTGCAAAATTCAATTAAGACTCAAAGGGGAATTTGAAAAAAGACGTGGAGAAGTAGTGGTTAGCAATAATGGATTTGTTCCAGAATCGTGGGAGATTAAAATTTTTTTTTTGGGGAAAAGCTTTGAGAAAGAGAGGGAACCTTGGGCGGGGAATTTGGTGAGAGATGCGAGATAAAGTATTGGGCTTAAATTTTGACGAAACTCAAATGCAACAGACTTGGACTTACTGCTACGGGCTTTTACCGTTGCAAAATTATAATAGACATTGTCCATTGCCAAAAGTAAGCTACGTGTGTTGCCAAAAACCCTTTTTTTGGTAGTGATAATTCAAGCCCCAACTGTATTAGTTGTAATCCAGATAGCTTCATTAGGTCACTGAATAATTTAAGTGGTCAACTTTATTTCATATAATAAGAATACGGTACTACAATCTATAATGATTTCTTTCCCTTGATATAGATTAAAAATTATCATAATAATTTTAACGCATGAGTTATGTCTTTAGGCTTAATGATCACGGCGAGGAGTCTAAAGCTACAACTTGAGTTCCACATATCTGACTTGCTACTAAAGTTGCACAAGAGGTATGGTGCTTCATGAGTTGTGTTGAGCTTGTGTCATATTATCCTTTTCATCATAAACACTGCCTTAATTCTATGTCTAGAAGCATCAAAGATCATGCAGCTCTAGTAGATCAAGTAGTTATTGCTGTCAATAATGTTAAGCCTTTCATAAATTCTAATGGCCAGTTTATTAGAGAAGATCCAGAGGGTGAGATATCGACTAGTGACACTGATGACATCTCTAGTGATGAGTCCATGAATGAGGAGATAACAATCACTACACTGATGACATCTCTAGTGTTATAAGGCTTGGTAAGGGAGAGAGCTGTTATTGGAGGGCAAAGGCTAATTTAGTGGTCACCTTTAGGGATGAGATACTTGTATCTGCCTCTAAATGGGTCCACTACTAATTTGATCCCCAACTCTCATGGCAGCTACACCCCAGAGTATGAGTGCTTACTTTTTTGTGTGTCTTGTGCAGGGTTTAAGGAGCTGAAGCACCACGTCCTTATGGTGGTTTTTACCTCCCTGGAATAGTTTTCCAATAGTATCTTGAGTGCTGTGAGATTTGGTGAGGGAGAGAGGTATTGTAGGAGTACAAGGGTTGAATTAATGGTCACCTTTGGGGATGAGATACTTGTATCTGCCTCTAAATGGGTCGCTACTAAGTCGATCCCCAACTGTTATGGCAACTACACCCCAGAGTATGACTGCTTATGTTTTTGTGCTTCTTGTACAGGGTTTCTTATTTACTTTCTTTCAGAATTCAATAACCAACCAACTTACTGGTTCTTTCTTTCCTTAACCACTGAGGTAAAGTGTTATTACTTTTCTCTTATGATTCTTTTCATGTACAGGTTGTGGTTCTTTTGATGCCCAGTTCTCCCAGTAAGATTAGTGCTCATCATAGTTTCATAGTCTATGATCTTAGTACTAAGCTTACTTTGGTCTGGTTAATTGGTTTGTGCTTTATTTCAGGTTTATCCAGTGGCATCTGCAAGATGTTTGACAAGTATAAGACTTCTTATAGGTGTAATAGATATGTTTTAGTTATAGTCTTCAGGTTTGAGAGTGTTATCTCTCAAAACTTAAAGGCTCTAAGTAATATTATTACTAATTTCACTAAGAGACAGTCATGCTACCACTCTAACCAATTTGAGGGGATTCAATTTAAGAACTGTCACTATGAAGATTGGTTGTTACTCTCTACCCATGGTGATTTTGATAGTAAACAAAGACAACCTATGCTCAATATTAAATTGTACAAGACCATACCCCCCATATAGTTATTATGTTTAACACTCTCATCTGGAATACTAGGGGACTCAATATATCTATCCAGTAACATGAAGCTAGAGAACTTATTACCAAGGAAAGAATTGTTCTCATGGGTTTTGTTGAGACTAAAGTAAGAAAGAGTAATGAGCAGAGGATTGTTAATACCATGTGTCCTTGTTGGCAGTGGGCTTGTTGTGATAGTACCCTTAAAGGCAGGATCTTACTTTGTTGGGACCCTAAAGTGATTGATGTTACCATTATCAAATGTTCCACTCAAATTATCCACTGCAATATCATCCAAGGTAGCAATTCCTTCCTTTTTTTTTCTTGTTTATGCCTCTAACAATCCCCTTGAGAGAGTGGAGCATTAGAAGGATCTTATCATCTTTGCTAGCTATTTTGAAAAAGCTTGGATGGTCATTGGGGATTTTAACTCTCCTTTTTCTTGCTTTGACAAGATTGGTAGTAGAGGGGTTGAGGCTATAAATTCACCTGGTCTAATAGAGCTAAGAAAAATGAGGATAGGATCATGTCTAAGATAGACAAGTGTCTCATCAATGATAAAAGGGTCACTCTTTTTGAGGATAATGTTGTTGAGTATCTTGTTCCCTGCATTTCTAACCAAAGCCTATTGTCATTAGGTTGATCCCCACCTCCTTGCGCACCAAAAATCTTTCAAATACTATAATTACTGGGCTGACCATGAGGGGTTCAAAGAGGTGGTGGAGAAAGCTTGGAGCACCAAAGTTCTAGGTAATCCCAGGTTGCAACTTTGCAACAAGCTGAACCTCACCAAAATTGGGCTTAAAGATTGGAGGATAACCCATCATAACTCTCTCACTCCTGCTGTCACCCAAGCTTGAGATGAACTTTCTAACATTTAAACTCAAATCCAGTTATCCCGTATTGATCAAGATCTGAGGGAGCATGATAAGTTCTTCCTTGACAAGTTTATCTCTCGTTCAGCTCAAGAAGAATCTATGCTTAGGCAAAGGTTTTGGGCTAACTAGCTTGCCTTGGGGTACTCTAATTCCACCTTCTTTCACAAAACTATTTAGGCTAGGAAATACAGGAACTCCCTTATCTCTATTCAAAATACTACTGGGGTTACTATCTGTGACCATTCTGCTATGACCAATGAGGCTATTAGGTACTTCAAAGATATTTTGGGTAGCCACGGAAGAGAGATTGATGGGGATAGCATTAAAGTCTTGAACTTCAAGAACATAGTGAATACTTCTGAACATGATGATCTCACCAAGGATATTGATGAAGAGGAGATTAGGGAAGCTCTTTTCTGCATTGGGGACTGTAAATCCCCTGGTCCTGATGGCTACAATGCCCACTTTTATAAGAAGAATTGGGATCTTGTTAAAAAAACTTTCATCAAGGTTGTCCAAAACTTCTTTAAAAGGACAAGCTGCTCACTCAAGTTAATGTCATGTGTCTTACCTTGTTCCTAAAGTTGTTAAACCTTCTAACTTCAATGACTATAGACCTATTGCGTGTTACAATGTGGTCTACAAGGTCATCTCTAAGATTTTGGCTAATAGGCTTAAAAGGGTGTTATCTCCTCTTACTAGCCTTACAAATCTGTTTTTGTTCATGGGAGAAACATTAGTGATAAACTTCTCTTACTAGCCTTACAAATCTGTTTTTGTTCATGGGAGAAACATTAGAAGTACTGGGAGTCCTTGCTACACTGTTAAAATTGACCTTAGAAAGGCTTATGATCTCATTCAATGGGATGCTATCTTAGTCACTCTTGAAGCTCTCAACTTCCATCCTCTCTTCATTTCTTGGATTAAAACTTGTGTTACTACACCTCACTATTCTATCAACATTAATGGTTTTTGTGAGGGATTCTTCAAGGGTGAGAGAGGTCTTAGGCAAGGAGATCCTATATCCCCCTATTTATTTGTGCTTGTCATGGAAATTTTTGTTCTTCTTATAGAACAAAAAGTGATGGAAGGCACCCTCAAACTTCATAAAAAGTGTTTTAACCCCCTTCTTACCCACTTAATGTTTGTAGATGACTTGTGTTTTTTGGAGGTGACATTATTACTGCAAATGCTCTTAAGGACTACCTGACTCAATTCACAACCATGAAATGTTTGGAACTTAATACTAACAAATCTATGCTCTACTTCTCTATTGTGGAAGAAGGTACTGTTAATTTGATAAAAGCTATCTTAGGTTTCAACATTGGTGTGATTCCTTTCAGGTATCTTGGAGTTCCCCTCCTTTCTATTGAAATCTTAAACTGCCAACACTTCATTGAAAACATGACTAAAAGAATTAAAGCTTGGCAGCATAGATTTCTTTTTGGAGCAGGGAGACTCCAACTTGTTAAAACTGTCTTGCAAAATATTAGCATCTATTGGTTAGGTGTTTTTATTCTTCCTTAGTTCACTATTGATTGCATCACTAAGATTTTCCCTAAATTTCTTTGGCATGGTTCTATGGAGGGCAGGAAAGGTGTTCCCATTGCTCAGAGCTCAATATGCTTTCCTAAGGAGGAAGGAGGGCTGGGTATTAGGTGCCTTAAGACCTGTAACATAGTAGCTATAATGAGACATGCTTTTAGGATTGCTACTGATAAGAGTAATATGTGGGTTAATTAGGTTTAGTCTAATCTTATCAGGAACAAGCATTTTTGGTAGATGAAAATTTCTAGAGATTGCTCTTGGGATTGGAGAGGCATTCTTTAAACCAGATCTGAAGCTCGAAAGTTGATTAAGAATAGTGTGGGAAATGGTAAGAGTACTTTTTTCTGGAAGGATCCTTGGCACCCATCAGGTACTCTTCTTTAGTTTTTCAGGCAAGAGCTAAGGTATGACTCTACTTTAAACATGAATGCCACCTTGTCTAATATTATTAGGGACTTTCCTTGGGATGTGCCTCATCCTATTAGATGCTCCATTGGTCATGTGATCATGGATGGCCTTCTTTTGACCCCTATTAGCCACAACTATAAGGATAAAATTTTGGGGTGTCCTTCCATCACTGGCAAGTATACTATATCTTCCACCTATGAAGCCCTTAAACCCAAAAGAAGCATAGTGGATTGAGCTAATTTATACTGGAACAACTTGGCTACACCTAGAAGCAATCTCATCTTATGGAAAAGCTTTCGTGGGGCCCTTATGACCCAGCATAAGTTAGTCCAGAGGTGAGTTTTACAACAGTCCATATGCCATTTTTGTAGGCTTCATGGTGAAGACACTGATCATCTTATGCTTGAGTGTGTGCTCTTCAAAAACCTTTGAATCAGACTCTCAACATGAGTAGTAATATTAGAATTCCTAGCAACTTATTCTGATGAAATTAAGTGGTTAAAAAGAATGAATTAAAAAGAAATGCTTTCTCAAATTCTTTATGCTTCTTATCAGACTCTTGCTTATCACCTTTGGATTGAGAGGAACAACAGGGTGTTTAGGAGTACTTCTAGACCTGCTCAAGTCATCTACAATGAAGTTGTCAATGAAATCAAAGCTCTCACTAAGATTAAAGTCAAAACTGTGCCGAACAACCCCAAAGCTAGACTGATTTTCAGCTTATGGGGCATCTGTCCAGTTTACAAAAGAAAAGAAGCTCATATATGCAGATGGAAACCTCCTGAAAATGACACCTTGCAACTCTGTGTTGAAGGTATCTTTTCTACAATGGGAAGTTATGGTGGGATTGTCAGAAGTTCTAATGGCAGTGGCTTGTTTGCTTTTAATGGAGTTGGAGCTAGTACTAGCAGCAGTTATAAAATTCTTTATTGCATCTGCAGAGGTCTGAAGTTGTGTGTGGAGAGGAACCATAAGAAGATTCAAGTGAATACTACTTCCGTTGAGATTGTGAACTGTATCAACAGAAAGACTAAGTTCCCTTGGATTTGCAAACATCTTTTTAAAGACATTAAGCAGGCTAAGGAGACAAATAGAGGGGCACATTACCTTGCTCTTAACCCTCCCTTAGATGGAGAACTTATACTGACCCCTAGCACCTTCCACATTGATCTTGTTACTATCTTAACTGAGGATGCTAGGGGAAAGCAATTCATTAGACTGGAATTTCTGTTTGTTTTTGTTTCTTTTATTTTTTGCTGTCCCTTACCTGTAAGAGATAGCCTCATCTCCTGTACATTCTTTTAGTCTTTTATTTGAGTGAGGGGTCTGCCTTCCAACCCCAGCTTACCCTTCCAAAACAAAACCCATAACTAAAAGTTGAGTATAACTTGTTCTTTTGTTTGCTTTCTTCATTTAGGGGGTCTTAATTTATTAAAAGTTGGAATCATTTACATAACAGTTGCCATAATCATAAGCCTCTTATGTACCCTTTAATTTATGAGTAAGTCTTCCAGTGAGAGGAGCCAAGTGACGAATATTTCTGTTGTGTGCTGCCAGGTTTGGCCATCATCAACATAACGGAGAACATGTTGCATGCATTGTAAAGTTGGTTACACCTGACTGGACCTCTCCTATTTTGACAGGATCTACTATAGAATGAGATACCGCACGGCTGCTTTTGCTCTACCTGTTATTTTAGACTGTGGTTGTAAACTATTAGGCTTTATGAGATAACTAAATATTTGAAGTGGTCAACTGAAATTCTGAGAATGATATAGTAAGAAGGAAATGATTGCGCGTACAGATTTTTGTTTTGATTAAGCTTGATCCGCTTGTTAATGATCGAGTCAAAGAAGCGGTCTAACTACAATGAAAGCCTCTTCATTTTATGCTCTACACCTTGTATGTCAAACCTAGCTAGAACTGGAAAAAGATCGGAAATGTTTGGATTTCCCAACGGCTCAACTACTTCGTTGACCATCTGTCTAAACTCTTTGCCAGTCCTCTCGCCTCCATCAAGTTCTGCACCATCCCACATCATGCTAGTTAACATATTAAGCGTGGCCAATGACATCTGCTGGCGAATATTTATACATTTGTTGATCTTTGAGTAGATGTCACCAACAGTATGAAGAACCTTGCGTCAACGTAAGCTGTAAAGGGAATCAAGTCTGCTCTTATTTAAAATTGTACGCGACCATACCAATCGAAGCATGCGCCATTCAGCACAATTGCCAGAAAATACCATATCATGACCGCTATAAGATATGGAGAATGTTGATACGGGAGGAGTACGGTTGGCGAAGATGGAGTCCTTGTCCCTTAGAACCTCCTTAGCTGTTGCCGGGGAGCTTACCACAACAGAACGCTTTGAGCCTAGTTTTATTCTAAAGACTGGGCCATATATGCTCGCTAAGTTGGCAAAATATTTTGGAATCTCGGGATCCATGAAAGGAAAGCTCCCAACAAGTGGTAAACCTCTTGGACCTGGCGGCAGCCTAAACTACCTCTTTGCGGAGAAGTTCACTATCCATAATGAAATTAGGAAGCTAAGTGGTCGATTATAAAATGGACGTCTTAAAAGACCTGGAAGCGCACGGTGTACCATTGAGTACAAATGATAGTGGGGTTGTATCCCAAGAAACTTGTGGTGCGATTTATGTTTCGAGCTATTAACTTTATCTAATAAGAATGTTTTTTGTATAGGTTTTGAAATGAAGAAAACAAATAAAATGGTTTTGATACAAGGCGGAATGAAAACCAAGGTTCGATTCCACTCCACCAGTTGTAACCATGAAATAACATACTTTATTAAAGTATGCAAATTCTCGTATCGCATATCCTTGGTCGGGTATATGCATACATCATGAGATAAGAAAATAATCATTGGGAATTATTCATAGACCACCTTATTCAACCATGGTCCGGTTGATACGAATGGGTTATGTTCACTTCTCCATGTTCCAAACCATCTTGTAATGGTCAAACAATATGGTTTTCTCAGATTCTTTACTCCCTCGGATCAAACAATATGGTTTCCTTAGATTTTTTACTCCCTCGAATCTAAGCTATGGTCAAGCTAGGATCGCAGGAAGAAAAATATGTATTAAAATGAAAGAAGAGAAAGTAACCACTCTAGCTAAACTATGTCATTCTATACTAAGGCTACATTTGGTGGAGTTTTCTCTAGCCTTGGCTAAGAGGATTAGTTACTCATTCCTTTGATATTTGCCATATTACTTGGTTAAAGAAAATGACAAGAAAAATAGAGAAAGAAGAACTAATTTTATTTCTTTGAACTTTGATTTATACCCTCCAAATCTCAAATGGGTGGAATTCCTTTATAGAGTATAGGATGAGTTACAAAATATCAACATAAATGTAAAATCCCCTGAGCAATGTCTTCCATTATGCACAAAATATAAGAGCTTCAAAACTTCATACTTTATGCCTTGGCCCATGTATAAAATTATATGACTTGATAATCTTCATCAATGACTCTTTAATGTCCTTCATTGGACTTTTGGTTAACAATTGCTATGGGAATGAACTGTTGGAGTGTACAAGACATTCTTCTTTGTTGAAAACAACAAAAATATGTAATTTCATTATCAATCAACCGATTCCTGTAAATACAAGCAAAAACACTATTAGTATCACATTTAATTAATAAATGACAAGTTAGATATAAATTTAGAAGTTGCACATGTAAATATTACGTATCCATCACTAAGAAAAGAGACAGTAACTAGTCCTGTTACGATGAGTTGACTGTTGTGATTGCTCCTACCCCAACACCGTAAACATGCTTCTAAGATGGAAAAAACTGAAACCATATTGCTTAATTCAAGTTTGCTATAATTCAAGTTTGATTTATATAAGCTGTAAGCCGCACTGCTTCGTTAGATGTAATATAATATGAAAGTGGTACCGCAACCTAAAATTGTCATAGAAATTCATGTAGGGCATTTAGTCAAAATAACTGTTGAACGATGTCTGTCGACTTTGTTGTTTCCCTCTTCCATAATGCACCTGTTAAGAAGCCGCTGTGATTTAATCTTTGGGGATTCTATGACCAAATAAAAAAAATCAATATGCCAAAATCTTAATTTGTAAGCTGTTCTTGGATTGTGGTTAAAACTGTTTTTTTTTTCTTTGCATTTATATCTTGCAGTCAATCATATTTTGAGTAAGATATTGTGGACAAAAATTCCTGAGGTTATACTTGACACATTGAAAATAGCAACAACTTACACTATCTAATGTCAAAATCCATCTATACCAGTTTACTCGAATGTTGATATGGGAGAATCACGATTTGCGAAGATGGAGTCTTTGTCCTTGAGAACTCCTAACCTTGGCAGGCGAGCTTATCACAAGATAATTATTTGTAGGGATGGCAATGGGGCGGATTTGGGTGAGGGAGTTAATCTCATCCCCATCCCCACTTAAATTCTCCACTCCCATCCCCGTCCCGAAACCCATTTAACTTAAACGGGGATCGATCCCCACCCCCACATTACAAAACTAAATTCCACCGCCGCCCTATTTAGCTAATAACTATTTTTTCAATAAAAAACTTTCTTATTTAGGTTTTTTTATATATATATATATTTAAGGGTAATAAGTAATAACAATAAACTATTTAAATTGGGCGGCGTGGGGTGGGTATAGATTTTTCAAAGTAATCCCAAATCCACATTGCTTCCCCACGGATTTTAGTTATATATCTCATACCCGCCCCCATACCTGGTTAACATATCCTGAACCCGCCCATTCGGGGTGGGGTGGGTCAAATTGCCATCCCTAATTATTTGCACCTAAACTAAAAATTGAATATGAAATCTATGAAAGGAAGGCTGCCAACAAGTGCTAAAGCTCGTTGACGTGGTGGCAACCTCAACTGCCTCTTTGTCAACAAGATTGTCCATAATGAAATGGGGAAGCTAAAAGCATACAGTAATTAATTCTATTTCATCGAGTTGGTCTTATGCGATTCCTCTCACCTAACCACAGTTAGCATTTTTCTTATTGTTAAAAACTAAGATTACGGAAGCTACTAATGAATAACAATATCTTTTATTCAATCAAAATACTACTACAAGCTCTCTAATTCTCTCTAGTTCTTCTAGGGTTCTTCCATTTCTCTTAAAACTCAACACCCCATTTCTCATACCCTAGGATCTCCTATATATAAGAGATCTCCACATTTCTCTCCACACTCCCCAACAATAATTAAGGAACCACTAAAGTAATCTTATTTTAAAGGATTCTCTATGAAAAAATATAATAACATAAAATAAACTAAAATAAGAAACGGAAATAGAGACCGGTTACTAAACCGTGCGCCTAGGTCGTGGGCGCGACGACCCCGACCTATCAACTCTCCCATCTTTTGAAGAATTCGTCTACAAATTTAAGGAGAAGGAAAGTTTACTGCTATAATTTTTACGTTACCATTATCGTCGCTGAACAACTGCTCGAGTGCCTCATCTGCATGGTCATGTAGCTGCTGGAAAATGAGCATTATTACTTTTTGTGGGTTAGGACACTCAAGTCGCATATGTCCTATCTTTCCACAATTGTGACAAATGGTGTCCTGCTAGTTTGCCCCCAACTGCTAGCTCTGTAGAAAACATTGTCATAGTCACTGTAGCTGGTGTTGTAAAAGACAGATATTCTTATGGCTTTTGCTTAGCCTCAACTCTACGAGCCATCTCTACTATCTCTAAAAATGACTGTGGAGAAAATAAGACCATCTTGCTCTGAATACACTTCGTAAGACCCAAACAAAAGTGACAAACCCATTGCACCTCAGACTCAGATAAAACAACATGTGACGATATCATGTAAAAGTCACTAGCGTAATTATCCACAGACTAACTCCGACCCTGACGTAAGGTTTGAAGCTTAGCAAAGCTCTCCTCCTCCTAAGTGCTCAGGATAAAATGAGTCATCATCTCGTACCTCATAACCTCTAAGTCTGTGATGAAATCATGACTGCTGGATACCTGCAGCTGCTGAATATTTTCCTACAAATTGAGTGCGTATCTTGTCAGCTTTGTCTTTACCAGTGTCATCGCCCTCAGTTCAGTGTACTTCTTGAATGCAAGCATCTTATCAGCCTTTTTTAACCAATCTATAAAACTATCCACATCTAATTTTCTATCAAAATCTGGTACGTTAATCTTCACATCAGAGTTCAGATTCTAAAACACAAAAATAATGGCATTTGCAACCTGACTCTCTGGGTTGCCTAGGTACCCATAAGTACCATACTGTGGTTATTGTCCGTACTTAGTAGCTCCAATACCCTGATTCGACTGATAGTTGTCAGTGCGAGAACGAGTACCAAAATTATTTGGAGTATTGCTGCGACCTCTACCACTCCTGTCATGGAAACCATATCTGTACCCATATTCTCTCTGCTCAGCATCATCCCATTGCTTATTTTTAACTAAAATTCCATGTCCACTAGTCCATTGTCAATGTGGAATACCCTGTCTGGCATAACGAGGTCCTTGCGGAGGTGTAGGTGGCCTTTACGATGGTGGAGGTACAAAAGGTGTTGGTCCAGTTGATATTTGTCCCACAATGTTTTGTTTTGAATTCCTCTAATCTCCACTATTTACCCTAGAATGGCCATGTCCACTCCTTTCATTATTGCCAAAACCGTTGCCCAACTCCTGTTGATGAGCCCGCGGAGCTGTATAGACTCCTAAACGATCATACCCACTTGTGTTGTCAAACTACCGATGCTTGTGGCCCTGAGTGAGACACCGAGAATGTCAAAAAAGATGGTATCACCGTTGGGAGAGATGCCATAGGCGCGGTCTGTGTGGAGGAAGAGATTGGAGGCGTTGTCGAGGTTCATCTCGTGATTTCTGCAATCGAGAGCGATGTCGGGGGGGTAGTTGGCATCGTAACTGGAGTGGCACCGACTGTCTTCGCCAGCGACGTGGATAGAGAAGGTTGGGTGGTTGAGGTCTCTCTCTCCGTCGCCTTCCATTGTCTGTGAGTAAAGAACCTCCGACTGTAGTGATGTTGGTTGGGGAAGATGAACAGTGTGCCGTAATAAAACAGTTGGGGCGACTGGTTAGGATTGGGTTTGGACGTCCCCTTCTGGGTCGATGATCTTAGCCCGACTCCTTATTTGGTCCTGGTTCACATTTGCAAAACTCGCCCCAACAACTGAAGTGCCCACGTGCTCGGCACGTGTGGCTGTCATGTGAGGCATACCACCCAAAGGCACGTCACACCTTGGCATGCCCAGTCCCAGATTGTTCGAGCCTTGCCCCACATTATCGTTGTCTTGCTTCGTGCCCCGCCACTGCCGTGGCATGCCTTACTCTAAACCTTGCGTACCTTGACTCATGCTGTACATGCTCTGTCCATATCGTGGCATGCCCGTGCCAGTACCATACCTATATGATGGCATGCCTGCCTCTCTCCTATTGATTCCCTGGTTATTCTCGCGACTCAGTTCGTGCTCCTCAAGCGATGATAAGAGTCTTTATCCCATGGTCGATAGCCACCGAATTCGTTTGAGACCCATTTTTCTCTTCTAATTACGCTTCTAACCCATCCCCTTGTGCGGGGTCATTGTTCGAATTCAGTGATATACGCCGACATCCTTGAGAATCATCGTACCACACAACTTCTAGTAAATCCCCAAATTTCTCGATGCTTTCAACATCACGGTTAGACCTGCAAATAGATACATGGGTCATCTTCCCTTCCAGAACGAATCTCTTAATGTGATCTCAGAAAAAAATTACTTCCTTCCCATGCCCTACTATTTGCAATGGCAGCGGATTCATAGGATTGATGCCACTAGTCGCCCGTCACTCATAAATGATCTCATAGGAAGACATCTCCCCTTCCCCTCCCCTTACTTGACCCTCCATCACTACCATCGATTTCATCTCCTACAACTTCCGATGTGGCTATTCTTGCCGGATTTAACATCACCGCTAACAATAGTGCTTCAATTTGTGTCGTCACAACCTTGTTAGACACTGATAAATATGCGACAACATCTTCTTCTGATTTCAAACGCTCTCCTTGTACTTGCTTGATCAGTTTCTTCAGTATTTTCTTACCCATCTTCGTAAAAAAAATCTACCAAGTTCGATCTAGCTCTGGTACCAATTTGTTAAAAACTAAGATTGTGGAAGCTACTAACGAATAACGATATCTTTTATTCAATCAAAATACTACTACAAGCTCTCTAATTCTCTCTAGTACTCAACACCTTCTTTCCCTCAAAACTCAACACCTCCTTTCTCCTACCCTAGGATCACCCATATATAAGGGATCTTCACCTTTCTCTCTACACTCCCCAACAATAAGGAAACTACTAGAGTAATTTTATTTTAAAGGATTATCTAAGACAAAGTATATTAACATAAAATAAACTAAAATAGGAAACAAAAATAGAGACCGGTCACTAAACCGTGTGCCTAGGTCGTGGGCGTGACGACCCCGACCTATCACTTATGGTTTAGAACAAAACTCATATTTTGTTTATTGATGATTTAATTTGTAAACTATAATACACGTTTCAGCTAAATAAGTAGTTAGCCAGTGTTTCATTAGATCACTAAATATTTTAAGTGGTAAACTTGAATTAGTTTAATAAGAATATGGTACTGCAACCTAAAAGGATTCTTTTCCTTGTAATATATAAGAAACTTATGTTTCAAATACGTTGTTATAATGGTCCAACGGTTGCCGGGTAAGAACTGTTCCCGTTATAATTGCAAGATGCTATATTAAACTGCACATCCGGAAATATAAATTGGATAAAACTCAACTTTATTCATTTATGAGGTCTTAAAATATATTGCTTATAGGAGAGTCACTATTGCCAGAATTATAAGCTTCTTATCCTTGAAATTATGAACAAGTCTGAAATTCCTAGACGCTTGAGACTAACCAATTTCGACTGTTTTAGGTCTAAATCGATAGGTCCTAATTCCATTGAATTAATGGTCTATGCTTAACCTAAATAAAGTTGATTCAATTAACTAATGTCGAGCAAGAGGTTGGAAACATAAAGACACGGGCAAATATTTGTAACCCTGTGGGAAACCTTTCTCAGGAGAAAAATATACAGGTCGCTGTAGAATCACTCGACAGCTACACAATCCACTATGAAGAAGAATTACAAGAGTTTGACTACTTACAGACTTGATCAACACATCCCGTGGTTACCTCTCTTCAAATCAAGCTCCTAGCAACCGATTCCTTGTTTTCGCAATGTTTCACCTCGGATAGCGCACCAAAGTTTCAAAGCTTGATCCAAGATATGAGTGTTTTAATTCTCTCTTGAATCTCTCAAGAGTAATCTCTTATCACTTTAAGAAACAAGCTGAGCCAATCTAACAAAAGTTATCTTTTATTTGTAAGTTTTGAAAAAATGAAAGTTGTCTTTTATTAGATAACATAAATCACGTTCTCTGTTCGAATAGAAATAAATGTATTCGAATAGAAATCTGGCTGAGCAAATCTATTCGAATAACAAAGAAATCTATTCGAATAAAAATAGACTAAAACATTTTTTTTAATACAAATAAATTCTATTCGAATAAAAATGTTCCCAGTTCTATTCGAATAGTAAAGAATCTATTCGAATAGAAGTTTTGTTATCTTATAAAATACATACTTATTTCCTAGGCTTTATATTTAGAATAAGAAGTTAGAAACCCACTTACCTGTTCAGTGTCAGTCCAGCTGTAGTCGCTCCACGTGCACTCCCTGACGTCGGATAACCACGCGATAGTGCTGACACCCACAGAATACTAAATGAAACAAACTCAAAAATGGATGTTTCAATCTCCCCCTTTGGTTCATTTTGTGTCAAAAATAGAACTATAGGTAATAAATAAAAAATTACAAACTCGATGGACTGACTGACTCACTGAACATCCATTCATAAGAGCATATCCTCTGAAATCCCTATACACTAAACAAGATACATCACGTAACTGTTTATCTTCAAAATAAGGAATTCAGAGGACAGAAAGTACTTACCTGACTTACCGGAAGAACTATCTCTCCCCCTTTTTGACATAGAAGAACAAAGGGTAACCAAATAAAAAGAAAGATAAAAGTAACATTAAATTAAACATACCAAAAGAAAATATAACAGTTATGGAAGAGTAAATATCATGGAATAGAATAATCATATAACAAATGCTTGATAGAGTATCCATGCAAGAAAAAACTGTTAATACATAGCAAAGTCAGATACGGCATCGACATATAATATACATGCAATAAAGATAGCAGAATCAAAAATAGTCACTGAAAGACAAAACACAGAACTATCACTCTAAAGAGCAAAAAATAAACTTAAAGTCACATACGATCTACGACCCCTCATCTGTATTTGCGGTGGGTTGACCACTCGACGAGCCTCGCTATATACTGCTCATTCCGTCCATAGAAGTCTGAAGCCGACCTATATCATCTCTAAAGAGCTAAAACTGAGACTGTATCTGAGTATCCATGCTAACAAAATGAGTCTCCATCTAAATGTCCAGCCTACTATAGCGAGAATCCATATAGGTGTACATAGAGGCAAAGTCATGCGGGACCACTCCGGTAAAAGAAGTAGAGGGCCTAGCTGCTCGCCTAGCTGCAGTAGGTCCAGCCTCAGTCTTTATGGCCTCTGCATCCCCCTCGAACTCAGACTCTGACTCAGAAGGTACCATATGTATTCTACTCATTTCTCAATAACGAGAATTAATCACTTTGTTTCTCACGTCCGCCTCCTCATCCGTACGGATAACATACCCCATCCCAATCAAAAGTTGAGAGATAAACCTGCTGTACGACAAAGCCCAAACCTGGAGCCTGGAGATCTGGGTTAGACATAAGAATCATCTCGTGCATAATAATTGGATCCAAATCAATAATGTACCCCTGATAGTACATATATACCAAATAAAGCATATTGCCTACAAAACATTCTTATTCCCCAGTTGGGGAATAATGTTCCTATGAGCAATTATATGAAAGAGACAAAGTGTTGGGCTAAGATTCTTACGCCTGAGATATGGGCCTTTTATTTTCCTTGCGACTCTAAGCCTCTCCTCCATCTCCTTCTTGGAAGGAAACTCACTATGAACCGGAGGCCACTCTGAATGTTCCTCATCCTCATCTGCGGGCTTACCCAAACCAAAAGTATGCCTGATGTCATCCGACCCAATATGATACTCAAAACCATTAAAGGAAACTCTAAAACTCTTGTCATCTCCCGTGCCCTGCACATCGCGGTGAGAAGCATAAAAAAGTCGCACCAAGCATGGATAACACGACATCTGGGGATGAATAATCCCAGTCTAACTAAGACTAGCAAATACATTAAAAACCTGTGCGATAGTGGGGTATTGCTGATGCAGCTCCTCCTCATCAAGTGATACCTCCTTCTGATAGTTGTGAAACTTAAAACCTGATCGCTGGGTAGACCAATGGGAGGGGTTAGGATGCATACCGTGATTTCCCCCGTCATTGTCTCGTGAATGTGTACGAGACCCCCCCAGCACCACTAGATCCTCATCGTCCAAAAGCCTGATGAGCAATATTACTAGGACCTGTCCTTGTTCCTCACGTCGTCCGACCCTGTTTAGCCGTACCGCTTGGAGCGGGAACGGGGGACACAGCCTCAGGGCATTTCTCCCTAGCCATAACAACAAATTACCAAAGAACTCACTGAACCTACAAGAAAAATACCACCACCTCCCCAAACCTAACCAACACGGTTAAGCAGGGGAACCCAATGAAACACACAACCAAATCTTCATCACTGCAAGCAAGCAATCACCAAGCAAAAACAACCCCAATCACTGCAAGAACCCAAATAACGCACTCTAATCTCTAATTGACAGTTCCAATTCCCAAACAACAATTCCAACTCCAATTGACATTGATATTCTCAAACAACAAATCCAAGTCCAAACCCAATTCCCAAGCACAAATCGACAAATTGATCAACAAAATTGAAAGAGAGAGAGAGTAGAACTAGCTTACCAAAGTGGAGGATGAGTCTAATCACAAAATTAAGGAAAAAATTGCCGAGATCAAACCACCAAACTCAACTATGAAAATGAGGTAATCTAGCAAAATGAAATTTGAGAATGGAATTCAAACTTGATAGGATTCGTGAGAGGGAGAGAGAGAAAGAGGCAGTGCTGGTTATATTTAAACAAAAAGGAGATAGTGTGAAAAAAGAAAACAAATTTGATATGAAAAATGCAGACGCTGCAAAATGTATTTGAATAAAAATAATTCTATTCGAATAAAAGTTGTGCTCTTATCAAAAAACAAACTAGGGAAAAAATATTCGAATAAACCTAAAATCTATTCGAATAAAAATTGCACTGAGGCAAAATATTCGAATAAAAAAAAAATTATTCGAACAATTTTTATTTATTTTATATATATATATATATATATATTTTTTTTTTTTTTTCAACTGAAAACAAAATGAAGTAAAACGACAAACAAAACAATACTCCCCCTGTCTACTCTATACGAGAGACTAATCACATGCTATATGAATATCAGATAGAAAATCATTCCATAGAAAAGCTAGTCAGAATAAGTATTTACTCAGAGTGTGTGTATGCGTAGTCAGCGTAAAATAGTATCATGCATTCAACAGACCTAACAACCAGAAATAAGACATTATCTGGAAAGTTATTTCAACTTAGGCCTCTCATAGTGGTCATTCCAAATCACTGAGAATTGGCTAGCTAGCACTCTGTGTGAAATTTGAATATGAATAAAACAAAAAAAATCATATTTCATCAAAAAAATGAAGCACTGTGAGCTGGAAGATCTCATGGATAAGAAACCCATTTGTCAAGAATGGTGTCAAGTTTAAACTAAGTTAGATTCCCTATTTCCAATCTCCACTAATATTGACTAAGCCGAACTCAAGATCAAATAGGTCTTTATATAGGTTATAAGATAGGCATGGGTAGGCATATGATGGTGTAGGTGTTTTTGCTACCATTCAGAGACTCTAGCTACATTACTGCTCTATTTTTCTTGAAACCAAATTCACTTTCTGTTGTCCTCTTTCTTATCAAGTATACACATAAACATACCTCTTCACATCCCCTTTATTGAATTTCGATAAACCATATTCTTCTCGACATCTTCCCCCAAAAATCACACATATTTTTTCATATCCCCCACCCTTTTTTTCTTTTTTATATTTTTTTCGCTGTAAAGTCTCAAAATAGTGGGGTAAAAAAATAATTTTTTTTAGAAAAGAAATGAAAGGGCATATTTTAAGGCTCAACGGGTTTTAAGTGGATAAAACTACGGTTAGAAATAACGAAGGCCAAAAATGGGTGAAGAAAAAAAATGCCTATTATCATATCTTCTGTTGGACACAGTCACTTTTTTGCCTCGAATAAAAATAGGAAGATTTCACTAGTTTAACTTAACTTTGATGGTACCATTTGACAATTGGGAAAGAAAGAAAAATGAGATCGCAAACAACAAGATCAATAAGAATAGTTAATGTCATAACACTCGAAGTTCATAAATAAGGCCAGATCCTCACATAACATTAGGTACGAATTCTCTACATGTATCCTAAAGTATAATATCAATGAGTGTTTATCTATCTGAGCATGTGATAGTTAACTGCCGTAAAAGAAAACAAATATAAGTAAACACTATACTAAACTATTCTAACATGGAATTAGAAAACGTATCTGACTAAGCATATATCACCGTGATAATCTAACCAAAAGAGTATAAAGAGGAAGTAAGAGACATACCTAATCAATAGAGAAAACACTAATTGACCGTCTCAGAAGCTAAACCTCATAACATCTAACGGCTTGGTAAAAGAATCGGTTAACTGACTCTTTGTAGGAACATACTCAATACTAACTATCTTACGCTCAACAAGATCATAGATGAAGTGGAAGTGAATATCGATGTACTTGGTTCTGGAATGTTGTTCAGGATTCTTGGAGATATTAATTGCACTTGTATTTTCAAAAAAATTGACATCGTCCCCTGGACTATTCCATAGTCATGAACCATCTGTTTCATCAAGATCAATTGAGTGCAACAACTACCAGAATTAATATACTCTGCCTCTGCTGTGGATTGAGAAATACAATTCTGCTTCTTGCTTTGCCAAGCCACAAGATTATTCCCAATATAATAGCATCCACCTGAAGTACTTTTCCTATCACCTGCATTACCCGCCCAATCTGCATCAGAATACCCAATTACCTCAGAAGTTGTGTCATTTGAGTACTATAAACAAAAATTAGAAGTCCCACATACATAACGAATAATATGTTTAACAACCTGTAAATGAGATTCTTTAAGATTACCTTAATAACGAGCACAAATATATACACTAAACATAATTTCAGAATGAGTAGCAGTAAGATAAAATAAGCTACCTATCATACTTCTATACATCTTTTGTTCAACATCCTTACCTGCCGAGTCCTTACTTAACTTGATAGTGGTACTTATGGGCGTCCTGGCATGCTTTGCAGAAGAGAGACCAAACTTCTTCACAAGATCCCTGGCATATGTGGATTGTGAAATAAATATTCCTTTCTCCACTTGACGTATTTGGAGACCTAGAAAGTAACTTAGTTCCCCAACCATGCTCATCTCAAATTCACTTTTCATTAAAATTGCAAAAGAGGTGGTTAGTGAATTTAAAATAGAGCCAAACATAATATCATCTACATATACCTGTGCAACGAGTATTGCGCCTCCCTTCCGTTAGATAAATAGTGTTTTATCAACTCCCCCTCAAAAAAAACCCTTAGCTAAGACAAAATTTGAGAGCCGTTCATACCGTGCTTGAGGAGCTTACTTCAAACCATAAAGAGCCTTCATAAAGTTGAACACGCGATCGGGATGATGAGGATCCTCAAACCCTTTTGGTTGGGCCACATACACTTCTTCCTCTAAGAGCCCATTCAGAAAAGCACTCTTTACATCCATCTTATACAACTTCAATTTTA
This sequence comes from Kingdonia uniflora, assembly GCA_014058105.1. Classification (NCBI taxonomy): domain Eukaryota; kingdom Viridiplantae; phylum Streptophyta; class Magnoliopsida; order Ranunculales; family Circaeasteraceae; genus Kingdonia; species Kingdonia uniflora. The sequence goes on along the minus strand of JACGCM010001000.1, from coordinate 495,981 downwards.
GATTACATGCAAAAACAAATAGTAGGTGAATAGACTCAAGCCTTGGAGTAGGAGCAAACGTTTAAGCAACATAAACCCCTTTTACTTGATTGTGCCCTTGAGCGACCAATCTAGCTTTGTTTTGAATTACATTCCCAAGTTCGTCATATTTGTTCTTATAAACCCATTTAGTCCCAATGATATTTGTACTTGACGGACGTGGAACTAAATCCCAAACATCTTGATGTTGAAACTGGCGAAGCTCATCTTGCATTACATTTAGCCAATATTCATCTGAAAGAGCTTCCTTTATAGTTGTTGGTTCGATCACAAAAACATAACAAACAAAGTGCATCGTCTCATGATGTTGGCTTCGAGTCTGAACTCGGGAAATAGCATCCCCTATGATATTGGCATTTTAGTGATCCTTACGAACTTGTTGCCATCCGGGTTGTGGTACACTTGGGGCAAGATGTGATTGTGGAGCTGGAAGTGGTGGAGTAGGGCTCGATACAAGATTATCACTAGTTGATGTTTCTGGATTTTCCATTGTACTATCATCTTCGCTCATATCTCCAGAACCAATGGTGCAAGTATCATCCACAACCACATTGCAAGACTCCATCATCACGTTGGTCCTCAAATTGCAGACTCATACAGCTCTACTATTTGTTGAGTAGCCTAATAAAATACCTTCATCACTCCAAGAGTCAAATTTCCCAATATTCTCCCGATCTCTAAAGATGAAACATTTGCTCCCAAAAACTCTATTAATAGTTTAGCACGTAGAATGAATGGCCTCCTCCCAAAAGTATGTTGGATGATCCTTTCTGTGAAGTAAGACTCATCTTATTTCTTGAAGAGCTCTATTTTTCCATTTTGTAATCCCATTTTGTTGTTGAGTGATTGGAGCAGAGAATTCATGTTTAATCCCATTAAAAGCATAATAGTCAACCACCCCAGTATCCTTAAACTCTCCTCCATGATCACTTCGAATTTTATCAATAGAGCAATCTTTCTCATTTTGGATTCGAAGCGATATATTACGGAATTCTTCAAAAGTATTAAGACTTCTCTCTTAAAAGTATTATCCATATATAACAAGAGAAATTATCCACCATTACCAAAATATACCTTTTACCTCCCAAGGATCCCGTTCTCATAGGACCCATCAAGTCCATGTGTATTAGCTCAAGAATCAGAGTACTAACAATATTGTTGGACATCTTGGGAGAGCTCTTTATTTTGTTACCAATTTGACAAGGACCGTACACCACGTTGCACAATCTTCCCAACTTCGGTACTCCACGAATCAGCTTTTTACTTGTAATCTTGGACAAATCATTGAAGTTTATATGTCCCAACCTTTGATGCCATAAGTCTACATCACTCAGTTTCACTTTGTTACACAGTATAACTCCTTCTTGAATAGCATAACAGTTATTAGCAGTTCTAGCAGCATGCATCACATGTTATCCTTGAGAGTTCAAAATATCACATTCACCTCTGGAAAATGTAACAGTGTGATTTGTATCACATAGTTGACTGACACTAAGAAGATTTACCTTCAGCCCCTCAACTAAGAGAACATTATCAATTGTTGGAGTACCAAGTCCTTTAGCCTTTCCCTTTCCTACCATAAGAGATGTGCTCCCATCACCAAAAGTAACATCACCTCCCTGAATATTCTCTAGGTGACTCAGCTTGGACCCATCACCAGTCATATGACGGGAACACCCACTATCCATATACCATTGAACTAACTTGAACCCATTCAAAGTACCTAGTGAAACATTGCACCTTATCTCAGCTGCCAAATCTATCATTCAGACCCAAATACTTCAAAAAGTTCTTCGACCTGTAGTTTCCTGTTCAAACCATCTAGACATATTCTCACTTTTCACATTATTAGTAATTACATAAGAATTATATCTATATCCATTGACAGGGCGAAAATATGGTTGATAGGGTCCAGCAAATCTAGAGTAAGATGCAATATGTCCCTTTCGACCACATTGGATACAATAATAAATTTTAAAGTATGATACCCGTTTGGAGTGGTTATCAGTAGTGGATATCATGTTAAGTTTGGGCACTGAAGTAGACGCAGTTGCTTTCACAAACTTTGTGATTTGAGGAGTCTTAGCCTTAGGAAAAGATTCTTCATATCATAGACCCCTTTTGTCACTGTCCGTCTTTCCCATATATAGCATTTTATCAATGTTCCTAGCCCCATGACAGAACTTCTCAAGTTTCTGCTGAGATAGAACAAGATCAAGCTTGGCCGAATGAAGTTCGTCCAAAGTTGATTTTATTTTCTCCTTTGCACCATTAACTTCCTTTTCTAAAAATATAACTTTATCATGAAGGCCTTGTTTCTCATTCTCAAGTACCTCTATCTCGTGACTTGTACTCTCAGTTTTTCCTTGAAGTTCGCACGTAAGTGTATTAACTTGGTCTTTCAAGACTTTGTTAAGTTTACCGAGTTTCATACACTTGGCGAGAGTCTGAGCATACAAGTCCTCAAGATGCGGGTCCTCAAACTCCTCAGACTTATTTTGTTCTTGATTACTCTGATTTTCATCAGAATTTTTCAAGTTCAAAAGCGTCAAAGTTATTATTACAACAATTAAAAATCGCAGGATAAGCACAATATGGTCCATTATCAACTACTTGGGGCTTACACTCATTGTTATCATGTTCATCATCATTGTCATCCCAAGTAACACTGATATTCATAGCTTTATGAGTTGCTTCAGATTTCTTATTAGGACAGCTATGGGTATAGTGACCAAACTTGTGATATTTGTAGCATTCAACTTGACTATGTTCAATATCATTATTGGTCTGCCGATTATAAGACTTGACCCGATCATGAGGTCGTGGTTTATAGTTCATCGATTGCCATTGTTTATGAAATTAATATTTTTTCAATATTTTTTTAAATTGTTGACTAATAAGGTCAATTGAAGAATCTATATCCGAACCTTCATCATCATCTGAGATATATGAGTGATCAACCTCTTTGGATCCCTTAGAAGAAGATGAGTGAGTTGAAGACTTGAAAGCAACACTCTTGCTCTTCTAGGTGTTTTCCATTTGTATTTCGAGTTCAAACATTTACAATTTTCCAGCCAATGAGTTCATGCAAGGGAATTCCGAAAATCCTCCAGAGGGGTCACTCTAGAGTCAAGAGTCAGATACAAAGTAATGGAACTACCCATTAGCTTGCCATTTCAGAAGCTTCCTACAAATAAACCAAACCCTAAACAAGGCATCGGTCTATTGTCATGGAGCAAAGATAGCCAGTATCTCTTCACTCGTAACGATAGTATGCCGACTGTTCTTTGGAAATGGAACTCCCAATATCTCAAACTTGTTGCAATTTTGGTGCAAAAAGAAGCAATTTGTGCAATGGCGAGGGATCCAACAGCCCCACGTCTAGTCCTATGCACCGGTAGCTCTCACTTGTACATGTGGACCCCTTTAGGTGCATACTGTGTTAGTATTCAATTGCCTCAGCTTAGCATCATGGACTTGAAGTGAAAGTCAGATGGGATATGCATCTTTCTAAAAGACCGCGAGTCCTTTTGCTGTGCTGCAGTGCCTATGTTGCAAGATTTTGAAGAAGATAGTTGCTCCGACGTGTAAATTGTTTCTTGCAATGTGTATCATTTCTTACTACCATCATCGTGGGTTTGTTGTGTGTATCTTGATAACATTCAACAACAATCAGTCTGGGAACTTCTAGAGACATCTCGAAACTGACCATATTGAACCTACAAAAAGAACAGACTATTGTGAAGCAGGGTCCCTGCTTTTGGCGGGATTGCATTTTATTTGCTTCCCTGGTTACCTCATTATATGAATTTGGAATTGAGTAGGGAAGAGTACAAAGTATCCATTTGTTTGTGTGGCAGCCAAGTTTGTCGAGGGAGCTATCTGAATCTAACTGTTAAAGGGGCTTATTATAAGGTACTCACAAAGCTAGAGATTGGCTACATGTTTTATCTTCTCACCCCATTTTACTTCTTTGATTAACTTGGATATCAACGTTCATCAGGTATTGAAGGAATGCCATGGAATGTCCGGTCGAGTAAATTTTTAAAACCAGACTCTACCCTAGACACAGTAAGAAGTGGCTGCTTGTCGTTTCCTAAAATTACTTCCTTCTATGCAATGGCCCATAAACCATCACAGAAATGTATTTACGATCCAAAAACTGTCAAATTCATGCTGGAGATTAGCTACATGGATTAACTGTTTGCATTATCTCAGTTTTATAAACTAAGTGACACATATCTTAAGAGAAGGGAGTAAAGTTACTGATAAGCTAACTAATATGTGTGTTTACATTGCCCCAACCCTCTGCACATGGACTGAAGAGCATGCTTTCTTTTCTTCTGATCTCTTTTATACTTTTTATGATTTCTCTTATTTTCAGGTTTAGGTGAACACCCTACTGGGAATCGCTAGAGGAAATGCAAGATCTTATAACCATGTCCATCTTCGTTCCTAAGGCTTGGGACTCTCTTGAGCTCTATTTTGTATTTATATTTTCTCCTATTGAATATATCTGTTTTGTATTTCTATTTTCTCCTATTGAATATATCTACTTAAACAGGTCTAGAAGGGTTCTAAATATAATTACTTCACATTGTTCAATGCTCTCTTTCAAAGGCATCCCTTATTGGATGGTGCCTAAGGTATTTAGACTTCACCTTCATTTTACCTTTTACATTTCTTATCTATCATGGTTAGGAAGTAACTCTAGTCTTCCAACCTATCAAAGGAAACTTGCATACTCGTGGCGTTATTTTTAGGTGCTGAAAAGTTGTATGGAAGGCTAGATCCGGTTTTTGAATGTGAGTTCAAGTTTAAAAAATATTTATGAAACTTCAGACCATATTTATTCAAGCTTAGACCATATATGTGCGAGTTCACCGCTTAATTACAAAGAGATCATGAAGCAAGCGAAAAGTAGAAGACAGTTTAAAGAGTAGTTACTACTAAAGATTGTTTTAATTTATATTTGGAAGAACTACATACAAAATTTTGAATGAATATGTTGTATGTACTTCATCAATTTTATAATGAAATGGAATTCATTTTCTTTCATATGGTGTATTCTTTTTATGTTATTAAGCTTTATACAATGCAATTGTCGCAAATCGAGGACACTGAATACGACGAATTTATTTTAGTTGTTTCATAATAGACTTTCCAAGGGAATTAGCTACAAATAAACAACAAATTTTCCCACTAACCAAAGCCGTCGTAATGTTATTTTGGGATACTACATTTAACCAAGTTTGTGACGGTTCTGAACCGACACAAATTATCGACGGGGAGAGACCGTCACAAAATTTATGTCTTTGCGGCGGGACTTTTCCGTCGAAATATATAAACGACGGCTCATTAGCGATGGGAATCGCGACGGTCTAAAGCCGTCACAAAGGAGCGTTAACGACGATTTTGGCCCGTCATAAAATTGAGTTATTCGTATAGTGTGTATCGGGTTTCATTTTCTTAAGATCTTGTGCTTCCTCAATAGCATCACGTCTGGATCTTAAGTTCTTAGGACAAGATCTTAGAACTTTGCAAACTATTTGAACATCGGAGTACGCTACTCCTAATGCGGCACCAGTGTTTATAATATCACTAAGTCTCGCATAGAACTCGTCAAAGGGGTTATTTTACTCATTCTTATATTCTAAAATTGCAAAGTAAGCATTTAAAGCTTACTTTCTTTGACTATATCATCGTCTTCATGAGTTCGAACTAGGATGTCCCAAGCTTCTTTAGAAGTGGTACATGCAGAGATATTTCGAAACTCACTTTGCCTAACAACCATAAAGATAACATTGAGGCCTTTAGAATTATAACCAACAGTATCCTATTCTTCTTTTAACTATTGGTTCCTAGGCATAAGGACCTTAATAACACTCCCTGGTAGACCTTGCATAATTGTAGGGGGTATCCACCCATCCTCAATAGCAATCCATACATCTTCTTCCATTGATTATAAGTACGCAATCATTCAGACTTTCCAGTATGGGTATTCTTTGCCATCAAAGAGTGGAGGACAATTTATAGGACCTCCAAACTTCTCAAAACTCATTATTCTCAAGCGAACAATCCGGGATCTACGCTTAGGTTGTTAAACCTCGAAACGTGACCGCTCTAATATCAATTAAAATTCCTAGACGCTTGAGACTAACCAATTTTGATTATTTTAGGTCTAAATCGATAGGTTCTAATTCCTTTGAATTAATGGTCTATGCTTAACCTAAATCAAGTTGATTTAATTAACTGATGTCAAGCAAGCAGTTGGAAACGTAAATACACGGGCAAATATTTTTAACCCTGTGGGAAAGCTTTCTCTGGAGAAAAATGCATAGGTCGCGGTGGAATCACTCGACAGCTAAACAATCTACTATGAAAAAGAATTACAAGAGTTTGACTACTTACAGACTCGATAAACACATCCCGTGATTACCTCTCCTCAAATCAAGCTCCTAGCAACTGATTCCCGTTCTCGCAACGCCTCGCCCCGGATAACGCACCAAAGCTTGAATCGCTCGAGTTCATCAATCTATAATTAGGGTTTCTTGATCAATGATGAATGAGCCAAGATATGAGTGATTTAATTCTCTCTTGAATCTCTCAAGAGTAATCTCTCCTCACTCTAAAAATAAGCCCTTCGAAAATTTATTTTTGAAGAAGTAAGTTGTGAAAAAATGAAAGTTGTCTTTTATTAGAAAATAGAAATCAAATTCTCTGTTCGAATATAAATAAATGTATTGAAATAGAAATTAGGCTGAGCCAATCTATTCGAATAAAAATAAACTGAGGCATTTTATTTGAAAACAAATAAATTCTATTCGAATAGAAAAAAATCTATTTGAATAGAAGTTCTGTTATCTTATAAAATACATACTTATTAGCTCGGCTTGTTATTTAGAATATGGAATTTGAAACCCACTTACCTGTCCAGTGTCAGTCCAGCTGTAGTTGCTCCACGTGCACTCCCTGAAGCCGGATAACCACGAGATAGTGCTGACATCCACATGACACTAAATGAAGCAAACTCTAAAATGGATGTTTCAAAGTCTTCCAGCGAGAGCTGCTAACTGACAAATATTCTCCACTGTGGCGGAGAATATTTTTGGACCTTCGCCTATTTTAACTTGATCTGCTATTGAATGAGAAATTGGTCGGCTGCTTTTGTGCCTGGAATCTACTATAATATGTTCTGTAACCACTGGAGTACGGGTTACAGCCAGCGGAAATCAAGTATGGGGGTAGGATTTTTTTTCTACTTAGGCCAATTATTATATTCCACATCAATGTTGTCAAATTAACACGCATTTTTGAAGATGCCCATTTTACAAAATCGTATATGTTTAATTCTTTTTATCTGGGGTATCATGTTTTGTTATGTGTGCTAATAACGAGGTTTTATATCGTCTGTTCTAGCAGGATTAGGGCTCAAATAACGACGTTATAACAAATAATGATAGGATTAGGGAACAAATAACACAGTGAGTTCTTAGGCTTGTCGTTATACACCGATTTGTTCTAGCCAGATTGTTCTGCCCATTGTTTTAATAGTGGTTATTATTAATGCTGCTTCATTAGATGATCAAATATTTTAAGTGGTCACCTTAAAATACTATAATAATGAAATGCGACAACAATCCAAAGCGATTCCTTAAATAATACTGATTTACGTCTAATAATTGCTATTATGGACAAATGAGTTATGTGCGCATAAGCAACTATCGACAAAAATCCCTCCATCGGGCCCATTTCGCTAAGTTTTTTATTCAATTAAAAGTGGATTTCTGGGGTGTTTGTGTGTGTTTAATCACTTTGTGTTAAAATTAAATTGATGCCTGGCGGTGCTTAAAAGCCATTTTATTTCAAGGTTGAAAATCACTTTTAATCAGTATACCCAAATGTATTTGAGCTTTAATATAATCAATTTTGAAAAAAGTACTTTTCATATAGCAAAGCCAAATGGAGTTTACATTCTCCAATTTAGTGGTCTTAATCTACTATCATACTAATTAGCTAATATTGAATATTTATTTAGGGAGAATATTGCTACAGCGTAGAGAGATTTCTAATAGAACCATCAGGTCAAAAGATAGCTCGTCCTGAGGCAAAAATAGGTAGCCTGAGAAACCAGCTTAATTGAACTTATATGCAAACCTGCCAACGATTACATGCAAGTACTTTACATTCCCAATTTAGTTCTCCAAACCAAAGCCTATCCAATGGTATTTTCATGGGCAGATAAATATGTGCACACCACCTTACTCTCAGTGAGTTTTCTGACTTGGTAGTGGAACCAAAACTCACTTGTAAATATTGATTTAAGTAAAAGTATTTTATGCCCATGCCACCGACAGTCAAATGGTTATTCGCCAAAAACTTGCAAATGACATCAAACAAATATATGTCCACGTATAATGGGCCTTGAGGGGAAGCAATTGTACCCTAAGACTTTACAGTTTACAAACCAGCATAGTTAGAAATACCTAGCTGGAGTGACGTCGGCGAATGAAAAGGAACAATGCTGTTGAAGCTACCATAGCGTATGGAAATACTGTCTAGATACCCTGTATGTTTGCCCAAAATTTAATTCCTTCACTTGCACAAAAGCCAAATTCTGAAGGAATAGGATAGTATTATGTACCACTACTATTGTAACACTAACAAGGGACACCACTGGACGTTGTCTTAACAATAACCCGATCCCTAACTGGCACGGACCAACTTAACTCAAGCTTGGTACTTGCGGTACTCAAGGTTCCTGCCTCAAGTAAGCCTAATTATTCGTCTCTTTACAATCGTCTTAAGCACAGAATATCATATAAGCTCGCATCAAATTAAAGCAACACAAACACTATACAAAGGGTCTTTGAAAACATCATTTCATTCATTTATCAACAGAAAATTACAAAGCTTATTTTCTTTCTTGGATCTATCGGAGTCAAGTCCTCTACATATATAACTACTATGTAAATGACTAAGAACCAAAAGGAAACATCAAAGTTGGAGACGAAGCGTATTCCCCCTTTTTCCTAACCTAAGCTTTACAAAAATAAACGAAAATTTATACATGGCTTTATTACATCCTAAAGCTACTCTGTACAAAATTTAGACTTGATCGGACCAAGGCGTCACACTCTCTCCCAATTCACTTGGAGACGCCCTCGTCGACTTCTTCTTCTTATACCTCTGCCTGTTCTCTTTTCTCTCTTGCTTGGCCTCAATCTTCTTGAGTCGGACCAGAAGGGGATGAGAATCTTGGTGCTCCCAGCCGGCTTCTGTTTTTGGTAGGTCCTTCCACTTTACTAGGTACTCGTAGACTTCCTCCTTGGTGTCCGGGTTAACATGGGTTACTCTGTGAGCAAGAACACTCTCTGGAACTTGGACTGGGTTGACTGGCTTGTGAGGAACCTGAGGTCTGACGGTACTTCTGCTTGGATCTTCCATCTCTTGGTGGTAAGGCTTTAGGGCACTGGCATGGAACACTGGATGGATGAAACGAAGGTGGCATGGCAGCTAAAGCTTGTAAGAAACCTTCCCAAGTTTGCCAATGATCGGCATTGGACCGATATACTTGGGTACCAGGTCTTGTTGTATTCTGTCACCTCGGTGCTTGAGGTGAGATCTCTTGATCAGAGCAAGATCTTCCACTTGGAAAGGATCTGGTCGTCTCTTATTATCTGCCCACTTCTTCATTCTGGCGGACGCTTTTTCCAAATAGGCCCGAGCAATATCAGTATTTCTCTGCCATTCCCTTGCAAACTGGTAGGTTCTCGGAATGCTTACTTTGTAATCGGAGACCATTGTGAGCGGTGTGAGGGGTTGTTTTCCCAATAGTATCTCAAAGGGACTCTTATTGGTTGCAGAACTCCTCTGTAGATTGATGCAAAACTGTGTTACATTCAGGAGTTCGGCCTAGTTCTTCTTGTTCGCCCTAACGAAGTGCCAGAGGTACTCTTCCAACATTACATTGAAGCGTTCAGTTTGACCATCTGACTGCGGGTGGTTATTGGTTGAGAAGTTGAGAGTGGATCCCAGTAATCTGAACACTTCCCTCCAGAAATTCCCAGTAAATCTCAAATCTCTATCACTGAGAATGTCCTGCTGCATGCCCTAATACTTAGCAATGTGCTTCACAAAGTGATGCGTTGTATTATCTGTCGTACAAATAATCGGGGCAGGAATGAACGTCGCATACTTAGAGAATCTGTCAATGATCACGAGTATGGAGCCATATCCTTTAGTCTTTGGTAACCCAAAGATAAAGTCCAGACAAACGCTTTCCCAAGGTCATGCTGGTACAGAAAATGGTTCAAGCTATCCTAGCGGCAAGTCCCGATCTACTTTGTCTTGCTGGAAAATGTGACAAGTCCGCGTGTAATCCATCACTTTGTTTTGATAATTGGGCCAATAGTAACCTCTGTACAGCAAGGATGGTGTTATCCGCCAATTTGGATGGCCTGCCCAGAAAGTATCATGACACTCCTTTATCAGCTCCCGTCTTAGTCCTGCGAACTAAGGAACATAAATCCGCTTTTCCTTTATATATAAAAGACCATCTTCTACTCATAACCGCTTTGTCTTCCCTTATTTCACCAAGTTAATGATGGCCTGGGTCTGAGGATCTACTGCCAAGCCTTTGCGGATCCTATCTTAGAGAGTACTGGTAACATGAGAGTGAGATTGTTCAGCGGCTACAGAGGTGGCCGCTAGTTCAGCTTTACGACTTAACACATCCGGTACATTATTCATCCTCCCTAGCTTGTGCTCGAGCTCTAAATCAAACTTTGCTAGAAGCTCTTGCCAACGAGTCTGCTTTGAGGTCAACTTCTTCTGTGTAAGGAAATTGCTTGCCGCACTATTATCGGTCTTTACCAAAACCTTCATTTCTAATAGATAGTGTCGTCATAGTCGCAGACAATGCACAATAGCTAGGAGTTCCTTCTACTGGGCTGAATACCTCCTCTCTATGTCATTCAGCTTCCTGCTTTTATATGTAACCACATGTCCCTCTTGTAACAATACCCTACCGATAACAAAATAAACGCATCGGTATGTACCTCAAACGGCTTGGTAATATCTGGCAAGGCTAAGACTGGGTTACAAATCACAGCATGTTTTAGATCGTCAAAGGCTGCTGGACATTTCTCAGACCATGACTAAGATAAGTCCTTCTTAAGAAGATCTGTAAGAGGTGTCGCGCACTTTGAATATCCAGCGATGAACTTGCGGTAGTAGCTCACGAGGCCAAGAAAGGAACAAACTTCAGTAACCTCTGTAGAAGCTTTCCACTCCTCAATAGCGCGGACCTTCTCCATATCTATACGGAGCTGTCCTCCGCCAATAATGTGTTCAAGAAACATAACTTGTTCTTGGGCAAACTAGTATTTCTCCAACTTAACAAAGAGTTGGTTCTGTCAAAGGACTTGGAATACCAGGCGAAGATGCTCAAGATCTTCTTCCATAGTACGGTTGTAGATAACAATATCATCCAGATACGCCACCACAAACTTGTCAATATATTTCTGGAAGAGCTCATTCATAAGAGTACAGAAAGTTGCAGAAGCGTTGGTGAGGCTGAATGGCATGACAAGAAATTCATATGCCCCATACCGAGTGGAACAATTCGTCTTCGGTTTATCCCCGACAACAATCCTGACCTGATAGTAACCCGATCTCAAATCAATTTTAGAGAAGTACTTCGCAGATGTAAGCTGGTCAAATAAGTCGGCAATGAGCCGTATTGGATACTTGTTCTTCACCGTTACCTTGTTCAGGGATCGATAGTTGACACATAATCGCAGACTTCCATCTTGTTTTTTCTGGAATAAGATCGGGGAACCATATGGCGCCATTGAGGGGCAAATAAAGCCCGATTCCATTAGTTCATCAAGCTGCTTCCGAACCTCTACTAATTCAGGTGGACTCATTCTATATGGTCCTTTTGTAGGAGGTTTGGTTCCAGGGACTAACTCAATCTGACGATCGATAGGCCTTCGGGTAGGTAACATCTTTGGCAGTTCCTTCGGAATCACATCTTTGAACCCAGTAAGCACCTCAGAGACTTCCGTCGGCACAGCACGATGAATTTGATCATCCGGCTTTAGCCGTAAGGTAGCAAGGTAAGTCAATTCCCCTCGCTTCAGTCCCTTCTCCAACTGAAGAGCTGATAAGAGTCTGCTCTCATCTCTATACGTGGACATCTATATGATCGAGGGATTATCACCAAAAATCACCAAGGAATTGACGAAGGGCATCAGCACTGCTTTGTGGTAGCGGAAAAAGTCCATTCCAAGAATAATCTTAAAATCATCCATCGTCACTGCGAGAAGGTTGACCTTCCCATTCCACAGTCCCATCTTAACTGGAACAAACTTGGTAACACCATGTATCGGCATCACGGCGGTGTTGACAACTTTCATCCGGCTAGATTCTTTTACAAAACGCAGTCCCAACTGATTAGCTTCTTGAATAATGATAAAGATATGGGTAGCACCTGTATTAACCATCGCCAAAGTGCTCCACCCAATAATACAGAGGTCCACGTACATGAGTCCCTTCTTAGGCTTAATTTCTGGCAACTGAGTGGTCACGACATTGCGCAAGTAAAGAGAACCCATATGAGTTTTACCGCTATCATTTCCCTGATTGGTGTTATCGGTTTGGTCCCTTTGCGATGCCATAAGAGCATTCATGTCCGTCTTCTGAGGACACTGATATGTTTTGTGATTCCCTCCATAAAGAAAGCACTTCAAGTTCCTAGGACACCCTTGAAACCTGGTTGAGGAGGAAGCGCCACCATTATTGTGTGGCCTATGATACTCCCTTCCGGAATTGGAACTCGAGGCACCGCCTGTACTTGTTCCACCACTTCTACTCTGTCCATGACCCTGGTCTCCCCCACTTCTGGCTTGGTATCCCCTATTCTTACCCTTATTGTAATTATAGGAGGACCCCGTTCTTTACTGCGACTGGGAACTTGACTGAGACTGAGTCGGTCTATGCTCACCCTGCATAGGAGTGTAGTCATTGATATACTCAGCAGAGGCCATTGCAGATGCCAAATCTTGAACACATTGCCTTTGTAGTTCATTCTGGAACTAGGGTTTCAAACCTTCCAAGAAATAAAATAGCTTATCTTTTTCATACATGTCGCAGATATCCAACATCAGGGCTGAGAACCGCTTCACATACTCACGGATATTACCTGTCTGCTTCAGTTACCATAAACTCCACCGAGCAATAAACTCAACATTCTCAGGAAGGAACTGATTCTTCAGCTCTTTCTTCATGTCATCCCACGTTCTAATAGTACAGTGACCGCTCTGGATCTCAGCATACTTGGTACGCCACCATAGTTTAGCGTCGCCGGCGAGGTACATGGTTTCCATCGAAACCTTTGCACCTTCTCTATCAGGCCTGACTACATTTAAGTATGCCTCCATATCAAAGAAGAAGTTTTCTACCTCCTTTGCGTCCCTCGCCCACTCATACGCCTTGGGTTCGGGGACCTTAATTTTGGGCCGTTCTATACCGCCGCCAAAAGGAAGAGGTTCACCGTTCCCAACAACCTTAACTGGGAGATTTACCTTCGAAGATAGTTTAGCCACCTGATCCTGAAGAGTAGCCATATTCCCTTCAACTACTCCTAGCGTAACATGACGCTTGCCCATATGGGCCTGATCGTCTAGAAACCTAATCAATCATTGCTCCAGAGTCGTTACCTGATCAATAATCCCACCTAGAGCCTGCATCTTAGACTCCAATTGGTCCAACATCGTTCGCGTGTTCACCAGCCTTGGATTAACGGGTGGTCATCGCGCATGCGGGGCAAGGACCTGGGCGGGGTCAGTAACATTCGGACCCTCTGCCATAACAACTAGATCACTTTCTACTCAAACGTTAGCCCTGACACCAACTGACACGGACCAACTTAACTCAAGATTGGTACGTGAGGCACTCAAGGCCCCTGCCTCTTGTAAGCCTAATTATTCGTCTCTTTTCAATCGTCTTAAGAACACAATATCACATAAGCTCGTATCAAATAAAAGCAACACAAACACTGTACAAATGGTCTTTGAAATCATCATTTCATTCATTTATCAACAGCAAATTACAAAGCTTATTTTCCTTCTTGGATGTATCGGAGTCAAGTCCTCTACATATATAGCTACTAAGTAAATGACTAAGAACCAAAAGAAAACATCAAAGTTGGAGACGAAGCGCACACCCCCTTTTTCCTAACCTAAGCTTTACAAAAATAAACGAAAATTTATACATGGCTTTATTACATCCTAAAGCTTACTCTATACAAAATTTAGGCTTGATCGGACCAAGGCGTCACACTAACTGATATAAAAAAAACCACAGAGGATATATTTTGTAACAAACTTAACAGGATAACCAAGAGGAATTTCAAGTTACAAAAGGGAGTTGATGGAAGGAACAAATATGAAGCAGTCCGACGAGATTGGTAGGCAGAACAGGCTGCTTAGTTTTGGCATAGTAGGGTAAGATTAAGATACAGATAGATATTGGAATGCAATGTTCGATAAGCAGAGAACTATCAGACTTATGTGTGTAAGTGATGGTACCATCACTACCAAATGCTGGTTGGACTTGCGTCGAAGTGATGCTATTACAATAACCTCTATTATCTCATGAACAGACACTTCAGGGATACTTATATTTGCAATTTTTTATTTATGTATTATGCATTTTCATCTAGCATCTTAATCTTTTTTGTAACTGACCTGGATTGGAAGTGCGATCAATCCACCAGAACATACGCCAGCAAAATAGTATTTTGAAGATTCCTCCTATATTTGCAATCCCTCCTGGTTAAGCTTAAAAGATATACATAGCTTCATCATATTTATTACACACTCAATAGAATATAGAAAATTACGTGAATCATAGGAACTAATGGCTGGAAGAAAGGGATTCAAAGAACGCAAATTTCACTATCTCTTACAGGTGTCATGCAAAAATATTTAAAGTACCAAACTTCTAGCAGCTACAACAGGTTTAATGAGACTTCAGATGTGCCTAGAGGGCAGGTAAAGGTGATACTATTTAGCACTACTTTTGTTTCTGGCCTGCCCAAGAGAAGGCTTCTTAGATATTTGTTGATGTGAGCTATTTGCTGGAACCAAGCTCTGCAGTTATTCAACTATTTGCTGAACTGCTAATCTTAATGCCTACTTTATTATCTTGGGCCTTACTGGACTATGGTAGTGTTTGAAATTGAACCCTCTATCTCATTTAGAATTTTCTCCATTTTTTATTTTTTATTTGTTATTTTATACAATATTTTAGGCGTTCCTTTGAAAGGCATCTCTTTACTAATGAAATCTCTTAAATTGACAATCACATTTCAAACATAAAACCTATAAAAAAAGGAAGATGAGCAGATGCCCTTGACACTTTTATTTATTTATTTATTTATTAATTCAAAGTATTGGTTATGAAACAAATAGACGTAAAAAAGGAAGAAGTGACATCTAGGCAGAAGCACATAACATTTATAAACAAAGCACAAATAACTTACCAAAAACCCTGCCAGAAAAGAGGTTGGATTTCTCACTCCAAGAGAAAACCGTTCAAGTGTGTGATAAAGATTATGAAAATCATAAATAAAATTGAAGAAAAGCTGACATACAGACTGTCAATAGTAAGAGTAAGTTGACATAATAAGCTTAAATCAAGGTTGGCATACCGTGTATAACATATCGTTTTTGTCTTTCTCTTAGAGTATCCACAACAGTTGGGTGGGCAGATTCGCCCAAAGGCCAGGTAAATCCAATCCACCCCAATCCACTCTACAACAGTTGTTAAAAAAAACCAAGATGAATTTACCAAGTGCTGTTCAGAACCACGTGCAAGAACCAACAGTCAAGATATGTCCACATATGTTAATCTCAGCCTTCCACTCTCTAGCGCACTTCTAAACTGCGCGGCACTTTAAGCCAATAAAAATATGACATGTGGAATTTGGAATTTTTTTAAGCCGTGCAGTTCAGAACTGCGCGGCATAATGCTGCATCTTTTAGGCTTAATTCTTATACTTCCTTCAAGTGTTATTTTGAACATCAACTAAGGCATTAACAAGTGCATATCCTAGGCATTAACAAGTGCATATCCAAGGTATTAAGCTTGGCATACCCTACCCTTAATCCATAAGTTTCCCTACTCAAGATCTTTCCACTGTTAATCACTTAAAAATGTCAGGAGAGTCTAGTTTACGAGCGAGGCATAATTTCTCCAATACCAAACGCAACGTAAACATGAAAGTAAAACAAAAGGGGAACGTCGAAGTAACAAATATTTGGTCGTTACAATTGACATCGGACAACGATCCCACCCCATCGTACTAAGAGTTGAACCGAGTAGAAATCCTCCCAGACGGCTGGGTCCATAATTCTGTTAGATCGAAGGAAATGCTGGTAAGTTTTGTGTAAATTTTATGTGTTATTAACGTATATTGCAATTTGTTCGATAAAATGCCCGAATGAACTTCTAACGTGTTAATCCGCTTTTTTTTAAGAACCTAGATGAATTATAGTGTAGGAGATCATTGGATAAGGTGATGAAGTGGTACCAATAGATTGTCGTGTACCCGACGTTGAAGAAGTTAGTCGACGATATGGGTTTTGAGGAGTTTTGTTCGATTAAGGCGGGAAACTCGAATAACCATCTCATTCATGCTCTCGTGGAATTGTGGTGGCCTTCCACCCATACCTTTTCACTTCCCTTACGAAAAACTGAGTTTCACACTGCTAGACTTCGTCATGCTAACGAGCATATCTTTTGGGTGGGGTCTCGAACTCCCGTACGACGAGAGACCCTCCTAGTTAGAGGAAGCAGAAAAGATGTTTTCGGGAATCTCAAGCTCTGATATCAGGTACGGTAATATCACTCTCTCATATTTAAAAAGTTGGAAAGAACCTTTGAATCCACGTCTCAATAAATATGATCCACAAATGGATATCGTGTATGCGAGGGTATTTAATGCCTATATGATGGGTAATATCTTCTTCTCAAATGATGCCACATCCCTTCGGGTGGGTTATCTTACAGCCTTGACAGAATACGATATTCTTGTTGCTTCAGGTTTTGACTGGTGTACGCAAATTATGGCAGCTTTGTAACGAGGGCTTGATGAAGTCTCAGTTTTGAGGGACGGAAAGGTGAAGAAATCGATCACTAGATTCTATGCGATGTTGGAGTTTTAGTTCTTCAGGTATTATTGGGTTAGAATGTATCTAGTTAAGGTATAGAACTTTAACCATATTTATCCTCGTATTTCTGGTAGAGAGATAAAAGGGCAAGTACGGGGTCTAAAATCCATCACTCTTTTACTGTGATCAGAGATATGATAGATTGGAAGGGCAGAACCAACATAGATTGGCAAACATGATACAAATCTAGAAAATTAATCCATCCAGAGGTAAGAGTTGCTTTAGCGCTGAGCTTCTAGAGGGTTCTATTGGTATCAGTCTCATACGACCATGGTGCATTTTGGTATTTAGGAGACCGGTGTATGCGTCAAACGACCGGGTGTGATAGTGTGCCCTATGATCCCCCTCAGGAGATTATAGAATTCCTAAGGTACGATTGAGAGTTATATCAGAGTCTAAAGGATGTGAACTTCTACAATAGTCGCGATTATCTTGTTCCAGACGTAGATTATATGACATATTGGCATACCGTTCATCAAAATCCAAAGATCGGTTGTAATTTAATAAAGAGGGCGGGAAATATTTGGATTACCAGGCGTGATCTAGTAAAGCCCAATGTACACTTGTCACCTACGTCAAGTTTAGCTACGTCTTCATAGGTGCAAGACTATGGTGTTCCGGCAACATGCGATCCACGTGATATGGGATGGTTCATGAATGTGGCAGGACCGAACGATCAACGTACACCAATACCGATCGCGGTGATGCAGGTACCATACCCGTGTCCACCTACGTATAGTGTAGATGATTTGTGGCATCAGTCCCACGGAATGCGGTATGCGGTATGCGGCATAAGAAAAATTGAGGCAACTAGCTGACAACAATCCTGAGTTGAAGTGGGAGCTGAGCCGGGCATAGGATGTCATCCAAGAGACGTCCGAGAGACTAGCTGAGATGTTTATTTTCTACCAAACAGAGCCGGTTATATAATGTACCTATGATGAGATTCTCGCGCGTGGCAGACGCACGCGCCAAACGAAAAGAGGTCATCCCAGTTAGGCTATGTTTTATTTATGTTTTGTTTAAACTATATTGTGTATTAATATTATTTAAACTATGTTGAGTTTTAATATATTTTTTTTAAGATTTATGTTTTAGAAACTTGTTGTCCAAGTTATTCAATCATCAACGACTAGTATTAATATTGCTTGATTAATATAAGACTGAAGTGAAGTGATGGGTGTCAAGTCTAGTTGACCTCACTCTTATTGGAGCCGCCCAACCAATGTTTAAGTATGTTAAACTTTAGGATAATTTTTTTTAAGAAAACTTGTTGCACAAGTTACTCAACGGCCATATTAACGGCTAGTATTTTTTATTGAAACTTGTTATACAAGTTACTCAATGGCCATATTAACGGCTAGTTTTTTTTGGACACTTGTTAACGGATTGTTTTTTTATCTATAAATTTTATTCATCTCCTACACTCTCCTCCCTTCTAATCTTCTACACTCTCCCCGCTCCTTATCTTACAAACAAAACCACTATGTCAGCCTCAAGCTCCCAATCTAATTCTCAAAACCACTCTCAATCCTCCAATACGAACCAGCAAAGAAACGTCTTTCCTCATCAATTCGGCACATTTGATCCATCGCAAATGCCTAATCTTCCCAATATCGGAATCACCATGTTCGCCAACTATTCCCCCCACCCGATAATCAATTTCAATCTCAAACCCATGGATAATTAATATCGAAATCACCATGTTTCCTTTAAGTGCTATAATGATGAAGAGTTGGAAACAAAATACATTACAACATCAACATTAAACTTGGAAATAAAATATATTACTTTAGAAAATAAACAAACAATGATGAAGACTACAATTACTCCGCACCTTTTCGATTCCACAAATGCGGGACAAGTTTATCTTCTAATTGGAAATGGGTTTCTTCATTTCTAATTTCATGAGCTTTCTAGATGTACTATATCATAGTTTTGATCACGTGTCTTGGATTTAAGTCCTCCTTCAAAGTATTTACAAGTTTTCTAAACTCGGAATCAATGTCCATTTGCCGGATGTAAGTATGACGTTCATATTTGACGATCATATTTGTGCAAGATTATACATGCGAACATAAACATTTCCTAGATCACTAGATTTCCAAAATCGTGTACCCAATATTTGAAACCTAGCTTGTAATACCCCAAAAGCAAGCTCTACGTCTTTTCGGCATGCTTCCATCATCTTTAAAAAATGTCATTCAGAGTCGTTAGACATATTTCTTATGGCTTGATCAAGTGTTTGACATTATGGATAGACTCCATCCACTAAGTAATACCCTATAGTGTGCGGTTCTGTGCCTATATTATAATTGTATGGCGGCGCAACTCCATTAGACAAGTTGTTGAAAAGTGACCCTTTATGCAAGACGTTCACGTAGTTGTTAGAACCAGGCACCCCAAAGAATGCGTGTCATATCCAAAGATCTTGGGATGCAACCGCTTTTAAAATCACCGTCGGGATTTTCTTATACCCGATATATTGTCCTGCCTTCCCGGTTGGACAATTCTTCTATTTCCAATGCATACAATCTAAACTACCTAACATCCCCGGGAAGCCTCGCGATCCATTAACTTCTAACAAGTGTAATGTATAGTATTCATTGGGAAATCTAAGCTATTGAGCTTTGAATTATGTTATAATAGTTTTAAAAAATTCTTTCAAGAACAAAATAGTTGTAGACTCCCCAATCGAAAGGTATTCTTCTTGGGCATCTGTGCTTGTACCGTAATATAACATGCGAAGTGCACACGTTATCTTTTGGTACGAGGATAAGTCTATAGTCTTAGTGGCATTTTCTCTTTGAATAAAATAGGGGTTCGAATAAAGTATTTGATCATAAATACATTAATATACACCTTCACTCATACGAAATCGACGATGAAATAAGATACCTTTAAATCTTGGGTTGTTACTGAAGTAATCCCGCTTAAGGCTAACCTTCCCCAATTTATGCTCACGGATTTTCCGTTTGTCAATCCTTCCCCTTTAACTACCTCCTTGCCTCTGTGATTATCTCGCCTCTTGCTCTTTTTCTTATGCTTCTCCCTTCTCAATCATAATCTTGATATACTTGTGCATCAACTCAAATTGACATTGGAATAGCCTTTCGTCACCGGATGATGATGAAGACGATAACTCCCAAGATAAGAGTGATGTGTCAGGCTTGATTCGGTCAATAATGATTTTGTCAGACATGATTCGGCGTAGCTGATAAGAAATGAAAAAAATTGAGTTTTGAGATATAAGATGAATGAGTTGATTGTAGAAGAGAGTAGAAGATAAATAGGGTTTATAAATAGAGAAAAAACAAGCCGTTTATAGCCGTTGAGCATTTTGCTGAAAAGTTTGATCAGGGAAAAACCAAGGTGAAATAATTGGTAACCAAGGATATTATTCATTCAGGCTTTAGCCGCGCACTTCTGAACCGCGCGGCAAAACTAGCCATTTGAAGTTCAAGTTTAATCACTGCCATCCACGTGTTTTAATCTCATCCGTGGTATATACGCGCAGTTCTGAAGTGCGCGCAATGAGAGTCATTAGATTGTTGACACGTGGTAATATCTTAGTGGTGAATAGGCTACGAGAGGATCAGAATGGCACAACATCCATTCACACAAAATCTACCCACAGGGTGAATTTTGTGTATGACACGTCACCGATTCACCTAGCTCTTGGGAAGCATTTGGGGTAGATTTGAAATTTACCCAGCCACGTTAGAATCCACTTAGCTGCTGTGGATGCTCTTAATACAATAACTTCAAGTTACATCAGTGGTTCTATGACATGGAATTCTAAACATCATAATGATTAAACATAGTTGTTGCACTTGTTCTCCAATATTTAGAATATATGTTCCTACTGTTCACATTTTAAGCCATGGAACCTGCAACTTTGATTAATGATATCCTAGAACTATATGGTTATGCTATTTTGGTGTTGTGTTATTTTACTTTTCTCCTTTCCTATTCAATTAGTCTAGAAAGGCCGATCCAGATGGGGATCACCAAAGTTTGGTCAAGATTGGCCATGTTAATAGGTAATAATAAAGTTAAGGGGTTGTTAGCTTATACCCCAATTTGGTTCCTCATATTAGGCTATGTTTTTTTTTTGGGGTGAGAAGAGGTACGAAGAGGTAGGAAAATTTGAGGCTAGAAGAATAAAAAAAGCTCGCGTGCATTTGGCTGAATGTTATAACTTGTACTTAAAATCCTGACTTCTTTCTTCAACTTCTCACTAGTTTGTTTGGCTGAACCATCTAATTTTACCACAGATTAGAAGTTTGTCCACAAAATATCAAAAATTTAAATAAACCACATTTTCCTTTCCAATTTATCATATATTAATGCAACAACACAAATAAAATGGTAGTTTAAGGCAAAAACAAAATTAAAACGTGCAAATCACATACCAAAATACCAAATATATAGGGGACATGGTGAAACATACCCACATAGAGAGAGAGAGAGATATGGAGAAACAACCATTATAGAGAGAAATAGAGATAGAGCTAGGAGAAAGAGATGGATGAGGGGAAGAGAGAAGGGTAGAGAGAGGGAGAGAGAGAAAGTTGTACGAGGATGGGAGAGAGAGGGGATAGAAAGAGAGGTGTGAGGGAGAGGTAGAGAGATAAGAAAGAGAAAAAGAGAGAGAGTTGTATAAGGGTGGGAGAGAGAGGGGATAGAGAGAGAGGTGGGAGAAAGAGGTGAGATGGAGAGGTAGAGAGATAAGGAAGAGAGAGAGAGAGGAGGGAAATAGAAAGTGAGAGAGGGGGTTGCACGAGGGTCGGAAAGAGAGGGAATAGAGAGAAAGAGAGGTGGGAGAGAAAGGGGATAGAAAGAGGTGTAAGAGGGAGAGGTAGAGAGATTAGTGAGAAAAGAGAGTTGCATGAGGGTGGGAGAGAGAGGTGGGAAAGGGAGGGGATAAAGATAGAGGTAAGATGGAGAAGTAGAGTGATAAGGGAGAGAGAGAGGGGAGGGAGAGAGAGTGAGAGAGAGAGAAAGTTGTATGTGGGTGGACGAGAGAAGGGATAAAGAGAGAGGTGGGAAAGAAAGAGATATAGAAATAAGGGAGAGAAAGAGAGAGAGAGGAGGAAGAGAGGGGGGGGGAACGTTGGGTGGGCTTTTATTTGGCTTCTTTGGGGTTAAGGTGACTTTTCATTCGGCTGATTTAAGTATTTTGGGGTTTTCTCACTTAAACCGGTCACGGGGGTGGGAAACGACTAAACCGCGATATAGCAGGGAAACGATCAGCCAAAGCCAAGTCAAAGGGAAACTGGAAGATTTTTGGTTAGAAGTCAACCCCAAAAACTTTACAGGGGGAGTGTGAAGTTTTGAGGTTGGAAGTAGGCCAAACTTCTAGTTTTCATTTTTTCTGGAGAGAATGCCAAGCTTTATAAGAAAAAAAAACATGACAAGGGTGAGAAGTTTCCAAAAGATCACACCTCTACTCACCCTTGACCAAAAAACAAACATGGCCTTAGTGTCTGCCCCACATTTGCCACATGAAAATATGTTAACTCGTTATTGCCCCTCACATGTGACAAACCCATGATTTACTATTTCATCTCCATCTCCTTCAACTATCTTACTCAGCCTCTGCTTCTCTTTCCCTCTATCTCTCGAGCAAATTTCTGACTCTCTCTATCTCTATTTGGAGCTTAAGGCATAAAAGTTAATAATAACATAGCAATCTTTGCTTGGTCCCATATTGGATTTATTAATTAAGGAATACCATGTTGAGCTGCTATGGAATAAATTAGCTACAGCATACGAAATAAGAAAAAAAAAAGCAAGAGCTAGAGACTTAAAGTAAAAGTTGTTGCTTGGTCCTAACTCCCTCTTCTCCTCTCTCTCATTTCCAACCCCAACCCAATGTCACTACCCCATCTTCTTCTCTTACTCAACTTCACCCAATTAATCAAACCTCACCATTAAACCTTCAATCCCCAATTACTTAATCGTTCAATCATTCTCAACAGATCTTGTTGATGCAAACTCAATAATACCCTTAAAGCAACACTTAAATCTCCATTTCTCTCAAATTAATCCAATCCCAGACATTATTCGTGAAGTATTTAATCAATCAGGTAACGCGGGTAGGAATGTTATGGGGTTTCAGATATGGTTCTGGAAGTGGTTTAGGATCTGGTAAGGGATATGGCGAGGGGTATGGTCAGGGTTCTGGGGGCATGGCAGTAGGAATGGAAAGTGAGAGAGTAAAGTAAATATCCATTTATGATAACCATTTGTAAAATAAATAAATAAGGAGATACAGTACTGGAAACTCTATGTAATGCAACCTATCATTATAAAAAAATTATACAACTATTACTGGAAGGGCCTACCCTTCGACCTAGTCCAAAATCGAACTACCTTAGTATTAGACTCACGCATTTCACACGTGACATGAGCAGTCAGCATTGACACCTAGACCACGAACTGATAAAAAATGTGGATCGAGCACAATATAAGAATATGAACAAGTTAAAGACACTTGTCTCCCACGAATGCAACAGTTACACAGTCAACTACCACTTACCTTATTATTCGAAGAACGTGCTTCAGCACGATAACGAGTTGCGGGTAAGGTCTATATAAAGAAAAAGTTCCAAAGTAGATAGGTACCAAGAATAACTAGATTTTCTAGACTCTAATATAGAAATTTCTAGATTTTGAACACCACAAAACTTCTTATTTCAAGATCAAACATTTCAAGTTCGAGAGATCACTTGTATTAAGATATCATCCTTGTTAGGTTACGACTCAAAACGGATTGAAAATGGGAGTTTTAATGTTCAAGTTTGAGCTAGATCTGTTGCTTGAAGATTCGAGCTGGTGTTTAGTTCGAACTGTTAAAGGTGAACTTTTTATGCCAAGATCGTTCGAATGAAGGTCGATGTCGTTCGACCGAGACGACTGAAGTCATTCGAACGAGACTTGGGTCGCTCGAATGAAAAATGCTCCGTTTGGCTTTTTAG
This sequence comes from Kingdonia uniflora, assembly GCA_014058105.1. Taxonomy (NCBI): domain Eukaryota; kingdom Viridiplantae; phylum Streptophyta; class Magnoliopsida; order Ranunculales; family Circaeasteraceae; genus Kingdonia; species Kingdonia uniflora. The sequence goes on along the minus strand of JACGCM010001000.1, from coordinate 471,719 downwards.
TTTAAGTTTGTTCTAAAGATATTTATTTCAAAGCGATGGTTTGTCTTGTGATATGTACTTCGGTGATGACCTAATAGAAAGTCTATAAATATAGAGTGAGTTCAAAGCCTCCTAACATAGTGTGTGAGTTTAAAAGCCTCTGTGTGAGAAACTTTAGATCTAGAAGAGATGTAGCCTTTATGGTAGACCGTACAAGGAAGAAGGCCGAGGGTGTTGTTCTCTGGGGATTTGATGGTGAGAGGGGAAGTACCTCTTGGTTGCTAAGATGAGAAATCAAGGAAGAGAGAAGATTAAGGGGTTTCAAGAAGAATGTATGCAACATGGTCTTTGTTGAGGTAATCTTTGGATTCTTGATAGATCTTTTATGTTTCTTCTATCTCTTGTAAATCTATGTGAGGATTATTGCGAGATTAGGGATTTCCATGTTTGTTTGAATCCTTTGAGGGCTTGTAATTGAACTTGGATACATAGTGAATTTCTAGCTTGGTGGGGGGAGTAGCCTTATAGTGAACCTCCGGTAAATATTATGTTTTGTGTGCATGTTAATTTCATTTCTAGTTTTATGGTAGATTATTTGTACGCCATGAGGATAACGGATAAAACCTAATTGTGCGTGGGGGGTGTATTCCGTACGTTCACGCCCAACAATTGGTGTCAGAGCGATGTTAAGATCTTGGGATTATAGTTCTTGAAGATTGTTCGATGGTTAAGTCGAATATTTGATTTTTTCATGAAGAATTTCGTTTCGGTTATTTTGGCTACTTGATTTTCTCAAGCGGTGGAGTTTGCGAAGAAGAAATTTAGATGAGAACGATATTGTACATAAACATGACAACATGGTTTATGTTATGAGAAAAGGTTGAACATGGTACTTTGTTCAAGGTGGAGCAGTTCCGACAAAAGCTTTAAAAGATTGGTAGGGGGGATGGTTTTTTCTCTAGGACCGACGTTCGTTAAATTTGGTAATCGTGTTGGAACCTCAAGTGATTCACCATGGTTGATTACCAAATTTGTGGGTCGTAATTTTCATGAGTTATGGTCGCAAGTTATGGTTCGTGTGGTGACAAAATGTGTCGATGTGTGGAGACTCTAGGTTTGCGACATAGAGCCAGAATTCGCAGGTTTGTTCAGCATGGTCGGGTTAGTATGTAGTGTTTAATTTTTCCTTTCTAGATTAAACATACATTGGTTCTGATTTTTCTAGGTGTAGGCAAAATTTTGTGATATTATTGGTATAGTTGAAATGACTGTTTCAGAGGCCCTTTTCTGTGATGAAGTTCAGTGGTGGACTTGATGGTGCTTATGGAGATCCGTTCAAAGCAGAAGTTGGAGCGGTATAGTTTCATGGATGTAGGTGAGGCAAGCTCGGAAGTATGGTTTATCACGGAGAGAAAAGATGCTTATGGATGTTCGTCGGTTTTGACTAAGGTATCCGGCTTTGGGTACAAAAATGTTTTGATCGTGGGTAGTAGATACGTAGTATACAAGTTAAGTGGCTTTGTTTTTGGGTTTATTCGTGCTATGGATGGTCAATAAAGACATGAATTGAATTTTTTCGTCAAGGTGGAGATTGTTAGGTTACGGCTCAAAAGGGATAAAAAATGGGATTTTCAATGTTCAAGTTTGAGCTAGTTCTGTTGCTTGAAGATTCGAGCTGGTGTTTTGTTCGAACTGAAAAAGGTGAACTCTTTATGTCAAGGTTGTTTAAACGAAGGTCGAAGTCGCTCAAACGAGATGACTAAAGTCGTTCGAACGCGACTTAGGTCGTTTGAACAAAAAACGCTTTATTTGGTTTTTTTACTTAAGTTCGTTCTAAAGAGATTTATTCCAAAGCGATGGTTGTCTCATGATATGTAATTTGGTGATGACCTAATAGGGAGTCTATAAATATATAGTAATTTCAAAGCCTTCTAACACAGTGTGTGAGTTAAAAAGCCTCTGTGTGATAAACTTGAGGTCTAGAAGAGATATAACTTCTGTAGTAGACCTTACAAGGATGGTGGAGGGTGTTGTTCTTTTGGGATTTGATGGTGAGAGGGGAAGTACCTTTTGGTTGCTAAGATGAAGATTAAGGAAGAGAGAAGATTGAAGGGTTTCAAGAAGAAGGTAAGCAACATGGTCTTTGTTGAGGCAATCTTCAGATTCCTGATGGACCTCTTATGTATCATCTATCTCTTGTAAATCTATGTGAGGATTATTACGAGAATAGGGATTTCTATGTTTGTTGGAATCCCTTGAGGGTTTTTAATTAAACTTGGGGAGTAATCTTATGGTGAACCTCCGATAAATATTATGCTTTGTGTGCATGTTAATTTTGTTTATAGTCTATTGGTAGATTATTTGTATGTCATGAGGAAAATGGATAAAGCCAAATTGTGTGTGGGGGGTGTATTCCACACGTTCATTCCCAACAAGCCTCAAGCAATAAAAGTTATTATTAATAAAACCTGCAACTCGAGGTTGTAGTTTTTTACCTATTCAAAGGTTTTCCATGCTAAATCACCTGTGTCATTTCTTACTTTACATTAATTTTTGTCGCAGGTACATTTGGAATAAGAGCAAATTTTGAGTTACAGAATTAGGCCATTACAATTACGACAAACATTCTCTCTATCTCTATTAAGAAAAAGGAAGGCAAGTGAGTAAGACGTAAAAGGGCAAATGAGAGATAATATGTTCTAAACTGAAGTAAGCATTAGTCAAAGCTTGTTGACTAATAGTCAAGGTCAAAATGGGGGGTCTTCACTCATATGTGACAAATGTGGGGGGTAAACACTAATATGTGGAACCATATGGGGAGTAAAACCTAAAAATCTTTAAAGTTAACTACACAGCAATAAACCAAAATTATATGCTAGATCTTGTCATCAAAGGCAAGATGTACTTTACTCAAAATAAGTAACTGTCCTTAATTCAACCAATACTTGCAAGTTATTTTGTTGGGTATGAACTCAAACTAGAAGGATTGTCAAAGAAATCAAAAAATTGTCGAAGTCATTCGAACAAAAAAGGAAGTTGTTTGAACGAGCATCAAAGTCGTTCAAACGAGATCTCTACTTTTCATAGTTTTGGACTGTGTTCGTCAAAGTCGTTCGAACGAGCTTAGATGCCGTTCGAACGAGTTGTCATGTTTCTAGGGCTGGAGACCAACTATCATAAAGTCATTCGAACGAGCTTGGCGCAGCTTTGCTTTGGATGTTATTTTGAGACGTTGGGTTTTCCTCGTGGTCCGTTCTACTTGTATTTTAGTTCCTAGTATATAAATGGGACTTAGTTTATTTGTTTAGACTATCCTTCTGTGTGAGCTTAATTCTAAAGATCTAGAATTTAAGAGACTCTATTAAAGCATGAGAAGCTTGAAGAGATCATTGTAACATGTTCGATTATCATAGTGGATTGTTTAGGGAGTGGTTATTTATTCACAAGGGTTTTCCACTTCCTTCCTCAGGGAAACCATTTATTCTTTATTGTTATGTGTTTCTTAGTTTGATTGATTGGCATATTCTGCGTATCGTTCTTGTCGGAGAGGAAATAGTAGCTACCTCGATTCTCAATATATTTAGCACATAAAACTCACCGAAACCTATTAGATTACCATATCTCTGCACAACCCTTGTAATGTTTCTTGCCTTCTCTTTGTCAATACCTAGTACTACCCGTGGCTCGCCACGGCAATAACGTCGATGCGCATGACTGAGTCACAACAACAACGTCGACGCGCATTAAGTGCTATTTATATTGCTGAGCACGCGTCTTCGGCACTACAACCATACAAAGGTAAGTAGTGTTTTGAAATCCTAAATGAAGAATCCAATATATATACCCCTATACCATTTCATTCTCTCTTCTAAACTCTCAACCCTCCACTAATCTTCCATATATGCCTACACCTACTTTGCACGATGATCACACATTTCACTGAACTCCTTTTCCTCATTAACGCAGAAATTGAACCAATCACTTCTTCATCCTTCTTATATTTCTACATTGTCAGATCAACATACAACAATCTCACCTACAAACCTATATTTCGTTAACAATCCTCTAAATTGTGTTTTGTGCTAACTCCAATAATCTAACTTTTTGCCTATCTTCCCAAATTCACACAAGGATTACTAAAAACTCAAGAACATCACAAAATTAAAAAATGCACTGATCACTAAATAAACAAACAACAAAAACTACTGGAATTCAAGTTGTAATCACTCCCTCATTCTAACCCTGGTGAGATCCTCCTCACCGCTACAAACGATCTTCCTTGATCATCCATATCAACTCCCAGACATAATTGTTTCTCCAGATCTTAAGAAACACCAAATCAAAACTTGCTTCACAAATTATTATCCTACAAACAAATAGAATGAGGAGTTCTAGGGTTTCTTGGATAAAATTGTTCGTGAAGACCAAAGAATATAGACAGGGTCGAAATTAATATTGAAATGCATATTAAGATAACTCTTCTTTCAACTTACTCTTCTCTAGTCTTCCTTGAAATGTCATGTCCTGAAAGGCAATCACAATTTTACTACTCCAGCTTATCTGCTTCACAAACTCTTTATATTCCTTCACCTCCAGATATGAAACGATCTCAGTTGAAAAGGTCTCCTATGTTAAATTATTGTACAACTATTAACAGGTGTGTTTCGCAGCTGAAGAGCTTTCCTATGTACAGTTATTGCATAATGCATATGGTTACCAATTGTATTAATTCGTATTCTCCTGATTTCAGCAGATGAACTACTCGCAGGTTTGTGTTAATGTTAGTTCAAGTTGATTCATTTTCTTATTTGGAACAAATCAGTAATCAATGTTCTTAACCATATCACGAAGGTTGTATCTTCTTTAAGATATATATGATGTTCTTGATCAACATGCTTTACCATGTCATAATTTTAATGTTCAGTTTTTGTTCACGGATGGTTATTTGAATCTCCATGTTGAAACAGTGACCAGTTTTGGATCTTAAATTTTGTAATAATCTCTTATACATCAGGCAACGGTTTTTTTCGTATAAAAATATCTGCCATTGTCTCAGGGATAAGGAGGGGCTGGAATTTGTGGGAAAGTGGGAGATGGACGGCCTAGATTGATTTTCACTCTAATACTTAAGGGTAGTTTGGATAAAGCACATAAAATTGTACTTTAGTCTTGCAGCTTCTCTTTATCTCTCAACAACTTAGCCCAACTCTCTTTCTCCCATCACATCTCTCTCCCAAAGCCAATTTCTGCAATTTTATCTTAGATTTTGGCATATTTCTTGATTGCTGATTTAGAGATCATTCCAATTGATGAATTGTTGATTTAATCCTTCTTTCAAAGGTTTGCAGAAATGATTTGGATTTTAATATTTTGATTTGTTTCATTTATTGCAGATTTAAGTTGCTGATTTCATCTAAGTTTTGATTGTTGCTGATCTGATTTCATCTAATCTTTAATTATTGAAGATCTGATTTCATCTGTTGATTTCAATCTGAATTCGAATTCAATTCATGGTTTTAATTTCAGTCCTCTCTTTGAAATCAGGTGTTTGGGGAGTCCAAAATATAATGTTTCCTTTGCTACAATCCTTTGTATGTATACCCCTAAAATATTAGAAACTGAAAGAATGAACCATTATCAATGTTGATGGCGAGAAAGAAGAAGACGATGATGAAGAAGAGAAATCCGAAGACAAGTTGCTTTGTAGAAATTTGGTTTTGGAGCGAAATAGGAGAAAGAAGTTGAATGAACAACTCTGTGTATTAAGGTCACAAGTACCCCATGTCAGTAAGGTAAGCATTTTTCTTATACTGTATAGTTACACCTGAAGATAAGTTGCTTAGTAGAAATTTGGCTTTGGAGAGAAATGGGAGAAAGAGATTAAATGAACAACTTTGTGTATTAAGGTCAAAAGTATCCCATGTCACTAACGTAAGCATTTTTCTTATACTGTATAGTTACAACTGAAGATAAGTTACTTAGTAGAAATTTGGCTTTGGAGAGAAATAGGAGAAAGAGATTAAATGAACAACTCTGTGTATTAAGGTCACAAGTACCCCATGTCACTAAGGTGAGCATTTTTCTTAGGCTGTATAGTTATATATTGTCTACTTAGTTTAACCTAAACTTTGATGTTTGCAGATGAATAAGAGAGCAATTTTGTTAGATGCGATTTCATATCTAAAGGGTATACTTGAAGAAACAGCAGAGGAAGAGGAGAATCACTGCAATAGCAACGAAGAATCAGAACTTTTCCCTTGATGTTTACGAAACATAAAGATTAAATAAACCGGAGCAATGTAGGAAACGTGAACATCCCGAGATATTGCAGGTTTGATCAATACTACTTTTTGTTTAACTACATTCTTTGTTTACTTGAATTAATTACTCAAGGAGATTTTTTTTGTGAGATCATATGGAGGTTGGTATATTAGATAGAGAGCATTTCATGTTAAAGCAGAACTGCATCAAGGAAATGGGAGTGTTATGTTATGTTCAAAGAATGATCGACTCATTAGGCATGTATGTTGCGTCTACTTTAATAAACCCGCAAGATGAGCACCATATGACCATCTTGAGCTTTATCCATGTAAGTGTCTAAAGTCCATGTCTTAAAAGTCAAAACATTCATACTAATAGAGAATGCCGCTACACTATTGTTAAAGTGATCATGGAAAGTACAACGAAAATTGCCTAGGATGGGCAGCAAGGGATACATCTAGCGTTCGATCGCCCTACAAAATCAATCCCAGGTATGAAAATTCATTCAGTTCTGACACTTTTTTCTTAATTTAAAAGAAGTTATCAATAAATTTTTTGGATTGACTAAAAATTGAAATGTTTCTAGTAAAACCGCGTGTATTGAAAATTCTAATCAGACTATATTGAGACATACTATCAGACTATCAGTTTTGGATACATGCTTTAAATTTCCCTCACGGCTTCATTATTTGCATTAAGTCATTAACTAATAAAAATGCATGCAGGGATACTAGACCTGATGATGTTTCGTTGACAATAACACATTGTGGAATTTTTTATATTGATGTGGCCTAGGAAAATAACATTCCTAGAAATACAATATATCCAGGGTATGTATGCCACTTATCACAATCTCTCAAAATGCTCTAAGACTTCTTCTAAAGTAGATTTTCTTTGAACCAGACATCAAATCAAAATATGGAATACACCTGATATACAACGATATCTTCTCCATTCTACTTTTGACAGTTATAGACTTATATATCTACAACTACACTATGCTGGCAACAAAACTTTCACTATTTTATTCTTCCGCCAACATTTCTAACCATGATTTATTTTAAAGCTTTAGTCATGGTTAAATTAAATACCAAGTTGATTCTATCCTAAATCAAAATATCTTGACTTCCACTAAATAGAAGCAAAATATATTCTATCAATCTATTAGAGGTCTTCAAATTAACCTTATCAGAAAACAATGGAGCACTAGGTTAAGTCACAGGTTTCCAATCAAATTTCCATCGAGAGTTATCTAAGAATTTTTTTTGAGGATATAATAATTAAAAGGATGTGGAAGCAAAATCTACCGACGTTTTATGATTTCTTACAAACCAGGAAAGAGCATAGCACAGGCTCAAGTCACGACTTTTTGATCAAGTTTCTTTTTGTAACTACTAAATAATTTACTTTATAGATAAACTATTATATAAAAAAATTGGTTTAGTGGAAGAAAATGTTATATTTGTATTAGTACCAGAAGCAGGTTGAGATAAGGGGTTTTCAATAACATCAAGCCTTACACAAAACTAGTTAGAGCTAAAATCCTTTAGAGCACCATACAGAGACATGATAGGTATCAAAATCAAAGAAAAGTGGAGTGAAAAATCATGAAAGATGGCAAGATAAACCTTCCCCCAAAGAGATTCCATGTTTTTCTCAAGACTCTTCACTCAATTTGGCTTAGAAGATTTAACATCCGTGTGAGAAATTGATTAGTAGTCAATGAAGGGAATTATCTCGAGATGAAAATATGTTACACTCAATTTTGGTACACATATAGTTTGTCAACTTTACAAGAAACATATTCAAGCTAAAATAAATGAAATTGTTGAAATATTGGTTGTCAAAACCATTGCTGTACTTACATTTATAATCAAGATGCCGCCCTCAATAATTATTTTTGTCGTGGCGTGCCATGGGTATTACTAGTATTCTACATTATAGGGCTCAACAAATCTATTGGAAGTTAAGGGACAACAAACCTTAGAATAAACATCATCAGATGCCCCAGTCAGCCTGAATAGCTTGCCAAAGTAAAATGGAATCATGTCCCTTATACAAACTCCCCTGAAAGGTTCATGTCTTTATATAAGCTACTAGTAAAGCGTCATTGATAATGATACTTAGAAGAAGAAAAAAACTGCGGACGCATGTACTTGCGCATAAGTTTGGAATTTCAGCATAATCTTTGGGCATGAAAATCTATGTTTTTTATCACATTTACAAGGATAAAATAATTACATAAACCTCAGCTAGAAAACTGAGAAGAAGCATACCAATAAACCCACAAAAATGTGGACATAATGTATGGAGCATTTCTCAAGAAAGAAGCTGCAAATGACCTCCAAGTTCCATCCAAAGACAACGTACGAGCTAAGGATATGACCACCTATAACATTTATTGGAAAATGAATTACAGGAATATCAATCCCAAGCGAATTAAAGATTCAAAAAGTATTGATACTTGGATAAGACAATTATATTATACGATAACTGGAACTGTAAGAAAATTAAACTAGTCTGAGTTTTGTGAAATAGAAGTACCAGTACAAAGGACAAACCTATATATTTAGAGGCTCTTCACTAACAAAAAGTTCAAAGCCAGCAGCAATGAGCAACCAAAAGTATACCCATCTGAAGCATATTTTTTTTGCCTGACAAAATACTTATGTAAAGGCAAGATAATGAGCTCGAGCATTCAGGGGCTCTGGATTAAACTAGAGAGACAAGGTAATTTGTGACACCATCAAATTATGTCCGAGTATTACTATAACAAAAAGAAGTTACATGTGTTTTAGAGACATGAAAATACCTCGTATTTTTCGATTATCTACTGTTCTGTAAATACCCAACGTCGGTTTACTACGTCTATCATGATAGTATGTTACAACCAAGATGCACTGGAAGTTGATATTTTTCATATCCAGAGACTTGTTAATATCTATTAATATATATGACAAGGTCTGAAACAGTTCTTGATATACTATAATCATGCAAAAATATCTCTTAACTATCGCTTACCCTAGTGCATATTCAGGTAGAATAAGTTGGTAAACGCTTTCAAAGTGAATCCAACTAGAGCTATATCGGGTGAGCCTGTAAGCTTATTAGTTTATCTAAACACAAACAAGATAGAGAAGGATAGAAAGATGAGAGAATTCTTGATTAGAATTACTTGATTACAAACCCACAGATACACCCATTTATATAGTAGAGGTAAAGACTCAAAACATTAAATACAAAAATATTCATATTTGAAACTCACACCATTAATCTGTCATTACATAAGTAACTTTCATTAACTAAGATGAAGAGTCTTACTACTAATGTGCTCTTAGTGTGCATTATTTCAACACTCCCCTTAATGCACAATCTTCATTACTCCTAGCTTCTCTCTCATGTAGCAAAATTGTTCCTTTCGAAGAGCTTTAGTAAAGATGTCAGCAAGGTTATCTTCTGTCTTGCAATACGTCAACTCAATTTCACCTCTTTCAGCAGCATCTTGGTTGAAGTAGTACCTCATTGGAATGCGCCTTGTCTTACTATGATAAACTATATTTTTTGCTATTGAAATTGCTGACTTGTTATCACAGTAGATAACCGTTCCTTTGCCATGTTTTCATTTTTATCTTCAAGAATTTGTTGCACCCATAGTGCTTGACATGTTGCAATGGATGCTGCCACGTATTCTGCTTCTGCTGAAGATAGGGCAACGGTATCCTATTTCTTTGACAACCACGAACAAACTCCAGATCCCAAAGAGAAAACATATCCGGATGTGCTTTTTGAGTCGTCTATGGATCCTCCCCAATCACTGTCAGTATATCCTAGAAGCTTTGAATCAGAAACAGGACTATACATTATTCCAAAATCGAAGGTTTCTTGAATATATCGTAATACCGTTTTGTTGTGCCCAGATGAGTTTTATTTGGACAATGCATAAATCTTGACAGTAAACTTGTTGGGAACATGATGTCAGGCCTTGTAGAAGAGAGGTATAAAAGACTTCCAACCATGCTTTGGTACAATGCCTCACTTACTTTTTCCAACCCATCTTCTTTAACCAACTTCTTGCTCACTACAAGAGGAATATCAACTGGTTTGCATTGATCCATGCAAAATTTCTTAAGAACCGATTCAGCATATTTCTTTTGACGAATAAATTAAGATTCCTTCTTCACCTTGGGAAACTTCAATACCCAAGAAATAGTTCATCAAGCCAAGATCATTCATCTCATATGTTTTCATCATGTTGTCTTTGAACTCTTGCAACATTTTTTGATCATTTTCCATGAAAATCAGATCAACTAGGTACAATGAAACAATGAGAATAGAAGTACCTTCAGTTTTAATGTACAGGGCCGACTCACTCTTGCAACGCAAAAAATAATTTTTTTTAAAATATCTGTCTATTTGACTGTACCAAGTACGCGGCGCTTGTTTTAGTCCATACAAAGCCTTCTTCAATCGATAAACTTTGTCTTCCTCTCCTTTGATGATGAACCCTTGGGGTTTAGATACATATATTTCATCCTCAAGCACCCCATTTAAGAAGTCTAATTTTACATCAAGTTGAAATATAGACCACTTCTTTTGAGCCGAAAGTGCAATAAGTGTTCTTATGGTTTCAAGCCTCGCTACAGGAGCAAATGTTTTAGTATAGTCGATCCCCGATTGTAACAAGGCGTTGATAGGTGGCACCCGTATTTTTAAGGCCGAAGGGCATGACGTTAAAACAGTAAAGGCCTTGTTCAGTAATGAAAAAAGTTTTAAGTTGATCTTCGGGGAGAAGAGGTACCTGGTTGTAACCCAAAGTCGCGTTAATCATAGATAGACTCTCATGACCAGCTGTGGCATCAAGGAGTACTAAGATGATCGGGTGGGCGAAGCTGTCCTTCGGTGTGTGCTTGTTGAGGTCTGTGAAGTCGATGCAAATCCCTATCTTGCCGTTCTTTTTGGGTACTACAACAATGTTTGATATCCAGTCAGCATACTTAACCTCTCTGATGAAACCTGTGGCTATGACTTTGTTTACTTCTAGGTTTACTGCATCTCAAAATCGAGGTGCTAAGGTGTGCTTCTTCTGTTTAACTGCTGTGGAATGGGGAATGAGATCGAGGTGGTGGTATGCCAAACTGGGGCCGACACCAGGAATCTCCTGGAACATCCATGCAAAGACGTCTTTATTTGCTCGAAGGAAGTCTGAGAACTTGAGGCGTTCTGCCTCATCTAGAAAAGTTCCAATGAATATTCCTCGACTAGGACTATCGAGTTCGATATAAGCATTGGGTTCGATAGGTGAGGTGGTATCTATGGAAGGTGTTGGGGTAGAGATGGACGGTGATTGCTATGAGCGGCTGATGAGCCTTCAGGTCTGATCAATCTCTGGATGCTCACATGAACGGGTGATGCGCCGAGAGCCTTTTAAAATCCATGTACCCAAGGGGGTGGTAAAATGAAGGGTCTGATGATAGGTCGAAGGTATGGCATGCATGGCGTGGAGCCATTCGCGCCCAAGGATACCAAGGTATTTAAATTTCTTATCAATGACAAGAAAGCTGGTTTGGAGTGTGACTGGTCTAGTAGTAACTGGGAGGCTAATTCAACCAGCAACAACTTCTGTGTTGCCATTAAAAGCATTGAGTTCGACAATGGCAGCAGTGATGAGGTCTATTTTCTTCATGGTTTGGACAGTATGAAGGAAAAGGACATCAGCTACACTTCTAGTGTCTATAAGCATTGTGTGGAGGAAGAAGTCTTTGATCTTAATCATGATAACTAATAGATTAGAATGGGGAAAATAGACATGGGATATGTCACAGTCGATGAAAGAGATGCCTTCGGGCTGAGGGGAGAGGCTTGATCCTGGTAGGAGAGCGGGCAGCTTCTCCTGGTAGGTGAGTTTGTAGCATTCTGTGATACGCTTTCATTTGCTCTTGAAACGGCCACTGTCGATGTTATTGACTTTGATGAAATTTATTCGGTAGAGATACACCTCAGCCAGGTTGACAGTAGGGGTAGGTTGAGGTTTGAGGTATGGCCCGTCAGGGTTACAGGGAAGGTCGGCAACATACTAATATAGACGACCTGCATTAAGGATGATTTCAAGAGAGCGCTGGAGGGCGAAGTATTAGATCGGCTTTCTTGCCATTGTTATCATTCTAGGTAGGACCAGCTTCGGTTTCTTTCTGTGAGCTTCGGCATTGTTATTATTGTGAGGTCGTTTGCGGCTCTTAGTCTCCTGTGAGACGGGAACGATCAGGGGTGTTGGGGTAGAAGGTGGGCCTTGCCGAGGTTTATTGAAGTAGGTGGTGTTCAAAGGTTGCCCCTATTTATGTAATTTGTGGAGGCGCTCAAGGTCAATATAGCCATTGACTTTTGAGAGCATCTCCTCGAGGGTTTGAGGTTTATGGAGAATCAGGTACTCTTTCACACGGCTGTGATCTGGTAAAGCATTTGGGTACGTGAGCACAATATTCGCGCAGTCATGGTTCTCAACTTTCCGTTATTCACCAAGAAACCTCTTGGTGAAGGCTTCAAGGGTTTAACTATTGGATTTTCTGAAATTGAATAGGACATCGACTCTGACTTCTCTGTCCTTGTTGAAGGCAAACTGAGCGATGAAAAGCTGTGACAGTTACTCGAATCTCCCAATCGAGCCATTAGGGAGATTGTGATACCACCGAAGGGGGCTGTCAGTGAGGCTGGTGGGAAAAAGGTGACACATTTGGTGGTTGGATGTACAGTAAAGGCTCAGAGCATTTTAGAATTTGAGAATGTAAGATTGAGGGTCCGTGTTGCGGCATTTGCTGAGTTTGGGAGCACCAAAATTTGGAGGTATCTCGATGGTGAGAAGTTTAGGGTAGATGGGGTTATTCAATCGACTGCATGGGTTGGGGGTGTCTCGCGCTGATGCGAATAACAGGTTAAAATTTATAATCAAAGTCCTGCTGTGAAGCATAGGCAGGATGGGGGGGATCGAGGGATTCGAGAATGGTGGGGTCGAGTATGTGGTATGTTTTCTGTACTGCGCTCCATGAGAAGCTCTCGTGCAGGATGGCATTTGGGGTGTCTGGAAGAGTGAAGGGTGTAATCAGTAGAATCTTCTGTGGGGTGAATGCCGACATGGATAGAGCCAGTAGGTAGAATAGTGTGAGGAGCACCCTCGGCACCGATGTGAACTGGGGGTACTTCGATATTTGGTAGGGGCCCCAGACGAGAACGGGCAGACACGCACGAAGGGTCTGGTACTTGGGATGGTCGAGTGGCATCCAGGAGTTATAGAGTGTAGTCTCTGCAACTCTCGGATGGTGTTACGTAACTCATCGATTACCAGGTTCTGTCTGTCGGTATCATTCAGGCGGCGGCTCCATTTAGCTTCAAACTCTAGCCGGTGCTTTTCACATTCCTAGTGAAGCTGGCTGTGGTGCCGCTCCTCGGCTTGAGGAAATTGTTGAGAAAGTAAGGTAAGTTGGGCGGCCACTCCGTCGATGGAGTTGCCGGCATGGGTAGAACTTGAATGGATATTCTTATGGATTTTGCTTAGCCTGTTGAAATCATTGTCATTATCACTGTAGCTGGTATTATAAAAGACAGACATTCTTACAGCTTTTGCTTAGCTTGAACTCTTCGAGCCATCTCTACTATCTCTAAAAATGACTGTAAAGAAAATAAGACCATCTTGCTCTGAATGCACTTCGTAAGACCCAAACGAAAGTGACAAACCCATTGTACCTCTGACTCAGATAAAACAACATGTTACGATAGCATGTAAAAGTCACTAGCGTAATCATCCACAGACTAACTCCGACCCAGACGTAAGGTTTGAAGCTTAGCAAAGCTCTCCACCTCGTAAGTGTTCGGGATAAAACGAGTCATCATCTCGCACCTCATAACCTCTAAGTCTGTGATGAAATCATGACCGCTGGATACCTGCAGCTGTTGAATATTTTCCTAAAAATTGAGTGCGTATCTTGTCAGCTTTGTCTCTACCAGTATCATCGCCCTTAGTTTAGTGTACTTCTTGAATGCAAGCATCTTATCAACCTTTTCTAACCAATCTATAAAACCATCCACATATAATTTTCCATTAATATTTGGTACGTTAATCTTCACATCAGAGTTAAGATTCTAAAACAAAAAAATAATGGCATTTGCAACCTGACTCTCTGGGTTGCCCAGGTACCCATAAGTACCATACTGTGGTTGTTGTTTGTACTTAGTTGCTCCAATACCCTGATTTGACTGATAGTTATAAGTGCGAGAACGAGTACCAAAATTATTTGAAGTATTGCTATGACCTCTATCTCTCCTGTCATGGAAACCATATCTATACCCATATTCTCTCAGCTCAGCATCATCCCATTGCTTATTTTCAACTAAAATTCTATGTCCACTAGTCCATTGTCTATGCGGAATACCCTGTCTGGCATAACGAGGTCCTTGCAGAGGTGTAGGTGGCCTTTACGGTGGTGGAGGTACATAAGGTGTTGGTCCTGTTGATATCTGTCCCATAATGTTTTGTTTTGAATTCCTCTAATCTCCACTATTTACCCTGGAATGGCCATGTCCACTCCTTTCATTATTGCCGAAACTGTTGCCCAACTCCCGTTGATGAGCCTGCAGAGCTGTGTAGACACCTAAAAGATCATACCCACTTGTGTTGTCAAAACTACCGATGCTTGTGGCCCTGAGTGAGACACCGAGAATGTCGAAAAAGATGGTATCACTGTTGGAAGAGATGTCGCAGGCGCGATCTGTGTGGAGAACGAGATTGGAGGTGTTGTCGAAGTTCCTCTCGTAATTTCTGCAATCGAGAGCGATGTCGGAAGGGGGAGTTGGCATCGTAACTGGAGTTGCACCGAATGTAGACGCCAGCGGCGTGGGTAGAGAAGGTTGGGTGGTCGAGGTCTCACTCTCCGTCGCCCTCCATTGTCTGCGAGTAAAGAACCTCCGACTGTAGTGACGTTGGTTGGGGAAGACGAATAGTGTGCTGTAATAAAATAGTTGGGCCGACTGGTTAGGATTGGGTTTGGACGTCCCCTTCTGGGTCGATGATCTTAGCCGGACTCCTTATTTGGTCCTGGTTCACATTCGCAAAACTCGCCCCAACAACTGAAGTGCCCACGTGCTCGGCATGTGTGGCTGTCATGTGAGGCATACCACCCAAAGGCACGTCACACCTTGGCATGCCCAGTCCCAGATTGTTCGAGCCTTGCCCTATGTTATAATTGTCTTGCTTCGTATCCCGCCACTACCGTGGCATGCCATACTCCAAACCCTGCGTACCTTGACTCGTGCTATACATGTCATGTCAATATCGTGGCTTGCCCGTGCTAGTACCGTACCTATACGATGGCATGCCTACGTCTCTCCTATTGAATCCCAAGTTATTCTCGCGACTCAGTTCGTGCCCCTCAAGCGATGATAAGAGTTTTTGTCCCATGGTCGATAGCCACCGAATTCGTTTGAGACCCATTTCTCTCTTCTAATGACGCTTCTAACCCATCCCCTTGTGCGGGTCATTGTTCGAATTCAGTGACATACGCCGACATCCTTGAGAATCACTGTACCCCACAACTTCTAGCAAATCCACAAATTTCTCGACGCTTTCAACATCACGGTTAGACCTGCAAATGAATACATGGGTCATCTTCCCTTCCAGAACGAATCTCTTAATGTGATCTCAGAAAAAAAATCAATTCCTTCCCACGCCCTACTTTTTGCAATGACAGCGGATTCATAGGATTGATGCCGCTATTCGCCCGTTACTCATAAATGATCTCATAGGAAGACCTCTCCCTCTCCCCCTCCCCTTACTTGACCCTTCATCGCTACCATCGATTTCGTCTCCTACAACTTCCGAAGAGGCTATTCTTGCCGGATTTAAGATCACCGCTAACAATAGTGCTTCAATTTGTGTCATCACAACCTTGTAAGATACTGATAAATATGCGACAACATCTTCTACTAATTTCAAACACTCTCCTTGTACTTGCTTGATCAGTTTCTTCGGTATTTTCTTTCCCTCAAAACTCAACGCCTCCTTTCTCCTACCCTAGGATCTCCCATATATAAGAGATCTTTACCTTTCTTTCTACACTCCCCAACAATAAGGAAACTACTGGAGTAATCTTATTTTAAAGGATTATCTAAGATAAAGTATATTAACATAAAATAAACTAAAATAGGAAACAAAAATAGAGACCGGTCACTAAACCGTGTGCCTAGGTCGTGGGCGTGACGACCCCGACCTATCACTTATGGTTTAGAACAAAACTCATATTTTGTTTATTGATGATTTAATTTGTAAACTATAATACACGTTTCAGCTAAATAAGTAGTTAGCCAGTGTTTCATTAGATCACTAAATATTTTAAGTGGTAAACTTGAATTAGTTTAATAAGAATATGGTACTGCAACCTAAAAGGATTCTTTTCCTTGTAATATATAGGAAACTAATGTTTTAAATACGTTGTTATAATAGTTTAACGGTTGCCGGGTAGGAACTGTTCCCGTTGTAATTACAGGACGCTATATTAAACAGCACATCCAGAAATATAAATTGGATAGAACTTAGCTTTATTCATTTATGAGGTCTTAAAATATATTGCTTATAGGTGAGTCACTATTGCCAGAATTATAAGCTTCTTATCCTTGAAATTATGAACAAGTCTGAAATTCCTAGACGCTTGAGACAAACCAATTTTGACTGTTTTAGGTCTAAATCGATATGTCCTAATTCCTTTGAATTAATGGTCTATGCTTAACTTAAATAAAGTTGATTCAATTAACTAATGTCAAGCAAGAGGTTGGAAACATAAAGACACGGGCAAATATTTGTAACACTGTGGGAAACCTTTCTCAGGAGAAAAATACACAGTCGTTGTCGAATCACTCGATAGCTACACAATCCACTATGAAAAAGAATTACAAGAGTTTGACTACTTACAAACTCGATCAACACATCCCATGGTTACCTATCTTATAATCAAGCTCGTCGCAACCGATTCCTCGTTCTCGCAATGTCTCGCCTCGGATAACGCACCAAAGTTTCAAAGCTTCAATCGCTCAAGTTCTTCAATCCATAATTAGGGTTTCTTGATCAATGCTGATTGATCCAAGATATGAGTATTTTAATTCTCTCTTGAATCTCTCAAGAGTAATTTCTCATCACTATAAAAAACAAGCCCTTCGAAAATTGATTTTTGAAGAAGTAAGTTTTGGAAAAACAAAAGTTGTCTTTTATTAGAAAACATAAATCACATTTTCTGTTCGAATAAAAATAGACTAAGGCATTATTTTTTAATACAAATAAATTCTATTCGAATAGAAATGTTCCCAGTTCTATTCGAATAGAAAAGTATCTATTCGAATAAAAGTTCTGTTATCTTATAAAATACATATTTATTACCTTGGCTTTATATTTATAATAAGGAGTTGAAAGCCCACTTACTTATTCAGTGTCAGTCCAGCTGTAGTCGCTCCACGTGCACTCCCTGACGTCGGATAACCACGAAATAGTGCTGACACCCACAAGATACTAAATGAAACAAACTCCAAAATGGATATTTTAATCTCCCCTTTTGGTTCATTTTGTGTCAAAAATAGAACTATAGGTAATAAATAAAAAATTATAAACTCGATGGACTGACTGACTCTCTGAATATCCATTCATAAAAGCATATCCTCTGAAATCCCTATACACTAAACAAGATACATCACGTAACTATTTATCTTCAAAATAAGGAATTCAGAGGACATAAAGTACTTACCTTACTTACCGGAAGAACCATCCTTCCCCCTTTTTGACACAGAAGAACAAAGTGTAACAAAATAAAAAGAAAAAGAAAAGTAAAATTAAATTAAACATACCAAAAGAAAATATAATAGTTATGGAAGATTAAATATCATGGAATAGAATAATCATTTAACAAATGCTTGATAGAGTATCCATGCAATAAAAAACTATTAATACATAGCAAAGTCAGATAGGTCACCGACATATAATATACATGCAATAAAGAGAGCACACTCAAAAATAGTCACTGAAAGACAAAACACAGAACTATAACTCTAAAGTGTAAAAAATAAACCCAAAGTCACATACGATCTACGATCCCTCATCTGTATCTTTGGTGGGAGGACCACTCGACGAGCCTCGTACTATACTGCTCAATCCGTCCATAGAAGTCTGAAGCCGACCTATATCACCTCTAAAGAGCTAAAACTAAGACTGTATCTGAGTATCCATACTAACAAAACGAGTCTCCATCTGAATGTCCAGCCTACTAAAGCAAGATTTTATATAGGTGTACATAGAAACAAAGTCATACGGGACCACTCCAGTAAAAGAAGTATAGGGCCTAGCTGCTCGACTAGCTGCAGTAGGTCCAGCCTCAGTCTCCATGTCCTCTGCATCCTCCTCGGACTCAGACTCTGACTTAGAAGGCACCATATGTCTTCTGCTCTTTTCTCAATAACGAGAATTAATCACTTAGTTTCTCACGTCCACCTCCTCATCCATACGGATAACATACCCCATCCCAATCAAAAGCTAAGAGATAAACCTGCTGTACGGTAAAGACCAAAACTGGAGCCTGAAGATCTGGGTTAGACATAAGAATCATCTCGTGCATAATAATTGGAACCAAATCAATAGTGTACCCTTGATGGTAGATATATACCAAATAAAGCATATTGCCTACCAAAACATTCTTATTCCCTCGTTGGGGAATAATGTTCCAGCAATCATATAAAAGAGACAAAGTGCTGGGATAAGATTCATACGCCTGAGATATGGGGCATTTATTTTCTCTACGACTCTAAGCCCCTCCTCCATCCTCTTCTTGGAAGGAAACTCACAATGAACCGGAGGCCACTCCGAATGTTCCTCATCCTCATCTGCGGGCTTACCCAGACCAAAAGTGTGCCTGATGTCATCCGACCCAATATGATACTCAAAACCATTAATAGAAACTCTGAAACTCTTGTCATCTCCCGTGTCTTGCACATCGCAAAGAGAAGCATAAAAAAGTCACACCAAGCATGGATAACATGACATCTGGGGACGAATAATCCCAGTCCAACCAAGACCAGTAAATACATTAAAAACCTGTGCGATAGTAGGGTATACCACCACTTCCCCAAACCTAACCAACACGGTTAAGCAGGGAAACCTAATAAAACACAACCTAATCTTCACCACTGCAAGCAAGCAATCACTAAGCAAAAACAACCCCAATTACTGCAAGAACCCAAATAACGCACTATAATCTCCAATTGACAGTTCCAATTCCCAAACAACAACTCCAACTCCAATGGACAGTGATATTCTCAAACAACAAATCCAAGTCGAAACCCAATTCCCTAGAACAAATCGACAAATTGATCAATAAAATTGAAAGAGAGAGAGTATAACTAGCTTACCAAAGTGGAGGATGAGTCCAATCACAAAATTAAGGCAAAAATTGCCGAGATCAAACCACTAATTGGACTACAAAGCTTCGAACTATGAAACCCCAAACTCAACTATGAAAACGAGGTAATCAAGCAAAATGAAATTCGAGTATGGAATTCAAATTTGATAGGATTCGTGAGAGGGAGAGAGAGAAAGAG
The DNA here is from genome assembly GCA_014058105.1 of Kingdonia uniflora. NCBI lineage: Eukaryota > Viridiplantae > Streptophyta > Magnoliopsida > Ranunculales > Circaeasteraceae > Kingdonia > Kingdonia uniflora. The sequence continues at coordinate 451,862 of JACGCM010001000.1, read as the reverse complement.
GCAGTGCTGGTTGTATTTGAACAAAAAGGAGATAGAGTAAAAAAAAAACAAATTTGATATTAAAAAAACAGACGCTGCAAAATGTATTTGAATAAAATTTTTTTTATTCGAATAAAAATTACACTGAGGCAAAATATTTGAATTAAAAAAATTATTCGAACAATTTTTTATTTTTTTTATATATATATTATTATTTTTATTTTTATTTATTTTTTATTTTATTTTTTCAACTAAAAACAAAATGAAGTAAAATGACAAACAAAATAATACTCCCTCTGTCTACTCTACACGAGAGACTAATCACAGGCTATATGAATATCAGATAGGAAATCATTCTAAAGAAAAGCTATTCAGAATAAGTATTTACTCAGAGTGTGTGTGTGCGCAGTCAGCGTAAAACAGTATCATGCATTCAGCATACCTAATAACTAGAAATAAGACATTATCTGGAAAGTTGTTTCAACTTAGGCCTCTCATAGTGGTCATTCGAAATAACTGAGAATTGGCTAGCTAACACTCTGTGAAATATGAATATGAATATAACAACAAAAAATCATATTTCATCAGAAAAACGAAGAACTTTGAGCTGGAAGATCTCATGGATAAGAAACCCATTTTGTCATGAATGGTGTCAAGTTTATACTAAGTTAGATTCCCTATTTCCAATCTCCACTAATATTGACTAAGCCGAACTCAAGATCAAATAGGTCTTTATATAGGTTATAATGTAGGCATGGGTAGGCATATGATGGTGTAGGTGTTTTATCTGGCATTTTGAGACTCTAGCTACATTACTGCTCTGTTTTTCTTGAAACCAAATTCACCTTCTATTGTCCTCTTTCTTATGAAGTATACACATAAACATACCTCTTCACATCCCCTTTATTGAATTTCGATAAACCATATTCTTCTCTATATCTTCCCCAAAAATCACACATATTTTTCATATCCCCACCCCCCCTTTTATCTTTTTTTTTTTTTTTCGCTGTAAAGTCTTAAAATAATGGGGTAAAAAAATAAATTTTTTGGAAAAGAAATGAAAGGGCATATTTTAAGGCTCAACGGGCTGCAAGTGGATAAAACTACAGTTAGAAATAACAAAGGCCAAAAATGGGTAAAGAAAAAAAATGCCTATTATCATATCTTCGGTTGGACACACTCTCTTTTTCGCCTCGAATAAAAGCAGGAAGGTTTCACTAGTTTAACTTGACTTTGATGGTACCATTTGACAATTGGGGAAGAAAGAAAAATGAGATCGCAAACAACAAGATCAATAAGAATAGTTAATGTCATAACACTCAAAGTTTATAAATAAGGCCAGATCCTCACATAACATTAGGTACAAAGTCTCTACATGTATCCTAAAGTATAATATCAATAAGTGCTTATCTATTTAAGCATATGATAGTTAACTGCCGTGAAAGAAAACAAATATAAGTAAACACTATACTGAACTATCCTAACATGGAATTAGAAAACGTATCTGACTAAGCATATATCACCGAGATAATCTAACCAAATGAGTATAAAAAGGAAGCAAGAGACATACCTAATCAATAGAGTAAGCACCAATTGACCGTCTCAGAACCTTAAACCTCTTAACATCTAACGGCTTGGTGAAAAAATCGGCTAACTGACTCTTTGTAGGAACATAATCAACACGGACTATCTTGCAATCAACAAGATCACGGATGAAGGCGAATGTCGATGTACTTGGTTGTGGAATGTTGTTCAGGATTCTTGGAGATATTAATAGCACTTGTATTATCACAAAAAATTGACATCGTCCCCAGGACTATTTCATAGTCACGCACCATCTGTTTCATCTAGATCAATTGAGTGTAACAACTACCCGTAGCAATATACTCCGCCTCTGCTGTGGATTGAGAAATACAATTTTGCTTCTTGCTTTACCAAACTTCAAGATTATTCCCAATATAATAGCATCCACCTGAAGTACTCTTCCTATCACCTGTATTACCCGTCCAATTTGTATTAGAATACCCAATTACCTTAGAAGTTGTGTCATTTGAGTACTATAAACAAAAATTAGAAGTCCCACATACATAACAAATAATACGCTTAGCAGCCTGTAAATGGGATTCTTTAAAATTACCTTAATAACGAGCACAAATACATACACTAAACATAATTTTAGGATGAGTAGCAGTAAGTTAAAATAAACTACCTATCATACTTCTATACATCTTTTGTTCAACATCCTTACCTGCCGAGTCCTTACTTAACTTTGTAGTGGTACTCATGGGCGTCCTGGCAGGCTTTGCAGAAGAGATACCAAACTTCTTCACAAGATCCCTGGCATACGTGGATTGTGAAATAAACATTCCTTTCTCCAGTTGACGTATTTGGAGACCTAGAAAGTAACTTAGTTCCCCAACCATGCTTATCTCAAATTCACTTTTCATTAAAACTGTAAAAGAGGTGGTTAGTGAATTCAATGTAGAGCCAAACACAACATCATCTACATATACCTGTACAATGAGTATTGCGCCTCCCTTCCATTAGATAAATAGTGTTTTATCAACTCCCCCTCGAAAAAACCCCTTTGCTAAGATAAAATTTGAGAGCCGTACATACTGTACTCGAGGAGCGTACTTCAAACCATAAAGAGCCTTCTTCAAGTAGAACACGTGATCGGGATGATGAGGATCCTCAAACCCTTTTGGTTGGGCCACATACACTTCTTCCTCTAAGAGCCCATTCAGAAAAGCACTCTTCACATCCATCTTATACAACTTTAATTTTTGATTGCAAGCAAGAGAAAATAGTAGGCGAATAGACTCAAGCCTTGTAGTAGGAGCAAACGTTTAAGCAACATTAACCCCTTTTACTTGATTGCACCCTTGAGGGACCAATCTAGCTTTGTTTTGAATTACATTCCCAAGTTCGTTATATTTGTTCTTATAAACCCATTTAGTCCCAATGATATTAGTACTTGATGGACGTGGAACTGAATCCCAAACATCTTGACATTGAAACTGGCGAAGCTCATCTTGCATTGCATTTAGCCAATATTCATCTGAAGGAGCTTCCTTTATCGTTGTTTGTTCGATCACTGAAACATAACAAACTAAGTGCACCGTCTTATGGTGTTGGCTTCGAGTCTGAACCCGAGAAGTAGCATCCCCGATGATATCTGTATTTTAGTGATCCTTACGAACTTGATGTCATCCGGGTTACGGTACACGTGGGGCAAGATGTGATTGTGGAGCTGGAAGTGGTGGTGTAGGGCCCGATACAAGAATATCACTAGTTAATGTTTATGGATTTTCCGTTGTACTATCATTTTCGCTCACATCTGCAGAACCAATGGCGTAAGTATCGTCCACAACCACATTGCAAGACTCCATTATCACGTTGGTCCATAAATTGTAGACTCGAAAAGCTCTACTATTTGTTGAGTAGCCCAATAAAATACCTTCATCACTCCAAGAGTCAAATTTCCCAATATTCTCCCGATTTCTAAAGATAAAACATTTACTCCCAAAAACTCTATTAATAGTATAGCACACATAATGAATGGCCTCCCCCCAAAATTATGCTGGAAGATCCTTGCTGTGAAGTAAGACTCGTCCCATTTCTTAAATGGCTCTATTTTTCCATTATGCAATCCCATTTTGCTATTGAGTGATTGGAGCAGAGAATTCAAGTTTAATCTTATTGGAAGTACAATACTCAACCACCCCAGTATCCTTAAACTCTCCTCCATGATCACTTCGAATTTTATTAATAAAGCAATTTTTCTCATTTTGGATTCGAAGCGATATATTGCGGAATTCTTCAAAAGTATTAGACTTATCTTTCAAAAGTGTTATCCATGTATAATGAGAGAAATTATCCACCATTACCAAAATATACCTTTTACCTCCCAAGGATCCCATTCTCATAGTACTCATCAAGTCCATGTGTATTAGCTTAAGAATCAGAGTAGTAACAATATTGTTGTACTTCTTGTGAGAGCTCTTTATTTTCTTGCCAATTTGACAAGGACCACATACCACGTTGCTCAATCTTCCCAGCTTCGGTACTCCCCAAATAAGCTTTATACTTGTAATCTTGGACAAATCATTGAAGTTTATATATCCCAACCTTTAATGCCATAAGTCCACATCACTCTGTTTCGTTTTGTAATAATGTATAACTCCTTGTTAAATAGTATAACAGTTATCAGCAGTTCTAGCAGCATGCATCACACGTTGTCCTTGAGAGTTTAAAATATCACATCCACCTCTGGAAAATGTAACAGTGTGATTTTTATCACATAGTTGACTGACACTAAGAAGATTTGCCTTCAGCCCCTCAACTAAGAGAACATTATCAATTGTTGGAGTACCAAGTCCTTCGGCCTTTCCCTTTCCTACCACAGGAGATGTGCTCCCATCACCAAAAGTAACATCACCTCCCTGAATATTCTCTAGGTGAGTCAGCTTGGACCCATCACCAGTCATATGACGGGAACACCCACTATCCATATACCCTTGAACTGACTTGAACCCATTCAAAGTAGTTAGCGAAACATTGCACCTTATCTGAGGTGCCAAATTCATCTTTCAGACCCAAATACTTCAAAAAATCTTTGACCTACAGTTTCCTGTGCAAATCATTTAGACATATTCTTACTTTTCACATTATTAGTAATTACATTATAATTATATCTTTATCCATTGACAGGGCGAGCATATGGTTGATAGGGTCCAACAAATCTAGAGTAAGATGCAATATGTCCCTTTCGACCACATAGGATATAATAATAAATTTTAAAGTAAGATACCCGTTTGGAGTGGTTATCAGTAGTGGATATCATGTTATGTTTGGGCACTGAAGTAGACGTTGTTGCTTTCGTAAACTTTGTGATTTGAGGAGTCTAGGCCTTAGGAAGAGATTCCTCATATCCTAGACCCCTTTTGTCACTGTCCATCTTTCCCATACATAACAGTTTATCAATGTTCTTGGCCCCATGATAGAACTTCTCAAGTTTCTGCTGAGATAGAACTACATCAAGCTTGGCCGAATGAAGTTCGTCCAAATTGGATTTTATTTTCTCCTTTGCATCATTAACTTCTTTTTCTAAAAATATAACTTTATCATGAAGGCCTTGTTTCTTATTCTCAAGTACCTCTATCTCGTGACTTGTACTCTCAGTTTTTCCTTGAAGTTTGCACGTAAGTGTATTAACTTGGTCTTTCAAGACTTTGTTAAGTTTACCGAGTTTCATACACTTGGCGAGAGTTTGAGCATACAACTGCTCAAGATGTGGGTCCTCAAACTCCTCAGACTCATTTTGTACTTGATTACTCTGATTTTTATCAGAATTTTTCAAGTTCAAAAGCGTCAAAGTTATTATTGCCACAATTAAAAATCACAGGATAAGCACAATATGGTCCATTATCAACTACTTGGGGATTACTCTCATTATTATCATGTTCATCATCATTGTCATCCCATGTAACACTAATATTCATAGCTTTATGAGTTGTTTCATATTTCTTATTAGGACAGTTATGGGCATAGTGACCAAACTTGTGGTATTTGTAACATTCAACTTGACAAAGGTAAGTATCATTATTGGCCTGTCGAATATAAGATTTGACCCGATCATGAGGTCGTGGTTTATAGTTCATCTATTGCCCTTGTTTATGAAATTGACTTTTTCAATATTTTTTTAAATTGTTGACTAATAAGGGCAATTGAAGAATCTATATCTGAACCTTTATCATCTGAGATATATGAGTGATCAACCTCTTTGGAGCCCTTAGAAGAAGAAGAGTGAGATGAAGACTTGAATGCAGCACTTTTGTTCTTCTCGGGGTTTTCCATTTGCATCTCGAGTTCTAACGTTTACAATTTTCCAGCCAATGAGTTCATGCAAGGGAATTCCAAAAATCCTCCAGAGGGTCACTCTAGAGTTAAGAGTCAGTTACAAAGTAATGGAACTACCCATTAGCTTGCCATTTCAGAAGCCTCCTGCAGATAAACCGAACCTTAAACAAGGCATCGGTCTATTGTCATGGAGCAAAGATAGGCAGTATCTTTTTACTCGTAACGACAGTATGCCGACTATTTTTTGGATATGGAACTCCCGATATCTCGAACTTGCTGTAATTTTGGTACAAAAAGAAGCAATTTGTGCAGCGGCGTGGGATCCAACATCCCCACGTCTAGTCCTATGCACCGGTAGCTCTCACTTGTACATGTGGACCACTTCTGGTGCATACTGTGTTAGTATTCCATTACCTCAGTTTATCATCATGGACTTGAAGTGAAATTCAGATGGGAGTTGTCTTTTTCTAAAAGACCGCGAGTCATTTTGCTGTGCTGCGGTGCCTATCTTGCAAGATTCTGAAGAAGATAGTTGCTCCGATGAGTAAATTGTTTCTTGCAACGTGTATCATTTCTTACTGCCCTCATCGTGGGTTTGTTGTGTGTATCCTGATAACATTCTACAACAATCAGTCTGAGAACTTCTAGAGACATCTCGAAACTGGCCATATTGAGCCTACAAAAAGAACAGACTATTGTGAAGCAGGGTCCCTACTTTTGGCGGGATTGCATTTTATTTGCTTCCCTGGTTGCCTCATTATATGAATCTGCAATTGAGTAGGGAAGAGTATCAAGCATCCATTTGTTTGTGTGGCAGCCAAGTTTGTCGAGGGAGCTATCTGAACCTAACTGGTAAAGGGGTTTATTTGAAGGTACTCACAAAGCTAGAGATTGGCTACATGTTTTATCTTCTCACCCCATTTTACTTCTTTGATTAACTTGGATATCAACATTCATCAGGTATTGAAGGAACGCCATGGAATGTCCGGGCGAGTAAATTTTTTTAAACCAGACTCTACCCAAGCCACAGTAAGAAGTGGTTGCTTGTCGTTGCCTGAAATTGCTTCCTTCGATGCAATGGCCCATTAACCATCACAGAAATGTATTTAGGATCTAGAAACTGTCAAATTCATGCTGAAGATTAGCTACATGGATGAACTGCTTGCATTATCTCAGTTTTATAAACTAAGTGACACATATCTTAAGAGAAGGGAATAAAGTTACTGATAAGCTAGCTAATATGTGTGTTTACATTGCCTCTACCCTCTGCACATGGACTGAAGAGCATGCTTTCTTTTCTTTTGATCTTTTTTATACTTTTTATGATTTCTCTTGATTTCAGGTTTAGGTGAACACCCTACTGGGAATCGCCAGAGGATATATGAGATCTTATAACCATGTCCATCTTCGTTCCTAAGGTTTGGGACTCTCATGAGCTCTATTTTGTATTTATATTTTCTCCTATTGAATATATCTGTTTTGTATTTCTGTTTTCTCCTATTGAATATATCTACTTAAACAGGTCTAGAAGGGTTCTAAATTTAATTACTTCACATTATTCAATGCTCTCTTTCAAAGACATCCCTTATTGGATGGCTCCTAAGGTATGTAGACTTTACCTTCATTTTACATTTTACCTTTTACATTTCTTATCTATCATGGTTAGGAAGTAACTCTAGTCTTCCAACCTATCAAATGAAACTTGCATACTCGTGGCATTATTTTCAGGTGCTGAAAAGTTGTATGGGAAGCTAGATCCAGTTTATGAATGTGAGTTCAAGTTTGAACAATATTTATGAAACTTCAGACCGTATTTATTCAAGCTTAGACCATATATGTATGAGTTCACCGCTTAACTACAAAGAGATCATGAAGCAAGCAAAAAGTGGAAGACAGTTTAAAGAGTAGTTGTTACTAAAGATTGTTTTAAGTTCTATTTAGAAGAACTATATACAAAATTTTGAATGAATATGCTGTATGTACTTCATCATTTTTATAATGAAATGGAATTCATTTTCTTTCATATGGTGTATTCTTTTTATGTTATTCAGCTTTATACAATGTAATTGTTACAAATAAAGGACACTGAATACGACGAATTTATTTTAGTTGTTTCATAATAGACTTTCCAGGGGAATTAGTCGCAAATAAATAACAAAATTTCCAACAAACCAAAGCCGTCGTAATAGCTATTTTAGGATACTACATTTAAGCAAGTTTGTGACGATTCTGAACCGACAGAAATTATCGACCGGGAGAGACCGTCACAAAATTTATGTCTTTGCGACGGGACTTTTCCGTCGAAATATATAAACGACAGCTCATTAGCGATGGGAATCGTGACGGTCTAAAGCCGTCACAAAGGAGCGTTAACGACGGCTTTGGCCCGTCATAAAATTGAGTTATTCGTATAGTGTGTATCGAGTTTCATTTTCTTAAGATCTTGGGCATCCTCAATAGCATCACGTCTGGATCTAAAGCTCTTAGGAAGAGATCTTAGAACTTTGCAAACTATTTGAACATCGGAGTACGCAACTCCTAATGCGGTACTAGTCTTTACAATATCATTTAGTCTCGCATAGAACTCGTCAAAGGGTTCATTTTACTCATTCTTATATTCTCAAATTGCAAAGTAAGCATTTAAAGCTTTTTTTTTTTGACTATATCATCGCCTTCATGAGTTCAAATTATAATGTCCCAAGCTTCTTTAGAAGTTGTACATGCAGAGATATTTTGAAAATCACTTTGACTAACAACCATAAAGATAACATTGAGGCCTTTAGAATTATAACCAACAGTATCCTATACTTCTTTTGACCATTGGTTCCTAGGTATAAGGACCTCAATAATACTCCCTGGTGGACCTTGCATCATAGTAGGGGGTGTCCACCCATCCTCAATAGCAATCCATACATCTTCTTCCATTGATTATAACTATGCAATCATTCACACTTTTAATTATGGGTATTCTTTGCCATCAAAAAGTGGAGGGCAATTTATAGGACCTCTAAACTTCTCGGAACTCATTATTCTCAACCGAACTATCCGAGATCTACGCTTAGGTTGTTAAACCTTGAAACGTGACCGCTCTGATGCCAATTAAAATTTCTAGACGCTTGAAACTAACCAATTTCAATTATTTTAGGTATAAATCGATAGGTCCTAATTCGTTTGAATTAATGGTCTATGCTTAATCTAAATCAAGTTGATTCAATTAACTAATGTCAAGCAAGTAGTGGGAAACATAAATACACGGGCAAATATTTTAAACCCTGTAGGAAACCTTTCTCAGGAGAAAAATGTACAGGTCGCTGTCGAATCACTTAACAACTAAATAATTTACTATGAAAAAGAATTACAAGAGTTTGACTACTTACATACTCGATAAACACATCCCGTGGTTACCTCTCTTCAAATCAAGCTCTTAGCAACCGATTCCTTGTTCTCGCACCGCCTCACCTTGGATAACGCACCAAAGCTTCAAAGCTTGAATCGCTCAAGTTCTTCGATCCCTAATTAGGGTTTCTTCTCGCACTGCCTCACCTTGGATAACGCACCAAAGCTTCAAAGCTTGAATCGCTCAAGTTCTTCAATCGCTAATTAGGGTTTCTTGATCAATGATGATTGATCCAAGATATGAGTGCTTTAATTCACTCTTGAATCTCTCAAGAGTAATCTCTCCTCACTCTAAAAAATAAGCCTTTCTAAAATTGATTTTTGAAGAAGTAGGTTTTGAAAAAATGAAAGTTGTCTTTTATTAGAAAACATAAATCACGTTCTCTGTTCGAATAGAAATAAATGTATTCAAGTAGAAATCAGGCTGAGCCAATCTATTCGAATAATAAATAAATTTATTCGAATAAAAACAAACTGAGGCATTTTATTAGAATACAAATAAATTATATTCGAATAGAAAAAAAACTATTTGAATAGAAGTTTTGTTATCTTATAAAATACATACTTATTACCTGGGTGTGATATTTAGAATAAGGAATTAGAAACCCACTTACCTGTTCAGTGTCAGTCCAGCAGTAGTCGCTCTACATGCACTCCCTGGCTTCGGATAACCACGAGATAGTACAGACACTCACATAACACTAAATGAAACAAACTCCAAAATGGATGTTTCAAAGTCATCCAGCTAGAGCTGCTAACTGACAAATATTCTTTGCTGTGGCGGAGAATATTTCTGGACCTTCGCCTATTTTAACTTGAACTGCTATAGAATGAGAAATTGGTCGGTTGCTTTCGTGCATGGAATCTACTATAATATGTTTTGTAACCACAGAAGTTTGGGTTACAGCCAGCAGAAATCAAGTATGGGGGTAGGATTCTTTTTCTACTTGGCCAATTATTATATTCCACATCAATGTTTTTAAATTAACGCGTATTTTTGAAGACGTCCATTTTACAAAATCGTATATGTTTAATTATTTTTATCAGGGGTATCATGTTTTGTTGTGTGTGCTAATAACGATGTTTTATACCTTCTGTTCTAGCAGGATTAGGGCTCAAATAATGACGTAATAACAAATAATGATAGGATTAGGGCACAAATAACACAACGAGTTCTTAGGCTTGTCGTTATACACCGATTTGTTCTAGCAGATTGTTATGCTCATTGTTTTAATAGTGGTTATTATTTATGCTGCTTCATTAGATGATCAAATATTTTAAGTGGTCAACTTAAAATGCTATAATAATGAAATTCGACAACAATCCAAAGCGATTCCTTAAATAATACTGATTTATGTCTAATAATTACTGTTATGGACACATGAGTTATGGGCGCATAAGCAACTGTTGACAAAAATCCCTCCATCGGGCCCATTTCGCTAAGTTTTTTATTCAATTAAAAGTTGATTTCTGGGGTGTGTGTGTTAAATCACTTTGTGTTAAAATTAAATTGATGTATGGCGGTGCTTAAAAGCCATTTTATTCCAAGGTTGAAAATTACTTTTAATCAATATACCCAAATGCATTTGAGCTTTTATATAATCAATTTTGAAAAAAGTACTTTTCATATAGCAAAGCCAAATGGAGTTTACATTCTCCAATTCAGTGGTCGTAATCTACTATCAAACTAATTAGCTAATATTGTATAGTTATTTAGGGAGAATATTGCTACAGCGTAGAGAGATTTCTAACAGAACCATTAGGTCAAAAGATAGCTCGTCCTGAGGCAAAAATAGGTAGCCTGAGAAACCAGCTTAATTGAACTTATATGCAAACCTGCCAATGATTACACGCAAGTACTTTACATTCTCAATTTAGTTCTCCAAACCAAAACCTATCCAATGGTATTTTCATGGGCAGATAAATATGTGCACACCACCTTACTCACAGTGAGTTTTCTGACATGGTAGTGAGACCAAAACTCACTTGTAAATATTGATTTAAGTAAAAGTACTTTATGCCCATGCCACAGACAGTCAAATGGTTATTCCCCAAAAACTTGCAAATAACATCAAACAAATATATGTCCACGTATAATGGGCCTTGAGGGGAAGCAATTGTACCATGAGACTTTACAGTTTACAAACCAGCATAGTTGGAAATACCAAGCTGGAGTGACGTCGGCGAATGAAAAGAAACAATGCTGTTGAAGCTACCATAGCGTATGGTAATACTGTCTAGATACCCTGTATGTTTGCACAAAATTTAATTCCTTCACTTGCACAAAAGCCAAATTCTGAAGGAAAAGGATAGTATTGTGTACCACTACTGTTGCAACACTAACAAGGGCTACCACTGGATGCTCTCTTATCAAAAACCTGATCCCTAACTGGCACGAACCAACTTAAATCAAGCTTGGTACTTGCGGCACTCAAAGCTCCTGCCTCAAGTAAGCCTAGTTATTCATCTCTTTTCAATTGTCTTAAGAACACAATATCATATAAGCTCGCATTAAATTAAAGCACCACAAACACTGCACAAAGGGTCTTTAAAAGCATCATTTCATTCATTTATCAACAACAAATTACAAAGTTTATTTTCCTTCTTGGATGTATCGGAGTCAAGTCCTCTACATATATAGCTACTAAGTAAATGACTAAGAACCAAAAGGAAACATCAAAGTTGGGGACGAAGCGTACTCCTCCTTTTTCCTAACCTAAGCTTTACAAAAATAAACGAAAATTTATACATGGCTTTATTACATCCTAAAGCTACTCTGTACAAAATTTGGACTTGATTGGACCAAGGCGTCATACTGTCTCCCACTTCGCTTGGAGACGCTCTCATCGACTTCTTCTTCTTCCACCTATGCCTATTCTCTTTCCTCTCTTGCTTGGCCTAAATCTTCCTGTTTCAGACCAGAAGGGGATGAGAATCTTGGTGCTCCCAGCTAGCTTCAATTTTTAGTAGGTCCTTCCACTTTACTAGGTACTCGTAGACTTCCTCCTTGGTGTCCGGGTCAACATGGGTTACTATGTGAGCAAGAACACTCTCTGGAACTTGGACAGGGTTGACTGGCTTGTGAGGAACCTGAGGTCTGACGGTACTTCTGCTTGGATCTTCCTAGTATTGGTGGTAAGGCTTTAGGGCACTGGCATGGAACACTGGATGGATGAAACGAAGGTGGCGTAGCAGCTGAAGCTTGTAAGAAACCTTCCCAATTTTTCCAATGATCGGCATTAGACTGATATACTTGGGTACCAGGCCTTGTTGTATTTTGTCACCTCGGTGCTTGAGGTGAGATCTCTTGATCAGAACAAGGTCTCCCACTTGGAAAGGATCTGGTCGTCCCACTTCTTCATTCTGGCAGACGTTTTTTCCAAATAGGCATGAGCAATATCAGTATTTCTCTGCCATTCCCTTGGAAACTGGTAGGCTCTCGGAACGCTTCCTTTGTAACCGGAGACCACTGTGAGCGGTGTGAGGGGTTGTTGTCCCAATAGTATCTCAGAGGGACTCTTATTGGTTGCGGAACTCTTCTGTAGATTAAAGAAAAATTACGTTACATCCAAGAGTTCAACCCAGTTCTTCTTGTTCGCCCTGACAAAGTGCCGGTGGTACTCTTCCAACATTGTATTGAAGAGTTCAGTTTGACCATCTGACTGCGGGTGGTTATTGGTTGAGAAGTTAAGAATGGATTCCAGTAATCTGAACACTTCCCTCCAGAACTTCCCAGTAAATCTCGGATCTCTGTCACTGACAATCTCCTGCGGCAATCCCCATACTTAACAATGTGCTTCACAAAGAGATGTGTTGTATTATCTGTCGTGCAAATAATCGGGGCAGGAATGAACGTCGCACACTTAGAGAATCTGTCAATGATCACGGGTATGGAACCATATCCTTTAGTCTTAGGTAACCCAAAGATAAAGTCCAGACAAACGCTTTCCCAAGGTCATGTTGATACAGGAAGTGGTTCAAGTTGTCCTAGAACCAAGTCCCAATCTACTTCGTCTTGCTGGAAAATGTAACAAGTCCGCGTATAACCCATCACTTTGTTTTGATAATTAGGCCAATAGTAACCTCTGTACAGCAAGGATGGTATTATCCGCCAATCTGGATGGCCTTCCCAAAGAGTATCATTGCACTCCTTTATCAGCTCCCGTCTTAGTCCTGCGAACCAAGGAACATAAATCTGCTGCTCCTTCGTATATAAAAGACCATCTTCTACTCAGAACCGCTTTGTCTTCCCCTCTTTCACCAAGTTAATGATGGCCTGGGTCTGAGGATCTACTGCCAAGCCTTTACTGATCCTGTCTTGGAGAGTACTGGTAACATGAGAATGAGATTGCTCGGCGGCTACAGAGGTGGCTGCTAGTTGTCGCGCGCTTCGAATATCCTGCGATGAACTTGAGGTAGTAGCTCACGAGGCCAAGAAAGAAACAAACTTCAGTAACCATTGAAGAAGCTTTCCACTCCTCAATAGCGTGGACCTTCTCCATATCCATACGGAGTTGTCCTCCGCCAATAATGTGTTCAAGAAATATAACTTGTTCCTGGGAAAACTAGCTTTTCTCCAACTTAACATAGAGTTGGTTCGGTCGTAGGACTTGGAATACCAGGCGAAGATGCTCAAGATGTTCTTCCATAGTACGGCTGTAGATAGCAATATCATCTAGATACGCCACAACAAACTTGTCAATATATTTCCGGAAGAGCTCATTCAAAAGAGTACAGAAAGTTACAGAAGTGTTGGTCAGGCGGAATGGCATGACAAGAAATTCATATGCCCCATACCGAGTGGAACAATTCATCTTCGGTTTATCCCTGGAAACAATCCTAACCTGATAGTAACCCGATCTCAAATCAATTTTAAAGAATTACTTCGCAGATGTAAGCTGGTGAAATAAATCGGCAATGAGCGGTATTAGATAATTGTTCTTCACCGTTACCTTGTTCAGGGCTCGATAGTCGACACATAATCGCAGACTTCCATCTTGTTTTTTCTGGAATAAGACCGGGGCACCATATGACGCCTTTGAGGGGTGAATAAAGCCCTAATCCAATAGTCTGTCAAGCTGCTTCCGAACCTCTGCTATTTCAGGTGGACTCATTCTATATGGTCCTTTTGCAGGAGGTTTTGTTCTAGGGACTAACTCAATCTGATGATCGATAGGCCATCGGGGAGGTAACAACTTTGGTAGTTCCTTCGGCATCACATCCTTGAACTCAGTAAGCACCTGGGAGACTTCCATCGGCATGGCACAGTGAATTAGATCATCCGGCTTTAGCCGTAAGGGAGCAAGGTAAGTCAACTCCCCTCGTTTCAGTCCCTTCTCCAACTAAAGAGCTGATAAGATTCTGCTCTCATCTCTATACGTGGACAACTATATGATCGAGGGATTATCACCAAAAATCCCCAAGGAATTGACAAAGGGCATCGGCACTGCTTTGTGGTAGCGGAGAAGGTCCATTCTAAGAATAATCTTAAATTCATCCAACGTTACTGCGAGAAGGTTGACCTTCCCACTCTATTGTGCTATCTTAACTGGAACTAACTTGGCAACACCATGTATCGGCATCGCGGTGGAGTTCATAACTTTCATCCGGCTAGAATCTTTCAACTATCGCCAAAGTGCTCCACCCATTAATACTGAGGCCCACGTACATGAGTCCCTTCTTAGGCTTAATCTCTAGAAACTAAGTGGTCACGGAATTAGGCAAGTAAAGAGAACCCATATGAGTTTCACCGCTATCATTTCCCTGATTTTTGTCATAGGCTTGGTCCCTTTGCAATGCCATAAGAGCATTCAGGTCCGTCTTCTGAGGACACTGATAAGCTTTGTGATTCCCTCCATAAAGAAAACACTTCAAGTTCCCAAGATGCCCTTGAAAACTGGTCAAGGAGGAAGCGATACCATTGTTGCGTGGCTTATAGTACTCCCTCCCGGAATTGGAACTCGAGGCACCGCCTGTACTTGCTCACTTCTACTCTAGCCATGACTCTGGTCTCCCCCACTTCTGGCTTGGTATCCCCCATTCTTACTATTATTGTAATTATAGGAGGACCCCGTTCTCTGCTGCGACTGGGAACTAGACTAAGACTGAGTCGGTCTGCGCTCACCCTACATAGGAGTATAGTCATTGATACACTTAGAAGAGGCAATTGCAGATGCCAAATCTTGAACCCGTTGCCTTTGTAGTTCATTCTGGAACCAGGGTTTCAAACCTTCCAAGAAATAGAATAACTTATCTTTTTCATACATGTCGCGGATATCCAACATCATGGTTGAGAACCGCTTTACATACTCATGGATATTGCCTGTCTACTTCAGTTGCCTAAAACTCCTCCGAGAAATGAACTCAACATTCTCAGGAAGGAACTGATTCTTCAGCTCTTTCTTCAAGTCATCCCACATTCCAATAGTACTGTGACCACTCTGGATCTTAGCATACTTGGTACGCCACCATAGTTTAGCGTCGCCGGCGAGGTACATAGTTGCCATCAAAACCGTTGCACCTTCGTTATCAGGCCTGACTATATTTAAGTACGCGTCCATATCAAAGAGGAAGTTCTCTACCTCTTTTGCATCCCTCTCCCCCTCATACGCCTTGGGTTCGGGGACCGTAATTCTGGGCCGCTCTATACCGCCGCCCAAAGGTGGGGGTTCACTGTTCCCAACAACCTTAACTAGGAGATTAACCTTTGAAGATAGTTCAGCCACCTGACCCAGAAGAGTAGCCATATTCCCTTCAAGTACTCCTTCTTGAGTAATAAGACGCTCGCCCATATGGGCCTGATCGTCTGCAAACCCATCCAATCGTTCCTCCAGAGTCGTTACCTGATCAATAATCCCACCTAGAGCCTGGATCTTAGACTCCTATTGGTCCAACCGTATTCGCGTGTTCACCTGCTTGGGATTAATGGGTGGTCGTCCCGTATGCGGGGCAAGGACCTGGGAGGGGTCAGTAACATTTGGACCCTCTGCCATAACAACTAGATCACTCTCTACTCAAACGTTAGCTCTGACACCAACTGAAACAGACCAACTTAACTCAAGCTTGGTACGTGTGGCACTCAAGGCTCCTGCCTCAAGTAAGCCTAATTATTCATCTCTTTTCAATCGTCTTAAGAACACAATATCACATAAGCTCGCATCAAATTAAAACAACACAAACACTGTTCAAAGGGTCTTTAAAATCATCATTTCATTCATTTATCAACTGTAAATTACGAAGCTTATTTTCCTTCTTGGATGTATCGGAGTCAAGTCCTCTACATATATAGCTACTAAGTAAATGACTAAGAGCCAAAAGGAAACATCAAAGTTGGAGACGAAGCACACTCCCCCTATTTCTTAACCTAAGCTTTACAAAAATAAACGAAAATTTATACATGGCTTTATTACATCCTAAAGCTTACTCTATAGAAATTTTAGGCTTGATCGGACCAAGGCGTCACACTAACTTATATAAAAAAGCCACAAAGGATATATTTTATAACAAACTTAACAGGATAACCAAGAGGAATTTCAAGTTACAAAAGGGAGTTGATGGAAAGAACAAATATGAAGCTATGACAGCACACGGTGGCTATGGCTACCCTAGCAGTCCAGCGAGACTTGTAGGCGCAACAGGCCGCTTAGTTTTTGCAAAGTAGGGTAAGATTAAGATACAGATAGATATTGGAATGCAATGTTCGATAAGCAGAGAACTATCAGACTTATGTGTGTAAGTGATGGTACCATCACTTCCAAATGCTAGTTGGACTTGCGTCCAAGTGATGTTATTACAATAACCTCCATTATCTCATGAACAGACACTTTAGGGATACTTATATTTGCAATTTTTCATTTTTGTATTATGCATTTTCATCTAGCTTCTTAATCATTTTTGTAACTGACCTGGATTGGAAGTGTGATCAATCCACCAGAACATATGCCAGCAAAATAGTATTTTGAAGATACCCCCTGTATTTGCAATCCCTCCTGGTTAAGCTTATAAGATATACATAGCTACAAAATATGTATTATACACTCAATAGAATATAGAAAATTACGTGAATCATAGGAACTAATGACTGGAAGAAAGGGATGCAAAGAACATAAATTTTACTGTCTCTTACAGGTGTCATGCAAAAAAAATTGAAGTACCAAACTTCTAGCAGCTACAACAGGTTTAATGAGACTTCAGGTGTGCCTAGAGGGAAAGTAAAGGTGATATTAATTAGCACTACTTTTGTTTCTAGCCTGCCCAAGAGAAGGCTTCTTAGATATTTGTTGATGTGAGCTATTTGCTGGAACCAAGCTCTGCAGTTATTCAACTTTTGGCTGATCTGCTAACCTTAATACCTACTTTATTCTCTTGGGCCTTACTGTACTATGGTAGTGTTTGATATTGAACCCTCTATCTCATTTATACTTTTCTCCATTTTTCATTTTGTATTTGTTATTTTATGCAATATTTTAGGCGTTCCTTTGAAAGGCATCTCTTTACTAATGAAATCTCTTAAATTGACAATCACATTTTAAACATAAAACCTATAAACAAAGGAAGATGAGTAGATGCCCTTGACCCTTTTTTTTTTTTTTTTTATTAATTCAAAGTATTGGTTATGAAACAAATAGACGTTAAAAAGGAAGAAGTGACATCTAGGCAGAAACACATAACATTTATAAACAAAGCACAAATAACTTACCAAAAATCCTGCAAGAAAAGAGGTTGGATTTCTCACTCCAAGAGAAAACCATTCAAGTGCGTGATAAAGATTATGAAAATTGTAAATAAAATTGAAGAAAAGGTGACATACAGACTGTCAATAGTAAGAGTATGTTGACATAATGAGCTTAAATCAAGGTTGGCATACCGTGTATAACATACCGTTTTTGTCTTTCGCTTTGAGTATCTACAGCAGTTGGGTGGGTGGATTCGCCCAAAAGCAAGGTAAATCCAATCCACCCCAATCCACTCCACAACAGTTGTTAAAAAAAACCAAGATGAATTCACCAAGCATTGTTCAGAACTGCGTGCAAGAACCAACGGTCAAGATATGTCCACATATGTTAATTTCAACCTTCCACTCTCCAGCTCACTTCTAAACCGCGCGGCACTTTAAGCCAATAAGAAAATGACACGTGGAATTTTGAATTTTTTTAAGCCGTGCAGTTCAGAACCGCGCGGCATAACGCTGCATCTTTTAGGCTTAATTCTTATACTTCCTTTAAGTGTTATTTTGAACATCAACTAAGGCATTAACAAGTGCATATCCAAGGCATTAAGCTTCGCATACCCTACCCTTAATCTACAAGTTTCCCAACTCAAGATCTTTCCTCTGTTAATCACTTAAAAATGTCAGGAGAGTCTAATTTGCGACAGAGGCATAATTTCTCCAAAACCAAACGCAACATAAGCGCGGAAGTGAAACGAATGGGGAATGCCGAAGTAACAAATATTTGGTCGTTACAATTGACGTCGGACAACGATCCCACCCCATCGTAGGAAGAGTTGAACCGAATAGATATCCTCCCGGATGGCTGGGTCCATATTTTTGTTAGATCAGAGGAAATGCCAGTAAGTTTGCTGTAAATTTTATGTGTTATTAACGTATATTGCAATGTGTTTGATGAAATGCCCGAATGAACTTCTAACGTGTTAATGCATTTTTTTTTTGTCAAAACCTTGATGAATTTTACTTTAGGGGATCATTGGATAAGGTGCTGAAGTTGTACCTGTTGATTGTCGTGTACTCAACGTTGAAGAAGTTTGTCGACAAAATGTGTTTTGAAGAGTCTCGCTCGATTAAGGCATGAAACTCGGATAACCGTCTCATTCATGCTCTCGTAGAATGGTGGTGACCTTCCACCCATAACTTTTCACTTCCCTTGTGGGGAACTGGGTTTCACACTGTTAGACTTCGTCATGCTAACGGGCATTTCTTTTGGGAGGGGTCGCGAACTCCCATACAGCGAGAGACACTCCAAGTTAGATGAAGCACAAAAGATGTTTCTGGGAATCTCAAGCTCTGGCATCAGGTACGGTAATATCACTCTCTCCTATTTAAAAAGTTGGAAAGAGCCTTTGAATCCACATCTCAACAATTATGACCCAAAAATGGATATCGTATATGCGAGGGAATTTATTGCCTATATGATGGGTAATCTCTTCTTCTCAAATGGTGCCACATCCCTTCGGGCGGGTTATCTTACAGCCTTGGCAGACTACGATATTCTTGGTACGTTGGGTTTTGACTGGGGTACGCCAATTATGGTGGCTTTGTAATGGGAGCTTGATAAAGTCTCAATTCTGAGGGACGGAAAGGTGAAGAAATCGATCGCCAGATTCTATGCAGTGTTGGAGTTTAGGTCCTTCGAGTATTATCGGGTTGGAATGTATCTAGTTAAGGTACAAAATTTAACCAAATTTATCCTTGTATTTCTGGGTGGAGAGATAAAAGGGCAAGTACGGGGCCTAAAATCCATCACTCTTTTGCTTTGATCAGAGATATTATAGAATGGAAGGACAGAACCAACATAGATTGGCAACCATGACACAAGTCTAGGTAATTAATCCGTTCAGAGGTAAGAGTTTCTTCGGCGCTGAGCTTCCAGAGGGTTCCATTGGTATCAGTCTCATACGACCATGGTACGCTTTGGTATTTAGGAGACCGGTGTATGCGTCGTATGACCGGGCGTGATAGTGTTCCCTATGACCCCCCTCAGGAGATTATAGAATTCCCAAGGTACGATTGAGAGTTATATCAGAGTCTGAAGGATGTGAACTTCTATGATGGTCGCGATTATCTTGTTCCCGACGTAGATTACATGACATATTGGCGTGCCGTTCATCCAAATCCAAAGATCGGTTGCAATTTAGTAAAGAGGGCGGGAAATATTTGGATTGTCGGGCGTGATCTAGTGAGGCCCAATGTACACTTGTCACCTACGTCGAGTTTAGCTATGTCTTCACAGGTGCAAGACTATGGTGCTCAGGCGACTAGCGATCCACGTTATATGGGATGGTTCGTGGATGTGGCGGGACCGAACGATCAACGTACACGGATACCGATCCTGGTGATACAGGTACCATACCCATGTCCACCTACGTACAGTGTAGATGAGTTGTGGCATCAGTCCCAAGGAATGCGGTATGCGGCATATGAAAAATCGAGGCAACTAGCTGACAACAATCCTGAGTTGAAGAGGGAGTAGAGCCGGGCATAGGATGTCATCCGAGTAACGTACTAAAGACTAGCTGAGATGTTTATTTCCTACCGAACAGAGTCGGTTATGTAATGTACCTATGACGAGATTCTCGCACGTGGTGGAAGTGCCCGCCAAAAGAAGAGAGGTCGTCCCAGTTAGGCTATGTTTTATTTAAAACTTTTATTTATGTTTTGTTTAAAATATTTTGTGTATTATTATTATTTACACTATGTTTTATTTATACTATGTTGAGTTTTAATATATTTTTTTTAAGATTTTTGTTTTAGAAACTTGTTGTCCAAGTTATTCAATCATCAGTAACTAGTATAAATATTACTTGATTAATATAAGACTGAAGTGAAGTGATGAGTGTCAAGTCTAGTTGACCTCAAATTTATTGGAGCCACCCAACCAATGTTTCAGTATGTTAAACCTTAGGCTAGTTTTTTTATGAAAACTTGTTGCACAAGTTACTCAACAGCCATATTAACGAATAACTTTTTTATGGAAACTTGTTGTACAAGTTAGTCAATGGCTATATTAACGGCTAGTTTTTTTTGGACACTTGTTAACGACTATATTGACGGCTAGGTTTTTTTGGACACTTGTTAACGACTAGTTTTTTTCATCTATAAATGTCATTCATCTCCTACACTCTCCTTCTTTTCTAATCTTCTACACTCTCCCCCCTCCTTATCTTACAAATAAAACCATTATGTCAACCTCAAGCTCCCAATCTAATTCTCAAATCCACTCTCAATCCTTCAATATGAACCAACAAGGAAACGTCTTTCCTCATCAATTCTGCATATTTGATCTGTCGCAAATGCCTAACACTTCCCAATATCGGAATCACCATGTTCGCCAACTATTCCCACTACCCAACAATCAATTTCAATCTCAAACCCATGGATATTACCTTTATTACCCAAACCAAGGATATTGCTCTCAATTTTATGGGTATACGGGCTCGTACCCTCAACCGAGAAATCCATATTATTCATCTCAAACGAGTTTCATGGGTAGAAGTTCGAGTACCATGCCAATGCAAGGTACATGGGGTTTAAATGATTTAAATCTTAATGCATCGCCAGTTGCATCTCTGGTTGTCTCTCCCGTCATCGCCAAGGAACTAAATCTGGCTCTCACGAGAAGTAATACGCGCGGGAAGGCAAAGCCTTCAAGAAAGATGGCATCGACACCTATTATAGCTGAGGATGTAGCTAAGGCTGAGGAACTCAATCCGGGTCTCACGAGAAGTAATACGCGTGGGAAGGCAAAGTCTAAAAGAAAGACGGCATCGATACCTATTATAGTTGAGGATGTACTTGAGGCTTCGGATGAAGTTCATGACGACAAAGAACAATAATTCAACTCCAAAAATTGGTCGTCCGATAACTTCGCGAATCTTGCATGCACTTGGTCCCAAGTGTCTCAAAACTTCGCTACCACGAATAATCAAAAAGCCGCAATATTTTGGTTCAAGGTGTGTGATCAATTCAACTCCTTCTATGTTGTCTAATCGATGTGGCGATCGTACAACAGTGTCAATTATGCGCATAAAGGGCAGCTCAATGAGGAATGATCAATTTTTAGACGGTATCATTCAAGACCTTGAGTGCCGACATCATACCAGTATTGGAACGGATGACTTCGTAAGTATTTTATATATTTTTCTCATTTCATTATTGTTCAAAGGTGAATCATATTCTAAAGAATTTTCTAACTTTATTTCAAGGAACGTATGGCATACGATACATTTTTTCAACTACAACACAAACAATTTACACTTGGGGAAGCGTACAGAGTTTTGGAAACTTGCCAAAAATAGTCACAAATTCATCACATCGGCCAACCCGGCCGCAACGTTGCTAGGAAGTCAAATTTTAACGATAGCCTGGGTAACTCCACCAATGCCGATCCTAAAACACCCACATCCAGCACTCCAAATATCATAATTCTGGATGATTTTATCGACGTGGATGCACCACTATATTCTTGTGGGAATGTACGACCGGACGGCCAAAAAAAATATAAGGCAAAAGAAGCGGCAAAGTAAAGTATAAGTTTTTGGGGGAAGAGGATGCTTGAGACAACGTCCAACATGATGAAGTTATGGAAGGAGAAAGACTGGAAGAAGAAAGAGGAAAATGATGCTAGAGCTAGAGCACGAGAGGAACTAAAGTTGGCTAGAAAGGCTAAGATTAAAAGGCGGCGTGAAGTGGAGCTAACTCGAAAACAAGCCGTCGACGATGCGCATATGTTTAAGGTGATGACAACGGACCCAAGTAACCTACTGTCGGCATAAAGGCGTTGCATGAAGAAGCAAATTAAAGAATATTTGAAGAAGTTGTAGGAGCAGTGTCCAAGTGATGACGGCGTTTCTAGTGATGAAGATTGATGTAATCCTTAACGCTAATTGTAGTTATTAAGTTCTATGTAATTTCATTATTTCAATAAAATTTTATTAATGGTTCGTAATCCTTAAAATTGTTATAAAATCAAAAAGCAGAAGTAGTAAACCATGTTTCCTTTAAGTGCTACAATGATAAAGAGTTGGAAACAAAATACATTACAACTTCAACATTAAACTTGGAAATAAAATACATTACTTTAGAAAATAAACAAACAATGATGAAGACTATAATTACTCAGCCCCTTTTCAATTCCACAAATGCGTGACAAGTTCATCTCGTAATTGGAAATGGACTTCTTCATTTCTAATTTCATGAACCTTCTGGATGTACTCTGTCATATTATTGATATCATATCTTGGATTTAAGTTCTCCTTCCAAGTATTCACGGGTTTTCTAAACTCGGGATCGATGTCCTTTTGCCAGATGTAAGTATGACGTTCATCTTTGACGATCATATTATGTAAGATTCTACATGCAAACATAACATTTCCTAGATCACTAGGTTTCCAAAATTGTGCATCGTGTGCCAATATTTGAAACCTAGCTTGTAATACCTCAAAAGCACGCTCTACGTCTTTTCGGCATGCTTCTTTCATCTTCAAAAAATGTCTTTTAGCATCGTTGGATAGATTTCTTATGGTTTGATCAAGTGTTTGCCATTATGGATAGACTCTATCCGCTAAGTAATACCCTATAGTGTGCGGTACTGTGCCTATATTATAATTGTATGGCGGCGCAACTCCATTAGACAAGCTGTTGAAAAGCCACCCTTGATGCAAGATATTCACGTTGTTATTAGAACTAGGCATCCCAAAGAATGCGTACCATATCCAAAAATCTTAGGATACAACTGCTTTTAAAATCACCGTCGGGATTTTCTTATACCCGATATATTTTCTTGCCCACCCGGTAGGACAATTCTTCTATTTCCAATGCATACAATTTAAACTACCTAACATCCCCGGGAAGCCTCGCAATCCATTCACTTCTAACAAGTGTAATGTATAGTCTTCATTGGGAAATCTAAGGTATTGAGCTTTGAATTGGGTTATAATAGTTTTACAAAAATTCTTTCAAGCACAAAATAGTCGTAGACTCCACAATCCGATGGTATTCTTCTTCGGCATCTGCGCTCGTACCGCAATATAACATGTGAAGTGTACACGTTATCTTTTGGTGTGAGGATAAGCCCATAGTCTTAGCGACATTTTCTCTTTGAATAAAATAGGGGTTCGAATAAAGTATTTGATCATAAATACATTGATACACATCTTCGCTCATACGGAATCGACAACGAAATAAGATACCTTTAAATCTTGGGTTGTCACCGAAGTAATCCCGGTTAAGGCTAACCTTCCCCAATTTATGCTCACGGCATTTCTGTTTGTCAATCCTTCCCCTTTAACTACCTCCCCGCCTCTGTGATGATGTCGCCTCTTGCTCATTTTCTTATGCTTCTCCCATTTCAATCATAATCTTGTTATACTTGCGCATCAACTCAATTTGACGCCGGAATAGATCTTTATCACCGGACGATGATGAAGACGATAACTCCCAAGATGAGAGTGATGTGTCAGGCTTGAGTAGGTCAGCAATGATTTTGTCAGACATGATTCGGCACAGCTGATACGAAATGAAAAAAGTTGAGTTTTGAGATATAAGAGGAATGAGTTAATTGTAGAAGAGAGTAGAAGATGAATGGGGTTTATAAATAGAGAAAAAACTAATCGTTTATAGCCGTTGAGCATTTTGTTGAAGAAGTTAGATCAAGGAAAAACCAATGTGAAATAATTGGGATCCTAGGATATTTTTCATTCAGGCTTTAGCCGCGCACTTCTGAAGCGCGCGGCAAAACTAGCCATTTGAAGTTCAAGTTTAATCACTGCCATCTACGCATTTTAATCTCATCCGTGGTATATACGCGCAGTTCTGAAGTGCACGCAATGAGAGTCATTGGATTATTGACACGTTGTAATATCTTAGTGGTCAATGGGCTACGCGCAGTTTAGAATGGCGCAACATTCATTCACCCAGAATCCACCCACAGGGTAGAGAATCCACCCTCAGGGTAAATTTTGTGTATGCCACGTCACCGATTCACCTAGCTGCTGGGAAGCATTTGGGTAGATTTGAAATTCACCCTGCCACGTCAGAATCCACCTAGCTGCTGTGGATGCTCTGAATGCAATAACTTCAACTTACATCAGTGGTTCTATGACATGGAATTTTAAGCATCATAAAGATTAAACATAGTTGTTGTACTTGTTCTCAAATATTTTGAATATATGTTCCTACTGTTCACATTTTAAGCCATGGAACCTGCAACTTTGATTACTGATATCGTAGCACTATATGGTTCTGCTATTTTGGTGTTGTGTTATTTTACTTTTCTCTTTTCCTATTCAATCAGTCTAGAAAGGCCGATCCAGATGAGGATCACCAAAGTTTGGTCAAGATTGGCCATGTTAATAGGTAATAACAAAGTTAAGGGGTTGTTAGCTTATACCCCAATTTGGTTCCTCATATTAGGCTATGGTTTTTTTTTAGAGTGAGAAGAGGTACGAAGAGGTAGGAAAATTTGAGGTTAGAAAAGCTCGTGTGCATTTGGCTGAAGGTTACAACTTGTACTTAAAATCCTGACTTCTATCATCAACTTCTCACTAGTTTTTTTGGCTGAACAATCTAATTTGACCACAGACTAAAAGTTTGTCCACAAAATATCAAAAATACAAATAAACCACATTTTCCTTTCCAATTTATCATATATTAATGCAACAACACAAATAAAATGGTGGTTTAAAGCAAAAATGAAATTAAAACGTGCAAATCACATACCAAAATACCAAATATATAGGGGACATGGTAAAGCATACCTACATAGAGAGAGAGATATGGAGTAACAACCATTATAGAGAGAGATAGAGATAGAGGTAGGAGAGAGAGAGGGATGAGGGGAAGAGAGAAAGGTAGAGAGATGGAGAGAAAGAGAGAGGATAAAAAGAGAGGTGAAAGGGAGAGGTAGAAAGATAAGGGAGAGAGAAAGATAGAGAATTGCATAAGGGTGGGAGAGAGAGGGGATAATAAGAGATATGAGAGGGAGAGGTAGAGAGATAAGGATGAGAGAGAGTTGTATGAGGGTGGGGAGAGATAAGGGATAGAGTGAGAGGGGGGAGAGAGTGGTGATATGGAGAGGTAGAGAGATAAGGAAGAAAGAGAGAGGAGGGAGAGAGAGAGTGAGAAAGAGGGTTGTATGAGGGTGGGAAAGAGAGGGGATAAAGAGAAAGAGAGGTAAGAGAGAGAGGGGATAGAAAAAGGGGTAAGAGGTAGAGGTAGAGAGATAAGGGAGAGAAAGAAAGTTGTATGAGGGTGGGAGAGAGAGGTGGGAGAGAGAGGGGATAGAGAGAGAGGGAAGGGAGAAAAAGTGAGAGAGAGAGAAAGTTGTATGAGGGTGGTAGAGAGAGGGGATAAAGAGAGAGGTGGGAAAGAGTGAGATAGAGAGATAAGGGAGAGATAGAGAGAGGAGGGAGAGAGGGGGGGGGGAACGTTGGGTGGGTTTTTATTTGGCTTCTTTGGGGTTAAGGTGACTTTTCATTCGGCCGATTTGAGTATTTTTGGGTGGGAAACGACCAAACCACGGTATAGCAGGGAAACGACCAGTCAAAGCCAATACAAAGGGAAACTGGAATTTTTTTGGTTAGAAGTCAACCCAAAAAACTTTATAGGGGGAGTGTGATGTTTTGAGGTTGGAAGCAGGCCAAACTTCCAGTTTTCATTTTATCTGGAGAGAATGGCAACTTTTATAAGAAAAACAAACATGACAAGGGTGAGAAGTTTCCAAAAGATCACACCTCTTCTCACCCTTGACCAAAAAGCAAATATGGACTTAGTGTCTACCCAACATTTGCCACATGAAAATATGTTAACCCATTTTTGACCCTCACATGTGACAAGCCCATGATCTACTATTTCATCTCCATCTCCTTCAACTCTCTTACTCAACCTCTGCTTCTCTCTCCCTCTATCTCTCGAACAAATTTCTTACTATCTCTATCTCTATTTGGAGCTTAAGGCATAAAAGTTAATAACTTCATAACAATCTTTGCTTGGTCCCATATTGGATTTATTAATTAAGGAATACCAAGTTGAACTGCTATGGAATAAATTAATAAATTAGCTACAACATACGAAATAAGAAAAAAAAAGCAAGAGCTAGAGACTAAAAGCAAAAGTTGTTGCTTGGTCCTAACTCCCTCTTCTTCTCTCTCTCTCATCTCCAACCCCAACCCCAACCCAATGTAACTACCTCATCTTCTTCTCTTACTCAACTTCAGCCAATTAATCAAACCCCACCATTAAACCTTCAATCCCCAATTACCCAATCGCTCAATCAATCTCAACAAATCTTGTTGATGCAAACTCAACAATACCCTTAAACCAACACTTAGATCTCCATTTCTCTCAAATTAGCCCAACCCCAGACATTATTCGTGAAGTATTTAATCAATCAGGTAACGCGGGTAGGAATGTTATGGGGTTTCATATATGGTTCTGGAAGTGGTTCTGGATCTGGAAAGGGATATGGTGAGGGGTATGGTGAGGGTTCTGGGGGCATGGCAGTGGGAATGGAAAGTGAAAGAGTTAAGTAAATATCCATTTATGATAACCATTTGTAAAATAAATAAATAAGGAGATGCAGTATTGTAAACTCTATGTAATGCAACCTATCATTATAAATAATTTATACAACTATTACTGGAATGGCCTACCCTTCGACCTAGTTCTAAATCGAACTACCTTAGTATCAGACTCACGCATTTCACACGTGACATGAGCAGTCAGCATTGACACCTAGACCACAAACTAATAAAGAACATGGATCGAGCACAACAGAAGAATATAAACATGTTAAAGACACTCGTCTCCCAGGAACTCAACAGTTACACAGTCAACTACTACTTACCTTATTATTCGAAGAATGTGCTTCAGCACGATAGCGAGTTGCGGGTAAGCTCGATATAAAGAAAATGTTCCAAAGTAGATAAGGACCACGAATAACTAGATTTTCTAGACTCTAATACAGAAATTTCTAGATTTTGAACACCACAAAACTTCTTATTTCAAGATCAAACATTTCTTGTTCGAGAGATCACTTGTATTAAGATATTATCCTTTTAGGTTACGACTCAAAACGGATTGAAAATGAAATTTTTAATGTTCAAGTTTGAGCTAGTTCTGTTGCTTGAAGATTCGAGCTGGTGTTTAGTTCAAACTGTTAAAGGTGAACTCTTTATGTCAAGGTTGTTCGAATGAAGGTCGATGTCGTTCGACCGAGATGACTGAATTCGTTCAAAGGAGACTTAGGTCGTTTGAACGAAAAATGCTCTATTTAGCTTTTTAGCTTAAGTTTGTTCTAAAGAGATTTATTTCAAAGCGATTGTTTGTCTTGTGATATTTACTTCGGTGATGACCTAATAGAAAGTCTATAAATATAGAGTGAGTTCAACGCCTCCTAACATAGTGTGTAACTTAAAAAGCCTCTGTGTGAGAAACTTGAGATCTAGAAGAGATGTAGCCTCTATGGTAGACCTTACAAGGAAGAAGGCTGAGGGTGTTGTTCTCTTGGGATTTGATGGTGAGAGGGGAAGTACCTCATGGTTGCTAAGATGAAAAATCAAGGAAGAGAGAAGATTGAAGGGTTTCAAGAAGAATGTATGCAACATGGCCTTTGTTGAGATAATCTTTGAATTCTTGATAGATCTCTTATGTTTCTTCTATCTCTTATAAATCTATGCGAGGATTATTGCGAGATTAGGGATTTCCATGTTTGTTTGAATCCTTTGAGGGCTTGTAATTGAACTTGGATACATAGCAAATTTCTAGCTTGGTGAGGGGAGTAGCCTTATAGTGAACCTCCGGTAAATATTGTATTTTGTGTGCATGTCAATTTCTTTTCTAGTTTTATGGTAGATTATTTGTATGCCATGAGGATAATGGATAAAACCTAATTGCGCGTGGGGGGTGTATTCCGTACGTTCACGCCCAACAATTGGTGTCAGAGCGATATTAAGACCTTGGGATTGTAGTTCTTGAAGATTGTTTGATGGTTAAGTCAGATATTTGATTTTTTCATGAAGAATTTCTTTTCGGTTATTTTGGCCACATGATTTTCTCAAGTGGTGGAGTTTACGATGAAGAGATTTAGATGAGAACGATATTGTACATAAGCATGACAACATAGTTTATGTTGTGAGAAAAGGTTAAACATGGTACTTTGTTCAAGGTGGAGCAGTTCCGACAAAAGCTTCAAAAGATTGGAAAGGGGGATGGTTTTTTCTCTAGGACCGACGTTCGTTAAATTTGGTAATCGTGTTGGAACCTCAAGTAATTCACCATGGTTGATTACCAAATTTGCGGGTCGTAATTTTCATGAGTTATGGTCGCAAGTTATGGTTCGTGTGGTGACAAAATGTGTCGATGTGTGGAGACTCTAAGTTTGCGACATAGAGCCAGGTTTGTTCAACATGGTCGGGTTAGTGTATAGTGTTTAATTTTTCCTTTCTAGATTAAACATACATTGGTTCTGATTGTGCTAGGTATAGGCAAAATTTTGTGATATCATTGGTATAGATGAAATGACTGTTTCAGAGGCCCTTTTTTGTGATGAAGTTCAGTGGTGGACTTGATGGTGCTTAAGGAGATGTGTTCAAAGCGGAAGTTGGAGCGGTATAGTTTCATGGTTGTAGGTGAAGCAAGCTCGGAAGTATGGTTTATCACGGAGAGAAAAGAAGCTTATGGATGTTCGTCGGTTTTGACTAAGGTATCCGGCTTTGGGTACAAAAATGTTTTGATCGTGGGTAGTAGATACGAAGTATACAAGTTAAGCAGCTTTGTTGATGGGTTTATTCGCGCTATGGATGGTCAATAAACACATTAATTGAAGTTTTTCGTCGCGGTGGAGATTGTTAGGTTACGGCTCAAAACGGATTAAAAATGGGATTTTCAATGTTTAAGTTCGAGCTAGTTCTGCTGCTTGAAGATTCAAGCTGGTGTTTTGTTCGAAGTGAAAAAGTGAACTTTTTATGTCAAGATTGTTCAAACGAAGGTCGAAGCCGCCCAAACGAGATGACTAAAGTCGTTCGAACGCGACTTAGGTCGCTCGAACGAAAAACGTTTTGTTTGGTTTGTTTACTTAAGTTCTTTCTAAAGAAATTTATTCCAAAGTGATTATTTTTCTCATGATACGTACTTTGGTGATGACCTAATAGGGAGTCTATAAATATATAGTGATTTCAAAGCCACCTAACACCGTGTGTGAGTTAAAAAGCTTCTATGTAATAGACTTGAGATCTAGAAGAGATATAGCTTCTGTGGTAGACCTTACAAGGAAGAAGGTGGAGGGTGTTGTTCTTTTGGGATTTGATGGTGAGAGGGGAAGTACCTTTTGGTTGCAAAGATGAATAATTAAGGAAGATAGAAGATTGAAGGGTTTCAAGAAGAAGGTATGCAGCATGGTCTTTGTTGAGGTAATCTTTGGATTCTTTATGGATCTCTTATGTTTCTTCTATCTCTTGTAAATTTATGTGAGGATTATTACAAGATTAGGGATCCCTTGAGGGTTTTTAATTAAACTTGGGGAGTATCCTTATGGTGAACCTCCGATAAATATTGTGTTTTGCGTGCATGTTAATTTTGTTTATAGTTTCTTGGTAGATTATTTGTATACCATGAGGATAACGGATAAAACCAAATTGTGCATGGGGGGTGTATTCCACACGTTCACCCCTAATAAGCCTCAAGTAATAAAAGTTATTATTAATAAAACTCGCAACTCGAGGTCGTAGTTTTTTACCTATTCAAAGGTTTTCCACATTAAATCACCTGTGTCATTTCTTGATTTACATTAATTTTGGTCGCAGGTACATTTGGAATAAGAGCTAATTTTGTGTTACAGAATTAGGCCATTACAATTAAGACAAACATTCTCTTTATCTCTATTAAGAAAAAGGAAGGCACGTGAGTAAGACGTGAAAGGGGAAAAGAAGGATAATATGGTTTTAACTCATATGTGACAAATGTGGGGGGTAAACACTAATATGTGGAACCATATGGGGAGTAAAACCTAAAAATCTTCAAAGTTAACTACGCAGCAATAAACCAAAATTGTATGCTAGATCTTGTCATCAAAGGCAAGATGTACTTTACTCAATATAAGTTACTGTCCTTAATTCAACCAACATTTGCTAGTTATTTTGTTGGGTATGAACTCAAACTAGAAGGATTGTCAAAGAAATCAGAAAATTGTCGAAGTTGTTCTAACAAAGAAGGAAGTCGTTCAAACGAGCTTCAAAGTCGATCAAGCGAGATCTCTATTTTTCACAGTTTTGGACTGTGTTCGTCAAAGTCGTTCAAGCGAGCTTGGATGCCGTTCGAACGAGTTGTCATGTTTCTAGGGCTGGAGACCAACTATTGCAAAGTCGTTCGAACGAGCTTGGCATAGGTTTTCTGTGGATGTTATTCTAAGACGTTGGGTTTGCCTCGAGATCCGTTCTACTTGCAATTTAGTTCCTAGTATATAAATGGGACTTAGTTTATTTGTATAGATTATCCTTCTTTGTGAGTTTAATTCTAGAGATCTTGAATTTGAAAGACTCCATTAAAACATGAGAAGCTTGGAGAGATCATTGTAACCTGTTCGATTATAATAGTAGATTGTTCGGGGAGTGGTTTGTTATTCGCAAGGGTTTTCCACTTCTCTCCTCAGGGAAACTTTATATTCTTTATTATTTTGTGTTTCTTAGTTTGATTGATTGGCATATTCCGCGTATCGTTCTTTTCAGAGAGGAGAGAGTAGCTACCTCGATTCTCAATATATTTAGCACATAAAACTCACCGAAACTTATTAGATCGCCATATCTCTGCACAACTCTTGTAATGCTTCTTGCCTTTCTTTGTCAATACCTAGTACTACCCGTGGCTCGCCACGGCAATAATGTCGATGCGCATGACCGAGTCACAACAACAACGTCGACACATCTTCAATGCTATTTATATTGCTGAGCACGTGTCTTCGGCACTACAACCATACAAAGGTAAGTAGTGTTTTGAAATCCTAAATGAAGAATCCAATATATATACCCCTATACCATTTCATTCTCTCTTCTAAACTCTCAACCCTCCACTAATCTTCCATATATGCTTGCACCTACTTTACACGATCATCACACATTTCACTGAACTCCTTTTCCTCATTAACGCAGAAATTAAACCAATCTCTTCTTCATCCTTCTTATATTTCTACATTGTCACATCAACATACAACAATCTCACCTACAAACCCACATTTCGTTAACGATCCTCTAAATTATGTTTTGTGCTAACTCCAATAATCTAACTTTTTGCCTATCTTCCCAAATTTACACAAAGATTACTAAAAACTCAAGAACATCACAAAATTAAAAAAAATGTACTGATCACTTAACAAACAAACAATAAAAACTACCAGAATTCGAGTTGTAATCACTCCCTCAATCTAACCCTTGTGAGATCCTCCTCACCGCTACAAACGATCTTCCTTGATCATCCATATCAACTCCCAGACATAATTGTTTCTCCAGATCTTAAGAAACACCAAATCAAAACTTGTTACACAAATTATAATCCAACAAACAGATAGAATGAGGAGTTCTAGGGTCTCTTGGATAAAATCATTCGTGATGACTCAAGAATATGGATATGATCAAAATTAATATAGAAATGCATATTAAGATAACTCTTCTTTCAACTTACTCTTCTCTAGTCTTCCTTGGAATATCATGTCCTGAAAGGCAATCACAATTTTACTAATCTAGCTTATCTGCTTCACAAACTCTTTATATTCCATCACCGCCAGATATATGAAACGATCTCAGTTGAAAGGGTCTCCTATGTTCAATTATTGTACAACTGTTAAAAGGTGTGTTTCGCAGCTGGAGACCTTTCCTACGTACAGTTATTGCGTAATGTATAAAGAGTTACCAATTGTATTAGTTTGTATCCTCTTGATTTCAGCAGATGAACTACTCTCTGGTTTGTGTTAATGTTAGTTCAGGTTGATTCATTTTCTTATTAGGAACAAATCAGTAATCAATGTTTTTAACCATGTCATGAAGGTTGTATCTTATTTTAGATATATATGATGTTCTTGATCAACATGTTTTACCATGACACATTTTTAATGTTCAGTTTTTGTTCACGGATGGTTATTTGAATCTCCGTGTTGAAACAGTGACCAGTTTTGGATCATAAATTTTGTAATAATCTATTATACATTAGGCAACGGTTTTTTTTGTATTGACATATCTGCTATTGTCTCAGGGATAAAGATGGGCTGGGATTTGTGGGAAAGAGGGAGATGAACGGCCTAGATTGATTTTAACTCTAATACTTAAGGGTAGTTTGGATAAAACACATAAAATTGTACTTTAGTCTTACTGCTTCTTTTTTTCTCTCAACAACTTAGCCCAACTCTCTTTCTCCCATCACATCTCTCTCCCAAAGCCGATTTCTGCAATTTCGTCTTAGATTTTGGCATATTTCTTGATTGCTGATTTGGAGTTCATTCCAATTGATGAATTGTTGATTTAATCCTTCTTTCAAAGGTTTGCAACAATGATTTGGATTTTAATATTTTAATTTGTTTTATTTATTGCAGACTTAATTTGCTGATTTCATCTAAGTTTTGATTGTTGCTGATCTGATTTCATCTAATCTTTAATTATTGCAGATCTGATTTCATCTGCTGATTTAAATTTGAATTTGAATTCAATTCATGGTTTTAATTTCAGTCCTCTCTCTGAAATCAGGTGCTTGGGGAGTCGAAAATATAATGTTTCCTTTGCAACAGTCCTTCGTATGTGTACCCCTAAAATATTAGAAACCGAAAGAATGGACCATTATCAATGTTGATGGCGATGAAGAAGAAGACGATGATGAAGAAGAGAAAGCCGAAGACAAGTTGCGTAGTAGAAATTTGGTTTTGGAGCGAAATAGGAGAAATAAGTTGAATGAACAACTCTGTGTATTAAGGTCACAAGTACCCCATGTCACTAAGGTAAGCATTTTTCTTATACTGTATAGTTACACCCGAAGATAAGTTGCTTAGTAGAAATTTGGTTTTGGAGCGAAATAGGATAAAGAGATTAAATGAACAACTCTGCGTATTAAGGTCACAAGTACCCCATGTCACTAATGTAAGCATTTTTCTTATACTGTATAGTTATATATTGTCTACTTAGTTTAATCAAAACTTTGATGTTTGCAGATGAATAGGAGAGCAATTTTGTTGGATGCGATTTCATATCTAAATGGTATACTTGAAGAAACAGCAAAGGAAGAGGAGAATCACTGCAATAGCAACGAAAAATCAGAACTTTGTCCTTGATGTTTATGAAACACAAAGACTAAATAAGCCGGGGCAATGTAGGAAATGTGAACATCCCGAGATATTGCAGGTTTGATCAATACTACTTTTTGTTTAACTACATTCTTTGTTTCACTTGAATTAAATACTCAAGGAGATTTATTTTGTGAGATCAGATGGAGGTTGGTATATTAGATAGAGAGCATTTCATGTTAAAGCTGAGCTGCAACAAGGAAATAGGAGTGCTATGTTATGTGCAAAAAATGATCGAGTCATTAGGCATGGATGTTGCGTCTACATTAATAAACCTGTAGGATGAGTACCATATGACAATCTTGAGCTTTCTCCATGTAAGTGTCTATAGTCCATGTCTTAAAAGTCAAAACAGTCATACTAATAGAGAATGCCGCCACACTGCTATTAAAGTGATCATGGAAAGTACAGCAAAAATTGCCTAGGATGGGCAACAAGGGATACATCTAGCATCCGATCATCCTGCAAAATAAATCAGAGGAATGAAAATTTATTCAGTTCTGACACTCTTTTTCTTAATTTAAAAGAAGTTATCTATAAATTTTTTGGATTGACTGAAAATTGAAATGTTTCTAGTAAAACCGCGTGTATTGAAAACTCTAATCAGACTATATTGAGACATACTATCAGCCTATCAGTTTTGGATACATGTTTTAAATTTCCCTCACGGCTTCATTATTTGCATTAAGTCATTAACTAATAAAACTTCTTGCAGGGATACTAGACCTGATGATGTTTCGTTGACAATAACACATTGTGGAATTTTTTATACTGATGTCATCTGGGCAAAGAACATTCCTAGAAATACAATATATCCAGGGTATTTATGCCACTTATCACAATCTCTCAAAATGTTCTATGACTTCTTCTAAAGTAGATTTTCTTTGAACCAGACATCAAATCAAAATATGCAATACACCGGATATACAACGATATCTTATCCATTCTACATTTGACAGTTATAGACTTATATATCTACAACTACACTATACATGCAACAATACTTTCACTATATTATTCTTCCGCCAACATTTCTAACCATGATTTATTTTAAAGATTTAGTCATGGTTAAATTAAATACCAAGTTGATTTTATAATAAATCAAAATATCTTGACTTCCACTAAATAGAAGCAAAATATATTCTATCAATCTAATTGAGGTTTTCAAATTAACCTTATCAGAAAACAATGGAGCACTAGGTTAAGCCACAGGCTTCCGATCAAATCTCCATCAAGAGTTATCTTAGAATTTTCTTGAGGATATAATAATTAAAAGGATGTGGAACCAAAATCTGCCGACGTTCTAAGATTTCTTATAAACCAGGAAAGAGCATAGCACAGGCTCAAGTCACGACTTTTTGATCAAGTTTCTTTTTGTAACTACTTAATAATTTACTTTATAGATAAACTATTATATAAAAAAATTGGTTTAGTGAAAGAAAATGTTATATTTGTATTTGCACCAGAAGCAAGTTGAGATAAGGGGTTTTCAATAACATCAAGCCTTACACAAAGCAAGTTAAAGCTAAAAACCTTTTGACAACCTTACAGAGACATGATTGGTATCAAAAAGAAAGAAAAGTGGAGTGAAAAATCATGAAAGATAGCAAGATAAATCTTCCCCAAAAGAGATTCGATGTTTTTTTCTAGACTCTTCACTCAATTTGGCTTAGAAAACTTAACATCCGTGTGTGAAATTTATTTGTAGTCAATGAAGGGAACTATCTCGAGATGAAAATATGTTACCCTCAATTTTGGTACACATATAGTATATCAACTTTACAAGAAGCATATTCAAGCTAAAATAAATGAAATTGTTGAAATATTGGTTTTGTCAAAACCATTGCGGTACTTACATTTATAATCAAGATTCCGCCCTCAATAATTATTTTTGTCGTGGCGTTCCATGGGTATTACTAGCATTATACATTATAGGGCTCAACACATCCATTGGAAGTTAAGGGACAACAAACCTTATAATAAACATTATCAGATGACCTAGTCGCTTATACAAACTCCCCTAAAAGGTTCATGTCTTTATATAAGCTACTAGTAAAGTGTCATTGATAATGATACTTAGAAGAAGAAAAAAACTGCGGACGCATGTACTTGCGCATAAGTTTGGAAATTTCAGCATAATCTTTGGGCATGAAAATCTATGTTTTTTATCTCATTTACAAGGATAAAATAATTACATAAACGTCAACTAGAAAACTGAGAAGAAGCATACCAATAAACCCACAAAAATGTGGACATAATGTATGGAGCATTCCTCTAGAAAGAAGCTGCAAATGACCTCCAAGTTCCATCCAAAGACAACATACGAGCTAAGGATATGCCCACCTATAACATTTATTGGAAAATGACTTACAGGAATATCAATCCCATACGAATTAAAGATTCAAAAAGTATTGATACTTAGACAAGACAATTTATTATACGATAACTGGAAATGTAAGAAAATTAAACTAGTTTGAGTTTTGTGAAAAAGAAGTACCAGTACAAAGGACAGACCCAGATATTTAGAGGCTCTTCACTAACAAAAAGTTCAAAGCCAGTAGCAATGAGCAACCAAAAGTATACCCATCTGAAGCATATTTTTTTTGCCTGACAAAATACTTATGTAAAGGCAAGACAATGAGCTCGATCATTCAGGGGCTCTGGATTAAACTAGAGAGACAAGGTAATTAGTGATACCATCAAATTATGTGTGAGTATTGCTATAACAAAAAGTAGTTGCATGTGTTTTAGAAACGTGAAAATATGTCGTGTTTTTCGATCATCTACTGTTCTGTAAATACCCATTGTCGCTTTACTACGTCTATCATGATAGTATGTAACAACCAAGATGCACTGGAAGTTGATATTTTTCATATCCAGAGCCTTGTTAATATCTATCAATATATATGACAAGGTCTGAAACAGTTCTAGATATACTATAATCATACAAAAATAGCTCTTAACTATGGCGTACCCTAGTGCATATTCAGGTAGAATAAGTTGGTAAACGCTTTCAAAGTGAAACCAACTGAAGCTATATCGGGTGAGCATGTAAGCTTAATAGCTTTTCTAAACACAAACAAGATAGAGAAGGATAGAAAGATGAGAAAATTCTTGATTAGAATTACTTGATTACAAACCCACACATACACCCATTTATATAGTAGAGGTGAAGACTCAAAACATTAAATACAAAACTATTTATATTTGAAACTCACACCATTAATCTATCATTACATAAGTAACTCTCATTAGCTAAGATGAAGAGTCTTACTCCTAATGTGCTCTTAATGTACATTATTTCAACACTCCCCTTAATGCACAATCTTCATTACTCCTAGCTTCTCTCTCATGTAGAAAATCGTTCCTTTCGAAGAGCTTTAGAAAAGATGTCAGCAAGGTTATCTTTTATCTTGCAATACGTCAACTCAATTTTACCTCTTTCAGCAGCATCTTGGATGAAGTGGTACCTCATTGGAATGCGCCTTGTCTTACTATGATAAAATAGATTTTTCGCTATTGAAATCGCTGACTTGTTGTCACAGTAGATAACCATTTCATTGCCATGTTTTTCATTTATATCTTCAAGAATTTGTTGCACCCATAGTGCTTAACATGTTGCAATGAATGCTGCCACGTATTCTGCTTCTGCTGAAGACAGAGCAACGGTATTCTATTTCTTTGACAACCACGAACAAACTCCAGATCCTAAAGAGCAAACATATACGGATGTGCTTTTTGAGTCGTCTATGGATCCTCCTCAATCACTGTCAGTATATCCTAGAGGCTTTGAATCCAAAACAAGACTATACATTATACCAAAATCGATGGTTTCTGGAATATATCGTAATACCCATTTTGCTGTGCCCAAATGAGTTTGATTTGGACAATGCATAAATCTCGACAGTAAACTTGTTGTGAACATGATGTCAGGCCTTATAGAAGAGAGGTATAAAAGACTTCCAACCATGCTTCGGTACAATGCCTCACTTACTTTTTCCGACCCATCTTCTTTAACCAACTTTTCGTTCACTACAGGAGGAGTATCAACTGGCTTGCATTGATCCATGCAAAATTTCTTAAGAACCGATTCAGCACATTTCTTTTGACGAATAAACTTAGATTCCTTCTTCACCTTGGGAAACTTCAATACCCAAGAAATAGTTCATCAAGCCAAGATCATTCATCTCATATGTTTTCATCATGTTGCCTTTGAACTCTTGCAACATTTTGTAATCATTTTCTATGAAAATCAGATCATCTAGGCACAATGAAACAATGAGAATAGAAGTACCTTCATTTTTAATGTACAGGGTCGGCTCACTCTTGCAACGCTGAAACTAATTTTTCCAAAAATATCTGTCTATTTGACGGTACCAAGTACGCGGCGCTTGTTTTGGGCCATACAAAGCCTTCTTCAATCGATAAACTTTGTCTTCCTCTCCTTTGATGATGAACCCTTGGGGTTTAGATACATATATTTTATCTTCAAGCACCCAATTTAAGAAGGCTAATTTTACATCAAGTTGAAATATAGACCACTTCTTTTGAGCCGCAAGTGCAATGAGTGTTCTTATGCATTCAAGCCTTGCTACAGGAGCAAATATTTCAGTATAGTCGATCCTTGGTTGTAAAAAGGCATTGATAGGTGGCACCCGTATTTTTAGGGCCGAAGGGCATGACGTTAAAGCAGTAAAAGCCTTGTTCAATAATGAAAGAAGTTTTAAGTTAATCTTCAGGGAGAAGAGGTTCCTGATTGTAACCCGAAGCCGCGTCCATCATAGACAGACGCTCATGACTAGCTGTGGCATCAAGGAGTACTGAGATTATCAGGTGGGGGAAGCTGTTCTTTGGTGTGTTCTTGTTGAGGTCTGTGAAGTCGACGCAAATCTTGATCTTTCCGTTCTATTTGGAAACTACAAGAATGTTTGATATCGATTCAGCATACTTAACAACTCTGATAAAACCTGCGACTATAAGTTTATCGACTTCAAGGTTTACTGCTTCTCGAAATCGAGGTGCCAAGGTGCACTTCTCCTGTTTAACTTCTGTGGAATGGGGAATGAGATCGAGGTGGTGGTATGTCAAACTGGGGTGGACATCAGGCATCTCCTAGAACGTCCATGCAAAGATGTCTTTATTTGCTTGAAGGAAGTCTGAGAGCTCGAGGCGTTATGCCTCATCTAGAAAAGTTCCAATAAATATTCCGAGACCAGAACTGTCGAGTTCGATATAAATATTGGGTTCGATAGGTGAGGTAGTATCTGTCGAAGGTGTGGGGATAGAGAGGGACAGTAATTGCTATGGGCGGCTGACAATCCTTCGAGTCTAATCGATCTCCAGATGCTTACATGAACGGGCGAGGCGTTGAGATCCTTTCAAATTCCATGTACCCAAGGTGGTGGTGAAACGAAGGGTCTGATGATAGGTCGAAGGTATGGCATGCATGGCGTGGAGCCAATCGCGCCCAAGGATACCAAGGTATTCAGATTTCTTATCAATGACAAGAAAGTTGGTTTGGAGTGTGACTGGTCTGGTAGTAACTGGGAGGATGATTCAACCAACAACAACTTATGTGGCGCCATTAAAACCATTGAGTTTGACATTGGCAGCAGTGATGAGGTCTATTTTCTTCATGGTTTGGATAGTATGGAGGAAAAGGACATCAACTACACTTCCAATGTCTATGAGCATTGTGTGAAGGATAAGGCTTTTGATCTTAATCATGATAAATAATGGATTGGAATGGGGAAAACAGACATGGGATATGTCACAGTCGGTGAATGAGATGCCTTCAGGTTGAGGGAAGAGGCTTGATCCTGGTAGGAGAGCGGGCAGCTTCTCCTGGTAGGTGAGTTTGTAGTATTCTATGACACTGTCGATGTTATTGACTTTGATGAAATTTATTCGGTAGATATGCACCTCAGCCAGATTGGCAGTAGGGGTAGGTTGAGGCTTGAGGTATGACCCGTCAATGTAACTGGGAAGGTCGGCAACATACTAATGAAGACGACCTGCATTGAGGATGATTTCGAGAGATCGCTGGAGGGCGAAGTATTGGATCATCTTTCTTTTCATTGTTATCATTGTGGATAAGACCACCGGCTTCGGTCTCTTTCTGCGAGCTTCGACATTGTTATCATTGTGAGGTCGTTTGCGGCTCTCAGTCTCCTGTGAGACGGGACCGATCAGGGGTATTGGGGTAGAAGGTGGGCATTGCCGAGGTTTATTGAAGTTGGCGGAATTCAAAGGTTGCCCCTATTTATGTGATTTGAGTAGGCGCTCAAGGTTGATGTAGCCATTGACTTTTGAGAGCATCTCCTCGAGGGTTCGAGGTTTATGGAGAATCAGGTACTCTTTCACACGGCTGTGATTTGGTAAAGCATTTGAGTACGTGAGCATAGCATTCATGCAGTCAAGATTCTCGACTTTCTGTGATTCATCGAGAAACCTCTTGGTGAATGCTTCAAGGGTTTCATTATTGGATTTTTTGAAATTGAACAGGGAACCGACTCTGACTTCTCTATCTTTGTTGAAGGCAAATTGAGCGATGAAAAGCTGTGACAGTTACTCAAAGATCCCAATCGAGCCATTAGGGAGATTGTGATACCATCAAAGGGGGCCGTCAGTGAGGCTGGTGGGAAAAAAGTGACACATTAGGTGGTCGGCTGTGTAGTAAAGGCTCAAAGCATTTTGGAATTTGAGAATGTAAGATTGAGGGTCTGTGTTGCGGTATTTGCTGA
The DNA here is from genome assembly GCA_014058105.1 of Kingdonia uniflora. Lineage (NCBI taxonomy): Eukaryota > Viridiplantae > Streptophyta > Magnoliopsida > Ranunculales > Circaeasteraceae > Kingdonia > Kingdonia uniflora. The sequence continues at coordinate 410,833 of JACGCM010001000.1, read as the reverse complement.
GTTTGGAAACACAGAAATTTGGAGGTATCTTGATGGCGAGAAATTTAGGGTAGAGGGGGTTATTTAATCGACTGCATGGGTTGGGGGTTGGGATCGTGCAGATGCGAATAACAAGTTGAAATTTGTAATCGAAGTCCTGCTGTGCATCATAGGCAGGATGGGGGGGATCGAGGGATTCGAGGATGGTGTGGTCGAGTATGTGGTATGTTTTTTGTACTGCGCTCCCCGAGAAGCTCTCGGGCAGGATGACGTTTGGGGTGTCTGGAGGAGTGAAGGGTAGAATCAGTGGAATCTTTTGTGGGGTGAATGCCGACATGAATAGAGTCAGTAGGTAGAATAGTGTGAGGAGCACTTTCGGCACCGATGTGAACTGGGGGTACTTCGATATTTGGTAGGGGCTCCAGACGAGCGCGGGCGATCACGCATGAAGGGTCTAGTACTTGGGATGGTCGAGTGGCATCCAGGAGTTACAGAATGTAGTCATTGCAGCTCTCGAACGGTGTTATGTAACTCGTCGATTGCCCAGTTCTGTCTGTCGGCATCAACCAGGCGGCGGCTCCGTTCAGCTTCAAACTCCAGCCAGTGCTTTTCATGTTCCTAGTGAAGCTTGTTGTGGTGTCACTCCTCGGCTTGAGAAAATTGTTGAGTAAGTAAGGCTAGTTGGGCGGCCACTCCGTCGATGGAGTTGTCGGCATGGGTAAAACTGGAACGGAGGGTGGGTATCATTGAGTTTAATTTGTTAAAGTTGAAAACAAAAGGGGGGAGAATAAGAAAGGGAGATTGGTAGTGTGGGAAGCATAGATAGTGCCAAATGTAGGGGCCTAACTTCTTGCAGAGGGGAAGTCGGCTCTTACACCACAGGGTTTAATCTTCAATCAAAGGGATTTAAGTACATAATCTAGAATACGAATAATCTATAGACAATATACTTGCGTGGAGGCCTGGAATGTGACTCTCCACGATCTGTGATGAGGATTTTATGAGTATTTGTATTTCTGTCGAGTGGTCAGAGGTTTGAGTACTGGGTTTTACAAGGTGATCGAAGGTAAACAATATGGGGCCTGGGGAGAGTTTTCCCATCCCCTCATTGGTTCCCCATCTCTCTTATTTATAGAATCATAGGAAGGGCTGAGTCACCAAGGTTAGGTCAGATTACAAGTCTACAATCCGAGTATCCTCCAGATATCGAGTGGGTATCCTGGAGTTGGTGTTGAAGCCATAAATACAGGGCCTGTCACCATACTTTATCACTCTAGCTGTCTGTCGGTTCTATCGCCATGCGTTGTCACTGTAGCCGCCTGTTGGTTCTATGACTATAGCTGACTGGACCGACACCGGTGCCATTCCTATCTGGTGAGCTGGCTGTCTTGTCATGCTTCGACCATGTATGGATAAGGTCGAAGCATTTCTCATGTTGAAGTGAAGTTCTTCTTCGAGGCTTGTTCAGAGTCGAGGCTTCGTCATCGAATAATCTTTGGGAGACTTGTTTGGGGATTGTATTGGCTTCGAGATATTCGAGTAGGCTTTGAAGTAGCCTTCGAGTGTTTGACTGGGGTAGAAGGTTGCGAGTAGGCTACTACATGTGCGAAGCCCTTTGCAACAAGCCTAGCTTTGCACTTTTGGACGACACCATCTGCATTGACTTTCATCTTGTAAACCCATTTTACCCCAATAACATCTTTGTTATTTGGTAGATCAACTAACTTCTAGGTGGAGTTTTTTTCAATCATGTTGATTTCTTCGGTCATAGCTTTTACCCAAATGTCAAACCGTGATGCCTCTTCAAAGCATCCTGGCTCCATAGCTGTAAAATTACAGCTTTCATATATATCTGCAAGAGACTTCATTTTATTCGGAGTTGATTCTGGAGAAGAGCTAGATGTTGATGACGAGGAAGAACTATATAATGGAGTTGATGGTCTTGTGTTTGGCGGTGTAGATTCATGTATAAACGGAGTTGCTGGTCCATAGTCTTCATGATGCTCCATTTCCACCTCTTGAGTTGTTTCTGAAATGTCTTCCTGAATATGCATCTTCTGTTCTTGCACCTTTTTATTACTCCAATCCCAAATTTCAAATTCAACAAACACAACATCTCTACTGATTATAAGCTTGTTAGTTTCAAGGTTATAAGCACGATAACCTTTAGATTTTGAACTATAACCAGTAAAGATACACAAATCAGATTTTGTATCTAACTTTTGACGCTTTTGGGAAGGAATGTGTACATAACATATGCATCCAAATACTTGAAAATGTCTTACCGAAGGCTTGTGAACTGGCCATGCTTCAATGGGTATTTTGTCGTGAAGCGCTCTTGTCGGACACCTATTAAGCAAATAAGCCAATGTAGATACAGCTTCTGCCCAAAATGAATTTGGAAGTTCTTTCTCCTTTAACATAGAGCAAGCCATCTCAACAATGGTTCTATTATTTTGCTCTGGGATGCCATTTTATTGAGGTGAGTATGCACAAGTTAGTTGTCGCTAGATTCCTTTATCTTCACAGTACGTCTCAAACTCGCTTGACATGTACTCGCCACCACGATCGCTTCTCAATGTCTTGATGTTTAGACCACTTTATCTTTTAACTTGAGCCTTGAAGATCTTGAAAATGGAGAGAGCTTCTGACTTTAGCTTGATGAAATAAGCCCATATCATTCTTGTAAAATCATCAACAAAAATGATAAAGTACAAGCTCTGACTAAGAGAAGGAGTTAACATTTTCCCACAAATATCAGTGTGGATCAACTGTAATGGCACCTTCGATTTCAATGCACTTTTATAAAAGGGGGCACGATGATGCTTTCCTAGTACACATCCCGAACATATGTCTTACCTCATTTCGATAGTAGGTAAACCATCCACCATCTTTTTCTGATTCAACAACTTCAAACCATGAAATTTTAAATGCCCAAACCTTCTATTCCGCAGCCAGCATTCACCTACTGTTTCGGCTTTCTATGCATTATCCAAGGGATAACGAAATTTCATAGGAAACTTTTGATTTTTTTCCATGTCAATTTTTCAATGACATGATTCTCATAATTTTGATCAAAAATGGTGCAAGAATCATTTTTGAAAAGTAGAGAATATCCATATTGAACAAGCTTTCCAACGCTTAACAAATTTGTATTCAAATCTGGAACCAATGAAACATCTTTTATGTACCTGGCTCCCCTCTTGGTTTGAACGGCTATTATTCCTTTTTCATTTACGTACACAATAGCTCCATTTCCCAATCTGATTTAGGATTTTACCGACTTGTTAATATTGGTAAAAATTTGATCATCCCCCGTCATGTGATTTGTACAACCACTATCTAGATACCATGTATCTTCATCTTGCACATCGGTGTTATGTTTCGCGAAAAATATATTTTCTTCAACATTTCCCTCGGTGTATTTGGCATCTTCTTGATTATGATTGCTCCTACAATCCTTCTATAAATGCCCATACTTCTTACAGTTAAAATACTGAGGTTTCTCCTTATTCCAGCACTCGCTTTCAGCATGTCCCACCTTCTTACAAAAGTTGCAAGTTATGTTTCTATTTTTTCCAGTGTACTTTTGTGAGTTTCTAGGATATCCTCCTTTCTTCATGTAGTTTGGCTTCTTTTCGGGTCCTGCTTGGAACTTCACATAAAAATTTTTGCCCACCACTTGAACGTTTTGTTTGAAAAGTAGTTTCTACTGGACATTTTTCATGCCTTGACATTCTCTGCTCACGAGAGTCTAAAGAACCCATTAACTCAACAAGAGATAAAGTTGATAGGTCTTTTTATTCTTCTATGGCAGTCACCAATGCATCAAACCATGATGGTAGGCTAATCAAAAGTTTTTGGACAACTTTCTCATCCGTAATAGCATTACCATAAAGTCTTATTTGATTAACTATCTTGGTAACTCAAGATAAGTAATCTTTTATTTTCTCTGTATCCTTCATTTTCAAGTTCTCGTACTCCCTCCAAAGAGTTTGTAACATGAGTGCAATCACTTTAGAAGAGCCTTTGAATTTATTTTGCAAGGCATCCCAAGCTTGCTTTACACTTTGTGATGAAATAATTCTTGAAAAAATAGTTTGAGATATACCTTGTTGAATGAAAAACAAAGCCTTTGCATCTTTCTTTTCTGTTTCCTTCAATAGCTCTAGTTGTGCCACCATGAGAGTTGTTAAATTGGCAAGAATTTTTATGCCACCTTCGACCATTTCCCATAATCCTTCAGACTGGAACAAAGTTTTCATCTTGATGCTCCAATAATCATAGTGCTCACCTTCAAAAACTAGAAACGATGGTTGAATCATGCCATTGTTTGAAGCCATTGATTTTACTTATTTTAGAAGTTTCCACAAACACCTTCAATCCTCGCTCTGACACCACTATAAGCTTATTAGCTTTTCTAAACACAAACAAGATAGAGAAGGATAGAAAGATGAGAGAATTCTTGATTAGAATTACTTGATTACAAACCCACACATACACCCCTTTATATAGTAGAGGTGAAGACTCAAAACATTAAATACAAAACTATTCATATTTGAAACTCACACCATTAATCTATCATTACATAAGTAACTCCCATTAACTAAGATGAAGAGTCTTACTTTTAATGTTCTCTTAATGTGCATTATTTCAACAGAGCCGTGGACAATAAATAAAAACCCGAGTGATGATCCTTGAGTATGCCATTTGAAGCCTATTGATATTATTGTGATTATAGCAGCAATCCCAAGAGAAATTAATAGTTTTGTCAATAATGAACTTGCAAGACTACTTATTTCAGTTTCTAAACATGCAACCACGTCACCTGCAACACTGTCCTGTCCGCCTGGAATATCTCCAGATATGGAAGCCTTGGAATTTTCAGCATCTTGAGAGGGGTAGCTTTTAACCCTATCCATCATGTCAATTAAAATAGAGTTAATTTATGTTATTTCCTATCTATAATAATATAATAAGAAGAAGAAAAAAAGCTCATTTTTTATTGGGTTTCAGCCGTCCATTTTTTAGATGTAAACAAATTTGGCCGAAAAAATGGGTCTGAGTCATCGGATATAAACATTTGTCCGAAAAATACATCTCAGCCGTTGATTACTCAAATCCATCTCGAGGTGCCTATTGATGATTTGAAGATCGAAAAACCAAACCAACATCAAAATTGCGTTCCTCTTCTTTCTCTCTTGTGTTCTAACCCCATCTCCCCAAAAGTTGTTTTGGATTCCTTTCGCTTCAATACTGGAAACCTAATCAACTCAGCACAATTAGGTTTTTATTTTCATCAAAATTACTCTCGACTTCGTTTTTGCTCCAATATTTCTTCTTAATTTTATTTCTACAAATTTTCCTGTTTCTGTTGTTGAATGAGGAATTCAATCTCTGTTGGCGATAGTTGTTAACAATGGTGGTCGAATTGGTGGTGGAGGAAGAGGGGGAAGATCTTATGGTAGAGATGGTGGAACTGGTTGGCAATTTTGAGTTTAAAGAATGCTTTGATTCTCGGCAATTACACTCGGTGAATCCTCGGAATGCTTCCCTTCCCTTCACTCTCTCTCTTTTTACCAAACACAGAAACCAGTTAAAGCAATTTGATAAAACTTAAGAAATCTCCGCTCCCCTATGTTCTCCCATGGATTCTTCTCTTTCTCCTCAACAACAGGGTTGATTAACTTCAGTCCATTTCACTATTAGACCTAAGAGTTTTATAAAATAAATATATGTTCTTGATTCTTGCAGGTCAAACATACGTTCAATTCATCTTCAATGTAACAAAATTTGCATCAATAGAGGGCCAAAATTACTTCATTGTTGGTGGGGGAACTGCTGTTTACCCATTGACATCAGTATTGTCAGAGCATTATTAGGTTTTAGTGCTCAAATGATGCGGTCACAGTCGAGAACGCCTGAATATTTTGTACCGATAAGGGTTCTTGACTTTAATATATGTCGATGCTTATGATTCACCTACAATAGAGGTCATCTTCTATGTCTGGTTGAAAGTTTGTTACTATTGTTAAAGTATTGTTTTCTTGTGGGGGAGAAATTCTTTGGAAGCCGTTATTGTAAAGGTAATTGTGTTATAGCTTAAATCTTAGCAGTTAACACGCTATGTATGTACTATTCCCAGAAAAACAAAACCCCAAATCTCTAACAGCCTAAAAACATAAGCCCGTCTATATACATTTTCTTTTTGGAGTTGCAGAGAGGTAAATTAGAAGCACCCTTTGCTATCACAAACCCTTAATCTCTAATTTCCTACAAAATATAGTGAAACTGATGTGGTGCATCCCTCATAGGATCACCTACCCACTGTGTGACTTATGTTTAATTAATGCTTTGTATTTTAGTTTTTAGCTTAAGCCCTGTTGGAGAAGTCTAATATAGGCTATTAGCAGTTTTCCAATTTAAATAGAAGTCTATTTCAATTAGAATTAGGGTTCTTAATTCTAACCCCCTTGTGTTCTATAAAAGGGGAGGTCTAGGTTACTTGTTTTTTAGTTAGCTAATACAGTTAATTTAGTCTTGTTCAAATCAAGGGTTCTAGTTAATAAAATTAGGGTTTTTCAAGAACCTAATTCCTTTTGTTAAACTGGTGTTCTTCTTGATTATTGGCTTCCGCGTAATCAGTTTACATCAGAAACTTTGTAATATTTTCTTCTAAGGGTTACAAACTATGAAACTCTTAATTTCTAATTGTACATAATAAGCACCTCTTGCTACAAAATCACAATCCCATAATCTGTAAAATCTTAAGATACCTAACTGTATCTATCCGACAATTATTTCTATGGGTTACAAATAAATCTCTCTTTCTAAGAAAAACCTAAGCCCCAAAATCTACTCATAACCACCTACTCCTATGATAAAATCACAATTCATAAACCCCTAATCTCTAAGACAAAGGAGGTGCTCATTAACTCCTTGATTAGCAAGAATATCTGTATGTTTTCTCAAATTTTAATAAAGAAGCTTGTTTAAGCACTTTCACACGGGCAATAGCATTCGATTCGCTTTTGGGGATAGAGTTCTTCAAATGCTTCTAGGGCTTGCTTTGTGTTGATTTTTATGATTTCGAATTTGGTATACTCCCTGCAAGTAAGTTCTCTCTCTCTCTCTCTCGCCCTCTCTCTCACTCGATCGGATTTTGTAATTTGTATTTAATTTGTACTGTGATAGCCTAATTCCTTAATGAGTAACATATTTTCACGGTTATTTGTTATTGTGGACTAAAAACTAATTTATTTTTTACAACTTAATTTAATTTGTGCATTCTGGTAATTCCAAATACTTTGATTTATTGATTTAGGTTTGGTGATATCAAAGTAGTATATGATTCTGCCGGTTGTATTATTCCATTCCAATTCTGAAAATAGTTGTTTCCCCAATAGTATTGTGGTAGAATTTCTAAATGCCGAGTTGGTAGCAATGGGAAGAAAAATGGTCCAGTACGTCAAGACACATGTTGAAGCACTTAGATTTTTTTGTATTTTGGTTTTTCTTGTTTAGGTTTTTGATTTATTTGTAAGGTGGGTATGCTTTACAGATTGTGATACCTAGTGCGAAAAATGGTGATTACTGTATCACTGTGGCAACTGAGGATGTTGAAGGTGGTGCAAATTATGGTATACATTTATTTAAAAAAGAGCAATCCAAGTAATGGCTAAGGTAGGGGAATCAGGAATTGTAATGTATAGTGCATTCTGAGGCGAGTGTAGAATTACTCTATTCGACCCCGAATTAAAAAAAAACTAAAATCTCCCTCTTTATCATCTTTTTCTCCCTTTTCTCTTAAATTATTGATAAAAAATACTATAATCCCTTGCTAAAGCATTCTTCTTGTAAGTAGCTTTGAAATCTCCCTCTTCCTAACCCTTTAATATGATTTGGTTTCATGGTTATGTTGTTGTTGCAGGGATAACCAAATCTGTCCAACTTTAGCTTCCCTATAAAGGTACGTAGCTCTTACTCTTTCTTTGATTTAGGGTTATTGGCTATGATTGCATATTTATTTTCTCTCTTTGATTTACTTTTATTTGTTTCATATCCAAACCCCAAAAAATCAAAAACTACAATATTGCACTCCTCTTTGATTTAGGTTTAAATCTTTAGAGTCTAGTTAAAATAAATGGCAGACCTGTTCTCTTATCCAAGATATGTTTATGGGCACCAAACCAACAGAGCTAATATCAATGGTTATAAAAGGAACAAGCGGTTAAAGATCAAGTAGCATGGAAATGCATAAACGATTAAACTATTGTATACAAATCCCCATCTCAAGAGCATAGCATTACACCATGACCCACACATATGATACAATCACAAATTATTATTTCTAACTTGAATTCCTTCTAGTTAGATATCTATGCTTTTCAACTGAAGATAGTTTTCTTCTGCTATCAGATGAAGTCTTTGGACCATCTTCCATAACCGAGACAATGTATGAAGGAGCGAATTATGTCGCATTTCCATTAATATGTATTAATGGTATTAAGTTACACATCTGAATTCTTTATTTTTACGATTCAGCTAAGTATCCAAGTCCATGATATTTTTGTTGTTTTAGCTTTGTCTTTATCTCTTACAACAACTATATACGCTTATGGGCAAACAAGTAGTGGAAAGGACTTATACAATGTGAGGAATAACGGAATAGGAAAGAGATTTTACAATAAGGATTTATGGATTGGAAATTTATATCGAGAATGTAAGGAACTTACTAAATCTAGATTCTGGTCGCAACCTTAAGCTTTTGGATGACCCAAAGGTATGGCCATGATATCTCTACCCAATTTCTTGAGAACCTTCATATATTTAATGATTTTCTATTTCTTAGTTGAAATAATTTTACTGATCTTATGACATTGTTGAGATATATAGTCTCACATTGGGTATTCAAACTTTGCACCTCAATAATATAAGATCTTGGGGCTACTCATCTCATTGCTAATTGGTTTTAAGATTGAACCTCAAATTCTAATATGGTATCAGAGCGAGGATTTCTTCAATGTGTCGAGCCTAACAGCCCACGTGCTACTCTACATCTGCCAAATATTCATCCACGTGCTGAGCTCAAAAAGTGTGCCACATGTAAGGGGGCGTATTGATATATAGTCCCACATTGGGTATTCAAGCCTTGCACCTCAATAATAGAAGATCCTGGGGCTACTCCTCTCCTAATTGGATTTAAGATGTGGAACCTCTAATTTGAATAGACATGCATAAGGGGACAGTGGTGGAGAAACTAGTACTGGAAGAAAGAGCAAAGGATTATAAACATTTGAGAAGCTTGACCAGTATTTGCGATGGTAAAATGACACTACCATTTTCTAAAGCAATGAATTTCCCCTTGGACTACTTTTTCTTCCTTCTATTGCTCTACTCTTAATAATTTCAAACAATAAGGGATCGTATAAAGAAAAAATAGTTACATGGTGCTTTTAGTACACATGTCTGTCTCAGTGTTGTAATACCCTGAGGTGTTGTTATGGATATGATTGTGTTTTGCTCTTTTTGTTAGAGAAAAAGGAAGAATGGTGATATGTGATAATCGACCCAATAAACTATTAATCGTAGTAAGTTATTTAGTAATCACAGTTTGCTAGAAATGCTTAGAAAATTGGGCAAATGATGATATGCATTTCCCAAAATTTGTTCAATATCTTTAAAGTTGTGCAAGTGAAGTGTAGTAATGCATTTTATAATTAGTTCAAACATATATCTATTAATTGAAAGCATATCTTGCAACTTAAAGGACATTAAATGACACTAGCTCGAGATCACACCAGATTATAAGGCCTAAAAGTTTAATAGTTTTTTTTTTTTTTTTGGTATATTTTTTATGTAGAATTCACTTTACTTGCAGACGATTGAGAGTAGTCTTCGAGAAAATAAGGTGTGTGAGATCCTTCGTCGCAAGTTTGGTAACTTTTTTTTTTTTCAAAGACGCTAGATACAAATTCCCACTTTATGATATCAATTTTATTATTAACATTGTTAAGAACTCAGTCGACCTTGTGGGGAGTGAAAGAGCATCACAGCAAAATGTTGATGGCGCTAGACATAGGGAAGGTTGCAACATTAATCTCAGTTTGATGACTTTGATAAGTGTTATCTGAAAACTGAGAATGTCTAAATAACATAATGCCCATAGTAAACATGTAATCATATCTCTAAATGAAAATCAATCCAAATTTTACTTGCCACTCGAATAAAAAGAAATAGAACGATGAGAAAAAAAATATTAGGCATTCACGACTTGCCTTTAAGAAGGACGATGACTGTAAATTAGAAGAAATTTGGAGGATGTCAAACAATGCTTTTCTGAAATCATGAATTGTATTCGCCAAAAGTTAAGTTATACTATAAATAATAGGAATTCAAAAAGAAAACCATCAACATATTTATTATAATAAGAAAAAAAGACCCATTTTTTTCTTGGGTTTTAGTTGTCCATTTTGGAGTTGCAAGCAAATTTTGTCGAAAAAATAAATCTACACCATTGGATCTCAACATTTATCTGAAAAAATGCATGCAAGCCGTTGATTACCTAATTCGATCTCAAGGTTGAGATTCCCTTCTCAAGCTTATTCTAAAAATCGCACGAACTAGTGGCTCCCCTTCCCCTTCTCCTCTACCATCCTAAACCCTATATCAAATTACAGTCAAAACTCAACTTTTGGTCCTCACTATCGATTGCTTAAGAAGATGTAACTATGTAAGGAAACAACTTAGAATTAATACTATTTTCGACTATTTTTACTCAAATTCTAACTAATTAATCTCTGGGTATTGTTAAAGATTGAATTTTTCATGATTTTCGATAATTTTTATGCATTGTAAATGAAGTTATTCCCTTAGTAGCAGTAAAAGTTTATTTTTCTGCTTTTTTTTTCATTTATTTTATAGCATTCTAAATTGGGTAAACAAGATTTTAGGAGAGATTGATACCCTCTTCAAGAAAAACATACTTGAATAAAGACCTTTGTGGAACTTGGGTAGAAAAACTCTTCTTCTGTAGGTTTATGCTCAATATGTTTGCCAAGAGGTCTGTGAGAAGATGGGAGTATTTTTTGTTTTTTGTTTTCTCTCTCTCTTGAGGGGATACATGTTATTTTATAAAGAAATCATTGCATAAATTTGCTTAAGGGGGTGTTTTTTATTTTTTTATTTTTTAATGATAGTAACTACTAATTGTTGGATGAGCGCTCAAGTGCTGTATGCCAAATTTTTTGAAGTGCTGAATAAGTTTTGGTGTTTTATTCTCTAAATTTGCTCTAAAATACCCGCATTATTTTAATTATAGATTTCATATGAATGACCCTTTTTGGTAAAAAAAATTGTATCATTTGCAGAAACAACTTTCTTCATTTTTAATTTTTCCCTCAAGACCATGGCTTTAACATGCTTCATAGGGATCCGTGGTACTCATTCTTTGTCTCTCTTTCCATCTTTCTCTTTACTAGTAAAAGAAATGGTGCATTCTTTTGCACCATGAAAGCCCCACAAACCAAAACTAATAAGCCCCAACACAACAATCCCCAGAAAAAAACTAATGAGAAAATTATTGGAAAATATGAAACAGTTATAGGCATAGCTGCATGGTGCCGTTACCTTTATGGATCGCCACAATCACCAAGGCCTTTTGTAGTTTCCCTTACCTTTATGGATCCCACTCTAAGTCCAATAATTGCCCTACCTTAATGGGACTTCCTTGTTATCTCCCAGTTATGAACTCGAAAGTCGTAGAGCTTGCTGTGAAACTTGGGCTTGCACTAAACACCAATTTGTCCAGAACACAAAGTTTGATAAGAAACAATATTTTTATCCTTATCAGCCAAAGGGCTATTAGATATCACAATTTGATATTCCAATCGTACAAGGGGGATTTATCGATGTTTATCTTTCCCTGGAGTTTGGTGGAGGCCACATGAAATTTAGGATAACGAGAGTTCATATGGAAGAAGATGCAGGAAAGTTACTTCACTCGAGAAATGGGGCACATGTAATAATTACTTTTTCTACCATTTCATTTTATCTCATTTTAAATATGTGGTTTCATCGAGAAAAATAATTTAGTTATCTTAGTTGACTTTGTGTATTTGCAATCTCTTAAAAGAAGATTTCTAAATATGAATTAGAGTACACGAATCGTGTATTGATAAAGATTTTCTCATTTTTCTCTCCTTGTGGTGGTCAAAGAAGGAAAATTGTTCTCATTTTCAGGATTATTTATAAGATATTGTGATGAGAAGTGAAGGTTTGAGATTGATGGCAGATAAAAAACAGGTCATTGGGGATTTTTTTTAAAAGATAAAGGAGTTAAAAATTGAAGTTTGTCGAGCATTATGTTAGAGTAAATTTATCATAGGGAGGATAACTATGTGTGACTTTTCAACTATTACATGTCAACGCTTTGCATAGAATATTTGGCTTTGCCTCTCGCTGTTGGAAAATCAGCGGTTTAGATAGGAAGAGATATGAGTGAAAAGACATACTGGAAAGAAAATTTAGAAGGCAGCCACCATTTATTATTTATGACTCTAGTGAGAAAAGAAGTGAGAGGAGGAAAGTTACACAGATAGACATGAAATTCAACAAGCATCAATTTGTATTTAATAATTTAGGATTGCTCTTATACTTTCATGACGTTTTTGTCCAAGTTTTTCTTTTATTTTTTGTCTTTCACGTTTGTCACTTGGTATTGTTTATTTGTTACTTCTTTGTTAAGGGATTGTTATTAGTTGTTTTGTTCAGGTTGATTTGAATAGGGTTAGGGTACCTTTGTTTGAAATTGTTTCTGAGCTGGATATGAGAATTGGCTTTGAGACTGCTGAGTATGCAGCTGAGATACAGAGACTTGTGTGATATTTTGGTAAGTAATGGCAATGTGCAGGAAGGCGCACTTCGTTGTGATGTCAATATTTCCATCAGACCTATCGGGCAGCTAAAATTCGATACAAAGGCAGGTTGTAATGAATAATTAAGCCTTGTACACTATATGTTATTTGCTAATCCACAACATGAAGTCATTAACATGTCTTTCTTAACCTAATCATGATACATATAGACTTATATAGGTAAAATTTCACTTTGTTTGTGATATGGTCCGATACGGCTCCATCTAGGCACTATATATGATGACCTAGAATCAATTAAGATATCTTATGAGCCATTATTTGGAGCTCCGCAAATTCTGCTCTAGATCGATCATTCTATTATATGGATTTTTTTCCTTTGGGTCCAATCAATCCAATACAGATGGATTGGTCGTACGAGGCACTTCCTGTATGAATTTCTTCAAGCCTGAACTACATATGCTATGTTGAAGTCATGTCTATAGTGATGTCTGGGCTAAGATTCTTTATCGTTTTTCCAACTTATATTCTATTTTTGCTTTGGGTCAATAAATGAATCTGATGGCTGCTGTGGACCTTCTTTTTTGTTGCTAGGCTGAAATAAAGAACAGGAACTCATTTTCATTCAAGTTCATAAAATCTACTGATAAGTTATGCTTTTATACCTATATAGATACTAATTTGATAGCCTTTTGTGGAATACTTAGAGAAAGATCACAATGAGGAAAAAGGAGGGGCTTGCCAACTATCGATATTTTCCAGAGCCAGACCTTCCTGAAGTGGTCATCACTGCAGATTATATAGATAACATTCATTCTACGTTATCGGAGCATCGTGAGATGAACCTCAACCAATGTTGCTCTACAATAATCTATGTTTGTGATAAGGGGTGCTCCGCAAGAATCCAATTAATTTCTACTCCCAATTTGGTTTACAATTTAAAACTCATGTTTATGAGGAGAGCTCAACACTTGGATTAATTTTTGTTGTGAATCTCAACATTGGTACTAAAATACATGTATTATATATATCAAGTTTAAATCAAACAAAACAAATCTTATTCAAAATGCACCAAGAATATAATAGATATCAATAAACATAGTACTAGATATAAATGGAACTTTATAACAAATAGGCAAACAACAGTTTTCTTCAAATCAAACCACCACTTCATTAAGTTCTCCCATAATCTCAAACCAATTCAATCTTACAAAAATGTTTGTTCATATAATCCATTTCCTTGTAATATTTATCCTCATCAAATAAATCATCAGTCAAAATTGTTGCAACATTGCATCTGCTCGGTATATTAGGCATCTCAATGGCTTCTCTTTTTCCACAAAAATCACCTTGGAAATACATAGAATATGAAATACATGACGACATTTGAGTTTGCATAAAGATCATACCTTGCTCATTTTATCAAAGCATAGACAACAACTTTTCTCTTCGCTAATGAACGTATCGACCACCATTAACCATAGTTTAAAATCAACATTTTCTCTTGATTTATATTATTCTTACGCACCTTCCGATCTAAAATCATTAACTTCCTTACATGAAAATAAAAAACAAAATATATTCGACGCAAATTTGTATTCAATAGAATCCTCCCTAGGTAAGTCCATATTTACCTACAACAACAACGATTCATACATTGGTTAATTAAGAGACAACGACATAAACAAAAAAGCATTTCCCAATGAAGTAGGCAATATTTATCTAGGCTCCGGTTTGGACCCATATACTTAAAGCCCCAAAAAAAACCCTACTATATTGAACTGGGTTTAGATGTTAGCTTGTTACTGCAATAGATAACCCAAGATGATAATACAAGATGATTATCCAAATTTTATTAGATTACAAAAAGTAGAAATGGCACTTCAATCTTGGGCAATGTGGGCACCTCAATCTTGGGCAAAGTAGAAAGTTCAGGCTTTGGGAGTGTTGGCACTTCAACATTGGGCAAAAGAGCTACTTTAGGCTTTAGGAGGGTATATGCACTTCAATCTTGGGCGAATGTTACAATTAAACTTAATTTATAAGTATACATACATAAAAATTGGTTAAATAACAACAAATACAATTTTATTAACAATGAAACCACCACCCATCAACGGCTATATATGATTTTAGCCAAACATTAATGTCCAACAACACAAGATTTGCATTGTTATCTAAATGATATAGGTGAAATTCTTTACATTTATAATTCTAAAAATAATTCAATGGGTCATTTGTTCACTTGGTTTCAGCCGTCCATTTTCAAGTTGCAAGCAAATTTGGTCGAAAAAACGAGTCTGAGTTGTCAGATTTAAATATTTATCTAAAAAAATCAATCCCAGCTGTTGATTTCCCAAGTCGATCTCAAGGGTCCTCGATTCAACTTAATATACCTCTTCCCATACCATATTATTTTTTCTATATAATCTTTTCTCTTTACAACCCTACTCTCGATCTCTCAATCTTTATTTTCTATATCTACAAAACAGTCTTCAATCTTTCTCTCTCTCTCTCTCTCTCTCTCTCTCTCTCTAACAGTTGTTGTTACTTGGATCGATCTAGCAGAAATAATTTCAATTTAAAGTGAAACCCTAAAAGAGTTGCAAACATTATTAAATTAAGAGCTGGGATTCAAATTTACAGAGCTCAATTTGGGAGTACTCAAATTGGGGGAAATCTCAAAACCAAGTAAACCTACATCATTTTATGACAGCAATGAAGATCAAAACTAATTAATTTAATTGCTATCGTTCCTCAAAAAGATGTCTTAGCTACTACAACAAATATGGGTTTTTACATCATTAAAAAAATGACGTAAAATGGATTTAAAATGAGGTCGAAGGCGATGACGTGGAAAGGTAGGGATTAACAACGTCATTAAATAAGTGATGGGGAAAGCTAGGTACTAACATCATTAAATAAGTGACGTACAAGGGGTTTCAAAAAATAACATTATTGATACCAAATTTCGGTGTCTGTCCGGCTAGTGTATCCTATTGACATTACTAAATAACGTCATTTTTTAATGATGTAGTTGAAATCTTTTAACGTAATATTAAAGTGACGTGGTAATGTTTTCATATATTAATAATGACATTTTTAAAATGACGTCAATACCATGAAAAATAGAATAAAAAAAATTAAAAATCAAATATTGCTCATTCCCTGCCACGCCCTCTCCTCTGCAGGATCACCACCACATTATACAAAAAGACAAAATATTTGGCTAAATTATATTACTTTCATTAAATACAATGTATTCGAACTCAATCACTTCATTAATTTGATTACAGAGCTAAATCACTGGTAAACTTATCCATCACCATATATAGACTATCTAGAGCTCCAGTATATCTTGGCTTACTTCTCGAAAGAACATGCATAATGTATTATCCCAGCAATTACTTGATAGATCTTCATCTCTACCCTTTAATAAATATGCAACTACTATATTAGAAATAACCTATTTATGACCATTTTTATTAAGTGACAAGATTTAGTAGGTTAATACTTAGATATTTGAAGGCAAATACTTGAACCTAAACCACTAAAACATACCTCTGATGTTATCAGGTCAGGCTCCATATATTTGAGCAAGTTATAAGCGAAGATCAATATAGCATTGGAACCTATCAATGCACATACAACTATTAATCTAGTAAACCCAAGAAATGTGGAAATATGACGAGTACTAGTATAGAGAAAGTACCCTAGTTATATTAAAATTTCATAGTATGAATATTTTCATACCTAACTTTAGAGCAACTCTACATACTAGTTGCTACCTATTGTTATCTAAGACTGCTTAGATAACATAAAGTGGTCACAAATTATTGATTATTTGTTCATACTTTGGTTGTTTAAGGCTCACATTATTTTCCTGTAGCATGGAGCTTCTTGGTCAATTCAATTTTTCTGGTTCCACTATGAGTTAGACTTTCAAATTCTCCTTATCCATATGACCTGCAAAAAAATAGAGACCATCAAACTTATCCAAATACTTTAAGCTAAAAAGGTTGTTACAATATTATTAAACTATAAGCCTTTACAACCTCTCATATTTATTCGACGTCAGCACAAACCCGTTCCAACATCACATTAAGGGATTCTCTGAGTTTTATGCTTAACCAAATCTCAATATAATTGGGTAATTGGTACTTCCATTTGTTGTTTGTTGAACTACAGAGCATCTAAAGTAGGCAAGAATAACAGCCAACATTGATGATCAAATATAAATACTCAAACTAATGATGGACTTGTAAACTTGCTTACCTGAATTGTCTTTCGAAATCACTAATTTTCTTCTCATCTTCTTCTTCGAGCAATCCTGATGCTTTTCTGCACTCCTATTTGCAGTTTAAAGATGCAACGATACTATAAGATCTTCAATTTGATGAAAGAAGCCTTTCATCTTGTCATAACAAGTTTAATTTTTATTATAAAAGAATCTTACTTAAAACTTACTTGCTAGAGGCCAACCCATTCAGAATGGTGCCCCAATGTTACATTTTACCATGGTTTTACTACGTGAAAAAGCACTAGTGGATCAAATGGTAGATTTTGTTATCTTCATAAGTTTTCTCAACCCGCTATAGACTCGAGATATCAGCTAGAGATCATCTTACACTGTGTATGAACAAAATATGAGAAGGTAATTTCGACTTACACCCAATAAATTCAAGAAAAAATTTACTTGTATCCAATAAATTGTAATAAAAAGCATACTTACTCACTACCAACCTTTTGCATAATATACAAATGGATTTAGACTTTAAATGGTTTGGTGCTAAATCTTTTGTTTAGGCACTTATTACTTGAAATCATCACTCAACACCCAATCATTTCAGGAACTTCTTATTTTGACTTCAAGATTACAGTAGTGCTTGTAAAGTCACTAACGCTACCAAATGGCAAGCCAAGAAAATTTACATTCCTTAGTACTCACTTCAGTTCTATACGTTTTAAAAAATATTTATTTAGACATCCGATACTTTTTAGCTAGGAAATACTTTCTGACTTGCATAGAATATAACACCCAACTGCTATCACCATGGGTTTTCTACTCTGGAGGGCTTTAAACATAGCAAATAATGCAATCTTTGCAAAAAATGATATAGTAATTGCTAATATCGTAGTTATGAAAGCTAACCCGTCTTAAGGCTGTTGCAGATTTCACAACGCTGAACTTTACGATTACAGAAAAATTTTAGCGATTGAATCTCAATGATCTTATCTTTGAAATCTTATTTAGTAACATGAGAAAGTTGAGGGGCATCTAAATCTAGATTGACATTTTAACCATAGAGAGAAAGTAGGAAAGCAGAGTACCTTTGATTGAAGCAGTGACAATGTACCATAAAGCAGTACTTGCAATTAAGATTTTCTAAAGGGAGAAAAAAAAGGCATTATGTACCATTTAATTAGATAAACGATATAAATAATAGAACCTGTAATTGGTTAATGCTACTAATAAAGGATGGAATAGGTTCCAACCCAGTTAATGACTTACTACTTATGTGTTGTATTTGATATATAAACTATGGTAGAAATAACTAATTAAGATCATTGCCTTTATGCCACTCGTAGTTGAACATATATACCGTCCAACATAAAACATGTAGTTTCATTAAAATGATAGAAACATATTTATATAGATCTTGCCTTAAGCTTTCGTAATTGATATGTGCATATGTATATATCGATGTGTAACTTTGTAGAACTAGCATATGAGTCTAAAAGGCCCAAGAAGAACGGCTACATTGGTTTGGTGGCCTTAAAAAAGTGATAGATCATATTCGTCTAAAAAGTAGTTAGGGCTTTAAAAAGAGCCCCATAGTGAGGGGAGTGAGCATTAGCCATTGGGTGTGTTGCAGGTATAGGTATCCGAAAAAGCATTAGGCTTTATTAGTTGTAGTTTGGAGGTGTGAGTTGAAAAAAGCATTGAAACCTTCTGGTGCCTTAGTTTTGACTTAGGCTTTTTGGTTCATCCCGGCTTTTAAAAGAGGGGCCTTTAAAAAGCATATAACCCATTCTGTAGCTCAGGATCCTTGCTTTTTTTTTCACTATGGCATTGACCTTGAGAGTTGAGGGTTTCTTTTTTGCTTTTAAAAAGACTTGCGTACGCTAAAGGATCCTTCACTTATTTTAAATGTAGGTAAGCGCCTTCGAAGTGCAAGCTGGTGTTAAGGATTCAAACGTCCTTGCGCTCCACTATGAAGATCATGCGACTTGGTGTTTAGGATTCCGGAGTCCTTGCGCTCTACTACACGAGTCCTTAACTACAAAAAAGCTCCGCTGGGGCTCTTTTTTTGTAACTCTTTCTTTTGAGTCCTAGCCTTCAAAGCAAATGGACTTTCAGAGGGAAGGGTTCATACCTGTGCATTTAAGACATATACCTATGGAACATTCAGAGGAAGGGCCTCATACCTTTACAACATCAGACACCTTCGCAATATCAGACACCTTTGCAATGGCGGATACCTTGTCAATATCAGGCACCGTACGCAAGTTCGCATTTAAAACAGATACCTTTGCAACGAATGAGTCATTCCGGCGTAGCTCAGCGGACCACTCGAAAGATCCTAGCAAAGATGCAAAAGAGGCGTAGGGTAGTTTCTTGCCCTATTTTTTCTATAGACAAATCCTTCACCATAGAAAAATCCTACAGTGTAATAAGAGTTTACTTACGTAAAAGTAATTTGTAGTTTGGACACCGTAATGTATATTTTTCCATCATCTTAAAATAGATGACGAAGCCTTTAGAGGTGTGGTTTAAAAAGCTAAAAAAAATAGAACATTAGCGTAGTGGAAGGTAGCTAAGGAAGTCTTTTGAGTATTGAAGAAAAGAGGGATTAAAGAGCCATTAGAGGTGGATAGTTGCTGCTAAACTACTTATCCATCATCAAAAACAAGTAGGATCCTTGAGTCGGAGGAGAATTAAGCAGATTGAGTTAGCGATAAATGCAAGATAAGGTAGCTTTCTAGGATCCTTAGGACCTCCTAGGTAGGATCCTAAACTACGAGCAAGAAAGCCGTGAGTTGGAAGATTAGAATGGGTTAAGTGTATTTTAGAGCTAATGCAGTTTAAAAGAGTAAGAAGAAGGAACAGATATCCTATGAATGATGGAAGAAAAAGGGTGTACAGGAGAAAAATGAGTCTACGGTGTGTGATAAGGGAAAGGTACTACGTGGATACCTTAGCGAAAGAAGGTAGAGTAGAGCTACTGCTACAAGAGTTGAGCAACCCTTCTAAAGCACGTAGGCCATTCTCTTTTTTCCTTGTCTGAGTTTACGCTCACTGAATCAAGGGGAAGAAGCAAGCAGAACACCTATAAAAGCGTATCCTTTTATCCCCCTACTATAGCTATAAACAGAAGCAAAATGCATTCTAACCCTTATTTAACTAACGGTGCTAGCTCTACCTCTAAAAGAGCTCTAATTTCTTCTAACTGTTAGGAGTTAGAACTGAGGTGGACACCGAAGCCAAAGGTAACCATAGGTGGAGTGTGCTTTAGAACGAATCCCCGCTATAGTAGACCAGTCTTTAAAAAGACAAGTCCACAGCCATCAGGAGTTAGGACTTAATTAAAATTATCACTTGAGACTAACCGATTTTGATTAATTTAGGTCTAAATCTATAGGTCCGAATTCCTTTGAATTAATAATCTAACCTTAATCTAGTTCAAATTGATTCGATTAACTAGTGTTAACAAAAAATTTGAAATTAACACAAGACCAAAGATTTTTAACCCTGTGGGAAATATTTATCAGGAGAAAAACACACAGGTCGCTGTCGAATCACCCGACAGCTAAACAATCCACTATTGAAATCAAATTACAAGTATTTCATTACTTACAGACTCGATAAGCACATCCCGTGGTTACCTCTCTTCTAATTAAGCTCCTTACAATCAATTTCACGTTCTCGCAATGCCCTTTGTTCTCGCAATGCCTTGCTTCAATCTCTCGTCGAAACTTTCAATCTTGAATCTCACAAGTTCTTTAAATTATGAATTGGGTTTGTGATTCAATGATTGATTTAAGTTTGAGTTGTTAGTTCTCTCTTAAGTCTCTCAAAGAAATCCCTCCTCTCTCTAAAATTTCAAGCCCTCAAAAAATAGGTTTTGGAAGAGGTTATGAAAAAGAAAAAAAATTGTCTTATATAGAAAAACTGAAAACCCAACCTCTGTTCGAATAGAACAATTATTATTCAAATAAATCAAAAATGTATTCAAACAAATAAATTCATGAGTCAATTTATTCGATTAGAGAAAGAGTCTATTCGAACAAAACAAGTATTATTCGAGCAAAGAAAAAATCTATTCGAATAAAGCAAGTTCTATTTGAACAAAAAAAATATATTCGAACAACTAAGTTCCCAGAAATGTTATCCGAATAAAGAAATAGTCTATTCGAATACATATTGTCCTAAGGGAAAATATTCGAATAGAACTAAATTTTATTTGAACAGAGCAAAAGCCTATTTGAATAGAGACATGTTTTTCTCAATTAAGACATATCAATTTCTTTTTATATTTTGTAAAATACTATGGGCTTGACATTTAGAGAAAAGAGGTACAAATATACGTACCTGTTCAGTGCCAGTCCAGATGTAGTCACTCCATGTACAATCTCTGACGTCGAGTAACCACGAGATAGTACTGACATCTAAACTAGACACGTTATGAAACAAGCTCTAAATATAGATGTTTCAATCTCCCTCTTTTGTTCATTTTGTGTCAAAAATAAAACTATAAAAATAAAAATACATCTCGATGGACTGACTTAATCACTGAAGATCCATACTCAAAGCTCCACTTTCATCTTATAGCCTATACTCTGAAATCCATGCACAGTAAACGAGATAAATCACGTAACTGTTCAAATAAAATAAGTGATCCAGAAAAACAAACATAACTTACCTGGCTTACCTGTCAGGATCATCTCTCCCCCTTTTTGGCACAGATGAACAAAGGGTAAATAACCAATAAAAGGATAAGCAAACCAATATTCTAATAAAATGTATAACATTCACTGAGTGAGTTAAACACAGAATAAATGATAAATATATACTAGTAACTGTCAGAGCAAATATGGTAAAGAGATAGACCATTAGGATACTAAAAATGTCAAAATCAATGCCCCAAAATAATATGCATCTCCCCCTCAAAATAATGGTAACCCCCTTAAAATGAAACTAAAGGAAAACACATACAGGGAGTGTCTTTGAAATAAAACAAGCAAAAGAAGACAACACTCCCCCTAAACACAAGACATGATAGAAAGATAACAAATCTAAAATATTCTATAAAGACCAAGATAATGCCCATGTGTTATAAAACAATCACTAAATAAATTACTTGGTGTGTGTGTGTTTATAGTCAAATAGATACCCAGTTTTCAGCATATTACTCAGCAACAGTTAGAATACTATATTGGAAAGTTGTTTTAGCTTAGGACTCACCAGGGTGGTTACTCAAAAATTACTGAGAATTGACTAGCAAACACTCTGTGTGAAATATGAATATGAGTATGTGAATAGAAAAATTAATATTTCATCAAATAAAGTGCGCACTATAAATTGAAAGATCTCATGGACAGGAAATCAATTGTTATAGATGGTGTCAAGTTAACTAACATAGAATCTCTGTCTCTCATCTCCACTAAACTGATTATGCTAAACTCAAGATCAAATAGGTCTTGAAAAGATTATAATGTAGGCAAGGGATGGGATATGACAGAGTAGGTGTTTTACAGGCATTCTGTGACTATAGTTTATACTTTCTCCCCCTCTTTTTTCAAATCGATTTCACCTCTCGTCCTTCTTTCACTTCAAATGTGAAAGTAATGCAGCTTTTCTTCTTCTTCTACTCTTTTTATTGAGTACATATTGAATAAAATATTTTTATTTTTTATTTTTCTTCATTTTGAGTTTACCTCTTTTATTATTTTCATGCAACAAGTACATATAAAATATGATGTACCATAAAATCATTGGAAAAACCCTTTTCTTATATCCATCTCCACCACTAAAGCTGCATAGTTACTCTCCATAAATTTTTTTACTGAAAAGTCTCAGAATAAACGGGTAAACTAATAAAGGATTTGGGTAGAAAAACAAATGGCATATTTTAAGGCACAAGGAACTGCAAGCGAAAAAAATTTGTGGGTAAGCACAGACGAAGGCCAAAAAGGTGTAACAATAAAAAGCCTATTTTCATATCTTCGGTCTCACATAGTATCTTTTTCGCCTCGAATCAAGTATAAGGAATGTTCAATTAGACTAACTTGAACTTGAAGTTCCCGTCGCCAATTGGTTATAAAAAAATAAGATCAGAAAATGATGCTGAATCTGGAAAGAATTTTTGCAATAACACTCGAAGATTGTAAAAGGGCTAGATCCTCACATAACATTAGGTACGAAGTCTCTGCAGCTATCCTCACGTGGTTTTAATTGCGATGAGCTTTTAGTTTAAACAATATAATCAATGACTATCGTGATATGTGATTTTACCAAATAATTATCTCATAAATGAATATAATACAAAGCAAGGTCCAAGTTTAGCAAGAATATTACACATACAAAAGCTCCTAAAGTGCAAAGTGCAAAGTCCAAAGTGCAAATAAAATCAAAACAGTACCCTACTGTCCTAAAAAAAAATAAAAACAAAAACCATATCAAACTGGGACAGGGTAAGAAACGTACCTAATCAATGGAGCATACTGATAACCCGTCTCAGTTGATATTTATTACCTTATCAAGGCCACATTGCACCTTATATGTGGTGCCAAATCAGTCTTTCGTAGCCAAATGCTTCAAAAAATCCTTTAAGCTGAGGTTTCCTGTGCAAACCATCTAGACACACTCGCATTTTTTACATTAGTAGAGATCACATTAGACTTATATCTTTGCCCATTCGAAAGGAGAGCATATGGTTGATAGGATCCAACAAATCTACAATAAGATGCAATACCCCTTTTGACCACATATTCCACAATAATAAATCTGAGAGTAAGCGAACCTTTTGACTTAATTACGAGTTGAGGATATCATATTATGTTTGGGAAACAATGTAGTAGCAGTTGCTTTCATAAATTTTGTGACTTGAGGAGTCTTGGCATTAGAGAGATGTTCCTCATATCCAAGACCTCTTTTGTCAGCATCCGTCTTTCTCATAGATAACATCTTATTAATGTTTTTAGCTCCATGATAGAATTTCTCAAGTTTCTAGTGAGATAAACCTACATCAAGCTTGACCGAATAAAGTTTGTCCAAAGTCGAATTCATTTTCTCCTTCGCATCATGAACTCATTTTTCTAAAATTACAACCTTGTCATGAAGGCATTGTTTCTCATCTTCAAGCATTTTAATCTCTTGACTTGAATTCTCAATTTTTTCTTGAAGTTCACGCGTAAGTATATTAACTGTCTTTCAAGACTATATTAAGTTTACCAACTTTAATAGACTTCACAAAATTCTGAGCATACAAGTCTTCAAGATTCAGGTCCTCAAACTCATTTTGTTCATGATTACTCTGATTTTCACTAAAATTTTCAAGTTCAAAAGCATCAGAGTTATCATTGCCACTATTAAAAAAACATGATATGCACAATATTGTCTGTTATCAACTACTTGGGAATTACTCACATTACTATCATTCGCATCATCATTGTCATCCTAAGTAACACTGATATTCATAGCTTTGTGATTGATTCCAGATTTCTTATTATGACAACTATGAGAATAATGACCAAACTTGTGACACTTATAATATTCAACTTGGCTCAGGTCAGTGTCAAGGTTGGTCTGCCGATTATTCGATTTAAGTTGATCATAAGTTCGCGACTTGTATTTCACTAATTGCCCTTGTTTTTGAAATTTACTATTTTTTACAAGGTTTTTAAGCTGATTGCTTATAGAGGCAATCTGTAAATCCATATCAGACCCATCATCATTACCTAAATCAGATGAGTTATCAGCTTCTTTGGTACCCTTAGAAAAAGAAGAATAAGATAAAGATTTAAAATAAATATTCTTGTTCTTCTCAAGGTTTTCCATTTTTATCTCGAGTTTAAAAGTTCACAATTTTCTAGCTAATGTATCTTGTTTCATTTTCTTAAGATCCTAAGCTTCCTCAATAGCATCACATATGGATCTAAAGCTCTTAGGAAGAGATCTTAGAACTTTGTGAACAATTTGAACATCTGAGTAAGTTGCAACTAATACGGCTCTAGTGTTGACAATGTCACTTAGTCTCACATAGAACTCATCAAAGGGTTCATTCTCATCCATTCGAATATTCTCAAATTGAGAGGTGAACATTTACAATTTTCTTTCCTTAACTGTATCATCACTTTCGTGAGTTTGAACTAATATGTCCCAAGCTTTTTTTGAAGTGGTACAAGCAGATATGTGTCAAAACTTACTTGAGCTTACAACCATAAAAATAGCATTGCGACCCTTATTACTATAACCAACAACTTCTTTTTCATTCTTAGACCATTGATTCTTAGGCTTAAGGACCTCTTCAGATTTATCACCTACTCCTTTCATCATGGTAGGGTACGTCAATCCATCCTCGATTACAATCCAGACATCTTCTTCGAGTGATTGTAAGAATGCAACCATTCAGACCTTCCAATAGGGATAGTTTTTGCCATTGAAGAGGGGCGGACAATTTATAGGACCTCCAAATCTTTTGAAATCTATTATTCTCAACCAATCAATTTAGGATCCACGCTCAGGTTGTTAATCCTCAAAGGGTGACCACTCTGATACCAATTGAAATAAAATTATCACTTAAGATTAACCGATTTCGATTAATTTAGGTCTAAATCTATAGGTCCGAATTCCTTTAAATTAATGTTATAATCTTAGCCTAGTTCAAATTAATTTGATTAACTAGTGTTAAGAAGAAATTAGAAATTAAACACAAGACCAAATATTTTTAACCCTGTAGAAAACCTTTCTCAGGAAAAAAATCCATAGGTCGCTGTCAAATCACCCGACAACTAAACAATCTAGTATTGAAATCAAATTTCAAGTATTCAATTACTTAAAAAATTGATAAGCACATCCCATGGTTACCTCTCTTCCAATTGAACTCCTCACAATCAATTCCATGTTTTTGTAATGGTTTTCGTTCTTGCAACTCCTTGCTTTAATCTCTCGTCGATGCTTTCAATCTTGAATCTCATAAGTTCTTAAAATCAGGAATTGGGCTTTTGATTCAATGATTGATTCAAGTTTGAGTTATTAGTTCTCTCTTGAATCTCTCAAAGAAATCTCTCATCTTTCAAAAGTTCAAGCCCTCAAAAAATAGGTTTTGGAAGAGGTGAATTAAGAAAAAAGAAAAATTGTCTTATATAGAAAAACTGGAAACCCGGTCTCAGTTCGAATAGAAACAAAGTCTATTCGAATAGAACAATTATTATTCGAATACATCAAAAATACATTCAAACAAATAAAGTTTTGAGTTAATTTGTTCAAATAGAGAAAGAGTCTATTCGAACAAAATAAGTTTTATTCGAACAGAGAAAAAATATATTCGATCAAAACAAGTTTTATTCGAATAGAGAAAAATCTAATAGAACAACTAAGTTCCCAGAAAATTTATTCGAATAAAGAAGTTGTCTATTCGAATGCATATTATCCTGAGGGAAAATATTCGAATATAACTAAATTTTATTCGAACAAAGTCTTTATTCGAACAGAGCAAAAGCTTGTTCGAATAGAGACCTATTTTTCTCAATTAAGACATATCTGTTTCTTTTCATATTCTATAAAATACTACGGGCTTGACATTTAGAGCAAAGAGGTACAAACCTACGTACATGTTCAGTGTCAGTTCAGCTGTAGTCGCTCCATGTGCAATCTCTGATGTCGAGTAACCACGAGATAGTGATGGCATCTAAACTAAACACGGAATGAAATAAACTCCAAATATGGATGTTTTAAGAACTTGTTACTTTAAAAAGTGGTAGTTATATAGTTTAGAGGTGAGTAAAGAGTTAAAGAATTAGGAGATCTTGTTAAAGCTATCAGGCAACGTAAAACCCATCCGATTAGGCAATGTAGAACCCTCCCCCCCCTATGCCTACTTAATACAGAAAAAGAAGTCTTGAAATCTTTTTTGGCTTAACCGGCTTCCTCTGGTTCCTGGCTCCAGCACACACCTCTCTCTAGCTATACACATAGAGTTTCAACTAACACTTTTCCGCCAAGAGCTTCATTATACGCAAGTTCACCTAGCGCAACAGTGGTCTAGTCAGTGCTTAATTGCCTGCCTATCTTTTGGTCCAGTACTTCCTATCTTCTATGCAGCAACCTCTTTATCTGTATCATTTTTTTTCTAGATCACACCCATCTTTTGAATCTTCACTTCACAGTCTATCGCTATCTCTGAGCGGTGCCTCTGGCTTCTTGCTCTTTTGAATTTATCTATATCTACGAGACAGTAAGACATCCCAAATTTAAAGGTTTCCTAGGAACAAAACTACTATAGCTCCTATACGGCTCTAACTACTTTAACTCCTTTTAAAGCCTTACTATTTTTAAAAAGACGCATTGGGTTTCAAAACTACTTTTGCAGGATTTCTTGCTTTTTTGGAGCTAGGATCCATCAGCCAAGAATGACCAAGCGTTGAGTTCTTTCCTCTGCCCTCTCTTTGGTATTTTTTTTGTTGCACTTGCATACGCAGCAAGAAATAAAGAATCCTGATATAGGTGAAGCTGCACTTATGCTACTCCTCCTTCCAGGCCAAAGTCGCAGCTGGTTACAGGGCCAAAACATAAACACGCACCGCGCCATCCGAATCTTCAAGAGAAAGAAGAAATGCACAGCCTTTTCTTTATATACGAATGCTAACAAATATAGAGTTCTAGTTATGCACAAATAGCTGGAGGCACAACAGGTCTTGGTAGACAGACGAGCTCTTTTAAACACACCGCTTCTAAAGCACAACTACTCTTTTGTTCAAATTGCCTTGCTATTCTGGTCTTCCAAAAAAAGAGCATCGGAAAGCAAAACTCATTTTAAAGCCTTCATGACGGATAGAGTTCTAGTTATGCAGGGAGGCAAGAAAAAGGCTAGCATAGGTTTATAGTGGATCCAATATCGGTGGATAAGTACCTGACAAAATTTGGCCTCATTATTCTGACACCTAAGTACCTTTGATGGTACTGAGAGAGACCATGAAATAATCCAAGACAGTCAAAAGGTGCCAGAAGTGAAGAGACATATTCATAAAATCCAAAATGGCACCCCAAAAGAAAGAAAGCTTTGATAAAATGTTCCTATGTCAAGTTCTTTTACCCTGAGAAAATAAATCACTTCCCTACATATTTATACTCTTCTCCCATCTTCAATCTGTCTTCTACAGAAGGGCTGAACCAAGAATCACCCATAAGCGAACAACGACCTTGGCATGTTAATCACCAATGATACCTTGTAGATGGTATCTCTAACCTCCCAATTATACAGATGCCATATGAAGTACAGATTTCACTAAAATGTGCTACCTTCTTTGGCAATCAATTACGCGACTCCACACAGTTTCTATTAATTTGGCAAAAAAACCTATGATACACCTTTGCGTCCCCACACAAAAATGTTTGTTCAGAAGGATATCCTCTAACTAGATCCCACCTCAAGAATGACAAGTTCCCTGAATGGGACCTCAGTATAGTTAATAGTCTGACCATTATCACCCTTGTACATATTCCTCAAAATTTTATACTTAGCAAAAGAATGTCCAAATCCCAATCTCACCAATCAAACTCTTCAAATTAATCTGATATTACGCAAGAACACCCTTTATTAGATCCTCAACATTAAGGTTTCCCAAGATCGCCAACTCCTTCACTAACCAATCTTTGGTGGTGTCGTATTAGGTTTGGTTGTTTCGGTTACAGAAAAAGTAGAGTTTGGTTGTCGTGATGATAGAAAGATACACAAAGTTGTATCTCTCAAACCCCTAAGATCGACCATGACCTAAACCTAGCTTTCCCATCAACATATCATCAAAACAACATCGTTTCTAAATTTATTGCTAATCACATCAATGAATGCCACAACCCCACTATATCATCTGTTTTGATGTCAGCTTCGGAACTACTTAGGAGAAAGGGCCTGAAATTTTTTATGTCACTTGACCCTTGAACAAGATGTTTCGAGACTACAAGAGTAGTTAAAAGCCGAAAGAGATCTTCGAGAAACATTGAAGGTTGATCACAAATGCCTTGGTTTGAAAATGTGCAGCTCTTGTATGGATCTAAAACAGCAACAAAGCTAGAGGAGATTTCTTTGGCTGTAATAGATGCAACCAAGTTAAAGCAGAAGGTTGCCGAACCCCGTTATCAATTAAACCAGCAAAGCAAAATAACCCTTTGCAAAATGTTAAGAAATCCAAAAGGCACCAATCAAAGAGACCCATTGAGAAAAAGACAAATTACAAATAGAGATACAGTTAAGAATCACAGTGCAAGAGATTACTCGATCAATATGAAACTGTCTCAATGCTCTTTCCTCCTTAAGAAATATTGCATAAACTGAAAAATCGTATAAACTAGAAATCGTATAAACTATTAAATAATAAATTGTTCCATGAAATAAAAATCAATATTTCCAAACATAATCAACTACTTAATTTTTGCAATCCCAATACATCTTAGAAATAATAAACACCAAGAATAGTGAGGATTTAGGGTTCACATCCATATATGGAGGAAAAAATCTACCAAATGTGGATGAATCTAAACCAAATCAAAACCCCTTTCATCATTCCTAATCTATAGAAGTATAACTACTGATTTAGCAAAAGAATTAAACAAATTCTTTGATTAGCAAAATCAAAATTAGAGAATTTCTTACCTGCTTCAATGGTTAATCTTATGTAAATTTGGACTGTATATTCCTTAATAAAATCCATGGAGGAGTAGCTGTGGGGCTGTGAAGAAGGATTTCATCGTAAGTTAGGGTTGGATTTTGCCTCACAAAAATTTATACTTCGGCGACAGAGATTTTCTTCTACTAGAGATTCATCATTATAAAACTTCCTCTTAATTTCTAATTTTGCACCTCCTAAATCTCCTCTCTTGCACTGGGATGATTCTCATCGTGATCCCATAAAGTTCTCACTTTCAATTGTACCCAAAGTTTTACTTCCCGCGAGCTCTCTCGTATTTCTCTCAAATTTTATAAATAAATGCAATGTCATTTAATTAAATAACGTGCGTAGTAGTGAATAAACACTTTTCTTTTACGTCATTTGCAAAAATAACGTAACTTTCAATGGAAAATAAGCAATAACGTGAGTTTGCAGTAGAATGACTTAAATGCATTAATGAACTTGTTAAGTTATGGATAGAAACGGAAAATATAAGTATCAAAGTCATTATTCAAAAAAATGACATTGATTAGATGACCTTGTAGCCCTTATTTGTTGTATAACTATAATCAAAATTCATATCTATCTAAACATCTTTCCTCACTTCGAGACTTGCTTTGCTAAATCTTGAGACAGCTAAAGATTTGTGTGAGTAAGAACTCCGATGGCTCAAGTTTTGGATGATGTAGAGGTTTTCCCTCAGAAGAAAAAACTCTTACCTGAAGAAGGAAATTAACCCGAAACAAACTACTCTCCAAATGAAACAAAAAGAAGCTAAATTGATTAAGGCCATTGGGGCAAAAGCTCTGTATGAAGCTAGTGTGAGAACTAATGCTCTTGTTGACAATGGTGTCAGTGAAACTTGTGATGAAATTGCTCCTTAAGTTGTTCACATCAATAGGGTTTCTGTATTTAGTTTGAATAATGCTCAAATTGATGAGGTTAACAATTTTGAAACTAAATTGAATGATGCTCAAATTGAGAAAGTTAACAACTCAATCCCTAATTGAAATTTTAGAAAAAATCAACTTTTTTATGAGAACTGTTTGAACAAATGTCCAAGCAAAAATTTAACTGCAATGGAGGTAGATGTTTGTGAATTAAGCGAAGATGATTATAGATCAAAGGTTATAGCTGGGGGCGATGTTATAATCAAATTGGATTTTGATTTAGCTGGTGATGGCCTTAAATCAAGTGGTGATGGTACTTCTATAGGTAATGCTTCAGCATTGCAGGGTTCAACCTGGGCTTCTCTTCTAGGTTCTCCCTCAAGCAAAAAAGATATAACAAAACTCAATTTTACTCCTCTTAAGATAATTAATGGTATTTTTGTGGTTTCTTTCATGGCTAAAGAGTTTATAGAAAGTATTAAAGAGTTTGATGCTTATTTAGCTGGAAATTTTGTGGGGAAAAGACTAGATTACATCTTTATTAGGGATACCTTGTGTAAGACTTGGAAATTGAAAGGGTCAATTGACGTTACTCTCTAAAACAATAACATCTTTTTCTTCAAATTCTCTTCGAGTGAAGACTGAGAAAGAATCTAGAAATAGGATCTCAGTTTAATGCTATCAATTTTTTTATCATTGGAGGCCATTCATTGAGATCGAAGAATCTAAATTGAAGACTATCCCCATTTGGGTTAATCTCAAGAAAGTTCCTTCCCACTTATGGACCCCTCATGGAATTGGCAAGATTGCTAGCTTCATTAACACGCCTTTGTTCCTTGATAAAGTGACCGAAGATAGGACTAGAACATTATTTGCCAGAGTTTGTGTGGAAATTGATATTGACAAGAATCTTCCAAGTATATTCCCTATTATTACGAGGGGATTAGAAAATCCAATGTTGAGGTAGAGTATAATTAGATTCCAACAAAGTGTAGTGAGTGCAAAGTCTTTGGACAGTTGTAATGGCATATTTTCCAGAAGGATAATCTTTGCCAATATTTTTTGTAAGGATGGTTCAATAACAAGCTAAGACAAATAAGATTTTACTTGAAAACTCAGTAAAAGGTGAGAAAAACTACGACCTCGAGGAGGATTTTGATGTAAAATCTAATAGGTTGCTAGTTATTACAAGTTATGGGATAATAGTAAAGTAAGGAAGGATGAATAGTAAAGTTACAGATCTTAATAATTTATTCTCTGCCTGTATTTATAGTACATACAGGCAGTTTACAAAAAGAAAAATGGTTTCCTATTCTTGGGGTAGTCGGCAAACTTCGCAGATCTCTAAGAGCTCTTTCTTGACCAGGTACAATGGCTACTTTTAGTAGGTCGAGGACTTATAGTATCTTCAACTATGCAGTGCTGACTATCTTCAACTATGCTATGCTGGCTTACCCTGGTCAAAGTATCTTCAACTATGCTACTACAATCGCCCCATTCTCGAAAAAAATATTTATGGTTGTATCTAGAAGAAAGTGGAATCTGAAGGGTTTGCCAAATGTCTGAGAAAGTCTGCATATTGTCATTTCCTAGGTCAAAGTGAAGTGAACTAGGTCATGTTTTTCCCGATGAGCAATTAATGTGGAACATTGGATTTGGAAAAGGTAGGTGAAGTATAAATAGGTGGTCTAAAGAAGAATTGAATTGTGGTTTATTTGGAAAGATGACGCCCCAAGTGTGGTGTAGCAAGTGGCCTGAGGACGAAGACGATTACCGTGATGATCAAACAGAGGTAAAGTATTTCTGTAAGTCCATGTTTTGATGAAAAGTATTTATGGTTGTATCTAGAAGAAAGTGGAATCTGAAGGGTTTGCCAAATGTCTGAGAAAGTCTGCATATTGTCATTTCCAAGGTCAAAGTGAAGTGAACTAGGTCATGTTTTTCCCGATGAGCAATTAATGTGGAACATTGGATTTGGCAAAGGTAGGTGAAGTATAAATAGGTGGTCTAAAGAAGAATTGAATTGTGGTTTATTTGGAAAGATGGCGCCCCAAGTGCGGTGTAGCAAGTGGCCTGAGGAGGAAGACGATTGCCGTGATGATCAAACAAAGGTAAAGTATTTTTGTAAGTCCATGTTTTGTGATTTTGTATTAGTTTCCATCATGGTGGGGGGATTTGGGGGAGGTAGAGTTAGAGAATGTTTTCACATGGGGTATTCATTGGGGTTGCTGTCAGTTACTTTTGCCAAAGGTATTGAAGTTCATCAATTTTTTGGAGAAGAGGCTACAGCCCATAGTGAAGATGATGATGTGAAGGCTGGTTGGGCGTCCTGGGATCTTTTCAATCTCTATGACCTTCTTACAATTTTTTGCTGCTGTTCTTCTACAAAAGTAGCTCTGTTTAGAAGATCTCTGACCTGAGTTTCTTAAGTATCTTAAGATATTGTTGCCCTTATTGCCAGAGCTAATATCAGATTCTTGTGATAAGAAGTAATAATGTCAGATTCCGGTAAAAAGAAGTAATAATGTTAGATTCTTGTAAAAAGATAAACAGAGCAATTAACCCTTCAACTCGAATTAAAGATAGAATTGTAACTAGATGTAATATAATCAAAGGAGTAACTCGACGAATGCAAAATGTACTAGTTAGTTCATTTAATAAACTTTTTTTTTCGACTTCTTATGCTGTTTAAGTATTGAAAATAGACAAAGTGATCGAATTAGTATGATGTCGAAGTAAGATATGTTAAATGTGTGTTTGTCAAGTATAATATGTCTCAAAGTATAGTTGACTGTGTGGGGCCAAGAATAGATTTTGAGGTTGACTGATTTGACCGTTGAAATTGTGAAGTTCCAAGGATAAATAATTATTGATTGTATTGACTTGGAGTTTGTTGGACTATAAGTATCTCGTGTTTGAAGTGATCCTTAGGGTTTGTCACTAAAATAATCTCTTGGAATTGAGATTTCGTGCATGTGGAGATGACGAAGACTAGGTCTCAGGTACGGAATGAAGTATCCAGCCGCGTTCAGGCGAAGTACTGGGAATTGCATAAATGATACTTCAAAAATTGGTACATTAATTATCAGATGGAAGAACCACTTGAGCTAAATTATGAAGGGATGAGCGAGGCAGAGGTGAAAGATGCTGAAGAGGATTTTCAGTCTTGCTACCAACTTAAATTTTGGAGTCCTCCGGAATGTGTGAGTAATATGTATACTCGTGCAAAAATGCTGATTAGGAAAGAAGATGCTGCTGCGATTAGGCGTATTTAAATTTTATTTGCTGTAGAAGTAGTCAAATGTTAAGATCAAATAATTTTGTATTGTGAAATGAGAATAAATTTGTTTGTCAGAGTATAGTTGTTGATATTTAGGAATGCAAAATTGTAGCCGAATATATTTTAGACTTGGCAAATTGTTGGAATGTAGTAATACAATGTGCATGTTGGTATTTGTAATGTCGAATGAAAATTTAAAATTTGAACTGAGTGCTGAAGATCTTCTAGTAAAAATGTAAATAAAGTAAATGTGTGGAGGTAATAAGAGGATTGAAATATGGGAAGGTATATTCTAGTAGGTCAAATTTTGAAGTATAAGGAAAAGGATGTACAACATCTTCGTACTTCGTGACAAGATAGGCTGTGCTTTGTTAAGTATGAATATGTCGGAAGAAGTTCTTCGAGATATGGAAGGGTTGGAGCAACAGTATAGGGGATTGTTGGTTCTGAGAAGACAAAGAGTCAAATACTTCGAGGAAAGACGTGTAAAGTGTTATGCTCAATTATTTGAACGGTCGTTAAGTGGTACAATGAACAGTCGCATAGGGTCTATAAATAGTTTTGAGGTGGGCGACTATTTATATTTTGAAAACTTTGAAAAAATTATTTCTAGTGCGAACTCTTTGTGCTCGCCATTATAATCATTGTCAACAATTGGGAAGTAGGAGATAAGTATTTTGATTGAGAGAACAAAGTGGGCAAAATAGAGGGATACCGAAGTAGCGCGTATTCAAGGTTAGTAATTTTGTTATTTGTGTGTGATGTTTGATTAATCTTTATAAATACGTGTAGATGTAGATATGATAAATATAATGGTAGAAGGAATTTATAGGAGGCAGGATGGATTGTAAGTAATTGAAGATTTGACTGTATTAGGGTTTGATCATATAAGTCATAATAGAGATTGTTCAAGGGTGTTATTTCGGTGGCAATGTAGTCGTTATGGGTTTTAAGGGTGCTGAAGAGAGAGAGGGTTGTGATTAATGGGTGGCGAGGAGTGGTGATAAGGATTGGTGGGTGTCGCGGTGAGCACTGTGCAAATGTAGAGAAGTTGTTGGGATTTTTGCAAGATTGTCGGAAATGGAGTTTTGGATTTGGTGTTATGTGGCCGGATTTTACTCCAAAGAAGGTATATTTTCGAATCATTTGAATTGGATTGTTTTTGGTGGGAAATAGGTAAAGTGTAGTCGGGAACTATAAGGTTCCTGAACTTCAACAAAAGGATATGTTGGTACAATAATCGATGATAAAACTTAGAAGAAAAAAAATAATGGTAAATTATATCGAGAAATGAATGTAGTAACTGTGTTCGGGTAGTAATGATATTTATCAAATAGTAATGATAATAATGAGAGAATAATGTGTTGGAGTGTAAACTCGACAACTATATGTAGATGAATACATGAACGTATATAATGTATCAGATATGATGGATACTAATTGTGGTAAAAAATGGAATCTGATTTTCAGGTTCTTAAAAATGGTTGAACCAATTTAAATCGATGATAAAGATATATACAGGAGCCTTTAAGAAGTATAGACCCTGATGATCGATGTAACTACATGTGTGCAATAGTAAGGTGGTAGGTATAGGGTAGGGTCGAGTAGTATAGACATAGCTAGTGTTGACCACTTTAGAGTGGCACCTAGGATTGTCAAAATTTTGATAAGAAGGCTGCCGAGATAAATGCGAATCATGAGCCACAGTCTAGTGATCGAGAAGATAGTGGGGGTGGGGAGGAAGATGTAGAGGAGGGTAAGGAGGCAAGTTACGGAGAGGGTCTAAAAATGAATGAGATGCTGAGTTTCAAGAAGAAGTATGGCATTCCTGAAGATATTAAGTTAGAGGAGTATCAATATGATATGATCGACCAGGAAGTACCGTTGGGCGGGATTCCCGTGCATTGAGAATAAATTAAGAAGTGGTTGAAGCTTCCTCTTGGATCTGACAAGAAGATGTTGATGAATTTTTTTGACGTGGAACCTGGTCTGTTTAATCCAAATGTGTATGACCTGTTTCGTGTATATGGGGTGATAAATGGTCGACTAAAGTCAAGGGGGGAAGAGCTGATCACTGTTAACGATTTATATGTTTACTATATACTCATGATAAACCCGAGGAAGCTAGGTTGTTCATACTTGGCGAGGTTTTTAAAGAGACCGTTGTTCTATGACATGGTGTCATTAGGAGTGTGATATAGCGATGAATGTCTACTCATATCTAGGAATTACGAGTTCGACAAAGAAGATCTTGGGGAGCACTTAAAAAGAAAGACTTTTCATTTTGGTTTATGGTTAGGTAACATAAATATCGATGTTGTTGTTTGATTTATGTCTAAATCTGTGTATAATGTATGTTGTTGGCTGTTCAGCTTTGAAGGAGATCGATAGGAAGTTTGAAGTACAAGTGGAATTGTACAACATTAGGAAGGGGTACTTTTGTAAGATCGACAATCTTGTCATCGACCAAGAGCGAGTGGGTATCCTTTCTGAAGAGGCAGGCTTAAAGAGGTCGAGGGAAAAAGGTGTAGAATTTCCTGTTATTGACGGTAAGATGTCGGCGAAGAATAAGAGGGCTTCAGAGTATAGTTTGCCATTGGAAAATCCCTTTTGGCTTGGTATACGACAGATTCCGTAACCACGGAGAGAGACTCGATGTTCACTAAAACATTGGGAAAGAGTAAGAAGAAAAGGGAGGCTAACCAAGTTGTTCCTCCCTTACTTCCCCCGAAGAGGTCGCCTCGAAGATCAACAAATGAGGAGGGCTTAAAGATTGATGCACCAATTGTTTTGCCTGATGGCGACTTCCACGAGGCTCAACAACTACGCTTTCGAAGAAGAGTGTGAAGTCAGAGTCCTCAAAGAAAATATTTGTTGAAGAATCTGAGATTGAACTCCAGAAGACTATGGACGCATATGTGCCTAGGGTAGATGGGTTGCAGGCAAAAGTGGATAGCTGTTTGGTTGGTGTGGAGAGTTTGATAACTTTTTTCAGTGAAGGCCACCGAAACATGTCGAAGGTGAGAACTTTTTCTGTTTTGCTTTGATTAAAAAATCTGGTATGTCATTCAAACACTTAATTTATGAATGTAATACATATCAAAAAATTATTGACAGAGACCAAAGGTTGCATTGTTGGTAGTAGCGATCTGACAAATTAGGTTGTGGCATACAAGAACGTCGAGAAGGATTTGACAAGGGAGAAAGAAGCTTTAATCGAGGACAAGAAGGGGTTGAATGTCACGTTGAATAGGTACAAGCTGGAGGCTCAGAAGGCGAAGGAGATTTCCCTTTGTGATGCGAAGAAATAGTGAGAGAAAAAGATTGAGGGGATAAGGGCTGAGCTGGCAAGGGAAAAAGAGGAGGTGTTGGCATTGCTGGGAAGCAACTTTGAGAAGGATGTGCGGGAGCAGGTTGCTGATGCGCGAAAGGTGATGGAGCAGGAGCATGGGAAGATCTTGGATGAGGTAAGGGCTAAATTGATTCGAGAGAATTTAGATGCTTGTAAGAAGGTCAGGGCCAATTATGTAGGTCAATATGATGAGATGGAGCTGACAAAATACCATTTTATAAAGGGTTAACCAGGGTCGGGGGTGTTATCTTCAAGGATTCAGATTTAGACGACGATGTTCTTGAAATACCTAAAGTTCCTTCTGGGACAGAAGTTATCGATGATTTGGTAATGATGGAAGCTTGTTGTTTACATCCTGAGGAAATATTAAATGTATTTTCTCCTGAGGGGTTATCGAAGGTAGATGATGTGGGGTCATCTCCTGTAGTTTAAATAAAGCTTTTGTAAACAGTACTCTTTTGTTTTTTGTGAGAAGTATGTAAAAATGGTTGATGGGACCGAGACAATTTTAAATATATTTTTTGAATGCTGATGCTTTATTTTTGAAGATGTTGTTTGAAAATATTTGATGCATATTGAAATTAATGCTAAGTGTTGGTATTCGATAAGATTGATATAGGGAAATGCAAATGTAGATAGCTCAAAGTATTGCTTGAAGCAACTATTTGTGTGTATGTAACGATGGCCATGTAATGGCAAGTAGTTGGAATGTTTGCTAGATGTTAATCCTCAAAGGGAAATCTGGATTGGATGGAAAAGAACAAAAACATGACATGTTGTATTCAATAAGTAATGAATGTAAACAATGTTATCCTGTAATAGGGTATTGTTGCCAAAGGATTGAATGTTAGTTTTCCCCATCCTTAACAAGTATGGATTTAGACTAAGTAAAGATA
Source organism: Kingdonia uniflora (assembly GCA_014058105.1). Classification (NCBI taxonomy): domain Eukaryota; kingdom Viridiplantae; phylum Streptophyta; class Magnoliopsida; order Ranunculales; family Circaeasteraceae; genus Kingdonia; species Kingdonia uniflora. The sequence goes on along the minus strand of JACGCM010001000.1, from coordinate 372,674 downwards.
GTAAAGACGATGGTAGCATGGATGCATACTTATCAAGTATGGATTGAGGCCAAGTAAAGATAGTGAAGATGATTGCTTGTCTAATGCATACTTATCAAGTATGGATCGAGACCAAGTAAAGATAGTAAAGATGATAGATTATCTTATGCATACTTATTAAGTATGGGTCGATACCAAGTAAAGATGATGGATTGTTTGATGCATACTTATCAAGTATTGATCGTGACCAAGTAAAGATTGTAAAAATTGAAGTAAAAGTAAAGATAGTTTATTTGAATTGGTGAATGTGGTTACAGTTGTCATTTGTAAAACATTTTCAGTTGGGCAGTATTCTATGGATATTCGAGCTGGATTTTATCTTTTGTCATCAGCCAGTAAGTACCACTATCAATTTTGTCACTTACAATGTATGGCCCTTCCCAGTTTTCTGAAAAATTTCAAAATTTCTTTGGCCGAGTACTATCTTGAATTCGTCGAAGGACAATGTCTCCAATAGCAAACTTTCGTGTTTGAGCATTTTTGTTGTAAGCCCTTTTCAGTGTGTTATGATATCGTTCTAAGTTTATAATGGCTTTGTCTCGGATTTATTCGATCCAGTTGAGGTTGCAGAGGAGACCAAGCTCACTATCTTCATCTGTAGCTTTTTTTGAGCACTTGGTAGATCAAGGTTTGAAGGTATGACTGCTTCAGTACCGAAGGCCATCATGAATGAAGTACAGTCTGTGGATGCTCGAGGTGTTATCCTGTACGCCTATAGGATACTTTGTAATTCATCGACCCATCTGCCCTTCTTTTTGTCGAGGCCCTTGCGGAGTCATGATTTGATGTTCTTGTTGATGGCTTCAGCTTGTCCGTTGCCTTGAGAGTAGTATGGAGTTGAAGTTGAGAGTTGAATCTTGTACTTGTGGAGGAAAGGAAGGACTTTATTATTGATAAACTAATTACCATTGTCGTATCATATCATCTGTGGGGAGCCAAATCTGGTAATTATATGTTCCCAAAGGAACTTGATGACTTCATTTTCATCAGTATGACAAAAATGAACTGCCTCAAAAAATTTTGTGAAGTAATCTGTGGCCACAAGAACAAATTTGAGATTTCCCGATGCATGGTGGAAGGGCCCAATGATATCGATCCCCCATCTTTTGAATAGCCGGAGGACATTGCTAATGTGCAAGTCTTGTGTTGGGCTTTTGATATCTTGAGGGTGGATTTGGAATTTGTAGCATCTTCTAACAAAGTCTTCACAGTCTTATCGCATTTTTGGCAAGTATAAATCTTAAGTGAATGCCCGCTGAGCCAATGACCATCCTGAAATGTGAGCCGCGCAGATTCCTGCGTGGAGCTCTTTTATTTTTATTTGGGATTGTTTCTGAAAAATACATTCGATAAGTAGTACTCCTCCCGTAATGCGATAGAGGATTTCATCTTGGATTGTGAATCACAGACATTTGGCCAAGAGTGATCGGGCTTCTTCTTTGATATACGAGAGGATGTTAGAATTAAGGTTCGCATAAAAAGGTCTTCTCTGATCATCTTTATCTTCATCTTCAAGAACACTGATGTGCATTGTAGAGATTATATCAAGACTGGAATGTTCAATAACCTCGATTTCCAAAGTTCATTTTTTACTATCTTTGAGCATAGCGGTGATGTATGCCATGCGCCAGCAGCGTTGTTCTCGGCCCGAGGGAGGTAAGAGATTGTTCCTGACTTGAATTTGCTCATTTTTTCTCCGATTAAGGCAGCATAGTCAACAATCTTGCCGGATGTCTTGAATGTTTTGTTGTAATGATTGGCGATGAGTAAGGAGTCGACATAGACAGCTATTTCCTCTGCTCCGTGAATTATACCAAGATCTAGTTCATGAAGGATAGCTTCATATTCTATTTCATTGTTGGTGGCATACAATTTGAGTTTAATAGCTTTCTCGATATGATGATTGTATGGTGTAGTAAGAATGATGCCAATTCCTGATCCTCGTGGTCCCGCAAATCCATCAGTAAAGATTCTCTACCCTGTGCTTCATAACAAGGTGTCTGGCTCTATAATTGAGTCATCGACCAACACCTCTTCTAGTTCTTCCCAATCTGGGTTTTTAATCAGAAAATCTGCCAAGAAACCAACTATTACTTATCCTTTGATTGAAATCTGAGGTTCGAAACAGATGTCATATTCTCCAAGGAATACAGACCATTGTTGAACTCTTTGAGATTTTTTATTTTTAGAGAGTACAAGTCTGAGAGGATATTTAGTAATGATCTTGATAGGATGTGCTTGGAAATAAGGTTAAAGTTTCTGAGAGCTGTAGACCATGGCAACTAGTTGTTTCTCAGTGGATGTATATCTTTTCTCGGCAGGCATGAGAGTTTTGCTAATGAAGTAGATTGGCTTTTAGACAATGTCATCTTCTTGAATAAGGACTGTGCTAATGGAATCATCAGTTGTGGGCAAGTACATTATTAGTGTTTCACCATCAACTAGAGTACTCATTATAGGAGGACCCCCCAAGTATTATTAAGATCTTAGAAAGTTAATTCACAATTAGGAGACTAAACAATTTCTTTGTTTTATTTTTAAGACAATGGAGCGGGATTTCCACGAAGAAGGAGGTAAAAAAGTTTGCATCGGTCAAATGATTTTGATATAAATCTTTCAAGAGCGGCAATTTTGCCAGCAAATTTTAACACATCTTTCTTTCTTCGAGGAGATGGCATCGCCATGAGTGCCTTGATTTATGCCGGATCGATTTCGATTCCCCTTTTACTAACAAGATGCCCAAGAAATTTACCGGACACAACACTGAATTGGTATTTTTCAGGGTCGAGTTTCACCTAGTAAGTACAAAGGATATTGAATATGGTTTGGAGGTTGTTGAAGTGATCTTCATGCTTCAAGCTTTTACAGATCATATCATTGATGTAAACCTCCATAATTTTGCCTAAATGATCTTTGAACATTTTGGTGATGAGTCGTTGGTAAGTGGATCCTGCATTTTTTAGCCCGAAAGGCATTACTGTGTAATAGTAAAGACCTCTTTCTGTATTTAAAGTTGTTTTTTTTATCTTCTTCCGCAAGAGGAACCTGATTATAACCGGAAGCTACATCCGTCATTGAAAGAAGTTCATGTCCAACAACTGAGTCGAGGAGTTATGGAATTAGTGGGAGGGGAAAGTTATTTATTGGTGTAAACTTGTTGGTTTTTCTGAAATCAATACAGACTCTGATTTTCCCATTTTTTTTAGGGACTGCCTGTTAGAAATCCATTGCGGATATTTGGCTTCCCTGATAAATCCTACTCGATATAGTTTATCGATTTCCTCATTAGCGCCTTCCCAAAGGCAAGGAGCTAGATTTTAATGCTTTTGTACAACTGCTTTACTGTCTAGAAGGAGGTTGAGTTTGTGGCATGCGATTGAAGGATGAATACCGGGCATTTCTTGGAATGACCATACAAAGATATCGACATTTTTCTTAAGAAGCTCGATCATAGTTTCTTTCTCATCGGAAGATAGGTTAGAGCCAATGAGGGTATTACGCCCGGGCCCATCGACCTCAATGGAATCCACAACCTCAGTGGCGTGCTGTTGTGCCTCGAGAAATTTTGTCGTATGAGAGTTGGTGCTGGTGTTCTCGCACATACATGCAACTGCTTGGCTGCCTTATATATTGCAGACTCTGTGATCCATTAGAAATATTAATGCCAAGTGAAATGTAGATGGTACTGTTTTAATCGAATGTAACCAACTTCGCCCTAAAATTTCCAGATATTTGGACTCAACATCGATGACTATGAATTTAACGAAGGTGGTTTATGATCCTGCCTGAACGGGCAGTATGATTTCTCCTGTTGCCGATTATCTTGAACTGCTGAAACTTGTGACTGTTGTTATTGAAGCTTTCATAGAATCTTTAAGTCCTAATACCTCAATTGCCCTTCTGAATAAAACATCTGTGGCACTTCCTATATCGACGAGAAGTGTGTGTAGGTAGTCCTTTCATACTTTGAGCATAAAAACCATAGGATCATCATGAGGGTACTTGACATGGCTGGTGTCATAATTTTCAAAGGTAATGTGGTAAGGATGTTTTAAGTTGCTCGAGCTGGGGAGATGTTTTGCTGACTTATCTGAGGAGGTCATTTTGTAACAAGATATAATATAATTATCTTGTTTTCTTTTCTTCGATCGTCTTGTTTTCTTTTCTTCGAGGATGTTATGAAGTCTTCCAGCTAATAGAATGCTATAAAAAAATTAAATAAGAGAGTAGCAGTTGTCAGTTTCATGTCTATGCACGTTCTAATACTGACATAAAAGTTTGTTGAGGATGTCCATAATTGCTTGTGGTGTCTGATAAAACTCGTCTCCCTTTATCATTGGTAAGATAGCGAAGAGGGTTGTTGTCATTGCAGGTAGAACAGGGATGGGTCTGCCGGGCCTTCCATCTCTTCTTCTAGCATTGTCGGTGTTTCTTCCACATTTCTTGGGTGCTTTGACATTGGTTGACTTCTGGGGTTGAGATATAAATGTTTCTCGAGATTCGATGACAAAGGAGCTCTTCATCTTATCCTTCTTTGATCATTTCAATTCGATGTAGTTATTAACGACATCGATTATCTTTGTCACCTTTCTGGGCTTGTGCAAGGTAAGTTCTTTTCGAACCTTAGAGTCGATATGCAGGACTGAGGTGAATGCCAGAACGACGATTTTATGATCCAAGTTTCCAATCTTTCGTATTTCTCGTAAGAAACACTTGTAAAAACTTACCAAGGTTTCTTTTGTACCTTGCTCGAAGAAAAACAAGGAGTCTATAGTTATCTCTCGCTTCTTAGTATGAGTATAATTGGACTCAAAGAGACGCTGCAGCTGGCTGAACGTAGTGATGGAGCCTTTAGGTATAGTATGGAACCATCTCAGTGGTTCCTTTTTAAAACTCATGTTGAATAATTTGCATAGCATATGGTCGAGTTTTAAGTATAACCTAACTGCAGTTTTGAAGTGTCGGACGTGGATGAGTTGGTCAGTGAGGCCAGCATACAAAATAAATTTTGGCATGTGGAAATTATCCAAAATAAGCATAACTTTGAGATGTGGAGAAATGGGATTTGTCTCAATTTTGTCGAAGGCAGATCTTTGGCCTGGATTATCAGAGCTTATAGCTTGGATCCTATTATTTAGGTCGCCCAAGGTGATTAATTGTGGATGAGGAATTGGTGCGGCTGTAACTTGCAAATCAAAATCTTCCTGTCCTTCGGGTCCCAATCGGTCCCTGATTGGTCTTCTTTCTGGTGGAGGGGGAGTTTGGTGACAGGTGAGTCGACTTCCTTGAGTTGTCGATGATGAGGATATAAGTTCGAAGTATCGAGAATCCCTACCTGGATTTCTAGATCTGGATTGAGAAGTTTGAATTCTTTCTCCTCTTAGTTGATCATCTCTTTGGGTCGCTCTGGATTGATGATTACTTCGGGCTTGTGGAGGTGACGTTTAACAGCCAGTGAGTCAATCTTGAGTTTTTCGTAATTTTTCCATCCCTTTCTTATGTGTCCGACTTTATTGGTCTAGGGCTTTTCTTCTTTCGCCTTTTTCCACTTAAAGAGCCTGAGCGTGAATGCATTGATCTTCCAAGTTGGTAGCTTCGTCAATCTCTTACCGAAGAACACTTCAACAAAACTTAACAAGGACTGCACTCGATACCGTGGCAAAAATTGTTTGCGGTCATTGGTCGTGCTCTCGATCGGTAGCCAATAAAAAACCTTGTTGGTTCAACTCTACAGAGGTACACATTTTCTTCCTTAGTAATATTTCTTTGCCTTAGTAATCATTTGGCAGCAACCATGTTTATCTCATTAAAGTTCTATTGATTTTTAGTCTTGTCATTCATGATCTAGAATTTAAATTATAGTCTGATAGAACAGTGGTATTCAAGCTATGATATATTTCAAAGATGCGGTACAATTCTTGATAACACTTCTGGAACTAAATGTTTGTGCACTTTCTATTCTTTACTTAATACACATTCTTTTATTTCAATACCATGATTTATGGAACCAATCTTATTGAACAGTTAGGTAGATCTTCATTGGCGTTCTCGGCTTCTCTTTCATCTGTGCTCTCGGCTTATCTTTCCTCGGCGCTCTTGGCTTATCTATTTCTATGATGCTCTCGGCTTTTCTCTTTCTTTGACGGTCTCAGTTTCTCTTTCTACGATGCTTTTGGTTTTTCTTTCTACTTAGACCCTCTGCAAAATGAGATCGACATCACGGACCCTCTGGAAAATGAGATCAACTTCATGCTATATCTTTATCTCAAAGCCACCCTCCTAAGAATAGGTATGCAGTAGTGGTAATGCTGCTTAAGAAAGGTTGTACTAATGCTGCTTAAGCGAGGTGGTGGTAATGCTCTTTAAGAAAGAGAGTGGTAATTCCTATAAAGGGAGGGGGAATGGTGCTTGAACATATAACTAATGGGTACAATCTCGTTTAAACGTATAACTAACTATTGGTGAGTCAAATCAGGTGTTCAGGCCATGTCAATTCACTTATAATAGGTCGAATCTTGTCTCTGAGAGGTGTTGTTGATAATGTACCAACACTATACACTAGCTTCTTGGGAAAGCATAATTAGCACTGATTTTTGAATCGTGTCTTACTGTAATTTTTGGGTTGCATTTTCTCTATGATTTTTGGCTTCTACATTTAGTTTTCCTTCATGTATGGGGTTATGATATGCTTCATTGGATAAAAACCAAGTGTGGAAAGCTTTTATGTGTACTGTGTGGTATGGGTTCAGACTTTAGAGACATGTATTATATTTTGTGGTATGTAGTGTGTGGTCACAACAAAATCTCTTCACCAAAATAATTTATAATAATTAAAATTTTGAACAATCTTATCTAGCCAAACACAAAATGCATTGTATTTCAAACTCATCTAGATTGTATTATTTACAGGAAAATTCTATAAATTCTACTTAAATTAATAATGCCTTCAATTTCTTCGGCGTCACAACGAGCTCGCCGATCACGAGAAAGTCGTGAGGATAGACGACAACGTAATCAAATCGAGTCTTCTCAAAGAACAGAGTCAGGGACATTGTAAACTCCTGAAGAAATCGTAGTTGAACGAACCCAAAATTCTACTCAGCGGAGATGGGCACGTGATAAAGAGTATGAGGAGGATCGAGCAACTAGGCTAGCAAACCATAATACTCGTCGAAGATCTATTCGTAATCAAAGAAACCAAAACACTTATGAACAATCAATGGACAATTATTTACATGGACAAAAAAGTATTTGGGAAACTGGCGAAAGTTCTAATAACAATCAAGTTCCAACAATGGTAACAAGTGTTCCGGAAAGAGTTGAAAGTTCAAATCCCAATAATGAACAAGTTCCAACTTTACCAACTATAGGAATGTCAAGTGGTTACCTTTTCAGAAAATATTGCAAGAAAATAGCATGGAAAGGTTGTCCAGATTGGCAGTGGTTCTTCCTCGATCTTAAGATGACTTCTACATCTTGCACTTTATGCTCCTCTGAAAAACCACCCTCTAGCCTACCCCTTAAATTTAGTGGTGCCAACTACATGGATCCTTGTAGTCTTCCAATGGAACTATCACGTCTAACCAATCTCGAACAAATTCTTATTGCTCAAATCCATCTAATGATGTTTGTTTATCGTGTCATAGGGCAACAATACAAATATAGCATAAATATTATCAATTTTATACAAGATGCATCTCAATACGATAGCAGAATCTATCCCATGTAAACCATCTGATTTATCAGCCATCCTAATGGTGAATAGATTTAGAACACATGGAAGTAAAGAGTTTCGAGTGCGATGAGAATATGTGTGCCAAGCTTTAGCTTGGCTCAAGAAAAATCACATATATTACTCTGACATTCATATCAATGACAATTCCTTACAAGATTTACTTAAGGATGGTGTACCTGATAACCTCCCTCATGTTCAAGATACCCGATCATGTGATCCTAGTGCAAGTTCTTCTGATGCACTCCTTCATAGCAACTTTGAGGGCCCGCTAGAGTTTGAATAAGATATTATTCAAATTGATGAATTTGAAACTGCGGGAACTGTTACAAATGTCATTCAACCTAACATGCATGTATATCTAATGTTATTCTAGTTATAGAGAATAATGAAACAATAGCCCATATGCCATTCACAACCAACACAATCGGCGAGTTCTCTACTCTAGGATATATTGCCATGGTCTTTCCGACACTATTCTTTATGGAACTTCTAACTTAAGATAAGCACGACCAATAAAGGTCAATCCAAGTGAATACTTTCAATATCTAATGAAATAAAAAGATGATCAATTTGCCAAAGATTCTCGATTTGATATTTAGCATGAAGCTCAATTTCTAGATAACGATCACTTACACTTGGCGATGTCTACATACAAAAGAATCTAGAAGATGAAGAATTGCCGATACAAGACAATAAAGAGATTTTAGCCTCTGGAAATCGGCAATTTTTGATTCGCATCTCATATTATATGAAAAGTATTCGTGGAACTCGCGCCTACTGGTTCACAAGACTACAAGATCTTACCGTCATGGTACAATAGTTAGGTGCCCCAATTATATTTTTTACACTTAGTGCGGCCGATATGCAATGGCCTTAGTTAATAAAACTTTTGGATCCAACTAACGAGATACAAAATATGAATGTTGCGGATAAGAAAAAGACTAAGGCATAATTGCCTAACGAAAATCCTTTGGTTGCTTCGTGGTTCTTTAAAAAAAGAGCAAAGCTTTTTCTAAAATACTTTCTTACTACATAATTTTTTGTAAAATATTATAGGTTTCTGTATTGTAGTAGCATATTCCCCAGATTCGATAATAGTAAGCCAGCAAATTGTAGTCGAAGATATGCAAAATCAGTCCTTTATATAGTCGAAGACAACTAAGCACTCGTAAGATAGAACGGTATAGTCGAAGACAGCTCAACATTCTAGAAGATACTATAAGTCCTCAACCTACCAAAACTAGCCGTTGAAGCCTGGTCAAGATAGAACTGTTAGAAATCTGGGAAGTTTGCTAACTTCCCCTAGAATAGGAGACTATTTCTTTATTTTTGTAAAACTGCTTGTATCACTATAAATACAGGCATAAAATAGATACTACAGGAGACAATCTTTTTCTGTCCTTACTTCAAACACTTATCTTTACTCTAAAGCGTGCAATAGCTAACATCTTACTAAATTTTACATCAAAATTCTCTTCAAGGTCATAGTTTTTCTCAGCCTTTACTGAGTTTTCCACGTAAAATCATGTTCATCTAGTCTTATTGCACATGGATTTCTCCTTCCAGAAAACACGCCACTACATGTATGAATGGAAAAATCGTAGAAGTGGCCATAAACATGGATTTCTTTGGTTGGAAGATGCACCTAACATAAATGACGTCACTACAAACTCATTGGATAATGCAATAATAATCGACTACTTTGACCGCCTTGTCTATACTACGAACCCTAATCTCAATGATTTATTGACGATAGATGAACAACCTTTTGCACAAAAAATCTTACCTGAAGTTAATATGGATATCGATGATGATGATTATTTAAAGTTTATCAATTGGGTTATGCGACACTCCAAATGTGGAAGTTATTGTTTGCATCTTCATAAAACCACAAAGTAATTAGTTTATCATTTAAGATACCCATTCGATGTGCTTCTACGGTTTGAGATCATTGAGGAACCTCCCTGTAATGGCCTAATTTTGTTAGCTCGAAATGGCTCGGAATTAGCTCTTACACCAATGTTCCTGTGATAAAAACTAAGGCAAAATAAGAAATGACACATGTGATTTAGCGTGGAAAACCTCTATATAGGTAATAAACTACGACCTCGAGTTGAAGGTTTTAGTAACAGTGGCTTTTATTGCTTGAGGCTAAAATCTTATTATAAGTGATCTCTCAGACAAGAAATACTTGATCTTGTAAATATGAAGTTTGATATTTTGAGAATATAGAAAATATAGCTTTCTTGGTGATTTCACGCATCTTTTTCTAGTTCTTGTCTCTTTTAGAACTTTTTCTTTATATAGGCCTTGTCTGCAGTTCTATATCGTGCTAAAGCACATTCTCCGAACATTGCTGTAAGTGGTGCTTGTTTGAGTAACTGTTGAGTTTGTAAGAGACAAATATCTTTGACTTGTTCATGTTTTTTTGTTGTGCTCGACCCACGTTCTTCTTCAGTTTGTGGCGTAGCTGCTAATACTGATTGTTTATGTCACATGCAGAATGTGTGAGTCTGATATGGAGGTAGTTCGAACAGGAAATAGTTTGAGTTGGGTTAGATTAAGGGATAGGTCGCTACAATCGTCCCCTCACAATCGAAGTCATGTGTGGTTTTGGTTAAGAATTTTTTTGCGTGCATATGGGTATATGGGATTTGAAAGTTTGAAAATGAAGGAAGTATTAATATGGATTTGACATTGTGAAAAATGTGTATATTTTTTCTAGGGGAATCTTTGTGTATTGAATAATGATGAGAATATTAATGTACGCAACACTTGGGGTTTTGAGAGTTTTGTCTATTTTTAATGATGATGCTTGGGAAACGTACCTACACATTAAATATTATGGTTATAAAAATAGTACTTGTACCGAGGATTGTGGGAAAGTACACTGTTTGTTGCAAAAATCTATGGAAGTCTAGATTGACAATGGTGAAGACCCAGAGAATGGTTTACGAAGAAAGAGTTTTTGTTGAGATGCAGAAGAGGAAGTTGAGATATTTTGGAGATTAGTTCTTGGAAATAACCACCCCCGTTCCCATTCCACCGACGTATCAAGGTATGTTATAAGAAGAAGAAGCTGAAGCTGAGGAAGATTTTTATTATATCTGGAGATTTCATTATGTTATCTTGACTGGCGAGCAACGTTGGCGGTGTCTCCACATCCTTACAAAAAACAAGGTTGAGGAGATAGATACGCGGGTTAGTGTAACTGTGGGGCAGTTTTGCCTATGTTTTTGCATAGGATTGGATGCTTAGGTTAGACCCTCTTTATCTCCACAAACTCTCCGATGGTGGTGGTTATAGAGGAGGCGACAGTGGTAGTGGAGATGGGGACAGAGAATGGAAGTCTACTTCTGCACCATTATCGTTTCTTGGCTCTAAGAAGACACTTTGTTTGAAGAATTGGTTCAAGCACATACTCTTTTTACTTTCATGCCCAGACTTCCTCTAAACCCAGTTTTTGGTCAAAGTAATCTGGTGTGAAAGGAGGACGGTTGGTAACTTCCAATGCATGCTTTACTTTAGAAGATTTTTTGAGTGAAACATCTCTAAAGTCATATGAACTGAAGAACTTGTTGTTTTGGAGTACCTAAAAGACTTGTTATCTATAAAGTACCCGAAAGACTTATTATATGTAAAGTACCTGATTTTGGAGTACCTGAAAGACTTGCTATTTGTAACGTACCTGAAAGATTTGATATCTATAAAGTACCTGTAATTTATATTTGAGCTTAATAAATATTTGTTATTCAAACTCTGTGTTAATATATAAAATAACTTTTGGAATTGAGCTATCAATAATTTAGAGATTTACGAATAGAGAACGAAATGTAATGTATGATATTAGAACTATAAAGTATATTATAGTAATCGAGCTATAAAAATATGCTTATAACATAACAGATATATACGAATTCATTTTTGAACTGAATGATTTAGAATTATCGGGGGGGGGGGGAGATAACTGCAGAAGTTTTAGGAATATATAAGAGTTGGAAATTTGAGTTCAGGGAGGTCATTCCAAAATATTTGATTTGGAAAAAATTAATTCGATATGGAATAGGGTAAATTTATTAAGGTCGATGTTGATAGATAAGTTCAAATAACTTTTCTCAGGATACTAGGGTTTTTTGTTGTAAAAGAAAAGAATATAATTACGAATTGTGGGGGATCTGAAGTAATTTAGAAAACTGCATAAATAGGGAGAAATGAGCATTTAAGTAGGTGGAAGAAAATATAAATGGTGTGGATTCGATCTGAGTGAATTCGTTATGCCGCTGAGGGACGGTTGATAATAAAGATAGCTGAAATGCGGGAGCAGATTTTTTGCCTGTTAGACTATGATGTAGACCTACCAGTGATCGAGTGCCAGTTTAAAGGTTTAGATTGGATGGGTAGGGAACTTGAGCATGAACGTCACTTCTACGAGGAGCTATACCGAGAAGTAATTGTGGAGCCTTCAGCTCAAAAAGAGGTTATAAGACTAATTGCTGACGAAGAGATCGAGTTGGAAGATATGAGGATCGTTGGAGGTGAACTGATCAGGCGTGGCTCCCTAGGACATCAGGGATTTTTCAGGTGTAATTATAAATAAGGGAGTGAATTGTATGAGTTTGAATAACTATCAAAAAAATGTAATGAGAATGAAGTTTGAATCTGTCATCTATTGTTGCAAATGTTGTTTGTGACTATTAAAAAAAAGAATTTGAATATATTTGAAATGTTGAGTGTAGGAGCCAAGTTTCGTAGAAAGAGAAACTAACTTTTACACCTCGAGATTGTCTTCGTCTAGGGGACTAGGCCAGCATCTAATACAATAACAGGAAATATTACTATACTAACACGCTTGCGTGGAGTTCTAGAATGGGTTACTCCACGATCTCTGGTGAGGATTTTTAATAGATGATAATATATATCGAGCTTAGTAGACAGGTTGAATAGAGGTTAGTTACAGGATGGTCGAAGGTTATCTTAGGAAGTTGAGGGGAAAGATTTTCTAACCCCTTTATAGTGTCTCATCCCTTCTATTTATAAGATATAGAAAGGGCTGAGTCACCATGGGAGGTTAGGTTACATGTATATCCTTTGGGGACAATGGACTTGTACCCGGTGTTGATTCTGATACTGTAGCTATTGGTTATGTCACTGTAGTTGTCAAATGGCTTGTTTCACTGTTCTATCGGGTGAGCTGGCTGTCAGACGTAATTGCCTTCGACCATGAATGACCATGGTTAATGTATTTCTGGTACTGATGGTGAGTTCTGGAGCTGCTCATCTATCTTTGACTATGGCCGTTAGCTTCAATGATTCCTTCGAGTGTTCGATTAGTCTCGAAAGGCTTCGTAGACTTAGTTATTGTCTTGTTGGGCTTCGAATCTCTAGGTAGGCATCGATGTAGCCTTTGAGTATTCGACTTGTGCCAGAAGGCTGCGAGTAGGCTACTACGTTGAGAACTTTGGAAATGATGTCAGTACTTCTATAAGTAGAAGAAGCAAGAAAAAGAAAAAGTAGGCAGCTTTTGATTTTGTCTTTGGTGTAATTACAGGAAAAGTTTGATCGCATGTAAGTGTTGAGTCATCATGGGTGTGGGGAGGTCAGAAGGATATTTGGAAAAAAGAGATGAAAATATATTAAAATATAGGGTAGGGGGCAATGATGGGTAGATATCTTCACCGAAAAAGTCCAAGACGTCTGACATTAAATGTGGAAGGGATGCCTCAGTTCCAAAACCGAGGGTAGCTCATGTGAGGCCCAATAACTGCCAGCAGTTAGAGAAAGAAAATTTAAATAATGCTTCATCTTCCTCATTCAAACGTTTATCAACTTCTGAAAACTTGAAGAGCAGTGAAAGAGGAAAGAAAATAAATTATAGATAATTTTGCGAGAAATTAATCGAGTGATCAATAATCAAAGCAAGAGAGAGTTGCAGAGACTAAGTCACGAAGGTGGTTATATAGCAGCATTGTGAAAGAAGGATTTGGCGTTGTGTCAGATTCATATTCCGACATAAAAGGTTAGTAGATGATTTGTGATACTTTAAATGTGTTTCGTTTAAATATCCTTTTTTGTGGTATGCAAATCTAAAAATTACTATTTACAGCAATCTATAAAAATCTACTTGATATATTTGTAAAAATGAGAAATGAAATATATATGTATGTGGGTGATGTATATGTAAAAGATAATAATGGAATACTTGGACCTGTATGTAGGTTGAGCGTGAGGATTTTTGTGTAGGATCAAACCTCATATATAGAGTTGTAGTTGATATGGAGACTTCACCTGTTAATAAGGTGTCGACCACTGGTCGACCGGCTAAGTCCAAGAATGTAATATCTGATAGGGAGGATGAAGTAGGAGTTGTTTAATTTCCAGATTTCTCTAAAAAATTGGTATCCTATCATCCAAATTCTGATATGTTTAGAGTGTTTTGCAAAGCTAAAGCTTCTGTAGGGGGAAGATGGGGTAATTTTGTAGAACATGTCGGTAGGCCTTTTTGAAGTTGTATTGTAGGATCTAGGGAGGAACATTTTTTTCTATTGGCTGATTTGGAGAAGGAGAAAGTAGAAAGGGGTTTAGAGAAATCAATCTCCTTGGAGTATTATGATGGGAATGTCCAGGGAGACTTGGAAAAGAATTTTTTGTGTTACCTGTCTCAATAGGAGTATGGGTTGAGTTTGCACCTTAGCACTCTTGCGAAATGGATTATGAACATCATTGGGGTATGTCTTGTTGAGTTAAATGGGAACATGTGGGAGGTAATAAATATCTATAAATTTTTGAATAAGTTGTGGGAGGAGGATGAGGTTGAGAAAAGGATATCTCCTGAAGATGTCTTGCAATTTTATGGGGTAAGAAACTATTGTACAAGGGGAGGGGCATACTTTTTTGTGAGTTTGATTCGACCTCTTTTCTTCGATCTGAATTTAGCAGGTCGAATGTGGAATGATAATGTGATATGTGTGAAGGGTAATTGCCTTCAAAGAGGTAATGAAGTGATATGGGTGAAGGGTGATTGCCTTCAGAGAGATGATGAAGAACCCATGGAACTTCTGTGTAGAGCTGTGAAACAAAGTAAGAATAACAATGTATAATGTATAATATTAAAATGTTGAAATTGTATGTTACTTTGATGGTGATAATGTGTTGTTGATTGACAGGTCCTCAATCGAAGGTGATGAGGAAGGAGTCTTTGTTAGATATTGATGCTCAGGAAAGAATTGAACTCGAGGCTATTTTGAAAGAACTTGGCATCAGCAAAAAGAAACGTACTAACAGTCGGTCCGAGAAAGTTGAAAGGTGTTAAACAACAAGGCTAATGACGGGTGTTGGTGGCAACAAGAAGATGGAAGCTGATGGAAAGAGACGAATGGTCTTGCCCAAGGCTTCTGGAGTGGACTTTGCAGATGTGCCGGAGTCTACTACGTCGAGCAAGCTAGCTCGTACATTACCAAAGAAGAAGATGCTAAAGCATGGCTTGACCTTTGGAGCCACAGGAAGTGGTGAGGCTGAAGGAGGGGCAAAAAAGTGAAGGGTTAACCCTCCTTCCTAACTAACTGGGGCGAAGGCCGCAGAAGGTGGACTTGGTGAAGAAGATGAGTTGAAAGTGGTGGAGGATAGGGCGAAGCTTGCAGTTTCCAATGGTGAGGAGGAAATGAGTAAAATTGTAAGTTTAATGATTTGTGCATATGCCAAATTCTGTATGATAATTCGAGCTAACAATGTGGTCGATGTTTAGTTGTGCTTTTGTAGGTTACTCATTTGACGAAAGAGATCTACCTCAGGATGGTGGACGAGAATGCCGAGCTTGAGAAAGGGAAGGCTGAGCTCGAGAAGAAGGTAGTTTGTTTAAAAACTGAATTTGCTAGGGAGGTGAAGCGAGTAGACTCCTTAAAGGGATTTCAAGAGGTGAAGATCAATGAGTTGACAGGGAAAGTGAGAAAGAATTTGGGGAATGTGGTAATCTAACGTGATAGACTTGGTCGCCACTTCCTAAAAATAGGGTACTCCAAAACTGAGGTGAACGACATTATGGCAGACACTTATATTAAGGAGAAGGAAGATAATGAGGTGGAAGGCGTCGCAGTTGGAGTCGTAAACTGGTTAGATGGCGTCTCTCTCCAAACATTGTAAGACAACTAAGGAGATGACAATGAGCGTCCATAGGAAGGGAACGAGAAGGTATAGTATAATTTTAACTTTATGATTATATGATTATGAAGGGTTTGAAATGTTGTAATCTAATGGAACATTGTTTGTTGGATAAACTTCTATAGGCTAAGATGTTCTTGTAAACCTTATTGTAGGAACTTAAGGAAATGCACCTCAGAATAAAAGAATTAGGGAATGAGCTCGCTAAGGAGAAAGATGCCTCACTATCCCTGTTGTCTTCACAAGTGGAGCTACAAGTTAGAAAAGAATAAGAAATATTCGACTTGTATGCTTCATTACTTGGAATTAGAGTGTAGAGACAGACAAAAAACTTATTAACAGTTTAGGGGCAATAACGCTCAATTGTGCATAGAAAATATCAAAGTATTGAAAAAGTTAGATTATAGAGAATGCATACCTTGGAATTGTAAGTATATGTTATTGTTCATCAAATTGAGATCATACTTCGACCTTAAGTATAGATGTAGTTTCACACAATTGATGTCAAAATATAGAAATTTTGTTAGAAATAAGTTGTATGTATTGAGTGAGTGTTCTAAATCGAACTTGATATATTGTATCTGTGATGTATAGGTCAAATTGGAGTCAGCTTGTTTGGGTAAAGAAGAGACACGCCAATGTAACCAAGAATATGTGGCAAAGTTTGATAGAATGAGAGAGGCAAATGAAGATAGGGAAGATCAACATGTAAAGGTACATTTTAAGTTCGTTGAGGGAACTCAAACCGCTGATGACCTCACTCAGAAGATCGAGGAGAAGGATGCTAAAACTAATAAGGAGCAAAAAGAGCTCACGGAGGTGAAGAAAAAGGCAGCGAAACAGATAAGCTAGAATAATACAATAATGGTAAAGAGTCAGGAGGCTGGCTTGGCTCGATATCATATACATGTGTTAGAAATGTAAGAGAATGAGTTATGACGTTCTCTGGCCAGTTTGAAGGATCAAATAATCTACAAAATGAACGAACAAGAGCAGACTCAAGCTGATCTAGTGAGTACCAGAAGCGAACTGGAAAAATTGAAGAAAAAAATGGTTGAGAAAGATAGTGAGTTGAAGAAGCTCGAGATGACCTATCTGACTCAGAAATTGTAGTTGAGCAGTTGACTGCAGCTTTGCCTGCTAAAGATATAGAGTTCTGGTTGGTACAAAGGAAATGTGATGAGATGAATGAGAGGGTGGCAAAGTTGAAGACCGATTTAGCTCAGGCCAATTTGTACACCAAAAATGCCGAGGTTGGGGAGCGCTCGAGAAAAAATATGGGTGATGCCAGGGTTTCCATTGTGCAAGGGGATGTGGTTAGCGTATCAGCTCAAATCTGAGAGTTAGAGGGAAATGTAGCACGAGCTCAAGGTCACGTACAAAATGGAAATTAGCGGTTAAGGGAGTGCCAAAGTAAGTTGGACGCTGCTCTTACCAGGGAACAGGAATTAGAGCGGGTTATTAGGGGTAAGGAGATTTTGATAAATAAAAAAATGAACTGTTAAAGAAATCTCCAGGTGGGGATGATGTAGATGAGTAGCTTGAGGAACTTCGTTCTCAGGTGGCAGAATTGAGGGCGATGAACCAGGCTGAATTAGCTAAAGTTGATGTGAAGGCAAAGCACGGTATAAGAGGTTGAAAGAGTACCTTCATAGGGCAAGACATAATTTTTCAAAGAAGGCTGTGCCGCAGGCATCAGACTCAAAGATGTTAATGACACTAATTGCCTATTTTGTTGAGGAAATTAGAAGGCTCAAGTTAGAGAGGGATTCCTTGCATGACTATTTGTCGAATAGAAGATACATTTGTATAGCTGATGTTGATCGAGGAAACTATAGGAACTCTATGGAAATGGAGTTAAGTTCACGACCTGCTGAATTAGTAAAACAAGGTAGGGTCACTGTGGCTGCTCGAGCTCGAGAATTTATGGCTGATCGTCCTCCTATTGTATGGGAAATCGTAGCTGACCTCCCAGCAGTAGAAATGAGTCCTTTGCAGTTGCTGTATATGTAACATGAAAGAGTATCTGCCGCAAATATATTAAGAGATGAAAGCTAGTTTTACCTTTGCTTTATCTTACGTCACGTAGGGTTCTTTGATTGAAAACTAGTATTACCTTCGTTTTAATCGCATGTATAATTATCGCAGCTATATTGAGAGATGAAAGCTAATTTTACCCTTGATTTATCTTATGTCTAGTAGAGTTCTGTGATTGAAAACTAGTATTACCTTCATTAAATCGCAGAGTATATTGTTGCAGCCATATTGAGAGATGAAAGCTAGTTTTACCTTTGCGTTATCTTATGTCTGGTAGAGTTCTTTGTTTAAAAGCTAGTATTACCTTCATTTTAATCGCAGAGTATGTATAGAGTTGATCAAAGCTAGTTTTACCTTTGCTTTAACCGGAATAGAGGTCGATTGAAAGCTAGTAATCGTCTACATAAGTAGAGAGTCGTATGGGAAAAAAATTAAAAGTTTTTATTGAATAAAATAGGATGTACATTGTATGGAGATGAAAATCTCACTTTTGGAATTGAAAAAGTGAGAATTTGAAATGGAGTAGTGAGGCACTTAATGATAGTACCGTTTCAGTCACCTAGTGTTCAAAAAATTTGAGATATGAACTCCCTCTTTGGACATGAGGTAATATGATCCCAAGCCAGTGAGACCAGTGATCAGGAATGGACTCTTCCAATTTTCTGCTAGTTTCCTGGCATGTGCCTCGTTTCTATGTTGTGGGATTTTACTGAGGATGAGATTGTCGGTTTTAAAAGTATGGTTTCTGACTCGTCTGTTGTAGGAACTATCCAGCATATGGTGATATCGACCTTGGCTGGAAATAGCGCGTTCCCTAGTTTTATCAATCCAATTGAGGTTGCAGGCCAATTTGAACTCATTTTCTTCGTCAGTTAGCTCGTGATCTCGGACTAGATGACGATATTATGTTAGAATGACGGGTTCAGTCCCATAAGCGATAAGGAATGGGGCACAACCAGTTGATTGACGTGGAGTGGTTTGGTATGCCCATAAGACATGATGAAACTTTTGTACCTAGTTTCCTTTTTTCTGCAAGTGAAGCCTTTTCTTTAGTCCATCCAAGATTGTTTTGTTGGTTATTTCAGCTTAGCCATTACCTTAAGGGTAGTAGGGATTGGATGGTGAGTGGATGATATTGTGTTTGTTAAGGAAAGCTGCGACTTTTTCTCCAACGAATTATGGCCGATTATCGATACGAATTTGGTGGGGGAATCCAAAACGAGTAATGATGTATTCCCAAATAAAAGAGATGACCTCTTCTTCACTAGTTTGACAGAGTGGAACTGCTTCTACCCATTTTGTAAAGTAATCTGTAGCTACAAGTAGGTATCAGCGATTACCTGGGGAATTAGGAAATTTACCGACAAGATCGAGCGCCCATCGTTTGAATGGTCAGAATACCTTTCTTGCATGTAGTTCAAGCGCAGGGGCACGGATCACTTATCCATGTCGTTGACATATATTACATTTACGTGAGTACTCTTCTAGTTGCTTGTGCATGCCTGGCCAGAATATTCCTTGTGTAATGGTTATGTTTGTGAGTGTTCGACCTGTGGCATGGGAGCTACAAGTCCCTTCATGAAAATCTCTGAGCATCTCTTCTGCATTCTTTCAGGAGAAGCACTTTAGGTAAGGCCCCATGACTGAACGGCTATATAAAAAATCATTTTAATTTAAGTAGCACTTTTAGCTGTCGATCAACTGTTTGCGCTCCTTTAAATCTACTGGAAGGTGTCCTTTACATTCGTTGTCGGTGCCAAGGTAATCAACAATACGATGAAAAATCTTTAGTTAGCTGAAAGATAAGAAGAACACCAAAATTAGAAAAATAAAACTTCAATTTCTTAAAAAAACGAAGTAGATTTCGATGAATCACTCCAAACCCTAGACTTATCTAGAAACTATTTTCAGATCTAACATAACCTAAAAAATAACCTAAGTTCCCTTTATATACTTGGGAACTCGAAAATCATAAAAGAACGAATCTCGAGGCAAAACAATGCCTAAGATTCCAAAATAGCGCCAAAGTCGTTCGAACGAACTAGGGGGTCGTTTAAACGACTTTACGACAAATTTGTATAAAACCCTAAAAATGTTACCTGGCCATTCGAATGAAACCGAACTTGTTTGAACGAAAATATGGTTCTGGTCAAAAATTCCAGAGGACATGACAACTCGTTCGAACGACACTCAAAGTTGTTCGAACAAAATATGGCTATGGGCCAAACTTCCAGAGGACATGTCAACTCGTTCGAATGACACTCAACTTCGTTCGAACGACTTTGAAAAATCTTCAAAAATACTAGATTCTCCTGAATCATGGCTCCCCCCTTTAGGATCCTTGAGCTTCTGCTCAAGCTAGAACTGGAGATGTGGGAACGCAGCGATGCCAAATTCCCTGCTGTACTACTTTGACTTACTTGGTAGCTGACCCTTCTTCACAACTCGGAGGGAATCAATAGCACCCCGTCTTGTAGTATGAACCTTCTGCTATAGAATACCATCCTCCAGCAATGGATCTTCACTTTCCATCCATAAGTCATCAACTGACGGTAGATGAGTATCGATTGCGGAGTCATCATCCGAAAGACACGGCCCAAACAGCTTCAAATGCTCGACATTATTCACCGAATACATCTTCATGAAAGGTGGCAAATCCAACTGGAATGCATTATCACAAATTTTTTGAGTATCAAAAATGAACCATAGCGGATAGGTTTGAGCTTCTTACCTTCCCCCTTAAGCCGTTACTTACTCAAATGCAACCGAACGAGGTCGCCCTCAAAAAAAGTACACTCAACCCTATGCTTGTTATGGTGAGCCTTATACTTCGCTTGAGTCTTCTTCAATTGAGCTTCAATGACCTTTTGAACCTTCCTGATCTTTGCAATGAAATGCTAAGCTTTAACCTGCTCGTCTCCCTCCTTTACGGACACCGTCTTATCGCCAAGACTAAATGCCAAATCAAAAGGGCTTTGCGGCAAGTACCCCAAACAAACTTCAAAAGGAGACTTCAACCTAGAACCATGAATCATCTGGTTCTACGCAAACTGAAAATACAGTAAACTCTCATCCCAAGTCTTAGCATGCTTAGAATGGAATCCCCGTAATAAATGTACCAAAGTGTAATTGGTGACTTTTATTTGCTCGTCTGTCTAAGGATGAAAAGCGATACTTCTCTTCAACTTAGTATCCATCATCCCCCATAACGATCTCTAGAAATGCCACAAAAAATGGCTATCCCTATTAGAAATAATAGAAGAAGGGAACTCGAAATTCCTCTAGACGTCTCTAAAAAACAATCGCGCTGCTCCTTCCCCTGTGACCGTCTTCTGGCATGGAATACGAACAATCATCTTGCTGAATCAATCCACGACCACAAACAAATAGTCATTCTTATACCTGGTCATGGGCAAACCACCCATAAAGTTCATCAAAATACTCTCTAAAGGTCAACTAGGAACTGGCAATGGTAACTACAGTCCTATCTTCCTATTGGAAGGTTTCGATGTATTGCATAACATGTAACCAAGAATCACACGAGCAACATCCAACTACATTTTTGGCCAATAGACATAACGCTGCAAATTTAAATGAGTGTACTCAACCCCGAAATGGCCTGCCACCCGAGAATAATGTGCCTCTCGAATCCACAGTAAATGGTCTCCACCCTTAGAAATACATAGTAGACTTCCCCTGTAAATCAAACAATTCTTCAGAACATACTCGCATATCTTGCCCTGCAGCAACTTCTCGTGAATCACACTGAGCTCCTTGTCATCATCATACACTGAAATGTACTCAGATGGAATAATCGGCCAGAGCAGCATAACTACCAACAAAGTGGAAATAGTTGGTAATGGGGGTCGAGATAACATATTAGCCATCTTGTTGTCCACTCCTTTCTTATACTTGATCAATAAGGTAAACTATAGAAGGTACGACATCCACTTCATATGGCGAGCTTGCTGAAGCTTTGAGTGCGTAGATAAGAACTGTAACGGTTTGTGATCGAAATGTACCACAACCTCCTTCCCCAATAAGTAACTCTGCCAATGCTTAACTGATCGATATAGTGCGTAGAATTCCTTATCGTTGGTAGGATAGTTGCATACTGCTCCTTTAAACATCTCAGAATGGTAAGTAATCGGTTTCCCATCCAGTAAAAGGATTGCCCCCAAAACATAGTCTGACGCATCTGTCTCGACCTCAAAGGGGCACTACAAATTAGGCAATGCTAACACTGGTATATTCATAATCTTCCGCTTCAGTAGCAGAAAATTCTTCTCATGGTGTTCTTCCCACACAAACTATACCCCGGTCTTCATTAAAGAATGCAACGGTGCGACTATTTATGAAAAATACTGAATAAATTTTCATAAGTACAGACAAGAACCCATAAAACTCCTCACTTCCGTCACTGTGCAGGGTCGAGGCCAATTAGTAATAACCGAGACCTTCTCTGGATCGACCTTAAGCTCGCCGCCACTAATAATAAAACCCAAATAGACTAGCTCCCGTTTCCCAAATGCGCACTTCTTCCCATTCAAAAAAAGCTATTGTGATCGCAACACGCCCAATACTTTGCATAAATGCCCAAGATGCTCCTCCCAAACACAAAATCATCAATAAATGCACGAAGTACCTCATTCATTAGCCGTATAAACATCGTCGAAGCATTACATTACCCAAAAGGCATCACTAACCACTCAAATAACCCCTGTTTGGTTTTGAACGCTATCTTCCAAGTATCCTCCTCCCAGATTCAAACTTGATGGTAACCCGACTTAAGATCTAACTTGGTGAAAAGCCAAGCCATCTGCAACTCATCTAAAAGCTCGTCAATCCGTGGCAGCGGATAACGATTCTTCACTGTGATCTTGTCCAACACCCAATAATCCACACACATCCTCCAAGACCCATCCTTCTTCGGTACCAATAACACCTGCGAACCACAAGGTGAACAGCTTGGATTAATAATTCTCTGATCCAAGAGTTTATGTACCTATTTCTTGATCTCATCAGACTCTGTAGCAGAAGTTTGATATAACCCAATATTGGGTAATGGCTCACCATTCACCAAGGTGATATCATGCTCTACATCGCTCTTATACGGATCCCTTCTATGTCCAAAAACAAGTCTTCATACTCCTCTTGTAACTTCCCCATATCGGTTTGTTGCTTATGATTCGCACCAACAGCAAAACAAATTTTCCGTTCGCATTAACCAACCTCTTCGCCTGAGTCACCGTTACCAAATTACTTGTAGTGATATGTTTTTTGCACGCATTAATATGAAACTCAGTCCCACCCTTCACCAAATGATACTTGCGAGCACGACGGTAAAGGATCGCATCTCGGTCCTAAAGATAAGGGCTACCCAGGATGATTTGACACACGTCCAACGAAACCACCTCACATGTCACTTCGACAATAAACATCTCAGTAATCGCAAACTTGAAAGTATACTACCTAGTGATCTTCAACTCCACGTCTTTCTGAATCCAACCCAAGCCATACGGCTTAGGATGAGCCACAGTAGCCAAACACATATTCTTCACCACCACCTTAGAAATTAAATTCTTCTGGCTACCCAGATCAATAATGGCCTCGACTAAGCTCTACTTCACCTGAATCCTGAAAAAAAAATAGCTCTTCCTGACTCGCCTCGTCAATAGCTAGAGGTTTCTTGAATAGTAGAGTAAGCTTAAGATTTGGCTTATCTAAACCCGGAAGATCCAATCGCTGCGGCTAGTGCACATTTTTCTTTCTTGTCCTTTTTCTCCTTCGGCCGAAGCTCCGGGTGAGATTTCCAGCATCTACCAGAATTGTACCCATTAACCTTGCAATGACTACAGATAGCTCCCTTGAATGAAGACCCCTCTCCTTTGAACTCATCTTTCTGATTAAACTTCCAATTAGCCTTGTACCCCGACTTGTTCCTTTTGTCTTTCTTGTCACTCTTCATGTACTTGCCTTCAATGGCAATTAATTTAACGGTAGCATCCTCGATATTTTCAACTTTGAAGGGCTTTAATTATCTTCAATGGACTCAAAAACCCCCCATATACTTTATGAATACATCTTACTTATCCACGTCAATATCCAAAACCAATGCTTGGTTATGAAATTCTGTAGTGAATTATTGTACGGATTGCCCAAACTTTTAGTGTAAATTATTCCATTAATACCACCACTCTTGTTCATAACCAATAGGATAGAATTGCTTCCTCACTAAAACCTTGAATTCCTTTCAACTCAGACTTTCGACATCATGTCGTTTATGATAGGATTTCTGCCACGTTAGTGAGTGACTTGTAAATTTTAAAGAAGAGAAGAAAAATCCTTTGAGCATTTGAATATTCAGCAATAGAAAAATAGATCTCCAACCTATCTAACCAATTATCTAATTTCCCGGCATCGACGGAACCATCAAAAACCAAAATCTCAATTTTAAAGCCAATACGAAGATTTTGCATAGAATTTATTGACTTACCAAAACCTGGGCGCTCCTTGACAGAATCGGCATTACTAGAATCACTATTTATCTCTGCATTATCGATGTCTCAATCCCCCTCAGAAACCCCTTTTCTCCTCGAGCAGCCTCGTCGTATTGCCAAAGTGGAAGTCTTTGCGAGGTTTGCTAGATGCAATTGTTCAACTAACTCCCCTACAACAGAAGTTAGGTCAGAAACTGTTGTTTCCAAAAGCGTGAGTCGATCGTTGGCCTCGTACATCTCAAAATCGTTCTTCTTCTACCAATTAGGTTTGCGATGAATCGTCAACGAACTCACTAGCTTCTCCTTCATTTTCTTGAGACAATCACGTGCAAGGATCATAAACCACAATCAATCCCCCGAGAATCGAAACTGGAAATTTGATACCACTTAATCTACAATACGATGAAAAACTTTAGTTAGTTAAAAGATACGAAGAACACTAAAATTGAGAAAAATAAAGCTTTAATTGCTTAAAAAATGAAGTAGATTACAATAAATTACTCTAAACTCTAGGCTTCTCTCAGAACTCTTTTCAAATCTAATATAACCTAGAAAATAACCTAAGTTCCCTTTATATACTAGGGAACTAGAAAATCATAAAGGAACGAATCTCGAAGGAAAATAACGCCAGAGATTCCAAAACAGTCCCAAAGTCTTTCGAATGAGTTAGGGAGTCGTTCGAATGACTTTACGATGAATTAGTCAAAAACCCTAGAAAAGTTTCTTGGTCGTTCGAACGAAACCAAACTCGTTCGATCAAAACTATGGCTTTGGGCCAAAATTCCAGAGGACATGACAACTCTTTCAAACGATACTGAAAGACTTTCGAATGAAATATAGCTTTAAGCCAAAAGTCCTGAGGACATGTCCACTTGTTTGAATGACACTCAACTTTGTTCGAACGACTTTGACAAATCTTCAAAAATACTTTATCCTCCTGGATCATTTGCCAATCTTCATCCTCCCCTTTCTCGCCCCCAGTGTTGATCATGCACATAAAAATACGATCAATGTTGGGGATTGATGTCACTTTAATCTAGAGATATTAGGCTTTTGTTCCCAAGACCCTGGCTAAACAAGCTAAAGAATCGGCATGTCTGTTTTCACATCTAGGAAGATAATCGAGAGTTTCTTTCACGAACTGGCTCATCCAATTTACAATGAGGGCTGCGTATTTGATCATCTTACCATTCTTCTTGTATTGCTTAAAGAAATGATGGACGATGAGTAGTGAATCTGTGTAAAATGAAAGTTCTGGGCAGCCGAGCTCAGGTACGAGGTTGAGTCCATGAATGAGAGCTTCGTATTTGGTGGCATTGTTGGAGGCTTCAAAATCCAAGCAGATTGATTTCTCAATTTTGTCGTTGGATGGGGTAATCAATGCGATTCCAATTCCTGACCCTGCGAGTCCTGCTGATCCATATGTAAGAAGTCTCCACCATTTTCTAGTAATCCATTCAGCTCGCCCGTCAAATGCTTTGGTGGGTGGATCTTCTATAATTTTTTCTGCAAGGTCAGGACCGTACTCCTCCCACTCAGGATTTTCTACTGGAAAATCCACAAGAAAATTGGCAACGGCCTGAGCCTATTTGGAATGACACTGTACGAACTTGATATCATGTTCTCCTAAACTGACTGACCATTATTGCACTCTTCTGGATATTTTTTCTTTGACAAAACTTCCCGAAGTGGGTAGTTTGTCATGACTTTGAATGAATGAGCTTGAAAGTAGTGTTTAATTTTCTATGAACTGTAAACAAGAGTTAGAAGAAGTCTCTTAATTTTAGAATACATTGTTTCTGCTAGAGTAAAGGTTTTTTGCTGATGAAGTAGACTGGCTTCTCAATTTTTCCTTCAAGTCGAATGAGAACTGAGTTAATAGAAGTATTTGTAACTTCTAGGTAGATGATCATCTCCTCATTATCTATTGGGGTGCTCATTATGGGAGACTTCCCCAAATAGGATTTGAGAACTTGAAAAGGTACCTCACATTCTGATGTCCATTGGATCTTTACATCTAGCTGAACTTTTCCTCATTTGGTATAACCGCGGAGTTGTAGGAACAAACAATGACAGCGATCTGAAGATTTGGAAATGAATCGGTTCATAGCGGCAATCTAGCTGATAAGTTTTTGTATGTCTTTTATCATCCTTGGAGATGGCATGTTTAGTAGAGATCGAATTTGACCTGGATCAGCCTCAATCCCTTTCTTATTGATGAAATGGCCGAGGAATCGGCCTAAATGTACTCCGAATTGACACTTATTTGGGTTGAGTCGCATCCGGTAAGATCGAAAAATGTTTAATATTGTGTTGAGATCTGTAATGTGGTTAACTGATTGTATCCTCTTGCATAAGAGATCATTAATTAAAACTTCTATGATTTTCCCAAGATGTGCTTTAAACATAGTAGTCATCAATTTTTGATAAGTCACGCCTACATTTTTGAGTTCGGAGGGCATCATTTTGTAGTACTAATGTCCTCTTTCAGTGATGAAAGTGGTCTTTTCTTGATCTTCTTCCAAGAGTAGAATATGATTATAACTAGAAGCAGCGTCCATCATAGATAGGAGTTTATGACCTGCTATGGAATCAAAGATTTGATGGATGCTGGGAAGAGGGAAACTATCCTTTGGAGTGTGTTTGTTTAGATATGTGAAATCTACAAAAACTTAAACTTTTCCATTCTTCTTTGGGACAACGACAATATTGGATATCAAATCTGGATATTTGGCTTCTTGAACGAATCCCACTTTGATCAATTTCTCCATGTTAAGTTCATCTCGAAGGTGAGGTGATAGGCATCACTATTTCTATTTGACCGCCGTGGCATTGATATTGATGGCCAATTTATGACATGCCTTGGTCGAATCGATCCCAGGCATCTCTTCGAAGATCCATGCAAAAATACCTCGATTCAGTCGTAAGAATTGAATGAGAGAATCCCTATCATGTTGAACTAGCTTGGTACTGATAAAATTACCTCTGCAAGGTCCATCAATGTTGATGTATTATGCAGGCTCTTCTATTGAAGGCTAATCATCGAGGTAATCAGCTTTCTATAATTACTAAGCAGCATATCCGTCAGAAGTATCTAGAATGGCAGAAACATTATTTCTATAAGCTCAAGATAGCTTTTGACTACCCTTGATTTTATAGATACCATCATTGTGCTTGAAGCGGAGTACTTGATAATAGGTGAAAACGATTGTTTCAATGTTCTGAATCCAGCAGCGGCCTATAATCCTGAGATAACGAGATTTAACATTGATGACATAGAAGACAATGTCGATGGTGGCTGGTCCTACGGTAATAGGTAAGGTGATCTTGTAGACTTGTTGTGATCAAATGGCAGAGGATCTGGTTGAGATTGGAATACAACCCCAAGGAATCACGGTATTGTTTAATATGCTACTTTGGATCGGTGCCCTTGTATTTACAAATTTTTGGAGTATGGAAACCTTTTGGTATTTCTATATCGAATAGTTCTTTGGAAATCAAACTCCCTTGTAACTTGGTCAAGTCATTTGTAGTGCCTCGAACTTGTACTTCGATCAGCTTCTTGATGTACTGATCCATATGCTTTTGTATGACATATTGATGTGTAGGTTGAGTGGCTTGATGAGGAGGTTGAGGATTGTGGGTACCGGTACCCTCACTCAAATGATCACGTACTAGAATTTAAGGTTGAGGTCGCTGTTCTTCCTCCTGACGCTTGCAAAATCGATGACCTCTACTGATTTCGGACTAAACTTTACTACCCAAATAAATTGAAGGTTGATGCTCGTACTGAATGTTTCTGAAAATAGCTTTGCTGGTGACTCCTCGAGGTCCCAATCTATCCCGCAGAGAAACTTGAGAGGTTTCTGGCAATTAATCGTGATCCCTTATTGGAGGAGCCCGTTGAGTATCTTGCAGAGCTTGTAATACAGTCTGCATGATTGTCATCTAGTCTTCATGTCGCTTGATCATTTTTAAACGAGCTTTTCGCTCGGCTTCGAGCTCCTTCTCATGGAGCTCACGGTCAAGAGTTAAATGACATTCGAGCTCATTCTACCTCTCTATTTCGGCGTGAAGATTCACCCGTAATTCTATAAGTTGTTCTGGCTCAACTGAAAGATCGAGCTGGATTCTGGTTGTTGGTCGTCTGGAAGTGACCAAAATTGAAGATGGTAGTTGAGTGAATGTATGCCATAGGATATCATGGAAATATCTTCTTTTCCACAGACGACGCAAAATGTAATGGCCTAATTTTGTAACCTCAAAATGTATCAGAATTAGCTCTTACATCAATATTCCTGTGACAAAAATTAATGTGAAATAAGAAATGACACAGGTAATTTAGCGTGGAAAGCCTCTAAATAAGTATAAAAAAAACTATGACCCTGAGTTGAGGGTTTTAGTAATAGTGACTTTTATTGCTTGAGGCTGATATCTAATTACAAGTGATCTCCTGGGCTAGAAATACTTGATTTACTAAATATAAAGTTTGCTATTTTGAGAATCTAGAAAATATAGTTTTCTTGGTGATTTATCGTATCTATTTTTGGTCCTTGTCTCTTTTGAACTTTTTCTTTGTATAGGCCTTGTCCGTAGTTCTCTATCGTACTGAAGTACGTTCTCCGAACATTGTGGTAAGTGGTGCTTGACTGAGTAACTTTTGAGTTCGTGGGAGACAAGTGAATTTGACTTGTTCATGCTTTTCTATTGTGCTCGACCCACGTTCTTCATCAGTTCGAACTGAAAATAGTTTTCAATCAATGAATTCGCCCTATTCCAAATTGAACTTATTCTTTCCAAATCCAATATTTCGGAATGACCTCCCTGAGCTCAAATTTCTAACTCTTATATATTCTTAAAACTTCTACAGTTATCTCTCCCCCCCAATAATTCTAAGTCATTCAGTTCGAAAACGAATTTTTATACATCTTTTATGTTACAAACATATTTTTACAACTCAAGTACTATAATAAATTTTGTAGTTCCAATATCATACATTATATTTCATCCTCTTTTCATAAATCATTGAATTATTCATAGCTCAATTTCAAGAGTTATTCTATATATCAACACAGAGTTTGAATAACAAATTTTATTAAGCTTGAATATAAATTATAGGTGCTTTATAGATATCAAATCTTTCATGTACTTTTCAGATAACAAGTCTTTCTGGTACTCTGATATCCGATACTTTGCAGGTAATAAGTTTTTCAGGTACTTTACATATAAATAGCCTTTCAGGTACTCTGAAACAACAAATCCTTTAGTTCATTTGACAGCAGTGATGTTTCACTCTAAGAATCTTCTAAAGCAAAGCAGGCATTGGAAGTTACCAGTCGTCCTTCGCCCTTCACACCAGATTACTTTGACCAGAAACTGTGTTTGGAGGAATTCTGGGCATGAAAGCAGAAAGAGTCAGCGCTTGAACCAACTCTACAAATAGAAGGTATTCTTTGAGACAAAAAATGATAATGGTCTAGAAGCAGACTTCCATTCTTCATCTCCCTTCTCCACTACCACCGTAATTTCCTTTATAACCACCACCATCGGAGAGTTGATGGAGATGAAGTGGGCCTGGCCTTAGCAACCAATCTCACGCAAGACATCGGCAAAATTGCCCCGCAGTTATACAAACCCCCGCATCTGTCACCTTAACCTTTTCTTCTGCAAGGATACGGAGACACCTCCAACGTTGCTCTCCTGTTAAGACAACATAATTAAATCTCCATATACAGTGAAAATCTTCCTCAGCTTCAGTCGTTTCTTCTTTCGACATACCTTGATACGTCAGTGTAACGGGAACGGGGGTGGGCATCTCTAAGGACTGATCTCTGAAATATTTCAACTTAACCTTTTGTATCTCAACAAAAAATCTCTCTTCGTAAACCATTCTCCGAGTTTTCACCATTGTCAATCAAGACTTCCAGAAAATTATGTAACAAATAGCGTACTTTGCCATAATCCTCGGTACAGGTCCTATTCATATAACCCTAATATCTAATGTCTAAGTGCGCTTCCCAAGCGTCATCATTCAAATAGACAAAACTCTCAAAATCTCAAACGTCGCGTACATCAATATTCCCATATACCCATATCCACACAAATTCTTTCTCAACCAAAGCTACTCATGACTTCGATTGCGAGGGGGTGATTGTAGAGTCTTATCCCTCGATCTAACCCAATTCAAACTATTTCCAGTTCGAATTACCTCTATATTAGACTTACGCATTTTACATGTAACATAAGCAGTCAGCATTAACACCTACGACACGAACTGATGAAGAACGTGGGTCGAACACAACAGAAATACATGAACATGTCAAAGACACTTGTCTCTCACAAACTCAACAATTACTCAATCAAGCACCACTTACAAAAATGTTCAGAGAATGTGCTTCAGCGCGATATAAAACTGTGGATAAGGTCTATTTAAAGAAAAAGTTCCAGAAGAGACAAAGACCAAAAAATGATACGAGAAATTACCAAGAAAACTATATTTTCTAGATTCTCAAAATACCCAACTTCCTATTTACAAGATCAAGTATTTCTAGTCTAAGAGATCACTTGTTATAAGATATCAGCCTCAAGGAATAAAAGTCATTGTTACTAAAACCCTCAACTCCAGGCCATGGCTTTTTTTACCTATTTAGATCTTTTCCACGCTAAATCACCTGTGTCATTTCTTATTTCACATTAGTTTTTGTCGCAGGAACATTGGTGTAAGAGCTAATTCTGAGCCATTTCGAGCTTACGGAATTAGGCCATTACACTCCCAATAGTAATATGTTCCGCTTTATCGGGTGTATAAATGACCCTTTGGTATGCTCACATAATTGACAGGTCTTACAAGCTTGGCGCGCTAATATTGATTGGTCTCCTATACTCTCCATGCAAGTTGTTATTAATTATATTGGAAAATATGCTACTAAATCAGAACCGGCTTTAAAAAACTTTACAAATACTCTACGTAAAATAGCTAAGGATATTCGTCGCCCGTGTCAAGCTATCAAATCTGTAATCAAGAGGATGTTAATGAAAATAGTATCGGAGAGAGACATATCAGCACAAGAGGTTTTCCATTTGATGATGAGTTGCCATCTTCAACATTCATCAAGAAAGATAGTTGTTTTAACTTTGACTAAAAAAAGATTGCTGCCTACAACTCTTAGACGAAGGCAATCTAATGCTGACAAGGATACCAGTGGAACAGACCCAAACTTTGTACTAAGGTATATGAATCGGCCAAATTAATATGATAGGATTTCACTACTTGACATGGCTAAAAGACATAAGTATAGCCGTAACACTTCTTAGGTGGAAGCAATTGTTAGAATATTTCCACATCATAAGGGTGATATTCCCCATAACGGCAAAAAATGTGAAGCATTTTGTAGGCAAGAAGTATTACTTAAGCACCATAACAAAAGTATTGAAGGTGCTAAAGGTGGTTTATGGAACTTGGGAAGAACAATATAAGAACCTGTAGTTAGCATTAGCACAGGCTTCAACACTTCCTAATCCAATTGAAGATGATCTCGAGGATGAATCTAATATATATCCTGTAATGGTAGAAAATCAAAACGAAGAACGGATGATGGCTGCAGCAATTGGTCCATTATTTGTTGCTGACACAGAAATTGAATTGGGTTTAAGAGATTTTGATACCTCAAACAACTGAGGAGAAGGACTTGATCGATATCCAAACATTGATGTAGAAAGAAAATTTATCCACAATAATTTATGCGAAAATAATGAATTGGCTAATGAGATGTTAAAGACTCCCCTTGTAGCTCCATTAGAGAAAATGTCCATTAAACAACAATTGGCACATGATTTAGTGCATAATGAAATTCAAGCAGGAAGGACCATTCGAATGATTGTATGTGGAGGTGCAGGGATGGGTAAATCAGCTTTAACCAGTGCTATTGTCTGCAGTGTTGTTCAACATTTTGGAATAGGCAAGTCAGTTCGTATTATGGCTCCAACTGGAGTTGCTGCTTTTAATATAGGAGGAGCTACCATCCACCATGAACTTTCAATTTTTGTTGAACGGAGACCAAACAAACCTTATAAATATATTACTGATGAACAATGTCTTCGAATGCAATTAGAGTTCAAGGATACCAAATTATTAATCATTGATGAGTACAGCAAGCTTGGAAGATCGATACTAGCAACTGTAGACCTCCGCTGCCGAGATATATTTGCAATTGACAAACTATTTGGAAATGTATCAGTTATCTTGGTAGGTGATATGCGTCAATTCCCTCCAGTGTTTGATATCCCCTTGCATCTAAAAATGGCAATAATATGCAGCAGATTAGAGCAATTGCATATGTTGGTTTTGAGAAATGTGCTCGTCTCTCACATATTTTTCAGCAATCTGGCGATGATCAAGCAAGTTTTAGATGCGAGTTAGGAAGATTTAGTAATGGGACTTCAAATATGAAAGATTGGGACTTATTTTGTACCCGAGATTGGTTTTCTCTACCAGCTGAAGAGAATAAAAACATTAGACATGCTCTTCGTTTATTTCTAACAAAGATAACATCTAATATTCACAGCCGGGACCGTTTGCTTGAACTTGGAAAACCAATAGCACGAATTCCTTCAACCGATAATTATGACACAACATCTAATGCTTCTTCAAATGATGTTAAGGGCCTTTAAAATATTTTGTATCTATCTATTGGTGCTCGTGTAATGTTACAATCTAACCTTACAACGCAAAATGGACTTGTTAATGGTACAATGGGTACAGTTATGGAAATTGTGTATTCATCTTTATTAAAACCACCAAATGATCTACCACTAGTTGTCATAGTAGACTTTGATATCTATCGTGGTACACCATTTTGTAAAGGTTTAAATGTGATTCCTATTCTTCCTCAGACTATGAACTGGAAAACATCTTCGGGTATTTCG
Source organism: Kingdonia uniflora (assembly GCA_014058105.1). Lineage (NCBI taxonomy): Eukaryota > Viridiplantae > Streptophyta > Magnoliopsida > Ranunculales > Circaeasteraceae > Kingdonia > Kingdonia uniflora. The sequence continues at coordinate 339,284 of JACGCM010001000.1, read as the reverse complement.
TGTCAGCGAACTCAGCTACCTCTACTTCTATGTTGGGCAATAACGGTGCACAAAAGTCAAGGTTTGACATTAGATCGACCTATTGTTAATGTTTGTAGCATTATCACGCATGAGAAAATTATGTAATCTAGCTTTTAACCATATGTTCACTTTAGAGATACTACAAAAGATTGGCAAGTGCGCGGGGATCGGACTACGACTACTAGAGGAAAGCCGTTTAATACTAATGGCTATTCAACAACCATTTGAAAGCTTATATATTGAGGTGCATTTATTTTCCAATCAAAATATTTTAAAATGATTATTTTAACAATTTGGAAGCTTCATAATTTTCTACTTAGTGATTTTGGTTTTTATTTTAGATCATTGAATGTACACTTTCAAGAGGATCAAAAAGAGGACAATGTATTATGTTTATTGGGTGTTTTATGTTCGTACATTTACTTTGCGCGCATCATTTACTAAATATTTCAATGTCACGAAGACGGACTATTGAGACAATGGTGTAAAATAAGTGCCTCATTTCCCATTTTATCACCCATAAGGACCATATCTCTATGTCATTGCTACGATCATTCTTTTTGTGTGCTATATAGAACATGATAATTATTTTGTAAAAACATAAATTCTTAAAATATATTGAGAAAGTGTTCTTATCAAAAAAAAATTAAAATATAAAAACTTAGCGGTCGGTCTCACCGTTACCCGGATTACTAGTATTACAATGGGATGATGCTTATATATAGATGTTTGGAAGCATTACATGTCATTCATTGTTCATCCATTAAAGCATGTGTGGCATGTGGCTCCACATACTTGAAATTCCACGTCATGCCCCACATCATACTTATATATCAAGCATGTATTCACTCATGCTTTACAACATAATCATCAACTTGTTGAAGAGGTGGTTGAGGTTGCATTAACTCCAAGAGGTTTACTGAGTCCAGAATCTGGATCCTCTCCTTCAAATTTTTTTGCCACACGTGTCCTTTTCTAACTATACATAACCCCACTCCAACTATCGTTAAATCTTTTATTTTAAAATATTTTTTTAATAAATATTTTATTTTAAAATAAATTTTATTAAAAAAATAGAGAAATCAATTTCAATTCCCGTGAACAATGTAGGCTGTAGCTGCAGAGATGGAGATCCAAGTAGTAAACCATCATCGAAGGTTGGAGGAAGTTTTCATATTTACAATTTAACAGTGCAAATCTACTGAAATCCTAATCTTCAATTATGGTTAAAATCACCAAATGGGGTCAAATCGAGCAAGCTCAAATTTAAGATGAACTGTGGTAGAATCGAAAAGTTTTGAAATTACTTATGTGAAGAAACCTGGGTTATCTCAAAGAATCTCTATTTCTCATTTATTTTAGAAACCCAAACATCTTCAAAATCTTTAATGACATATTTATTTCAAAACTCTTGTAACTAGTGAGATCCAATTTGGATTTTTTCGACATTAATCTCTTTGTTTAGGGCTGATTTTAATTTTGATATGTGGAAGATGAGACCCAAGAATGAAAATTCGAAGATGATTTGTGGAAGATACGCAATGATTTGTTAACGTCTTAACGATTGACCAAGCATAAAAACTTGGAACATAATTTCTTGTAAGAAGTTTCGGACTGAGTCGACTCCGAAAGAGATAAGGATCCAGTCTCTTCTTCATTATCAAATCGAATGGGGTTGAAATCCATCCCTCATGTCTACATCAAAGTGATGAAGATTTCATGGTTCAAGATAGATATAGTTTATGTAGGAATTTCAAAAAAGAGATGGTCATGTTTTACGATTTTCTAATAGGAAATTATGATAATAAATAATACTTTTTGCCATCTTTACAAAATCAGACCCAGGGAACAATAAATTCCAAAATCGATACTAGCAAGAGGAAAAACCATATTTGCACCTACTAAAGTTACAATATTATAGCAGACAACCACCTATTTTTGGGCTCCACAAGTATGAATGTCACATCTAAAATAATAAAAAATTGTAAAGAATTTTTAACTCATTTAAAACTATTATATCAAGCCACGTGTACGTGAAAAGCTGACATTGTCACCATCTCATGAACTACTTGACATTTGTTTTAGTAGATTTTTTTTACCTTTTCCCAAAAAAAAATTTTGTAAGAAGGTAAACTCTTTCACCAATTATGTTACTATTTTCCATCGTTTATGGTTAGGTATCACCAGCGTTTCACTGGAGTTCGTCTAGTTTTTGGTACCAAACGTGATCCCCAGTCATCGAACAGTTTCTTCTTCTTACTTAACTGTAAATACCGTCCTAATTATTTGTCACAACCCGTCTGTGTGACTGCTGCCTACTAAGTGTTTGATTAAAGACTGGTACTCTACATATTGGGCATAGAGGAAATTATGGTTCTCGTAACTCCTGTAGATGGTACTTTACTCTACTCAACTCACGTAACAAATGATGGCAAATCGTCTACGCGGCTACTGCCAACAAAACTGTCATTTGTTCAGTTAAACTCTAGCATTCTTTCCGAGAACTATGTCATTTTGTAATAGATAGTTGTCATTTGTCTTATATAACTTTGCCATTTGTTCAGCATACTTTTTTTTGTTTTATATAATTTTTCCATTCTTTTAGAAAAATATCAACTGCTTGAATATTACAATAGGTTTCTAGGCCATGGGCTCCACAAGTAAGGTCGTGGGCTCCACTAGTTCGAAAGTCACTTACTAAATAATAATAATAAAAGTTTGAATCATTTAAAAATATACTATCATGCCACGTGTCCAAATTTAATTCTACAATGTACACGTGTCATTACTATTTTGAGACGTATAAGGCAGACCCTATCACCTATTCATGCATTTGCTGATGCCAATTAGTCACGCTTTTAAACATAAGTTATATAGAATTATGCAAACTCTATCTCCATCAGTTATATTATTTTGCATTTGGTTACTGTTGTTTAAAGTTAGGCAACACGTGCGATTCACACGAGTTAGTCTGACTTTTGGCACCAAAAACTATCCCCATTCCTCAAATACTTTCTTCTTACACGACCATTATAAAGACCGCAAAAGCCATAAAAACTGTCCTGTTTCTTCAAATCATGTGTGATTGACAACCGTAAAAACCGCCCTGGTCGCATAAACCATTTTCTCAAAAATCATCGTGATTCTACCCATCATGTGTGTGAATGTTATTTTAGTGCTATATTAGTGGCAAATCATCTGTGTGACTACTTCCTACCAGGTGTTTCATTAAAGTCTATTTTTTTTTCTTCTTCCACAATGAAGTTTGATAAGGAAGTGATTGAACAAGTTGACGAGAATAACTAAACATAGGAGGGTGGAGCCAAGAAGGGTACCCCCAATGCTAAAAATTATACCTCTCGGTGTACAGGTGTGGGACTTAACAAAATGTTTGCAGCTCTGCCTGATGAGAAGAAGGGTGTTCTTTGTACCACCTACTTTGCACCCTTACTGCTGAATGATCTAATAACGACAATGTCAGCATTGGTTATGGAAATATTCATTCATCATCCGGGGATATGAAGTTCTAATTTAGGGAGATGAACTGTATCAAGTTATAGCAAAGAGAGATCAACGTTTTGAAGAGTTCAAGTTCCATATGTGCTTCTTAGAAGATCAGCTTTGCACCGTAAAATTAGACTCGGGTGAGCACAAGAAACTGTGGGAGGATTTGGCTTCTAAGATTAATTGTCTCCAGCAGAAAATCCAGGCTTTAGAGCGCAATCTGGACTGCTCGGAACATGATTAGGAGTTGTAAACATTTGTTATAATTTTTTTGGTCCTTAGTTCGTTAGGGTTTTTTTTGTGGTAACTAGTACTTTCCCTATGTATGAATGAATATCTATTTTGTTTTGTTTTTGCAATTTTATTTGCTTTTTGCTGTTAAATAGTAGTTTCCGTATGATATGTGGCAAACAAAACACTCACAGTTCTATAAGAAAATAATGATGACATAATGATGAACTTAACAAAACTGATGATAAAAATTTTACAGACAAATGATAAATTCTTTTCACACAAATGACAGTTCATAAGCAAACAATGATATAGTACAAATCAACAAATGCGAAATTCTTTTAAAATAAATAGCAGTTCCGAGGAACACAATGATATCATGGAAATAAACAAATGAGAAATTCTTTTTGCGCAAATGACAGTTCAGAAGTAAACAATGATATCATAGAAACAAACAAATGAGAAATTTTATGTCCACAAATGAAAGTTTAGAAACAATTAATTATATAATGGAAGCAAACAAATGACAGTTATATTTAAACAAATGATGATTTTAGCAACACTGAAGATAAAGATCATATAAATAAATGATACATAGAGTACCTAAAGTACTTAATGTAAACTGATTGAAACATCGTCATCTGGGATGATAGGTGGCTTAGTGCTCATCGTAAAAGATAGTGCCATTGTCAGACGTGTATTATCGTCAGATGGGATTGGCAGAAGCTTACAAGAATAACGATTGTGTCAGTTTTTTTGACACCTACTGCGAAATCTTAGTTTGGTGACAAGACCAGGCATTTTATCCCATCAATTCATTTGTGTGTAAGGATGACTGGCTTGAACTGTTAGAATAGGAGCACGGACATATGGATCAGTTCTTAAAATTATCCACTGCATAATTCCTCTTATAAGAATCCATATAGGTTGGCAAATAGCCTTGTATGTATCATTTGTGAAGAACTCATATAAACGTACAGTTAGATCAACATTAACAAGACCGAGAGCGCGTACTATGTGTTCACAAGGTATACCCATCATTTGCCACCAACGACAAGAATAAGTAGCATCTTTAATATTTACAAAATCGGTTCTGCCAAAACTACTCATCTGAAAATGGTGTCGTGATGTACGAACCCTATAGGTTAGTGAATCTGCCATAAACTTTATGCTCTCACAGTGATCCGTAGCCCATGACATTAAGCGTGCTTTACTCTTCTCAGTTTCCTCCCTATACGTGTAAGACATTTTCGTATAGATTCTACGCAATTCCTCAATAAATACATGGATAGGGAGATCTCTTACTTTCAATATAACGTTATTCCAACTCTCGACATCATTTGTATAAGCCACTCCGTATCTAAACAAATGACTAATAATAGAAATCAAATGCCAAATGAGCATAAAGAGATGACAAATGGGATTATACAACTATAAAAGGAATAATAAAGAACTGAGGAGAAATAATGGGAAAGAAATGACAAATAAGAATGCAAATGGAGTAATAATGACTATTCCTCATATAACAAATGAGATGTTGATCAATAGAGAGTGACAATGTACCTACTAATTGGAATGTATAGATTAGACCATGTTTCCTTGGGAATACCTAGTATGTATTGGAAACCCACTAGATTTATAATTCACATAGCATTCATGTATTTATCGAAATCAATGCTAGTTAGGGCCTCTGCTTCTATCCTAAAAGCAATCCTCATGCTTTCGAGGGTAGTTTTAATGTTGTTCGATATGTGGAAGGAACAAAACGTATAGATTGAAAATAGAAATACCTTGGGTATAGCATTAATAATATTGGGGTTCCTGTCATTGATGACGACGAATCTAGTATCATAACCGTGGAAATTAGACCCAAACATCTCCAGGAAGTATGTCCAACTTTTGGTGGTCTCCGACTCTATTATCAAAAACACAAGTGGAAAAATATGATCACTTGGGTCAATGAAGATGGCTGTTAGTAGAGTCCCACGATATCTCCCTTTTAAAAAAGTTTTGTCACTCACAATAACTGGTCTCAATAGTTTATAAGCTTTTTTGGGAGGACCAAAATACTAAAAACATCTTATAACTATCTTATCCATACAACTCGTAGTTTGTATGTCAAATACAAAATATGGGTTAACCAACCTCACTTCCGTAAAGTAGCTCGTAAGTAGTTGGTATGCGTGCACAAAGCTGCCTCACATCTTAAATAATTACGTAGATCAAATAAAATTGTGTAGCCGACAAATGATAAACATCACAGTACAAATAACACAGTGAGTTGATCAAATGTCATATGATAAAATGATAAACATTATTGTACAAATGACTTATAACTGTAGTGGCATGTTTTTCAGGAGGAAAACCTTCGCCAATACTTGTTCGTAAGGACCGTATAATAAAGAGTTAACGACCAAGATTTTACGTGGAAAACTTAGTAGAAACTGAGAAAAATGACGACCTCGAGGAGGATTTGATACAAAATGTAGTAGCTGCTAGTTATTACAGATTTTTAGAGCATTGCTAGTATTTAGGGTAAAGAAATGTAAGATATAGGATCCCTTTAAACATATTCTATGCATGTATTTATAGTATATACAGACAATTTACAAAAAGAAAGAAAGAGTCTCCTATTCCAGAGGCAGTGGGCGATCTTTGCGGATCTCTAACCGTTCCTTCTTGACCGGGCTGCAACGGCAACTTTTGGTAAGTCGAGGACTCACGAAATCTTCCAGAATGTTGGGTTGTCCTCGACTACAGAGTGTTGAGCTATCTTTGACTATAGAATGCTGAACTGTCTTCGACTACAGAGTGCTGAGCTATCTATTTGTCAAATCTGGGGAATATGATACTGCAATAGCCCCATTCTCGACTGAAGTACTTGTAGTTGTGTCGAGAAGAAAACTGGAATCTGAAGAGGGCGTCGAATATTCTTAGAAGTTAGCATATGTCATTACCGAGGTCAAGGTGATCTGTATGAGGTCAAGGTAGTTTCAAGGCGTAATTAATGTTGTTCATTGAATATAGAGTAAGGATGCAGGGCATAAATAGGAGGTTGATGGAAGGTGGATGGTATTTTTATGGAATAAGGTCGCCCCAAGTATGGTTTGGCATTGGGTCCAGAGTTGAAGACGGTAAGTGTTCCAGCCAAAACCGGCATAAACTGAGGGATGTGAAATCGTTATGTGATCGGAGCAGATCAGTGGGATGGGAACAAAGATCAAACAGGGACGAGATGTGTCTGTTAGAAATGGTGGTATCATCATATTGTTGTGAAGGTAATGTATGAAGTCAATTCGGGGGTGAAGGGGGAACTATCATTACTGGTGATGAAGATATGAAGTTTGGATGGGCGTCTAGAGATCTTGCCGAACGAGTGGGTGTTCTTACAATTTTTTGTTTCCATTTTCCTGCTGAAGCATCTCGTTAGAAGTTCAGTGAATTGAGAGTCATTGAGCTTCGAGGACTAGAAAGAGGCTTTAATGTCCGATTCTGGCAAAAAGCAAACAACGCAAATATTGACATATCGAAGGATATTAGTAACAGCAGATAAATTTAAATGGAAGAAAAATTAAGTATTTAGAAATGAATGTACTCGAAAGAGATAGATGTTGAATGTGATTTTTGAGAATGTAATCGAATGAAAGAGATATCGAATGTAAGAAAGAAGTTTATGAAATAAATAAATATGTGTTTATCTAATTGTTTTTAGTTTTTGTTTTTGCGTATCTTATCGATTATTAAATATGATTTAAAAATTGGGATACAATCTTGTCGATAATTGTTTTGTGTGTAAAGTCAAAGGTATTGGAATATGTGGGGACAATGAAGGATTTTGAGGTTGATTAATTTGACTATGACTGTGTAGAGTTTCAAAGCATAATAAATGTAGGGGATTTTGGTATTGACTGGAAGTTGTATATATATATGTTGTTGTTAGCAGATGGATGTATTCATTTAAAATGGTGAAGACGAGAGCCCAGGCCCGTGATGGGGTGTGTCGACGTGTGCAGGCAATGCACTAGGTATTATTTAACCAATATTTTGGTTCGCGGAGCATTGAATGGCATTTTAGTGATCCTGAAGAACTGGATTATGAAGGGATGAGTGAGGCAGAGGCAGAGGCTAAGGAGGAATTTGAATTTCGTGTAAAACTGCAGTCCTGGCGTCCTCCTGAACGTTGTAGTGGCATGTGGACTTGAGCAAAGTTGTTGGTAAAGAGGGAAGATGAAGCGGCATCGAGGAGTTTATGAAGAGTAAATGCTCGAGACGTAGGTGCGTTGTACTGGCAAATGTTGGGTAAAATGTTATGTAAGGAAAAAGTTTAGTATGTTAAAAAGAATGTTAATTTGTCGAATGTAAAATGTACGCGACAAACTTTGGGAAATAAAGTTTGTGTTTAAACGAATGTTGTTGAATAGAATGATGGGCAACTGATGTCGAATATAATCCCATAAGTATAGGAATTGGTGGGATAGTATGAATAGGGGAACTTAGATGCAATATGATTATGGCGAGATATTTTCCATTAGGTGATGGTATGAAGTATAAGGAAAATGATGTAAATCAGCTATTGGAAAAGATGGAGCGTGCACTCACAGATATGAATGTATCTGCAGATATTCTTTGAGAATTGGAAGGATTGAAGTACGAATGTAGAGGTTTATTAATGGGGAAAAGATTAAGAGTCAAAGCAATCGAAAAAAAATGCATGAGGCATTATATTCCTGGAACTGGACGGTCGCCAAGTGGGGCGACGAATAGTCACGTGGGTTCTATAAATATGTCTGAGGTAGGTGACTGTTCAGATTATTTGCAAACTAAAAAAAAATTGAGGGAGAGAACTGTTGTTGCTCGTTGCTGATTGCTAAAGAGGAAATTTGTCTGTTGATCGAAAGGGCAAAGCGAGCAAAAGAAAGGGTTATAGAAGCTGCATGGAAAAAGGGCTAGTGATTCACCAAATTGTTTCGTAAGTTGATGTATTGGTTATAGATTAATAGATAATGTGTAATGAATTGGAAATTAATGAGATTCGTCCATGGAGCGGAAAGAAAACTGTTCGAAGGTCTGTGAATTTGATATTTTGAAATTCTTAGTTGCGGTGATTCTGAGTTACGTGTTTCATAAAATGGAAGGAGAGAATTGTATAGGAGGGGAAGTAAAAGGGATTGGGGAAGGGTGCTGTAATTACGAGATTGTTGTGAGGGAGCGAGATATGCGGAGAGAGTTAGGAGTTTGCGGTTATCGCCGGATTTTACGCCGGAGAAAGGGAATTTTGCAAAATGGATATAACTATTTTTGTCGGGAAAAGTCTAAATATCTTTGAGAAGCTATTAAAATTCCTGTAATGTTGACAAGAAAATAGAAATTAATGAGTTCTCGAGCTTAAACTTAGAAAAAACATCGAGAACTGAAAGATGGCTTTTAAATGAAAAAATACTAAGATGAATTAAATGATATGAATTAGATCGAGAACTGTGTATAAGTATAAATGTAAATGATAGTAGCAGATGGTAAAGTGAATGAGGTGTAGGAGGGTGATCCTAACGGTGATATCTTTATGAATATATGAACTTTGGAATATGTATATATGTATCACATATGAAAGATTCTAACTGTGTTAAAATATGAAATCAGATTTACAGGTTCTTATAATGGTTGAACCTAATTTAAATGATGATAAAGATATATTTGCTAGTCTCAAAGATGTAGTACCTTTGATAATCGATGCGAGAACGTGTGTGCAACAATTGGGGGAAGATACAGGGTAGGTTCGAGCAGTACAGACACAGGGGGTGGGGAATAGTTTCGGGTAGTGCCTAGTGTGCATGAAGTATCTGAGAAAGAAGTGATTGAGACTGGTGTAGATCATGAGCCTCAGGTGAGTGATTGAGAAGGAAGTGGGGATGGGGAAGAAGATGTGGAAGAGGACAAAGAAGCATGTTATGGGGAGGGTTTAGAGACCAAAGAAATATTAAGATTTAAAAACAAATATGGTATTCCTGGGGATGTGAGATTAGAGAAGTATCAATACGAAATGATCAACCAGAATATACCTTTAGATGGTATTCTGGTTCATCGAGAACAGATAAAGAAAGGGCTAAAGTTACCCCTTACGGTGGATTAGAAAAAGTTAATGAATTTCTTCGATGTAGCCCCGAGTCAATTCAATCCGAATGTATATGATCTGTTTAGAGTATATGGTGCAATAAATGGTAGACTTAAAACAAGAGGGGATGAGGCAATAACTGTAAATGATTTGTGCGTGTACTACACGATGAAAATGAACCCGAAGTTAACAGGGTATCGTTATTTGGCGAGGTTCTTGAAGAGGCCGAAGTTTTATGATATAGTGTCAACTGGAGGTCGATATACCGAAGAACATTTACTAGTATCAGGAAATTATGAGTTCTATCTAAATGACCCAGGGGAGCCGCATAAAAGAAAAGCGTTTCATCTAGGTTTTTGGTTAGGTAACTTAAATGTTTAAGTTTGATGTATTTTTAGGTTAGATGTATGTTGTGTAAAGATGTACTTTTTCTCTGCGTTGCAGCATTGAAGGAGATCGGGAAGATAACTGAAGTAAACGAGAAGTTGTATAAGATAAGTGAAGGATTCTTTGGTAGGATCGATAACTTAGCGATGGATCAAGATCAGTTAAGTACAATCTTTTAAGAAGTAGGGCTGAAAAGGTCGAGAACTAAAGGTGCTGAAGTGTCAATTATTGGGGGGGAAATGTTGGCGAAGGACATAAGAGCTGCAGATATAATTTTACCCTTGAACAATCCTTTGTTGACAGGGTACAACACAAATACGGAGATCGATGTGATGCAGGGGGAGTCGTTGGGCAAAAACAAGAGGAAAAGGAAGGTAAATGCTGAAATACCTCCGTTGTTAAACCCGAAGAGGACTACTCAACAATTATCTTCTGAGGGTGTCGAAGGTACTGACAAACCCCCTGCTATGGTGAGTGGGTTATCTCTACGAAATTTGAGGAGTGCGGTTCCCAAGAAGGTGACTGGTGGGATTGCGAAGAAGAAATTAAGGGAAGAGTTTGATATGGAGATGTTGTAGACTATGGAGTCTTTTTCTGTGGGGGCGGATATGTTGAAGAAAGATATGGTAGACTGTATGGTGGGGATTGATAGCTTGGATACCTTTTTAGGCATGGCACAGAGTAACTTGGCGAAGGTGAGAAATTTTAAAGCTTATGCTCGAATGAAAAGTTTGGTAAGTCAAACAAATACTCATTATATGAGTTTCATACAGATTAAGGTGGTTATGAGTGAAGCAATGGGTCGTGTGGAGGGTAGTGGTGATTTGGTGAGCCGTTTGGTCACTTATAGAAATATCGAGAAAGAATTAACTGCGGAGAATGCCAAGCTGAATGCGACTCTGAATAGGTATATATTGGAAGTAAACAAGGCGAAGGAGGCTGCATTGGCTGAGGCAAAAAAAGTGTTGGAGAAAGAAAAGAAAGAAACCTTGGCAGTAGAGAAAGCTGAGTTTGAGAAAGATATTGCTGATGTTTAAAGATCGATGGAGTTGGAGCAGAAGAAACTGCTTGATGAATTGAAAGATCGGATGAATGAAGAAAAGCTGTAAAAATGCCATGAAGTGAGGATGCATTTTAAAGAGCAGTTTGATGAGTCTGAAGAGAGAAAGAAATATTACAAAGGAGTTGTGAAGGCCAGTGGGCTGCCATGTGATGATTTCTCCGATGATGAAGTACCCCAGACTCCGGATGTACGTGGAGGAACTGAAGTTGTCGACAATCAAATGATGATGGAGGGCGAAGGTCATCTTCCTGGGGTCGTAACAGATGTATAGGTGACCGAAGGTAAATGAAGAAAAATCTCCTTCATAAATGTTAAATCTAGGTAATGAATATGGTTTAATCAAAGTCTGTAACAAATGTTCAGTGGGACCGAAAACATATGAATTTTGTGTGTGAAAATGATGTTTTTTTTTGTTTAATGTTGTGATAAATAACTTTTTTGCTTCTGAAAATAATTTTAAGTATTGATGTGATAAAGTAATATTAGAGTCGAGCATATAAGTAAAGATTGTTTGTGTGCTCAAAATGTGAAAGATGGCCAATAATGGCAAGTAATGAGTACCAGATGTTTATCCGGAGATAAGTATCTTGATTTAGATTTGTAGAAGAACAAGAGCTCATTAGAGATTGGTCGATAAGTAAAGAGTGCGAAGTAAATATCCTATAATTGGATAGTGGTTGCGTGAAATCGAGATAGGTTTTAAGATACTTGTGTAAGCAAGGACCGTAAAACAAATTAGGAGAGTAAGGGATTATTTTATCTCTAGCATGCCAAGTAAGTATTGATTGAGAGAAAATGAAGTGGTAAAGAGATCGCTTGTCAGATATATACTTGAGAAGTATAGATAGAGAACAAATCGATGTAGAAAGAGATCGATTGTCAGATAGATACTTGAAAAGTATAGATTAAAGATAAATCGAAGTAGTGAAAAGATCAATTGTCAGATAGATACTTTGAAAAGTATAGATCAAGGACAAATTGAAGTAGTAGAAAGATCAATTGTGAGATAGATACTTAAAAAGTATAGATTGAAGACAAATTAAAGTAGTAGAAAGATCGATTGCCAGATAGATACTTAAAAAGTATAGATCGAGGATAAATCGAACTAGAAAGAGATTGTTTCTCAAATAGATACTTTAAATATATAGATCGAGGACAAATTGAAGTATTAGAAAGATCGATTGCCAGATAGATACTTCAAAAGTATAGATCGAGGACAATTCGAAGTAGAAATAGATCATTTTTCAGATAGATACTTTGAAAAGTATAGATCGGGGACAAATCGAAGTAGTAAAGAAGATAATGTATAACAAATTGTTTATTTGATTCGAAGTAAAATATTGTAGGGAATCATTTATAAAAGAGTTTAAGCTGAGCAGTGTTCCATGGGTACTCAAGCTAAACTTCGTCTTCAGTCATAAGCCAATAAGTTCCGTTATCTATTTTATTGCATACAATGTATGGTCCTTCCCAGTTTTTTGATAATTTTCCAAAATTCTTTGGTCGAGTATGATCCTATATTCGTCGTAGGACAAGGTCGCCAATACCAATTTTTTGGTCTCGAACTTTCTTGTTATATGTTTTTTTCAATGTATCATGGTAACGACCCATATTTGCAATGGCCTTGTCCCTGGTTTCCTTGATCCAATTGAGGTTGCAAAGGAGGCCGAGCTCATTGTCTTCGTCTAAAATTTTGCGTCGAGTACTGGAGCGATCGAGGTCTAAAGGTATGACTGCTTCAGTACTGAAAGCCTTCATGAATGATGTGCACCATGTTAAAACTCGAGGAGTGGTGCGGTAGTCCCATAATACACTGAGGAGTTCATCAACCCATCTTCCTTTCTTATCGTCGAGACCCTTGAGTAAGACAAATTTGATACTTTTGTTGATGGCTTCAGGTTGTCCATTTCCTTGAGGGTAATATGGTGTAGAAGTTGTCAATTAAATTTTGTATTTATGAAGGATAGCAAGGACTTTAGCGCTGATGAATTGTTTACCATTATCAGAATGTATCATATGTGGACAACCAAACCAGGTAATGATGTGATCCCAAAGGAACTTGATGACCTCATTCTCATTAGTATGGCATAGGGGAACTGCTTCGCACCACTTGGTAAAGTAATCGGTGGTAACTAAGACAAATCATCTGTTTCCCGAAGCTGGATGGAAAAGGGCCAATGATATCGATTCCCTATCATTTAAATGGCCAAATGACATTACTAACATGAAACTCGAGGGTGGGGCTCTTGATGTCTTAAGTATGAATTTGGCATTTGTAGCATTTATAAACAAAGTCTTCGCAGTTTTGTCTTATCTTGGGCCAATAGAGTCCTTGTGTGAATAAACGTTGAGCTAGTAATCTTCTGGAAACATGTGCACCTCAGATACCTTCATGAAGTTCTTTGATTTTGATTTGAGCCTGTTTCTATGATATACATTCAATATATGTCCCTCCTCCAGTGAGTCGATATAATATATCATTTTGGATTGTGAATCGAGGGCACTTGGCTAAAAGGGATCGACCTTCTTCTTTGTTACTGGGAAGGATGTTAGAGTTGAGGTAAGCATAAAATGGTGTTCTCAAGTCTTCAGGGTCATCATCTTTAGTAACAGTTAAGTGAAGTGTGGACAAAATATCGAGGCTAGAATGATCAAGGATTTCGATTTCTAAAGATCTTTTTTTATTGTCACCCAACATGGCAGCAATGTAAGCTAAGGCATTGGCATGGCAATTTTCCTGCCGAGGTAAATACGAAATGGTGGCATGCTTGAATTTTTTTCATTTTTTCTTCAACCAGGGCAACGTAATTAACCATTTTGCCTGTTATCCTGAAAGTTTTGTTATAATTATTGGCGATGAGTAAAGAGTGGACATAGACTGCTAATTCCTCAGCTTTGAGAGTATGTGCAAGATCGAGACCGTGCAAGATGCCTTCGTACTCTGTTTCATTATTGGTAGCATAAAATTTAAGTTTGAGGGCTTTTTTTATGCGATGATTAGAGGGAGTAACGAGGACTATGCCAATTCCAGAACCTTGTGGTCCTGCTGATCCGTCCATAAAAAGTTACCAACTGGAACTTTTGGACCATGCGTCTAGTTCTACAATTGAGTCGTCGGTGAAGATTTCTTTGAGTCCTTCCAAATCGGGGTCTTCAGCAGGAAAATCTGCCAAAAAGTTAGCCACTTCATGTCATTTGATGGATATTTGAGGTTCAAAAGAAATGTCATATTCTCCAAGGAAAAAAGGCAATTGTTGAACTCATCGAGATTTTTCCTTTTTGGAGAGTCCGAGTTTGAGAAGGTATTTTGTAATGACTTTGATGGGGTGAGCTTGGAAGTATGGATGGAGTTTTTAAGAGCAGTAAACCAAGGAGAGCAATTGTTTCTCCATGGTAGTATACCATTTTTCAATAGGCATTAGAGTTTTACTGATAAAGTAAATAGGTTTCTCGATGCCTGCATCTTCTCGAATAAGGGCAGAGCTAATGAAGACTTAAGTTATCGAAAAGTACATGGTGAGTAATTCGCCATCAATGGGAGTACTCATTATAGGAGGATGCCCCAAGTACCGTTTAAGATCTTGGAATGCCATTTCACAGTCAGCAGTCCATATAACTTATTTTTTCTATTTGATTGAAAGAGGAGTGGGGTTGCCACAAAGAAGAAGGTAAAGAAGTTTGCATCGATTAGATGACTTTGAGATGAATCTGTGAAGAACGGTTATTTTGCCTACAAATTTTTGAACATCATTTTCCGTTCGAGGAGAGAGCATTGCCATGTGTACTTTGATTTGAGCTGGATCGATTTCGATTCCTCGTTTCCTTACTTGATGGCCCAGGAATTTTCCAGATACGACGTCGAATTGACATTTTTCTGGGTTGAGTTTCATTTGGAATTGGCGAAGGATATCGAAGATAGTTTCGAGGCTTTTGAGATGATCTTATCTTTGCAAGATTTTGAAGATCGTACCATCGATATATACTTTCATGATGTTGCCGAGCTTATCTTTGGACATTTGAGTGACCAATCGTTGGTAAGTAGCTCCTGTATTTTTTAACCCAAAAGACATTACTGTGAAATAGTAGAATCCTCTTTCGGTTATAAAAGTTGTTTTTTCTTGATCTTCTTCGGCGAGTGGAACTTAGTTGTATCCCGAGGCAACATCCATCATAAAAAGAAGTTCATGCCCTGCGACTGAGTCAAGAAGTTGCGAAATTAAGGGTATCGGAAAATTGTCTTTGGGTATGAATTTGTTGGGTTCGGTGAAATCAACACAAACCTGTATTTTACTATTTTTCTTGAGCACGGCGACGATATTGGAAACCCACTTCAAAAATTTAGCCTCCTGAATAAAGCCGACACAAAGGAATTTATCAATTTCTTCGTTGACTGCATCTTGAAGTCGAGGAGTCAAATTTTGTCATTTTTAGATAACTGTTTTGTTGTCTGGAAGGAGGTTGAGGTGGTGGCAAGCGATAGAAGAATCGATTCTGGGCATTTCTTAAAAAGTCCAGGCGAAGACGTCGATGTTTATCTTAAGTAACTATATCATGGCTTCTTTTTCATTGATTGACAGCTTGGATCCAATGAAGGTTGTGCGCCCAAGGCCATCGAGTTCAGCAGTTTCAACCACTTCAGCATCATCTTGCCCAAATGTGGGTGGTGTGTCATGCTACAGTTGTTATGCCTTGAGGAGTATTACTGTAGATATGGCCTGAGTGTGGTATTTTTGCACATTCGTGCGACTGCTTAGCTGCCCTTGATTTCATAAACTCCGTGATCAATAGGAAAACGTAGTGCTAAATGGTAAGTCGAGGGTACTGCTTTGATTGAATGTAACCAACTGCGTCCCAAAATGCCCAAATATTTGGAATCTGCATCAATGATAAGATATTTGATGAATATGGTTTCTAAACCTGCTAGAACTGGCAGAGTGATTTCCCTTGTAGTTAATTCTTTTAACCATTGAAGCTTGTGATTGTTGTTGTTGAAGCTTTTACTGAATCTGTGAGGCCTAGGACTTTGATTGCTCTTCGGAATAAGACATTTGTGGCACTGTCGGTATCGATGAGAAGTGTATGTAAGTAATCCTGCCCCACTTTAAGCATAATAACAAGTGGGTCATCATGAGGATATTATACATGACTGGTGTCACAGTCCTCGAACGTGATCTGGTAAGGACGTTTTGATTTGCTAGTGCTTCGAAGAAGATTTGCCGATTTGTCTGAGGAAGTAATTTTGCAGCAGGATGTAATACGATCGTCTTGTTTTCTTTTCTTCCCTTTTTCGATCTCAATCATATGCAAATGGTGAGCTGGGCCCTGGATATGATTCTGCTCGACTTTAGTAGATTTTTCTTGCTCATCTAGAAATTTTTGAATTTCGACAACATAGTTATGGAGTCTTCCAAAACAGAGGATACGGTTAAAGATACGAATGAGGGAGTAGCAGCTATCAGTTTCATGACTGTGCGCATTATAATACTGACATAAGTGTATGTTCAGAAGATCTACAATAACCTGCGGTGCACGATAACACTCATCTCCATTTATCGTTGGCAAGATAGCAGAGAGGGTTATTGTCATTGGTGGCAGAATTGGGATAGGTTAGTCAGGTTTGCCCTCTTTTCATCTAATGTTGCCAGTGTTTTTGGCAGGTGGCTTTGGTGCTACTGTAGTGACTGCTCTTTGAGACGGGGTCGAAGATGCTTCTCAAGAATGTATGACATAAGAGGTATTCATCTTATCTTTCTTCGGGCGCTGCAGCTTGATGTAATTATTAACCACATAAATTATTTTAGTGACCGTTCGTAGTTTGTGTAGAGTAAGCTCTTCACGAACTTTGGAGTCAATGTGCAAAGCGGAAGTAAATGCTGGAACCACGATTTTGGGGTCTGAATTTTCAATCTTCCATGTTTTCTGCAGTAAACGTTTATAAAAATTTGCCAAGGTTTCTTTCACGCCTTGCTCGAATTAAAACAAAGAGTCTCCCTAGCATGAGCGCAGTTAGACTCGAAAAGATTTTGTAATTGGATGAAACAGGTAACTAAGGCTTCCTGTATAGTGTGGAACCATCGGAATGGTTCTTCTTTTAGGCTCATGTTAAATAGTCGACAAAGCATATGGTCGAGTTTGGAGTACAACCTAACAGCGGCTTTGAAATGTTGAACATGTGTAAACGGATCAGTGAGGTCTGCATACTGGATGAACATGGGCATATTGAAATTTTCTCGAATAGGCATATTTTCAAGATATGGGGAGATGGGGTTTGTTTCGATTCTGTCGAGCGCAGATCATCGCCCCGAGATATCAGAGTTGATGGCTTGAATTCTGTTATTAAGGCCATCCAGAGTGATAAATTGCTACGGGGGAAGAGGTAAGGCTGCAACCTGAGGAACAAAGTTACCCTGTCCCTCTAGTCGCAATCAATTTCTAATAGGCCTTCTTTCCGGTGGAAGGGTTTGATGACGTGTACGTTGACTTCCTTGGGTTGTAGAGGCCGAAGAAATTTAACCAAAATGTCGTGAGGCTTTATTAAGATTTTCAAATCCGGATCGAGACAATCGTTGTTTGTCCTCTCTCGGCTGATCATTGCATTAAACTGCTTTTGAGCGATGTTTACTTTGACCCAGTGGTGGAGATGCTTAGCGAGCTGCAATTCGATCTTGTGGTCTTTGTAATCTCTCAATCTCTTTCTGATGTGTTTGACTTTGCTGACCCAGTGCTTTTCTGCATTCTTCCCTTTCAGTTTATAGAGCTTGAGCATGGACTCGTTGATCTTCTAATCTCTGATGAGGCCATTTATTTTTGAAGTTCAAGAACCGTACCATGCAGATCAAAAGCTCCTGGAATGTTCAGATCTCTTACGGTACTATAATGACTTCTCATGTTCATGGTTGTCATCGGATGGTGTTTAGATTGGAAATGGTAGAAAAAATTATGGTTTTCCCACAGACGGCGCTAATTGTAGTGGCATGTGTTCTGGGAGGAAAACCTTTGCCAATACTTATTTGTTAGTGTTGTGTAATAAAGAGTTAACAACCAATATTTTACGTGGAAAACTCAGCAGAAACGGAGAAAAATGACGACCTCGAGGAGGATTTAATGTAAAATCTAGTAGCTGCTATTTATTACAAATTTTCAGAGTGTTGCTAGTGTTTAGGGTAAATAAATGTAAGATATGCGGTCCCTTTGAACCTATTCTCTGCCTGCTTTTATAATATATACAGGCAGTTTACAAAAAGAAAGAAAGAGTCTCCTATTCCAGGGGTAAAAGGCGATCTTTGCGGACGGATATCTAACAGTTTCTTCTATACCGGGCTACAACGGCTACTTTTGGTAAGTTGAGGACTCACGGAATCTTCCAGAATATTGTGATGTCCTCGACTACAGAGTGTTGAGCAGTCTTCGACTATAGAATGTTGAACTGCCTTCGACTAGAGAGTGTTGAGCTGTCTTTTTGTCGAATTTGGGGAATATGATACTACAGAAGCAAATGTCATATAAAGTGATGATACTTCAATGTGGGCTTTTTCATTTGCACATCAGGCAAGATTGTATGTTACATCAATATTGTGATGAAATTGCATATCATCAATAATTCTGGAAGTTTGTAGTTTGGGTCTTTTCGTAGTTCTTGCTTGATTATAGAAGATTCCCATTTAATTGACGCTGCCTTATGCGCGTTCCCACCTTTAGTTTCTATTCGGATGCAGGTATTCATAGAGCAATAAGTACTTACTCTAAATAGGGCAGAATCGACCAACCTTATCGCATAAATCTTCCAAGAGCATTTATGAACTTTACAACGTACCGCGATTTTCTATTCGTTGCTCAGAATGTGTTCGATATTGAACTTGTTTACAGCTGCATAAGCTCTTATGTGATTCTTGAGTTCCATCCAATCTCGATATAAATCACCAATGTTAAACTTTTTACTGAAGTCATAAGGATCTTCTGTGTACGCAACAGATTTAAACCAAAAATCAACGAGTTCTTTCACCTGTTCGGGCTACCACTCAAACCGTTATTCAGCTGAACAAATAACAAATATGCTTGTCAGGATGATACTAATTTAATAAGAAATGCTAAAAAATACCTCACGAATGACAAATTTTGTGAGTTTACCTGAAAGTTCAGTTTGTCCAATGATAGGTTTGGGTTCAATTGAAAGAAGAACGTTAGTTAACATAGGTTCATTTGAAAGAGGAACATTAGTTAACACAGATTCATTTGAGAGATGAATATTTGATTGAGAAATACAAGATTCATTTGAGAGTAGAACATCAGTAGGGATAATTTGAAAAGGTTCATTTGATTGATGAACATTAGTTAACACTGGTTCATTTGATAGATGAACATTTGATTGAGGAATGCTAGGTTCATTTGAGGGCGGAACATCAGTACAGATAGTTTTGAAAGAATCATTTGATTGAGAAACATCATCATCATCCACTAAAGGTCAAAACCTACGTGGATCAAGCCCTCTACCATTTGTTTTTGGGTAACCCCAGTATTAAGGTTTAAGATCAGGATAAGGAAATGAGTTATGACGTAAAGGACCCCCTCTTTGGTGGTGGATAACCCTTTACCTTAATCAGTATCTTTGGTGGTGGACAACCCTTTACCCAAAGAACAGAAATCATAAATAAAGTTTTGGGAGTTTTAGGAAGGTTCCCTAAGCTCATTAACAATCCATATCTGAAAGGGTATGCCCGGATTTCTTTTATGGATATTGATCATTACGATAAAGTCTTAGATAGATGAAATTGCGCATGCAAAACCATGGATGAAGTTGTATAGCTTACAGTTCTTACGATGGATTTCGCTTGTTTCATCAAGGAGTGTAACGAAATCTTTGTATCACGAGTGCGTTCATAGTGAGGTAAGTTTTGTACTTCCTCCAACATAACTAATGACTGAACTGATCTTTCGACGTACGATATCCCAACCAAAACGAACAATGGTATAAAGCTGAACTCCATTCATCACCGAAACAAATGATATAAATAAACAATTCCGGTAATAAAGTAGCATAACACAAATGAGAAAAATAATATAAAACTCAACTTCAGCAATCCCTAAAGAAAATGATAGGAATCCCGAAATAAATGTTATTAATGAACAATTCCAGTGATATAGTTGCAAATAATAAATGCCAAAAAAATGATAAATGATAAAGTAGCAGAAGACAAATTATTAAAAAGGCAAAGAAAAATGATTATGTACAAATTGTATCGTCTTGCATAGCATTTTTCTTAAGAAAAAAGGTTTCATGATGCGGATACACAGTAAGAGATGATAGATACAGAGTTAGAGATGATATTTACTACAATGGTTACTTTAATGGTAGAAGAGAAGGATAACAAGGGATTTTGGCAACGAGAATAACCTATGATAACAGCGATCTTTTCCTCCCCAATAACCTCTGTATGAAAACTTTAGCGAATGCAGAACGATAGTTGGAAGACTTGGCACATGAAGGAGACAAATAGTACATCAAAGAGAATCTACTTTGATTTTTGTAGAAGCTTTATTGTTGAAGAAGAAGAAGAATAAGAATAAGAAGCTTTGATTTTTAAGGTTGGTAGTATATTTAGGGGGGAATCTTCTCTCTTATTACTATTCTTTAAGGTTGGTAGTATATTTAGGGGGGAATCTTTCCTCTTATTACTGTTCTTATTATTATAGCAGATTAAAGTACTCAACAACTCCAGTGGGATAGTTTCTCATTTTTTATGCATTATATATCATTTGTTATGCGAGAACTTTGTCATTTGATGTGTATATCATTATAATTGTTTTGGTATAGCTTTGTCATTTGTTGAGTTATCTTTGTGAGTTGGTAGTCTTATTACTGTAGCAGATTAGACTACCCATCAACATTTAATGTTAGTGAATAGGGTGGCAGCTAGGGGATAGTAGGTAGGACCATTATCGATTTGTTAATTTTAGTATCGATTTTGGAAGTGGCTTGTCAAAGTATCAATTTTGTAAATATGGCAAAAAGTAGTATTTATTCTCATAAATTCCGTTTTCTAATTACTTCAAAACTACTTTAAATAAAATTATTGATATAAGATAACGCAAGTGGAGATGGCTAACATTGAGTTTGAGGATCTCCAGCAGTTTGGTGTGGGTTCTCACGACTTGGCCCATACGTCAGAACCACAAACCCAAACTCACACTTGTTTTCTTAGAGCAGTTAGGGTGACATGGATTTTTTTATTGATATTTCTATAATCAAAACACCACCGCTTCATCTGTTGAACAAAATAACTCAAACTCGTTCCCTCCACATACTATTTCGTCCTCTCTCTCTTATTTTTGCCCAATAAAATGAAAATGCCAGAGGGAGACCCACACCCCAGTACAGTCCCCAGGTTCAAAATGATAAGAGCTTTAGAACAAGTCATAACTCGGTCGAGGTCCAAAAGGAGAAAAAATAAAGGGTTGTATTTGAGAGGTAAAACAAATTTAAGGCCTGTCACATCCAACCCAAGATAAAATTCCACACATGCAGTTTATTACCAAACTCCCTGATGGCATGAATCATATATATCACACTAGCAAGGATCTTACGGTAAGTTTTTGCTTAATAGTAACTTTGTTATTTCCGTTAATCAAGTGTTTGACAAAATGCTCCAATAAATAAAATCATGATTCGATGCGTATACATGGCACATTCACTGCGGTTATCAAGTTTGGAACGATATTTTCAAAATTCCGACAATAAGGGATCCCGTGGTGAAGATATTTGGGAGGCTCATGGATATCAAATTGGGTAATTTTGGTAATTTGCTAATTCAGGCGCAAAAAGAGTATTGGTGGTTGACAACTCATACTTTTCTCTTCCCGTATTTGGAGATAGGGATCACTCCATTGGATTTCACAATGCTTATATCATTACTAATCGGCAAATGTCCTACACAGTTCCGTATGATGATCGATAGAGTGTTATTTCCAAGGTGATGAAATTGTTCCCCCGCATTACATCCGATAATACAAAGAGTGGGAACGTTAGCATTGCACATCTAAGGAAGTACTTGGCCGTCAAAAATGATGGATCTAATGAAAGTATGGTGGCTCATTCTTTTATCATTTTCATGATGGGATATTTATGGTTCCAAATGGCCAACGACACCATCCCGCTTGGATATCTTGAGACCGGGGCCGATTTGGATGAAGCTCTCTCATATGACCAGGGTTCTATTATTCTTGCTTCTTTAAAGCATGGCTTGGATACTGCAGTCACGACCGGGGCTGCCATCACTGGATTTTTACAACTTATTGAGGTACACGGTCACTTTTTAAAATAATACAAACCAAATATCTTGCAATAAACATCTTAAATGGAATTTTTTATTGCTTTCTGTGTTGTTCCCAAATATAGTATTGGTTCTATGAGTATTATAGGGTTGGTCACCCCATTATCAGTAATACGCTGAAGATGACGTCGTATCCCCGCCTTAGAGAATGGGAGATGGGGAACATAAAGAAAACAAATGACCAGGCAGGGAATTTGTTTATGATAGCCAGATACCTTATTGACCACTAGACGATTGATTCGATCAACTAGAGTCCTTAGGATACATCTGCGGCATTAAAGTTAGATGACGTACATAGCGCTTCAGAGTTGTCCTTGAAGAGGATGCCACTTCAAGTCCTAAATGGAAACTGTGAGTATTACTTGGGGGATAGATGTTGGAGGTAGTTGACTGGCTATGCGGGTATTTCGATGGATCCTTCGTCCATCATGTCATCACATCTTAGTCCAGCAGATTTGGAGGCTTTGAGGGAGTCCGTCTTTGTTGGTTATAGCCCGTTTGTGATGAACGAGTCAAGGATAACTTACAACACATACTGGCATAACTAAACTACTGAGGTTGCCCACCTGTTGATAGATTCGCAGAGGATGGGGAACATATATCTTTTTAGGGTCAGTATACTCAGGTCTGATATTACACCATTTGGGATTACGTCAGCAAAGGTTCATAGCTTATTCTTAGACTTCAATTTGCCTGACTTGGAAATGGGGCCTGACCTGGGGTAGAACATGGAGTGGACAGGGAGGCATCAGACCATCCCCATCCACTTCTTGAGGGAGCTACCAGTGGTGCCTCATTCCTACAACTCAGAGAAGCTATAGAACCTGAGCTTGGGTATGCGGTGAGTCGCCCTTTCAGAGTCTGTGCGGGACACCGAGACGATCACATTGATAACTGATCAAAATGCTACTCTGACGAGGAGTTATAACATTATCAACGAGCAACTATATTAACATATAAGTAATTTATTTATTTTTACATTTTAAGGTCATATTTATTTTGACAAAATCTAAATAAATTTTCTTTTACCCTTTAAGAACTTATAACTGAGGACGACACTGACTATACAGGTGGTACGGCTACCAGATGGTAGTAGCGCTAGGACTAGGCAGACAACCCATGGACCTGGCATTTAAACAAGGGGAGCTGGTAGTATTCGTAGGGGGTGGGGTACTGGATATGATATTAGTCCGTCTCAGTAGATATAGTTGTGAGATGAGTGCTCCTGTAGATGTATATTTTTATTGTGTGCAGTAGTGTTAAACTATTTATATTGTAGTCTTTTGTTTCTCTATATAAGTACTTGTACGACCTGATGTCCCATTTCTTTAAATTCAATTATTATCGATCAATTTTTGCTCTAACCTGAATTAAAATGGAAATGTAATTACAACTCTTAAAATAGTAGTTCTACGCACAAAATTAAACTCAAAATAGATACAATTAAACCTAATTCATCGTTCATGGCTGATGTAGCGATTAAACTCAGACCATTCAATAAGGGGGAGCGGATCCCATCTATAGTTGGAAAATTGATAATTTGAAGGAAACTCATCAGGCGGGATGTAGTTCTGGTAAATAATATCATATAGAGTTTCAAATGGGAATGGTTGGTTATATTTCTCATACCATTCATCTCTGGCTTAGCACAAAATATAGGCTAGTGGAATACCTCTGACCCGTCAATCAATACTCCTTCGTATTTCATAAAACTTATCACATTTAACCTTAAGAACATTCCACCTATTGTATAAATATATATAAGGGTATCGAAGTTCCGTGCGGTCCCTGAATAAAACATGAACTCGGTCCCATAACTAATTGAAGTTGAGTTGTCGGAGAGGTAGATTATCAATAAAATAATACCATGACACGGCGAGGGCGCGGTCTTTATTCTAGCCAAATACCACTGAAAAATCTTGTGTTAGAGCAGAAAAACACGGCATTTTTGAGTTAAAGTAGAAGGACTGTTGTTAAAGGATCTTCAGCAAACATATATATATAAAAAGATTAAAAAATAGCCGTTGGGATGTAAAAATAGCCCTTGAGGGGCAAAGGTAACTGTTCGGAAGGAAACAAAAGAAGAACTAGCCATTATGGAGATCTGATAACGCGGCAGTCTTTTAATTACTGCACGGTAATTAAAATACTATGCGGTAATCAAAAGACCGATGCGTTGTCTGATCTCCACAATGGCTAGTTCTTCTTCCCTTTATTCTTTCTTCTTCCCATTATACTTTTCTCTCTTTATTTCTTCTTCCTCTTCTACACAATATATGTACTCCAGAGCCTCAAATGTCTTCCTCATCCTCCTTTTCATCCATTGATGATCCTCCAAGTGTATCCTCCTCCTCTGAC
The DNA here is from genome assembly GCA_014058105.1 of Kingdonia uniflora. Classification (NCBI taxonomy): domain Eukaryota; kingdom Viridiplantae; phylum Streptophyta; class Magnoliopsida; order Ranunculales; family Circaeasteraceae; genus Kingdonia; species Kingdonia uniflora. The sequence continues at coordinate 314,284 of JACGCM010001000.1, read as the reverse complement.
GATCTTGTGTTTTCATGACTGGTAATTGGATAGTCATTGATCATGATAAACTAGTATTAGGTTGGAAGCAGTCTAATTGTGAGTAATGTTGTCTTTATCTTCTATGCTTATTTAATTATAGAAGCATTTCCAATCTTTATATAAATAGTTATAGTATATGTAAACCTCTAACCTTTATAACATTTTTGTAGAGGAAGAACACTGGTTTGTCCTCATTGCATCACACTCTGTCTGAGAGATCAAACATATCCTATCCATGAATACCTTAAAATTTCGTAGATAATTAAGCGACCTAGATTTGTTGAGTGCTCTATATACATTCTCCTAGACGCTTCATGTTCTAATAGTTGATGATTGGAGATGTCGTATTGTGAATGAGTTATGTATTCCTTTCTCCATTACCCTGATAACGTTCCCCAGCAATCTTCCTCCATTGTGTTATTGAGTGGAGTATGAATATGTTACTTAAAATGTAACGCTATTTATCTTAGTAAATATTTTTAGCTTATTGGGCTTAGTTGTTTTGAATTCTCTTCTAAGTTGTTAAAGCAATACGATAACATTTTTAAGTGTTTTGAGTCTTGATGGAGTAGTATTGTAGAGGACTTGATGATTGATCTTGATTGACATGTTCCATTTTAGTTACATGTCCTAATGCTTCTATTCTTCAAGACCACCATTTTGATTTCTCTTATCATTTTGTTCCTCCATCTCTGTTTCTTTTTCTTCACAGTTGCAAACCATACTCTTTTATTTCCTGAATAAAAACATGAACAAGCCACAAGTACTTCATTCTCATCCCACAATAACATTCTATAAGGTTCAGTCCACTGTATCTGTGCATCCTTGCTTGTTATAGCTACACCGGTATGATAGAAGTACTTATTCGCCTTGTCAATGCTGCTTTTGCCTTTTTTTTGTTTGCCTTCCCTCTTGCACTTATGTTTTCCTTTACATCCTAGTTTATTATAGACATCCTGGTATGTTAAAAGAACCTATTAACTTTGTCAACATGTTTTTTGCCTTCCCTCTTGAACTTTTTTTATTGATCACTTCATAACCGCTGATACCTCCTATGACACATTTTACTCTCTTTTCTCTTACTGTAAATGTTGTGACATTTCCTATTATTTGGAAGTTGAAGTAGCCGAGTAGCCCAGTAAACTTAAATATTTGAATTATTTGGACTCAAAAATTAGTTTATAGTAGAGTATATTTTCCATGTACTTGTGATTGTTGTTTTGTGCATAATCTAAAGTTTATTTTTTGCACAATTGTGTACAAATAGCTATCTATATATTGTCTCCTTATTCCACTCTCCCTTTTCAAGGAATTATTTCGTAATGGTAATGCATCATTATTGTTTGGCAATCCCTTTATTAGTAAACCTTGAATTATTAATAATGTACCATTTTGTGTATGCCCTTTCCATGGAAAGGGGTATTCTAATTGGTAAATTTTGCTCTTTAGTTTGTGAAGCAATATTAATGAGGTAATTTTGTATATTTGGGCTAGCACAACCAGCCTCATGCAGGATTCTGTTATTTTGAAGAACTTTTATGATTAACTATTTTTCTCTTATCTAGTTTTATTATTTATTAGGTATAGTCGTTAATTATTATTTTTTGATCACTAGGTTTATTATTAATTTGGTATGGTTTGCTCAAGATTCTTGGGACAAGCCGTCATCTATAAACTCAGATTTGTATTCTCCATCTACAGGCTCAGATTTTATACCCCACATCTACAGTTGATTTATATTTAATTGGAGAATTTCTTCTCTACTTTGTGACCATAATGCTGTGTTACTCTAGATTATCGAGTAATATTTTCCCCTAAACACTAGACTATTAGTATGCCTTGGATGATATTTAATATTCTAGTATTTGGTTTCATTTGCCTTATTCCTGAGAAATTGAAATTCTTAGGGGTTTTTTCCCACTATTCCCGACATTTAGTATAGCTCTATTATCCCTTATGTATAGCCGTTAGATAATATTTCTTGCTATCTTCCTCCATTACCCTTGAAGTACAGTTATCAGTAGCTATTTCTCAATAAGACAATGGAGGAAATATTAAATAAGTAATATCTTTCATTCTACAGGTGATAGTGATCAAGCTTTTACTATAATAAGTACTGCACCATCTAAGGTTGTACCTCCTACCACTGCCATTGGAGAAGCCACAAAAGAGACTGGGAACGCTTTTCATCCTTCAGCTGGCACTTCATGTTTGAACCTTTTCTAATACATATTTTTTATTATGTTCCTTTTAGTTTTAGCCATTGTCTGACTATATAGATTCTAAAGTTACTTCTGCAGCCTTAAGTGTATTTCGTGTATGATGATTTGTAAATTGTCGGTAAGAAACATGCTTATAATTTATTTATTTTTTCTTTATATTTTTGAAATAATTTATTATTATTATTTATTATATGTTTTTGTCACGGATTCTGTAGTGGTGAAATCAGGCTTCTGCCATGGATTGTGTAGTGATGAAAGAAGGCTTTAGCCACGGATTCTATAGTGGCTAAAGTACGTTTTTGCCATGGATTATGTAGTGGTGAAAGTAGGCTTATGCCACCGATTTTGTACTGGTGAAAGCAGGATTTTGCCACGGATTTTGTAGTGATGAAAGAAGGTTTTTGTCACGGACTCTATAGTAGTTAAAGTACGCTTTTGCCACAGATTGTGTAGTAGTGAAAGTAGGCTTTTGCCACAAATTTTTCAGTGGAAAAAAATAACTTTTTGCCATGGTAAAAACTGTGCCAAAGCTTTAGCACACCATCTACGGCCACGACCCCTGCCACGGTAAAAACCGTGGCAAAAATGTTTTTGCTACAATTTTTCCATGGCTAATACACTTTATTCATGTAGTACAAAATGCAGTGAATCTCATAGTACATGATTAAACTTTTGATCATTGCAGGAGTATCATGGGCCGTAAGGATAAGAGAAAGATGCGAGACCACAAATTGGGGTATTAAAGTATTATGCGGGACTACTTTAACACTCCTTGCACATATACTCCGGAAGAGTTTCGATAACGTTTTCGTATGATTAAACAAATGTTTAATACGAATATTCGATGCAATAGTTGCACGTGATGATTACTTTATCCAAAAAGTAAATTACGTAAAAACTATTGGGTTTTCACCCTACTAAAGGATAATCGCGACACTACATTTCTTAAGCTACGGTGTCACGGCATATCTTTTTGATGAGATTATGAGAATAGGATAAAGTACAACCTTGTTAAGTATGGAAAGATTTTGTGTTGCAGTTATATAAATTTTTGGAGAAGAATATCTGGGAGCACCAAACGCGCCCGACGTCAAAAGGTTAAAAATGATAGGAGGAGACAAGGGGGTTTTCGGTATATTAGGAAGCCTTGATTGCATGCATTGGATATGGAAAATTTATTCCTTAGCTTGGCACGGTCAATTTACTGGATACTACCCCAAGGAAACTATCATTCTTGAAGTGGTAGCTCACACGACCTTTGGTTTTGGCATGCATTTTTTAGGAGGGGATAACAATGATATCAATGTCTTATACCAATCACATCTTTTCACCGACCTCGCCGTTGATATCGCTCCGCCTTGCAATTATACAATTGCATGTAAAGCTTATGATATGGGTTATTACCTAGCGGATGGCATATACCCCAAATGGGGAATACTTGTCCAAACTATCTCCAATCCGGTTACAAAGAAACAAAACTTTTTTGCTCAACAACAAGAAAGTTGCCGAAAAGACGTGGAACGGGTGTTTGAGATTTTATAATCACGGTTTAATATTGTAAAAAATCTACTTAAATTGTAGAAACTCAAGGTTTTGAACAATGTCATAAAGGCATGCATGATAATACACAATATGATTGTCGAAGGGGAACGAAGTTCATTCCCATCATACTTAGGCTACGATCCAGACGATCCCAAAACTGTCTAAAGGGAACCTATTGTACGCGAACGTAGAATAATAAAAGCTTTTATAATAAAAATAAACCGAATTTAAAGTCAAGAAATACACTTTGATCTAAAGGATGATCTAATCAAGCATTTGGAGGCCATGAAGGGAAATCTTTATTCCTAGTATTATAATCAAGTATTATCTGAGAACTTTATATAATTTAATGATTCTTGTCGTATAAGCTTATGAATTAATGATTTCTTATTGAACAATTTTGATATTGTATTTATTTTAACGCAATATTCTCGGAAAAAAAATATTTCTTTAAAAGATTATATTCTTCAATAGCAAAGTACATTCTTCAAAAGAACACATTATTGGAAAGTAAACTACGTTCTTATAAATTAAACAACATTCAGCAAAGTTAAATTATATTTAATAACCTGAACCGATACTTGGTACGCTATTCTTGTTAAGACGTTCCATGATCTCAGTTTGCCTATGCTGATAGTATTGCAATACATGATCCAGATAAATTACTCAAGTCTTTATCCAGGATTTTGCGATCTTCCCTTGCTTGTTCTAAATCCATTTTAGCTTGTTATTGTTGACTAGCTTCCGTTCTTCTTCTTTCTTTTTCTTCCTTTGATTGTCTCTTCTCCAACCTCATCTTCTCCAGCATTGTCTCCATACTTTTGCCAGATGTAATAATCTCATCAACGCCCTTGTTTCTTGCAATACTTTTTCTAAAAAGATTTTGGTCGATATACCTTGCTCAACCCTCATACAATGAACCATCTAATTCAAAAAAATTATGAATGAATTGAGGTGTAGGTGGGTCACTGAGATCCTTTAATAGGTTAAGTTTGATCCAATCAGGTTTTCCGGAGAAGAATTGTGCAATGTTCTTGAGGCTATATTTCTAGGTAGATTTCTTGAGGCTATATTTCTCGTACTAAAATCTTATACACTTAACGGTGTTTGAAGTCATTTCTACCATTCATACCATGATAGATCCTGTATGCATTTGTTTCCTATAATTCCCAAAATTACAGAATATAATTAAGTAACGTGAATATCCAAGAAAAATAAATGAAATTGAGTTAAAACATATTAGAACGTACCCGATCATCATTAGTTTTTCTGTTCTCGTGCCAAAATTGTACTTGAGCAACTATGTTCTTGTATATCTTACATTGTGTATTAAGGAGATACCACTGAGCTTTGGTCAATCCACATGATCGTCATGTAAGACACTCAGGGTCTCTGTTAAAGGCAATATTAAGCTTTTGATAGAAATTGAAATCCTTTGTGCGACTCGCGGTTCAAACAAAAGCCGTTGCCCAAGCCCTTGCGAGACACGTGAGGTTCAAATCCATCCAATGAAGTCTAGCATCATCTATCTCATCCAAAAACTCAGCATCATCTGGGACTCTCATGTTTTATCTTTATTTTGTGAGTGCTCTTTTCTTTCTTCCTTTTTCTTTTTCTTTCCCGACCGTCGTAACGTCAACATGTATTGGAGCATTTGTGGAATCTATATTTAATTTGGTAGATTTACTACTGAATAGGTAGTTCTAAAAGTAATTTAGAGGTTAAAAATCTTGAGGTTAAGTGACCAGAGAGAGTTGATAGTACGGGCTAAATGCCTGAGATTGTGGTTGAGATAGTGTAAAGGGAATTTGATAATATCATTCGTAGGTATCCTCTTGTGACATGGTAAAGAAAAGTGGGGTATGTAATTAGAATTTTAATTGGTTGTGGTAGAGGTATGGAGTGCATTATGATGATGGGTGTTAAGAGAATGATGTTGAAGGTGCATTCTAGAAGGATAGGGTCGATGGTTTTGAGTTAATACTACTGGTACTGGAGTTTGCCATTTGAGATGATGATTTTTGTGTATTTGAAAATCTTTTCTTAGCCTGAACGGGGTTAGAGGAGTGAAGAAGTAGCCAAGAATGAGCTTAGCCAACCATGATGGATAAGAGGACATTTAATTACCGCGCGGTGTTTCTGGTTACCGCCCAGAAAATATGGGCGGTAATCAAAACACTACGTGGTCATTAAATGTACGCCAAACTTATCATTTTTTTAGTTTTAGGAGCTCATACTCGGTTGAGTTCTGACAGCGCCAGCTCAGCCAACCCAAACCCAAAATTCAACTACTGGAAATCAAAAGAGTTTGGGTTTAGGTTTGGTCTGACAAAACAAACCCAACACAAGCCCATTTTGGTATTGCTGGAGATGTTCTTAAAGAAGGACACGTGTTGTCAAAATTTTTAAAGAAGTAGAGATAGAGGATGTGGACTCAATGGATAATAGTATTGATGACACTAGTAGTCGGGCACGCACTATCACGCATGCCTTAAAATGTTATTTAAAGCACATTATTTACAAGAGTGATCTAGTCATGGAGGAAACCACTATGTTGTGCCCTGTAATTTTGGCTTAATCATAATGTTTAAAAGAGTTTGTTCATGGAGATAGCACATTCTTATGTATAATACGTAACGCACCACCAAATAACATTAGCGCATTGCATTATGGTTGAGAGCGGATAAGGTAAATGAAGTGTTGGTGTTGTTGCCCTTAATTGTCAATGTTTTTACCAAAGATATGCATGCTTGAAAGACGTGGTGATTGAGGACTTTTATGTAGACCATTCAACTGAATAAATCTTAGGTAGTTCCTTCTACATGGTAGTACAGTTAATATGTTCTCTATAAACCAAATCTTAGACAGTTCCTACACAAACTGGTATTGTGAATCTATATCTGCAATGATGCAAATTAAATTTGTTAAATTTTGCTAAGAATTTACTCTATTGTCGAGTAATCTGACTACAGATATTTAATTAACAAGGTTATCACCTTAGGGGGACTTATTTTTGCGTAAGCTATAAAAATAATATATGAGTTTTTTGTGATTATATAGCCAAAGTATGCACAATGAAAAAACATTATAAGACCATTGCTAATTCATACAGGTTGTAATTAGGTTAAGTACTTGCTCTAGATAGCAGTGGAGCTCGGAGTTCAATAATTTTTTCTTCTGGTTTATACGAATATCCTCAGGATAGACTCCTGCTCTAAATAGACTTCTAGTTTAATGATTTTTTCTTCTAGTTCAGTCATTAGTAAGAGAGATCAGACTTAATTTTATAAGTTATCAATTACTTCTGCATTCGACCAACCTAATAAATCTGCTTTTTGTTTGGCAGTGGTGTCTAAATTAGCCATATCAGCCAGTAATGCACTTCTCAGATTACATATTTAGTAGAGCATTTTAGCTAGCCAATGTGGTCGTATAGGGGCGCGCGTGCAAGGATGTTCTCCAATGTACAAGGTTGTTCTCCACTGACTACCCACTTTTGATCATATAAGGTATGTCTATAAAGCCTGGATTAGATTCTACTAAACCATTGTTTGCATTCAAGGGAATTAATGTGGACTTTAGCAAGGATATCAAACTTGATATTATCACAGAAATTTTGTGCAGGCCCGACCATGTCCTCTTCTTATTTCATCATTGATTTTACCTCCTTTATTAATAGAGACTCACAACAGTGGCAGACAATGAAAAATGCATACTCACTCAGAAGAGTGAATAAACAAAAGATTGCCCATAAGAGAAAATATATTCTCTTTCTAGACAAAAGTAATGAATCTAAACAAGCTACTATGACCATTGCAGAGGACTTGGCAAACTATTTTTAATAGACATACATACAAGGTAAACATGATCAAAGAAAATGAAGGTTTATAAACTCAATTGAATAAAAACATAACTGTAACCATTCATATACGAAAGAAGTATAATGTGAAAATGTAGTGATTCTTAATAGCTACACAACCTTTAAGGAAATAAATATCAAGTTTATTCTACTTGGATAAGACTAAGGACTGTACTCACAAAACCATGTAGTTGCTAGAACTGTACTTTTTTAGTTTATTTGAGAAACGAGATTCCCTGGAAGACAACAATGGATATCCTAGGAAATGCTACCTTGCCACTAGGAAACTATGGGATTAAACATTATTGATGACAACAACATCTTGGTAGCTTACATCTGAGTCAATCAAGACCTGCTCTTGTAGCCTATAACTCCATCCCAACTTCTGTAAATTCTATGAGATCAACTTTTGCTCGTCCTCCACCTCACTAAATCTGTTAGTGCCACAAGCATACCGTTAGATAGTTGCAAAATATACACATGTAGTTAAGTTTTTAAACTAGGATAACCCTTTTAGAGTATAGTTACAAAATTCATAGGATTTAACTAAAAGTAGGTGCCTAAACTAATTTGCAGTCCTGTTGTAATAAAAGCTTACTTCTTTGGATAGTTGTAGTGAGGAAAAATCTTTTGATACTTTTCAACCAAATCCCTTATTTTGATAGTCTGAGCTGAACAAATGTATCTCCCATCTGCTTTGGGGTTCTCGCATACGAGTTGGAGTACATCTGCAACATCCCGAACATCTACAAGTGCTCGTAATATGTTTTCCAATTTGTCAAGTCCATCTATCAGATAAAGATGGGAACGTCACATAGAAATAGAAGTGGACTATTTACCTTTACAAAATCTAGTTGTATGCCAATGATTATCAATATCAATATATAAGGATCGGTAGCTAAGGTACATAAAGAGAAACGAGTCAAAACCGTGATGTAAGTTGCTAGCATTCGTTGTAGATTGAAGCATTCGTCCAATAATAAGGCATGGACAAACTGTTACAGCATCTAGCTTACTTTGGGTATTCCAGAGCCTTGCTTTCTATTGTTGTTTTGGCAAGACAATACCAGTACTGGCACATAGATATCAATCTTCAAATACATTTACTTTACCAAACAAAACTTCAAATATATTAGAGATCAAATTAAGTTTTTTTGCCAAACAATTAAATTACCTTTGTTTCTCTGCAGTACTCTTTATTCGACCAACATGCCTCGTCAATGACATGATCTCGTAGCCTGTTAGGATTCAACCCAAGAGTACCATCAGATGAAACAAAAACTGTAGTAGCTTACTCGCGCCTTCTAGCACCAGTCAAAGACTCGAAGGCTACATCAAAGCCTATACAAAGACTCAAAGCCCAGCAAGACTAGCCCAGCAAGCCTATACATCATGAAGACCCCACCATTGATCTGCACCAAAACTTCCATTAATTAAGCCCATCTCAAATGGTTTAGCAGTTAACAGAAAAAACAAATCATAGATTGGTACGTAAATTTCATAGTTTCATCTAAAGATTGTGCATAAATTGCAAATGAAAGGTAGATACAAACCTCAGAAAATGACAAAGAAGTAATTCGACGCTTCTTATGACCAACGGATTTGATTGCTGATAATGCCTCTCTAAATTTAGTCGTAAGTGGAATTAGATTAAAGGAGATGAAGAAGGGAGCTATTTGCTGCCTTGGAGTAATTTTGAACATAATTTATTAGGGGTTCTACAAGTAAGAATAGAATAGCAGTTCCCAACAACAATAATGAGATGGACTTAATCCAGGTCCTGAAAGGATTTACGATAGTCTCTTTGCATGAATTTTTTTTATCCACCAACTTATCATATTCTTTCCAAGCTTCCTGTATTTTCACTCTAGAGGTTATAACACCAAAATGACGGAGAAGATCTAAAGAAGTCGCAATTGATAAGATAGGGCATTTAGCTAGTAGAAATCCTCTAGAGATCTTTATGATTCAAGTCACTTTGCGAGTCCATTAATAAATTCATCCTTACTAATCTTTTGGTCACCATCCTATATCCAACACGAAATGATTTTTGTTTCTAGCATGATATATTCATTTTGTCGCCCTTCCGAATTCTTATTGTCATGGATTGTTATGGATGGCTTGATGTATTTGTTGAAGTTGTCGAAGGCGTGTGAATGCAACAATTGCGTATGATTGATAATGTATTTTTCACATGATAAGAAACTTAGTTCTCAATATAGATAAATAAATATGATTTCACGATGAATATGATACACTAAAAATTATTAAGAGAAGTTGGTAGCGTCGAATACACGTGGACGTATTCACCATGATTTGGTCACGGGCATCGCTTTTGCTGTGGCGAGCCACGGGTATTACTAGTATATATATATCCTTTTGAGAGTAAGACCAATGTATCTCAAATACTTGCCTGATTTTGGTTCTTTTTATTTTTCATATAAGCTCCGATATACTTGCAGCATACAAGAGAAAGTTCAAAGTAATTCCCAGAGTCATCATGAATATGAGATTCCTTAAAGACTTGCACTAAAATCCATTAGTTAATTAATAGATCTTTATGCAAGTATAAAACTATTACCAAAAGAAGTATGCATCCTAGCGAAACAATGTCCATCTCTGGACATCTACAAGTTGGGACCGAATCAGAAACATAGTTAATATCTGCATACATACATACTTACATACATACATACATACATATATACATACATACATACATACATACATAAGTAACTGTATATATTCATAAAGCTTAAGTCATCTCAATCGATGAAAATATATGTGGTCACTATATGACAAGAATATCATATGATACAAATAGAGGCAAAAAACCATGTATAAAAGAATGAACCTAGCAAAAATAACAATGCCAAGATAGAATAGGAAAAGCAATCAAAAAATCCTTGTTTGAAGATAGTGAAGCTAGGAATGATTATACTTATAAACCTATATGAAACCAAAATGGAATTCAAATGAATAATTTGCTAATATAAATAAAGACCTAGTCTTCATAATTGATAACTTCTAACAACCTCATGTAGTATCAACATACAAGGAAACTCTTAAGGGATATAGGCCATACATTTAGGTGTGAATGACTTAAGAGACAATGTCTCCATGAATAATATAGGATTTGAATTGTAATATTAGACAAGGCTGGAATGATGATACTAATGGTGATCGTAGGTACAAATCACACATGGTCTGCTCCTTGAACCTTGGTAAAGCTTCTTGATAGCAGTAATATGTCTTTTGAGGAGCCACTGAGGTACTATAAAGAACACTGTGCTTATCTCAAATTTTAAACTGGGATCCTAAAGAAATTAATGTGTTAAGATGAGCCAACTGATAATGGAAAAAACTAGAATTCAAAGTAACGATGATCAAACTTATTTGTATCCATATATAAAGTCTAGCCATGACAACGAGAAGCAATAATTAGGAGAGAATTCATAAAAATTATTGTCGTTCTCAGAATCTTTATCAATAATTGACAACATTGCTATCACAAAAGACTAAAAATAGGTAACACACCTAGGTATAAAATCTTGGTTCCCGATAGTGTGTTGGATTGTTTCTTCGCTTAGAATCTCCAGACTGCTAAAAATAGGATTCCCTGAAGAAGATAAACCCCCCAACCTTTAACCACCTCATCATCCTCGCAGCTAGGTTCTCGTTCTACCATTGATGAAAATATGTAAATAAATAGTATGTCAGTTGTAAGGATTGAATTTTTTGCCAAGGTAAAAGATGGAAGCACATCATCTTATTACCAGAAAAAAAAAATGTAAGAAACACACACACATATAATGAAAGGTTGAATCATATTTTCTAATAGTCCATTATCAAGCAGGATAGGGAATTTGCCAAGCATAAAATACTGTAATTTGATTATTAACAACTAATGTGAATTATTATACTATTGTTGCAATGTTAATGATGCGCATTACGCAAAATATGTATTGCGGACGCTTAAAGAGCAAATAGTAATGTAGATGACTATTGGGACTCTGACTACATTGACGACCACATCATTGTACTTTTGGGAAAAAAAGGATAGGCTATTTTATTTGCTTTGGAAGATATAACAGTATGTGATATTCTCGGAAGATAACAATATCACACATTAATCTACATATTGTAACTCCGAGGATCTACTTCAAACTATAGAGAATTTGATTTGCCTATTCGATATTAGAAATAAAGCATGTTAGTAAAATATAACATTTAAAAGCAATGCCAGTTGAGACCCGTTTACCCAAAAAATTTGAAGACACTAGGGCAAAAACTGTAAACAATGATACTTTTGAAGGTAGATTTATGACTTGGTTGCTCTGTTGTAATAATATGACTTCCATTAACAGTCATTATTTTAGAACCACTGTCGTTTTTTTACTTTTACGCTCTTATTTTCGACTCAAAAAAATTGACTTCTCCTGCAGTCGAGAAAACAATTCAATTTCAACTTCAGAGACTGTTCGTTTTCTCCATTTGATACATCATCACTCGGCAAAATAATTTTTACGGGAAAGTAGGAATAGAGTTTCGAGGAGATCTTGAGTAGATTTTTGTGCCGGAGAGAAGAATTGTAAAATTTCTCTACAATGAGATTAGGAGCTCTAAACCTGATTGAATTGAGTGAAACTCAAAGGAGAAACCATGGCAGCTTTGAGAACCAAACCCTAATTTTCATCTTCTCCATTTATCTCTGCAATCTTTGCCTCTTCGATTTCTATTTGCCATCTTCGTCATCTCAATTTCAGATTATGAAATTAATTAAATTAATGACGATGCAGCAGCAGCAGCACTACCCTCAACAATACATGTATGCGCAGTAACAACGTATACTACAACCACAGCAGCAGCACCAGCAAGCATTTGTTGGGGGAGGATCTAGTGGTGGGGATGAGAACAAGACGATCTGGGTTGGTGATTTGCAGTATTGGATGGATGAGAGTTATCTCAATAGCTGCTTTAGTCACACGAATCAGGTTTTGATTTCTTCATCTTTTTCTTTGATTGTGTTAGATAAGTATACCCTAATCCTAATGTGGGAAAAATTAGATTAGTTAATGTGTGTTTAATTTAGGAGAAAATATTAAATTAGTGTTGTTTGTGGGGAACTTATAGTATTATAATTGATTGTATGACCCTTGAATGAGATAGAGAGATCTAGATAAATGTGGGGATTTTGTTATTAATTAAACCCATGGTTAGGATGGATGATGTCAAAAATCAATGTATAAAGAGATGTTATAAACCTTCTAAAAGCAGGATATGCCTAAAAGGTATAATTTGGCAAGCCATAGTTCTAAGTACTTCTGGAAAGAATGAGGATCTCATTCGATAAATATTCCCAATGCAACCTTCCAAAGAAGAGTATACCAAAACATAATGTCATAAATATTGGAAAATATCTTTCAAGATTTTGAAGAAAAAACATGTTTAAGCAAACATCAAAGAGCAAGAAATATAAACATTAATTTAGCCCTTAAAAACCTAACAGGACATCAGGTCTTAAACCATCTAAAAGCAAGTTAATTATTCTTCTATGTTTTGTTTCCACAGATCTCGAAGTTTTGGCCCTAGTCCTTAATATCATATCATTTTTTTCCTACATTCACATCAGCAACTAAGTACAGAGCTCCTTTCGTTCTGATAAATTATAACAATAGAACTCTGTGAATTATCCATGATGGCAGGCATCTCGGAAGAAGAAAAGAAGCGCTTGTTACACTGTGTTATTATTAGAGGTGGTCCTACAGGTGTAGAGTTCAGTGGAGAATTGAGCGATTTTATTATGAAAGATGTTCGTGAGTGATACTCTCATGTTAAGAATGATGTCCGTGTTACTCTCATAGAGGTATTCTTGTATAACTCTTCAACTATTTCTATTCGATCGAATAGAATGAAATGAAGGAACTAACAATTGATTTCTCCTATTTCCTTCTTGAACAGGTAAATGAAATACTGTCATCATTTGATATTAGATTAAGACAATATGCGACAAAGCATTTAACAAAGGTATGTTGAACTAGATAATAGAATTTTAGTTTGTTTTGAAATAGTTGATTTGAGTTGGCCAGTTTTATTTGTTATTTTTACCAGTGTAGCGTTTACCTTAAGAAAGGTGTAGTGAAAGAGGTTAAGTCCCAGGGTGGAAGGTATGTCTCTGGTTTTTTTTACCATAAGATGTTTTTGTTTTGGTGTGCATTGCTATTAATTAGCAATTCTCGATTGAACATTACAGGATCGGTATTGACGAGTGGATGCATGTACCTTCTGTGGAGGACGTGTTTGCACTTGGGGATTGTGCGGGTTTTCTCGAGAAGACAGGGAAACAAGTACTTCCTGCTCTAGCTCAAGTCATATTTTTAGTTTTCTTGTTACAAAAGTGTCGTTTGTGGCTTTCCTGTTAATTTTCTTATCAACAACTTATTTTAAGTATTATTAGTAATTTGGTGGATTATGCTTTTAATCTTGTATGGCGCTCTTTTTATGGCTAAATGTCAGCAAAGAACCTGTAGCAAATAGGAAAGTTTACAAGCAAAAAAGAATGCAGATCAGAGAAAAAATAATCACACTACAGCAGACATCATTCACCTTAATCGCTATGTCTAGATTATTGAACAGCATTTGGATTTTACTGTGGCAATGAATCAAATATTCATTTCCATATTAAAACGTTTTTCTCATTTCCTCAACCCCTTTATTGCAAATTTATAAGAATAAGAGTGTCTTAGGGGAAATTAAGATGTGCCACCGGATCTGCCAAAGCACCGGGCCTGATCTACAGTATTCTCTTTTAGTCTTGTTTATCAAGACATTACTCAACACAACTACTTCAGTGCCTAAACTTTCATGTACACTGAGAGAGAGAGAGAGGTAAGGTTGTAGACTTTTTGTAGAGTACAGAGGAAAAATAGTTAATTCCCATTGGAAAGAAAGAGGGCACGTAGTTGAAGCTGAAACAGTAACAATGGATCCCCAACAACAGCAACAGAGAGGAAGAGCCGCTTAAGTTCCTCCGGCTGGTGATCTCTCAGCCATTCTCACTGTTTTCATGGCTTTCGTCGCCATTGCTGCCATGATCTTGGTTCTGGCATCATTTTCATCAGCAAACAATAGCTTTTCCATTATGCATCAAGTTCCAGAAGGTCATGTCGGGGTGTACTGGAGAGGTGGTGCCCTTCTAAAAACAATTACTGAACCAGGTTTTACTTAAAGATGCGTCTCATAACCCAATTTGAGCCCCCTTTAGACGGATCAGGTAAAAGATATCCCATGCGGTACAAAAGGCGGAGTTATGATCAGTTTCGAGAAGATAAAGGTTGTTAATGGTCTTCGTATGAAGTTTGTGTACAAGACATTACTTAACTATGGAGTTCAGTATGATAAAACATGGATATATGACAAGATTCATCATGAAATCAATCAGTTCTGCAGTGCTGTCTCTAAGACAAGTTTACATTGATATGTTTGATCAGATTGATGAGAAAATGAAAGATGCTCTCCAGGTTGACTGTACACGTTATGCTCCGGGTATTGAAATCTTAAGTGTGTCACAAAGCCAACCATCCCAATAAGCATAAAGCACAACTTTGAGCAGATGGAGGAAGAACGCACTAAGGTCTTAATTGCGATGGAGAGACAAATGGTAGCTGAAAAAGAGGCAGAAACACAGAAGAAAATTGCTTTAGCTGAAGCGGAGAAGAATGTGCAGGTTAGCAAGATCCTCATGGAACAAAAATTGATGGAGAAGGACAGTTCCAAGAGACAACAAGAAATCGAAAACCATATGTACATGGCTCGTGCGAAGAGCTTGGTAGATGCCGACTTATATAAAGTGATGAAGGAAGTTGAAGCGAGCAAGTTGAAACTCACACCCGAGTATCTTGAGCTCAGGTTTATTGAATCTATTGCAAACATTTCAAAGATCTTTTTCGGAAACAAGGTGCCAAACATGGTCTATGATCAGAGGCTGCTTGGGAATTTCTTAAAAACTGCTGGAAGGGTAGAAGCATAGAGTAGGACACGATTCTACTTTATGGGTTTCATGAGATACACTGATTTTACACGTCTTTTTAACGCTTTGTTCTAAGGTGAGCGTGACACAGTTGGTAAAAGAAGAGTAGGATGTAGTTGCTAACTCTTGAATTCTTTTATCTTAAGTAAAATGGTGTACACCTTTGCAGGGATTTTCACAGTACCATGCTTAAATAAAAAAAATAAAAAATAAAAAATAAACTACTTCAGTGCCTTGTAAGGACAATTTATAATCAGTTTGAACGTTTGCGCTGTTTAGTTGGCATATTTGGAGCTTAAACTTGTTTTATAATGTATAAAAGATCATTATGACCAAAAGTTTTGTTAAACTGGCTTTTATAGGATTGACAAATTTTTCTTCGGTTCTGTCTGGTTATCGTTACATATCAGTTTGATTCAGAGTTAAATAATTGAATGCACTTATAAGTAACTGAAAGGGAAGGAAAGTTTCTCGTAGAGGTGTTCAACCGAATTGGTAAACAGAATGGAGGTAGAACTTTTAGTGCCAAGAACATTCATTTAAGAGACCCATTTATCTATAAGCATCTCGGAAGTATGACATCTGTAGGTGATAGGCGAAGAAATACGTAGGATTAATGCGCCTAAAATTATCATTTTGTTAATCCCGATTTATTAATTTCTAATGTTAGTAGCATTTTCTTATTTTCAGGCACTTATCACTGTTGGAGCTAATAAGTAGAAAAAGACATCTAATAGAATGTATAAAGAGTTGAAGCATCTCCAGCAGTCTCACAGGCACAAAGAAGATGCTTACATTCAATATACTTGTAGATTTTTTCCTTGGAATAAAGATGATGAAGGACTCTACAAGAATTAACATGAGATAGGATTTAACTTTATCTGATAGAGTTTTAGAATTATAAATAAGTCTCTCCTATCTCTTATAAATATGAGAGCAATTCTATGTATTTTACACATCTCAATCTCAGGAAGGAATAAAATTTGTGTTTTTCAGTATTTTTCTCTTTCTCTCTCTTTTACTTTATGCGTTTAATTTAAGCTGTGATAAACACCATTAATGGAGAGCTAATCTCCTTAGCTTAGGCTAAGGGTTGAACCTCGGGTGAAGTGAGCTAAATTGATGTTAATAGTAGTTTAGATCTAGAATTAATCTTCAATTCTCTGATTTGAAGTTACGAAGAGTTGATCTAGCCATGACAACTCTAAGTTACTACAGATATGAGAAAGATGTCGAATTAGCCATATTCGATTATTTTCACGCTCAAAGGGAATTCTAGATCACTAGAGTTAATACTCTTCACTTAGCCATGAAAATGAGTTTATAAACGCCAGATCCGATTGTTCATGAACAACGAAGTTCTTACTTAGGGTTTTAGCCACAAACTCTAGATCTTAGACCCGAATAGACCTAGCCATGGCTATTACGTGCGGATAGAAGCTACCGTTTTCATATCGTTTAGTAAACTAGGTCGGAGGTGATCAAAAGCTTAGGTTCTTTTCCTTATAATCGTACCGAAAGTTAGTAATTTAGATTTATATTTTAGATCAAAATCCTTTTATCAAAATAAGTTTAGATTCGTTTATTAGTTAATTAGGAAATTATATTTTTAATACGTTTACTCCCCGTGGATTCGACCCCCGCTTACCCTTATTATATTACGACACCCGTAGTTTTGAGCGGGGTATTTAAAGACCGAGTTTTTCTCGCATCAAAATTGGCGCCGCTACCGGGGAGGCAACGGTCTATTAAATCATAATTTTTTTATTTTAGCTAATTTATTTTTTTCTTTTTAGTTGTTAAGTTTGCTAATTTATTTATTTAATGTTTAGATCTCTGATATTTTTTTTCCAAATAAATTAGTCCCAAAATTTTCTTATAAGCGGTTTCGGAGATATTAATTTTGGAAGAAACATACTTAGTTTTAATCGAAAGATGTGTTCCTGAATATTTTATAGTTTTTGATCATCTATACTCCACAATTTACTAATTTTTTTGTGACATAAGTTCTATATAATTCAAAACCCTTTCCGAATTGCTATAGATCATATTTTTCTGTTTAGCTGTTAGAGAGTTACAGCCTTTTGAAACAACAGAAAAAGCAGTCTCAGTAAAGGACGTCGTTGTTCATTAATCGGTTGTTTTGAGCAGTAGTGAAGCAAAATTACATAAAACTTTCTTCTTCAATGTTTTTTCTTTCTGAATTATCTTTCCAAATTAGTATTATTTAATGTTCTCTCCAACTGAGCTGAACGATATACGCATTTGAAAATCAGGACGTCATAGACTACAATAAACTTGGAAATTGAATTTATATTTTTATTGTCGTAAGTTCATTAATTATTATTATTTTCTCTTGTTTTGGAGGATAATCACAAATTGGTACTCAGAGATCGTGAGGAATTTATAACATCCATTGACAAGCTTCTCTCTAAATTCTTCTTGTGCCCCCTAAGTGAAGGGGCATCTCCTTCTTTCGCGGGCCTAAGTGAAGGGGCGTCCACAGCTTCACCGGGAAACACTTCCCGTAGGTTAGTCCTCTCTTAAAACTTGACATATAAAATAAGTTCATCACCGCTTTGCCCCGGCATTAGGAAAGTAAGTCGTGTGGACTGTTCAAATACACGTTGCTCTTAAATTAAAAATTTTGTTGTGTTTGGATTGACCTGTTATCGTGTTTCAATTTTTGTTTCATGCTTAACATAGTAAAGGTTTTTAACCGCTAGGGCTCTTCCGCGGGATTTTATCACCCAAAGGAATCTCCAGTGAGTGGGACCTCCCACCTAGGGATACGGAGAAATTCGTATCACACGTTCCTAACTGTCTCGACCTTTAAATTTAATTAAAGCTTAAAAAGCTATTAGTAAGATTTCCAAAGGATTTCATCATCTGAGGAATTAGGAGGTACCGGACCGGGGTACCAACATGGATTCATAGGAACCACTTCAACCAAGCGCCGCAAACCATCGGTTGTTAAGCGGCGTCACCGTTTCGTGTGAGTCACGTACGATAAGGCGAGGCACAGGGGCGTGAGGACTGATGCTCAAACACTAAGACTGTTGTTAGCATAGTGAAGCTTTCGTATTATGAATCACACACTAGCCCGACCTACCCAGTTTGATTAGCATCTAGATTAGGATTGACTTAGTTAAATTAACTTTAAAATTTGTTGATGTGTTTATCTTAAATTGTGTGCTTAAATTTCTGCTAATTTTCCATTTTTATTTTATTTCATTAGTATATGCCCAAGTACGATCGGATTAGGCAACACATTGATAAACCACCGATTCCTAAAACAAGTAATACGACTAACCAAGTCCAACAGAAAGACCTCCAGGCCATATACGACTTTGAAATTGAAAATGAATTTCTTCTTGAACCAATGGGTGATAAGTCACTAAGGGAGCTTTTTGATCCCGTTTCGGACAACTCGCCAAAATGTATTAAGTTGTTAGTAATTACGGCAACCCAGTTCGATATTAAGCCTACAATTTTGAACCTAATCCCACATTTTCATGGGCTCGATAACCAAGACCCATACTTGCATATCGATGAATTTAAGTTATCTGCCAAACGTTTTGATGTAAGGACATAGCAATGAAGTACATCTATTTACTCATTTTCCCATTCTCTCTAAAAGACAAGGCAAAGCGTTGGTTGATCTCTCTGCCATCCGAGTCAATTGAAAAGTGGGACACCCTTAAACAGAAGTTTAAAATCAAGTTTTTCACTATGCAAAATACTAACATTTTAAAACGTGATATCTCTGATTTCCTTCAAGAAGATGAAGAAAATTTTTACAAAGCATAGGAACATTTTAAGGAAAAATTATTAAGGTGCCCCTATCATGGTTTCGAGAAATAGAGACTAATCCAATTCTTTCTGCACGGGTTAACTCTTTCAACCCGTGAATCAATCGAAGCCCATAGCTCAAGAAAATTCTAAGATATGGATGAAACTACTGCATATGCATTTCTTGATAAATACGCTGAGACATCCCAGCAATGGGACTTTACTTCTCATTATCGTAGGCCCATTAGAAAAGGAGGCATCCTTGAATTACCTGAAGGCCTCGAATTAAAAGTCCAACTAGACTCCCTTACACGTAAAGTCGAGGCTATGGTCGTAGGGAAAGTAGCGGCCCCTAAACCAGTATCCATTCCAGGGGTCTGCAATTTATGCAATGGTCCGACCCATTAAGCACACACGTGTCCACAACTCCCTGAGTTAATTAATTCTAATCCGGACCACGTTAATGCTATCTTGGATAATGAAAGGAGACAACACCAAAATAATTTTGGTAGATCTCCTTGGCAAAGTAACCCAACATTTTCTTGGAGGAGTCAACCACAATGACAATTCAGTTATAAATCCTCCACCAAATCAGCAGAATCAAACATACCCGACCAAACATGCCCACCCAGTTAGTTTAGAATCCACACTCCAACAGTTTATAACAGAGATTAGGGGGGTTACCCAACAAAATTCTAGGGAACTTTCAGAAATACGAGTCTTTACACAGAAGTTAGACACCCAAATAGGACAAATAACAAGCCAATTAAGTGAACGAGAAAATGGAAAATTCCCTAGTCAACCAATTGCTAACCCGAAGGCTGCCTTTGAGGTTCATACCCAACATAGCTCACCTAAGAACATTGAAACTGCTCAAGTAGTTATAACCCTTCGGAATAAAAAAACTATAAAAACTCGACCAGACCCTATATCGCCAACTAAGAACAATCTAGTTCCCAAATCTCAGGAAAATGCCCATAAAAATCTAGCATCTAGGCCACATCATGTTCCAACTCTACCGGACCTAGTAGATAAGCCTTATGTGCCTAGGGCCCCATTCCCTAGCCGACTTGTTCCTGCCAAAAAGAATGAAGGCCTGAAAGATATTCTCGAGTTATTTAAACAAGTACGAATTAACATTCTACTCTTAGACGCTATCGATCAGGTTCTGTCATATGCTAAATTCTTTAAGGAACTGTGTACAAAGAAACGTAGAACTAGAGTTAGGAAGAATTCTTTTAGTGTAGAACAGGTTAGCTCTGTCCTACCATTTCAAATTCCGATCAAACATAAAGACCCAGGATGTCCCATCATTCCCTTTGTAATAGGAAAACACTACATCCAGCAGACCCTCCTTGATCTTGGGGCTAGTGTAAACCTTATTCCATTTTATGTTTATAAAGACCTTGATTTAGGAGAACTTAACCCCACCAGGATACAACTTCAACTCGCTGATAGATCTATCAAAACTGCTAGGGGTATTGTTGAGGATGTGATAATTAAGGTGAACAAATTTTACTTTCTAGTTGATTTTGTAGTCCTTGATACACCACCGATTTTGAATGTCTATGGCCAAATCCCTATTATTTTAGGTCGCCCTTTCCTAGCTACTTCCAATGCTATAATCAATTGTAGAAATGGAATAATGAACCTAACATTCGGTAACATGACCTTGGAACTGAACATTTTTAATACCATGAAGCAATATCAGGATTCTGCTGAAGAGTGTAATATGATACGTACCATTATCTCCGACCATTCAAGGGACGACCTTTTAGAAGATTGTCTGGAGGACGACATCGTTGGTATTCACGAGTCAATCTTATAGGACATTTTAGTTGTTCTTGAAAATAATCCTCCTACATACACTCCTCCTCATCGGTATTCTCCCAATTTCGAGTCTCTCCCTATGTCTTCTAACCCCCAGTTCCTTCTATTGTGTCACCGCCAAAGCTTAATCTTAAAGTACTTCTAGATAATCTAGGATATCGAATCCTCGGGCCTAACAAAACTCTTCCTGTTATCATTTCATCTTCATTAGAATTAGATCAGGAAAATAAATTCCTTACCGTACTAGGCACCCACGAAGAAGAAATTGGATGGTCAATAGAAGATACAAAAGAAATAAGCCTATCAGTGGTTATGCATAGGATACACTTAGTGGAAGGATCTGAAACATCTCGAGAACCACAGCGACGTGTAACCCTCCAATGAAGACGAAAGTTATGAAACTTCTTGATGCGGGTATTATTTATTCCATCTCCAATAGCTCATGGATAAGCCCAGTCCAAGTGGTACCTAAGAAATCAGGTATTACTGTCAAAAAAAATGCAGACAACGAACTAGTACCCACCTGCACTCAGACAGGATGGCGAGTTTGTATTGATTACCGAAAGCTAAATGCGTCTACTCGAAAAGACCATTTCCCACTACCATTCATGAATCAAATATTATAACGTTTAGCTGGCCATTCATTTTACTATTTCCTGGATGGTTATTCAGGATACAACTAACTATCAGTAGCCCCCGAAGACCAAGATAAAACCACTTTTACTTACCCATTTGGAATTTTGCCTATCATTGCATGCCTTTTGGCCTATACAATGCACCCACGACCTTTCAACGGTGTATGTTAAGTATTTTCTCAAATATGGTAAAAAAGTTTTTAGAGGTCTTCATTGATGACTTTTCTATTTATGGCTCCATATTTGATGAATGTCTTCTAAACTTAGAATTGGTCTTGATCCGGTGTAAAGAGAAAAACCTAATCCTAAATTAGGAAAAATGTCATTTTATGGGAAATCAAGGAATAGTACTCGGCCATTTGATATCATCTAAGGGGATAGAAGTTGATAAAGCGAAAATTGACTTGATTTCTTCTCTACCTCCTCCTAAAGCAATGAAGAACGTTCGCGCATTCCTCGGGCATGTAGGTTTTTATCGACGATTCATTAGAGACTTTAGCAAAATCTCGTAACTTTTATGCAATTTACTTGCTAAAGACAACCATTTTGATTTTAACGATAAATGTTACAAGTCTTTTGAAACACTTAAGTCTTCATTGACCACATCACCGATTATCTAGCCACCCGAATGGACCTTACCCTTCGAAATTGTGTGTGACACTTCAAATTATGTCGTGGGTGCCGTGTTAGGACAACGTTTTGAAATAGCACCCCATGTCATTTTTTATGCGAGTAAAATACTGAATGATGCTCAAATTAATTATACGACAACTGAAAAAGAGTTGTTAGTCATCGTCTTCGCGTTAAAAAAAATTTGGTCAAACATTTTAGGGTCAAAAGTCATTGTATACTCTGACCATTCAGCCCTTCAATATCTTCTTCATAAAAAGGACGCTAAACTACGTCTTATCCGTTGGATCCTTTTACTCCAAGAATTGGAGCTCGAAATGTGTGATAAAAAAGGGAAAGAAAATGTTGTTGCCGACCATTTGTCGTGTTTGATAGTCGACCACATTAACGAAGACCTTCCTATATCTTTGCATTTTCCCGATGAACAGTTAATTAATATTAATAGGGCACCCTAGTTCGCCGATATTGCAATTACTTAGCCGCAGGGTACATACCACCATATTTGAGCAGACAAGATAAAAAGAGATTTAAAACAATCTCTAGACAATTTATTTGGGAGAATCCCTATTTATTTAAAGTTGGCGCTGATCTAGTGATTCGTCGTTGTGTCCATGAAAATGTCATTTCAAAAATTTTAAAAAGTCTTCATGATGATGGTGGTCATTTTTGGCCCCGTAGAACAGCTAATAAAGTACTTCAATGTGGTTTCTATTGGCCTACTTTATTTAAGGACACTTACGACCATTGTTCACGATGTGACCGCTGCCAAAGGGTTGGCAACATGGGTCGTCGGGATGAGATGCATCTTAACAACATTTTAGAGGTTGAAATTTTTTATGTCTGGGGCATTGATTTTATGGGCCCATTTCCGGTATCTAATGGCTATTTGTGGATCTTAGTAGCAGTTGACTATGTTTCTAAATGGGTAGAAGTTGTACCATGTCGGAGAAATGATCTCGCTGTCATAATTAATTTTTTAAACGATAACATTTTAGTGCAATTTGGTACACCTTGTGCAATTATAAGTGACGGTAGAACTCATTTTTGTAACCGTTATTTTAAAAGTCTTATGTACAAATATGACATTACTCATAAAGTTGTCACCCCATATCATCCACAGACAAGTGGGCAAGTAGAGGTTTCAAATCGGGAAATTAAAAGAATTTTAGAGAAAATTGTCCGACCAGATCGTAAAGATCGGTCCACCCGTCATAATGATGCTCTTTGGGCCTACCAGACTGCTTATAAAACTCCGATTGGAATGTCACCTTATAGATGTATTTTTTGCAAAGCTTGTCACTTGCCTGTTGAATTATAACATAAAGCTTACTGGGCAATTAAAATATTTAATTTTCAAATAGACGCAGTAGGAGTTCATCAAAAACTTCAACTAAGTGAGTTATAAGAAATAAGACAAGAGGCGTACGATAATGCTAAAATATATAAGGATCGGACCAAAACATTTCATGATAAACATATAGTCATAAAAAAATCTACACCATGACAAAAAATCTTTTTGTTTAAATCAAAACTGCGTTTTATTCCTGGAAAATTACAAACCCGTTGCCATGGCCCGTTTGAAGTCGTAAACATACATCAAAATGGTTGGGCTGAAGTAAAAACTTATCATACTGGGAAAACTTTTAATGTCAATAGCCAACGTCTTAAACCTTATCTCGAGACAATCCATTTAGAAAATTTCCCTGATATAGATCTTTGCGAGTCCAAATACAGGGAATTGCCCGTCCCCGAATAATTCTTTGACTTCACATAAGTTTGGGGGTACGGGAGTTTTGTCTGGCCGAAGACGGTAAACTTAACGCTTTCTGGGAGGCAACCCACGACACATTCAGGTGAGAAATTCCAATTTTCCTTTCCATTTTTATTTTTTGTTCAACGATGTTAGGGGCAATATTTCATTTAAGTTTGGGGGTAGGAAAATCATTTTTTAAATATATTTTTTTGAATAAAAGTGAAATAATGACACTCTTAGCAATTTATGATGTACTTTTGATAAATTTTCAGTATTTAGACTGAATTTATTTTAGCATAAATATTGGGTGGCAAACCCGTATAAATCTAAAAAGAAACCAAGAACTTAAAAGTTTACAAGTATACACTAAAATATTTTTACACCATCTTAAGTTAGATGTACTATATTTTAATTTGTGACTAATTCAAGCTAACGTGGTATATTTTGAAAACTTTCACTTCACTATAGTTTTGTAATTGATGCATTCGATAGGTTATTGACAAGTTTTAGCGAAATCTAGTATTTATGTTAAGAATAATTCACTCCAAGGGAGACAACTGCCTAAGAATAAGTTCTTTCCCAAAAGAAAAAAAGAAGCCAAAGTTGCTCCTAAAACTTTCACGCTGCAAGGCTACTCGCATGATTAAGAACTGAAAGAGGAAAAATTATCACCAATCTCGAGTATGACCATGAACTATGTGAAAGGTGTACGAAAAATGTTACTTGTGAGAATCCTAAGTCTAGGTCACGAAGGGGCACCAAACCCCGGCAACCTTAGTCAACGAACGGGGATTGTCGACCGAAAACTCTTTATTATGGAGGCTTCACTAAGAAGCAATGTACTAAAAAAGGCTATGAAAAATAAGATATCGGGGAGTAAAATTGACTTAGGCACTTGTCAAACTGACCGTTGAATTTATTCTAGTAAGTACTCGACTACCATACACTGACTCAATGATTCTAGACAATGTATTAAGCAATAAAACTATCTGCACAATACACTTAGATATATCTGGTCAAATACTTAAATTTATTTCTAATTATGAGGTAGTATCTCTAGTTTCGGATAAGTACAATATATTCTATGGTATACTAATGGAATAAAAGGTTTAAAGGAATTTCTTGCTTGCATATTTTTGACATAACATAATTGATAAGAAATGAGTCTCTTGTTATTTAGAATTGCCATAATGTCATTATTGACTTTTGTGGGTATAGTCACTGTAAACCCTCACGAGACAACACTCGTCCACCAGGGACACCTGGAGGTTTAACGGCTTATTGCATTCGCTAAATGCAATCGCGAGTCCTGCGAAAGTGGTTTCCTTTCTTAGTTTAATTTAATTTCTTTATCTCAATCGGGACGAACAAAATGGTAAGTTCGGGGGTATTTGATAGACTTAGAAATACGTAGGATTAATGCGCCTAAAAGTATCGTTTTGTTAATCCCGATTTATTAATTTTAATATTAATAGCATTTTTTTATTTTAAGGCACTTATCACTGTTGGAGCTAATAACTAGAAAAAGACATTTAATAGAAGGTATAAAGAGTTGAAGCATCTCCTGCAGTCTCTCAGGCATAAGGAAGATGCCTACATTCAATATACTTGTAGATTTTCTCCATTGAATAAAGATGATAAAGGACTCTACAAGGATTAACATGAGATATGATTTATCTTTATCTGATAGAGTTTTAGACCTATCCACTATAAATATGAGATCAATTTTATGTATTTTACACATCTCAATCTCATGAAGGAATAATGCTTGCGTTTTTCATAATCTTTCTCTTTCTCTCTCTTTTATTTTATGCGTTTAATTTAAGTTGTGATCAACACCATTAATGAAGAGCTAATCTCATTAGCTTAGGCTAAGGATTGAAACTCCGGTGAAGTGAGCTAAATTGATATTAATAGTAGTTTAGACCTAGAATTAATCTTCAATTCTCTTATTTGAAGTTACGAAGAGTTGATCTAGCCATGACAACTCTAAGTTACTACAGATATGAGGAAGATTTGGAAGTAGACATATTCGATTGTTTTCACGCTCAAAGGGAATTCTAGATCACTAGAGTTAATACTCTCCACCTAGCCATGGAAAGGAGTTTATAAACCCTAGATCCGATTGTCCATGAACAACGAAGTTCTTACTTAGAGTTTTAGCCACAAACCCTAGATCTTAGACTCGAATAGACCTAGCCATGGCTATTACGTGCGAATAGAAGCTACCGTTTTTATATCATTTAGTAAACTAAGTCGGAGGTGATCCAAAGCCTAGGTTCTTTTCCTTATAATCGTACCGTAAGTTAGTAATTTTGATTTATGTTTTAGATCAAAACCCTTTTATCAAAATTAGTTTAGATTTGTTTTTTAGTTAATTAGGAAATTATATATTTAATACGTTTACTCCCCGTGGATTCGACCCCCGCTTACCCTTATTATATTACGACACCCGTAGTTTTGAGCGGGGTATTTAAAGACCGATTTTTTCTCGCATCAGTAGGGTGCTACAAGGTATTGGTTGACCTGCGCCAGGCTAAGGTACATTCATTTTGTAACTTTCTAAAGTACTGCTAAGGAAGTGTTTTCTCTTCTCGTTAAATCTAAACTTCGTATTCGTTTCTTCTGAGGACACTAATAGGCTTTGTGATTCCCTCCACAAAGAAAATACTTCAAGTTCCCAGGACGTCCTTGAAACCTGAACGAAGAGGAAGCACCGCCATTGTTACGCGGCCTGTGGTACTCCCTCCCAGAATTGGAACTCGAGGCACCACCTGCACTTGCTCCCCCACTCCTGTTCTGGCCATGACCTTGGTCTCCCCCACTTCTAGCTTGGTACCCTCCATTCTTTCCCTTGTTGTAATTATTGGAGGATCCCGCTCTTTGTTGCGACTGGGAACTTGACTGAGATGGAGCCGGTCGACGCTCACCCAACATAGGGGTGTAGTCGTTGATACGCTCAGCGGAGGCCATTGCGGAAGCCAAATCTTGAACCCGTTGCCTTTGTAATTCATTTTGGATCCATGGTTTCAGAACTTCCAAGAAACAAAACAACTTATCCTTTTCAGACATGTCGCGGATATCTAACATCAAGGCTGAGAACCGCTTCACATACTCCTAGATGTTGCCTGTCTGCTTCAGTTGCCTCAAACTTCTCTGAGCAATGAACTCAACATTCTCGGGTAAGAACTGATTCTTCAGCTCTTTCTTCATGTCATCCCACGTTCCAATAGTACAGTGACCGCTCTGGATCTTAGCATATTTGGTGCGCCACCATAGCTTTGCATCACCGGCGAGGTACATGGTTGCCATCGACACCTTTGAACCTTCCCTATCTTGCCTAACCACATTGAAGTACGTCTCCATATCAAAAAAGAAGTTCTCTACCTCCTTGGCGTCCCTCGCTCCCTCGTACGCCTTGGGCTCGGGGACCTTGATCCTGGGACGGTCTATACCGCCGCCCAAAGGTGCTGGCTCTCCATTTCCAGCAACCTTCACTAAGAGATTTACCTTCGAGGAAAGTTTAGCCACCTGATCCAAAAGAGTAGCCATATTCCCTTCAGCCACTCCCTCTAACGTAACGAGACGTTCACCCACATGGGCTTGATCGTCTGGGAAACCGTCCAATCGTTCCTCCAGAGTCGTCACTTGATCTATAATCCCACTTGAAATCAAGCTTGGCACGTGCGGCACTAGAGACACCTGTCCCAAGTAAGCCTAATTACTCTTCTCTATCAATTATTTAGCAACACAACATCGCAAAGCATCACATAATCTCAACGCATCACAAACACTGAACAAAGGGTCTTTGAAGGCATCATTTCATTCAAATATCAACAACTATTACAAAGCACTATTATAAGCTTAAATTCCTTCTTGGGTGTATCGGATACTAGTCCTCTACATATATAGGAAATAGGAAAACAGCTAAGTTCTAAAAGGAAACATCAAAAGTGGAGACGAAGCGTACTCCCCCATTTTCCTAAGCTAAACTTTACAAAAATAAATAAAAATTTGTACAATGCTCTTTTACAGCCTAAGGAACCTATATACAAAGCCTGGGCGTCACAAAAGGAGAGGATATAAGAAACAAGAATGAATATATTCTAGAGCTTTTATTGCAGTTTAAGGACCAAGGAGACTCCAAAATCCCCTTCACTGTCATACATCTAAAGGCTTTATTTCAGGTATGTATTTGTACTTTCATGACCCCTATGTAAATTGGCTCTAAATAATGTAAACATTATAGATTTACCCATTGTGTTTTAACGAATTCCGTGTTTCAACCATGGTTGGTTAGATATCAGCGATACTCAATCAAATGGAAAAATTCAGATTAATATGGTATTTTGGTCTATTTATCACTAATAATTAAAAAACCCCTATTTTGGCAAACTTATTGCTAAATAACCTGATAATTTAGATAGAGTCCTTATATTTTCACGTATGTTATTGATGGGGGCACAAATTCTTGGTCAAATCTGACCTAAATACGCTTGTACGGGGAAAACCGAAACTAACTCTTGTAAAGTATACGATGTTGAGAATCGAGGTAGCTAATCTTTCTTCTACGCCAAGAACGATATACGGAATAAGCCCTAACAGGAGAACAATCAAACAAGAACACTAAAGAACACAAAAATTCCCAGAGGAGGGAAGTGGAAAACCTTTTCGGATAAAAAACCACTCCCCGAACAATCCACTATGATGATCAAACAGGTTACAACGATCTCTCCAAGCTTCTCAAGCTTTAATGGAGTCTCTCAAATTCTAGGTCTCTAGAATTAAGCTCACAGAGAAAGGATAGCTTAAACAAATAAACTAACTCCCCTTTTATATACTAGGGAACTAAAATACAAATAGAACGGATCTCGAGGAAAACTCAGCGTCCCAAAATAACATCCAAGGCAAACCTACGCATAGCTCGTTCGAACGACTCTAAGCTCATTCGAAGAACTTTAATGATAATTGGTCTCCAGCCCTAGAAACATGTAACTCGTTCGAACGGCATCCAAGTTCGTTCGAACGACTTTGACAAACCAAGTTCAAAAAATGCAAAAACAGAGATTTCGTTCGAACGCCCTCCAAGTTCGTTTGAACGACTCGTTCGGACGACTTCCATTTTTGTTCGAACGACTTCGACAATTTCCATCTACGACAATTTCATTCTTCACAGTTCGAGTTCACACCCAACAATTTCCAACTTAAAATCGAATCCCGTAACCCGTCTTCAATCTCTAAATGAATTGCTCGCACTACCCGGACTCTCAATCTTGAAGACCCACAGAAGTTGTACATATCGCCAACTTCTGAAAAGTCACCACCTTCATAAACATATCAGCCAGATTTACATTAGTATGAATTTTTACAAGTTTCGACACACTGTCCTCGAGGAGCGAGCGAATATAGAGAAATATCAATATGCTTGGTCCTAGAGTGAAAAGCCGAATTCTTCACTAAGTATATAGCGCTTTGACTATCACTATACAACTTAGGAGGAAGTTGTTCTCTACCAAGCTCTTTCATCAACCCTTTAAGCCAAACCATATCCTTTCACGCTTCTGTAGCTGCAACATATTCCGCCTCCGTCGTAGACAAAACTATAATCTTCTGCAGCCTAGAAACCTATGTAACCGCACCGCTTCAAAATGTAAAAATGAAACCACTAGTGCTCTTTCGCCTATCAATGTCACCTGCCATATCATAATCAACAAAACCCTGTAAGC
Organism: Kingdonia uniflora; assembly: GCA_014058105.1. NCBI lineage: Eukaryota > Viridiplantae > Streptophyta > Magnoliopsida > Ranunculales > Circaeasteraceae > Kingdonia > Kingdonia uniflora. The sequence goes on along the minus strand of JACGCM010001000.1, from coordinate 284,245 downwards.
ATATCTGAGAACCCCCATAATATTATGCCATATCTTGAGTCTCCTTTAGATACCTCATTATCCATTTCATAACTCTCAAATGCTCCTTGCCCAGATTACTCACATAACTACTAGCAACTCCCACTGCTTGGGTAATATCTGGTCTCGTACAAATCATAAGATACATTAGGTTATCAACCGCAGATTGATAAGGATCCTTCCGCATCTCATCGCGATCCTTCTGCATCTTTGGACAACAATCCTTTAATAATTTGAAGTGACATCCCAATGGTGTACTAACAACATTAGAACAATCCATATTGAACCGCTTAAGTACTTTGCCGATGTACTCAGCGTGAGATAACCTTAATTCTCGCCGCTTTCTGTCCCTAATAACACGCATACCAAGAACTTGTTTTGCTGCACCTAAGTCCTTCATAGAAAACTCTCAGGATAATTGTTCCTTCAACTTGACAATTTCTCCCATGTTGGCACTTGCTACCAACATATCATCTACATACAAAAGAAGAATAATATACGAGTTCCTCGTATTTTTGATAAAATAGCAGTGATCTGCATTGCTTTTCGCGTAACCATATATGGACATGAATTGTTCGAACTTCAAATACCACTGTCTCAGCGCTTGTTTCAAACCATATAAGCTCTTCGTGAGCCTACTCAACAAGTGTTGGGAAAACCGAGGGGGCAAATCGCACGTGAAAGCACAATACGATCAGCAAGAACTCAAAGAACCAACCCTAACCAAAGAGAATTTGAATAAAGGCAATACAAGGTTTAATTAGGTAGAAACCCTAAACAGGATCAACCCCCCCCCCCCCCCGACAAGCACGACGAATTTATTATCACACTAAGGGTTACAAAAGGTTACAGAGATCACTCAAACCTCACCTCTACCCTTACAGATAATCCCAGCAAGAAACCCTAGAAAGAAAACCCAAGAAACCTCTCCAGAGCTAAACCCTAGATTTCTCCATTTTCTCTCTCTATCTCTTTCTTACAGTACAGAGGCATTTAACATACACTCTTTATTTATAGACTTTCCATTAGGTCATCTCCAAAATATGCATCACGAGATAATCCATCGCTTTGGATCAAATCCCCTTCAAAACAATTTAGAAACAATCAAACAGAGCCAAAGTCGTTTGAACGAGTCATGAGGTCGTTCAAACGAATTAAACAATCTCCTGGAATTTTAGCCCAAGCGCTATTTTCGTTTGAACGACTTCCCACTCGTTCGAACGATTTCAACACTTTTTGAGCCGTATTCCTAACAATCTCCACCTCGGCGATAAAATCGTTTCTTCTGCTACATTCGTCGCGTATCCTTGTCCCTTATCAATTAAGAGAATTACTCGAGTCTAAGCTTTTCCTAGACCCACCAATCGGTACCCACTTTCTGACCATCTTTGTAGACCGTGCCATTACTCCACCTTGAACTAAATTCCCATTTCGAGAAATCTCCATAACTCCCTTGGTACATGCAACCTTCACATCTCCACCCATTGATTTACCAACCAATGCATACAAGTTCTCGCTTAGAACTCCTTCATGATCAAAGAAGATTTCCGATAAAATTTTATTACTCCACCTCGCCCGGAGTAATTGTAACCTCATTATCTAACTTGGAAAGTAAAATTAGATTATGAGTCATACTCGACACATGTTGAACAGCATGAAGAACTACGATGCATTTATCGAACATCCTCACAAGAAAATATCACCCACTCCTGAAATCGGCCTTCGAGAGCCATCGCTCGTCAACATAAACTTGCTACCCTCACACCTTGCATAATTGTTGAACCATGCCTTGTGTGTACATACATGCATTGTAGCCGCAATATCAAATACCCATCCTCTATCGTGGCAAGAACCATCAGCAACCACCACGAGGAGCGCCTCGTCACCATCATTACTACTAACCGTTGCCAGTTTGTTAGTGTCACTTTCAGAGCCTCTTGCCAAACTTGCTCCATTACCTTTCCCCGCTTTGCAATCCGATCTATAATAACCTGATTGACCACAGCTCCAACAAGTTCCTTTTCTAAACTTATTAAAGCTTTTCTTCCCACTAACCACCATTGCAGAGTTTTCCCCAAAGGATTTGCTACCCTTAAGCCTTCTCTCCTCAGAAAGAAGCGTACTTGTAACCTCCTCAAAACTCAAGGTTTCCTTCCCATACATTAACGTAGGTTGAAGATGCCTGAAGGAAGACGGAAGAGACCATATGAGTTGAAGCGCCTTATCTTCATCCTCAACTTTAACTCTGATCGATTCCAATTCTGAAACGATCCCGTTCAAAGAACCTAGGTGATCACCAACGCTCGTACCCTCACTCATCTTAAGTGTATGAAGTCGCTCCTTGAGGTATATGCGATTCGAAAGACTCTTCGTTTGATACAAACTTTCAAGCTTATCTCAAAGACCATTTGCGGTCTTCTCTCTAGCCACGTTTGCCAAAGCATTCTTAACGAGACAAAGGCGTATCCCCCTCGCAGCCCTTGAATCCAGATCTTCCCAGTCCTCTTCTTCATCTTCGTCCGCTTTCTGGGCCGCTATACCTTCAACCGGAGTTTTAGGTATAGGCTTCCCTTTCAGTGCCTTGCGTAACCCGCCTTGAATCAAGATATCTTGGACTTGTATTTGCCACAATCCAAAATTAATCTTCCCATCGAACTTCTCCACATCAAGCCTGATCGCGTTAGAATACTTGGATCTTCCCATCTTGCTACTCTACTTTCCCTAAACCTCGCTCTGATACCAATTATTGGGAAATCCGAGGTGGCAAATCACACGCAGAAGCACAATACGATCAACAAGAGCTCAAATAACCAACCCTAACCAAAGAGAATTCGAATAAAGGCAATAAAAACACAACACAAGGTTTAATTAGGTGGAAACCCTAAACAGGATCAAAGCCACCCCCTGACAAGCACGACGAATTTATTATCACACTAAGGGTTACAAAATGTTACAGAGATCACTCAAACCTCACCTCTACCCTTACAGATAATCCCAGCAAGAAGCCCTAGAAAGAAAACCCAAGAAACCTCTCCAGAGTTAAACCCTAGATTTCTCTATTTTCACTCTCTATTTCTTTCTCACAGTACAGAGGCCTTTAACATACACTCTTTATTTATAGACTTTCCATTAGGTCATCTCCAAAATACGCATCACGAGATAATCCATCGTTTTGGATCAAATCCCCTTCAAAACGAATTTAGAAATAATCAAACAGAACCAAAGTCATTCGAACGAGTCATGAAGTCGTTCGAACAAATTAGACAATCTCCTGGAATTTTAGCCCAAGCCCTATTTTCGTTCGAACGACTTCTCACTCGTTCAAACGACTTCAACACTTTTTGAGCCGTATTCCTAACAACAAGATCTTTTTTCTCTTTAACCAAATACCCTTCTGGTTGCTTCATATAAATTTATTCATCAAGGTTACCGTGAAGAAATACTATCTTGACATCAAGCTGCTCAAGATGCAAATCTTCAACTGTAAATATATTCATCACAACCCGAATAGTAGACATCTTCACTACAAGAGAAAAGATCTCAGCGAAATCAACGCCTTTTTTCTGCTGAAAGCCTTTTACCACAAGTCTAGCCTTGAATCTCTTTGAACTGTTAGATTCCTGTTTTAGCCCGTATAGCCACTTGTTGTGCAATGTTCTCTTCCCTTTGGTAACTGATAGACGAAGAAATACGTAGGATTAATACGCCTAAAAGTATAATTTTGTTAATCCTGATTTATTAATTTCTAATGTTAGTTGCATTTTCTAGGCACTTATCACTATTGGAGTTAATAAGTAGAAAAAAACATCTAATAGAAGGTATAAAGAGTTGAAGCATCTCTAGCAGTTTCTATTGGCCTACTTTATTTAAGGATACTTACGACCATTGTTCACGATGTGACCGTTGCCAAAGGGTTGGCAACATGGGTCGTCGGGATGAGATGCATCTTAACAATATTTTAGAGGTTAATTTTTTTATATATGGGGCATTGACTTTATGGGCCCATTCCCGATATCTAATGGTTATTTGTGGATCTTAGTAATAGTTGACTATGTTTCTAAATGGGTGGAAGCTGTACCATGTCTGACAAATGATCACGCTGTCGTAATTAACTTTTTAAACAATAACATTTTAGTCCGATTTGGTACACCTCGTGCAATTATATGTGATGGTGGAACTCATTTTTGTAATCATTACTTTAAAAGTCTTATGCACAAATATGGTATTACTCATAAAATTGTCACCCCATATCATCCACAGAAAAGTGGGCAAGTTGAGGTTTCAAATCGGGAGATAAAGAAAATTTTAGAGAAAACTGTCCAACCATATCATAAAGATTCGTCCATTTGCCTTAATGATGCTCTTTTGGCCTATCAGACTACTTATAAAACCCCAATTGGAATGTTACCTTATAGATGTATTTTTGGCAAAGTATGTCACTTGCGTGTAGAATTAGAACATAAACCTTACTGGGCAATTAAGAGATTTAATTTTCAAATAGACGCAGCAGGACTTCATCAAAAACTTTAACTAAGTGAGTTAAAAGAATTTAGACAAGAGACGTATGATAATGCTAAATATATAAGTATCAGACCAAAACATCTTAATCCCAGGAAGGAATAAAACTTGCATTTTTTTGTATCTCTCTATTTCTCTCTGCTTTATTTTATGCGTTTAATTTAAGTTGTGATCAACACCATTAATAGAGAGCTAGTCTCTTTAGCTTAGGCTAAAGATTGAACCTCCGGTGAAGTGAGCTAAATTAATGTTAATAGTAGTTTAGATCTAGATTTAATCTTCAATTCTCTAATTTGTAGTTACGAAGAATTGATCTAGCCATGACAACTCTAAGTTACTACAGATATGAAGAATATGTTGAATTAGCCATATTCGATTGTTTTCACGCTCAAAGGGAATTCTAGATCACTAGAGTTAATACTCTCGACCTAGCCATGGAAAGGAGTTTATAAACCCTAGATCCGATTGTCCATGAACAACGAATTTCTTACTTAGGGTTTTAGCCAAAAACTCTAGATCTTAGACACGAAGAGACCAAGTCATGGCTATTACATGCGGATAGAAGCCACCATTTTCATATCGTTTAGTAAACTAAGTCGGAGGTGATCCAAAGCCTAGGTTCTTTTCCTTATAATCGTACCAAAAGTTAGTAATTTAGGTTTATGCTTTAGATCAAAACATTTTTATCAAAATTAGTTTAGATTCGTTTATTAGTTAATTAGGAAATTATATTTTTAATACGTTTACACCCCGTGGAATCGACCCCCGCTTACCCTTATTATATTACGGCACCTGTAGGCTTGAGCAGGGTATTTAAAGACCGAGTTTTTCTCGCATCAAAATTGAGGTAGTTGAGGCAACGGTCTATTAAATCATAGTTTTTTTTTATTTTATCTAATTTATTTTCTTCTTTTTAGCTATTAAGTTTACCAATTTATTTATTTTTAGTTTAGATCTCTGAGATTTGCTTCCGAATAAATTAGTCTCAATATTTTCTGATAAGCGGTTTCGGAGATATTAATTTTTGAAGAAACATACTCAGTTTTCAACGAAAAATGTATTCCTGAATGCTTTACAGTTTTTGCCCATCTATACTTCACAATTGGGAAATTTATTTGCTACGAAAGATTTAGATAATTCAAAATCCCTTCCGAATTCCTATAGATCATATTTTTCTGCTTAGCCTTTAGAGAGTTACAGCCTTTTGAAACAATAGTAAAATCAGTCTCAGTAAATAACGCCGTTGTTTATTAATCGGTTATTTTGAGGGGTAGGGAAGCAAAATTACAGAAAACTTTCTTCTTCAATGTTTTTCCTTTCGAAATTATCTTTCCAAATTGGCATTATTTAATGTTCTCTCTCAACTGAGCTGAACAATATACGCATTTGAAAATTAGGACGTCATAGACTGCAATAAACTTGGATTTTTAATTTATATTTTTGTTGTCGTAAGTTCACTATTTTTTTTTCTCTTGTTTTGCAGGATAATCGCAAAGTTGGTACTCAGAGATCGTGAGGAATTTACAAAATCTATTGACAAGTTTTTCTTTAAATCCTTCTCGCATCAGGGTGGATTCTAAACTGTTTGGTCTGGGTGGATTCTAAACTAACTCCAGCGCATGCAATATTACTGGAAAGGGAAATGCTAAGTTGATGTCGCCCTTAAGGGGAACGTTGGTTTTAAAGAATGTGCGACTTGTACCCAAATTGGGGCGTAACCTTATATCGGTTAGTAAATTGGCGGATGATGGCGGATATGTGAGTACCTTTGGTATAACCTTCTAGAGGGTTGCAAAGGGAGCTATGGTAGTAGCTCGAGCCTTGTGATAAAGAACATTGTATACAACGCAAAGCACAATTTCTATTATTTGTGCGGCCACTTCGGGGATTGATACAAGTACATGGCACAAACGGCTCTGTCGCATGAGTGAAAAAGGGATGAAGATGATGGTAACAAAGGGAAAGCTGGAGGGTCTTGATGAGGTTGATCTTAAGTTTTTTAAAAAGTGTGTTCTTGCGAAGCAGAAGAAGGTCTGTTTTAGAATAAATTGAAGATCAAGAAAACCTGGAAAGTTAGATCTTGTACACACGGATATTTGGGGGCCAACCAAGGTGTCTTCTCTTGGTGGTTCTTACTATTACGCTACTTTCATTAATGATATTACTCGTAAACTGTGGGTCTACTTCGTGAAGAACAAATCGTATGTGTTCGATAAATTCAAGAGGTGAAAGGCTTTAGTTGAAAATGAAACCGGTTTGAAGCTGAAGTGTCTCAGGTCGGATAACGAGGGCAAATACTGTAATGACGAGTTTGAAGACTTTTCGCATCAAACAGGATTAGGAGACCAAAAACTATTCCTGGAACACCGCAACAAAATGGTATTGCAGAACGCATAAACTAAACAATAAATGAAGGAGCGAGAAGTATGAGACTCAACGCTGGATTGCCAAAAAAAAATTTGGCGGATACGGTTAGTATGGCGGTGTACTTGATTAACAGAAGGCCATCAACGGCTTTGGACGTTGGACTTCCTGAAGAAGCATGGACCAGAAAAGAGGTAAACCTTTCTCACTTGAGTATTTTCGGTTGTACCTCATATGTTCTTGATAATTCAGATACAAAGACAAAGTTAGATGCAAAGTCGACAAAGTGCATATTCATTGGATACGGTTGTGATGAGTGTGGGTACCGATTTTGGGATGCGAAGAATCATAAAGTTATCCTGAGCCATAATATTACATTCAATGAGGAAGTTTTGTATTAAAACTTCAAAGTACATGTGTACCTGTGGAAAAGAACCGAAGTAAAGCAACAGAAAGTGCCGACATTGATAATGAACCCTCTCGAGAGGTTGATGAAGAAGTCGTGGTTGAGTTTGATGAACCGGATCAAGGCGAGGAACCTAATGATCTTAAAATTCCAATAGCACTTCAAAAGGAGACGAGAATTTCAAGAGTTCCGGCAAGGTACGTTAACTCCCTAAATTATTTTTTACTTACGGATGGTGGTGAACCGAATAGTTACAATGAGACTTTAGATGTAGAAGCCAATAGCAAGTGGGAGCTTGCTATGAATAAGGAGATACAGTCATTATCAGTTAATCGAACTTGGGATTTAGTTCAGTTACTGATGCAAAAAATACTCAGTCTTTAAATACCCCGCTCAAAACTACAGGTGCCGTAATATAATAAGGGTAAGAGGGGGTCAAATCCACGGGGAGTAAACGTATTAAAAATATAATTTCCTAATTAACTAATAAACGAATCTAAACAAATTTTGATAAAATGGTTTTTATCTAAAACATAAATCTAAATTACTAACTTTCGGTATGATTATAAGGAAAAGAACCTAGGCTTTGGATCACCTCAGACTTAGTTTACTAAACGATATGAAAACGGTAACTTCTATCCGCACCTAATAGACATGGCTAGGCCTATTCGGGTCTAAGATCTAGAGTTTGTGGCTTTAAACCTAAGTAAGAACTTCGTTGTTCATGAACAATCGGATCTAGGGTTTATAAACTCCTTTCCATGGCTATGTAGAGAGTATTAACTCTAGTGATCTAGAATTTCCTTTGAGCGTAAAAACAATCGAATATGGCTAATTCAACATCTTCCTCATATCTGTAGTAACTTAGAGTTGTCATGGCTAGATCAACTCTGCGTAAATACAAATCAGAGAATTAAAGATTAATTCTAGATCTAAACTTCTATTAACATTAATTTAGCTCACTTTACCGGAGGTTCAATCCATGGCCTAAGCTAAGGAGACTATCTCTCCATTAATGGTGTTGATCACAGCTTAAATTAAAAGCATAAAATAAAATAGAGAGAAAGATAGAGATTCTGAAAAATGCAAGCTTTATTCTTTCCTGAGATTGAGATGTTTTGGTTTGATCCTTATATATTTTAGCATTATCGTACGCCTCTTGTCTTAATTCATCTAACTCACTTAGTTAAAGTTTTCGATGAAGTCCTACTACGTCTATTTGAAAATTAAATCTCTTAATTGCCTAGTAAGCTTTATGTTCTAATTCCACAGGCAAGTGATACGCTTTGCCAAAAATACATTTATAAGGTGACATTCAAATTGGGTTTTTTTAAGCAGTCCGATAGGCCCAAAAAACATCATTAAGACGAATGGACCAATCTTTACGATCTGGTCGGACAGTTTTCTCTAAAATTCTCTTTATCTCCCGATTTGAAATCTCTACTTGCCCACTGGTCTGTGGATGATATGGGGTGGCAATTTTATGAGTAATACCATATTTATACATAAGACTTTTAAAATAGCGATTACAAAAATGAGTTCCACCATCACTTATAATTGTTCGAGGTGTACCAAATCGGACTAAAATATTATCGTTTAAAAAATTAATTACGACAGCGTGATCATTTGTCCGACATGGTACAGCTTCCACCTATTTAGAAACATAGTCAATTGCTACTAAGATCCACAAATAACCATTAGATACCGAAAAGGGGACCATAAAGTCAATGCTCCATACATAAAAAATTTCAACCTCTGAAATGTTGTTAAGAGGCATCCTATCCTGACGACCCATGTTACCAAACCTTTGGCAACGGTCAGATCGTGAACAATGGTCGTAAGTGTCCTTAAATAAAGTAGGCCAATAGAAACCACATTGAAGTACTTTATTAGCCGTTTTGCGGGGACCAAAATGATCACCATCATCATGAAGACTTTTTAAAATTTGTGGAATGTCATTTTCCTGGACACAACGACGAATCACTAGGTCAGCGCCAATTTTAAATAAATAGAGATCCTCCTAGATAAATCGTCTAAAGATTGTTTCAAAACACTTTTTATCTTGCCTGCTCAAATTTGGTGGTATGTACCCTACGGCTAAGTAATTTGCAATATCGGCGAACCAGGGTGCCCTATTAATATTCATTAACTGTTCATCGGGAAAATGGTCAGGAATAAGAAGGTCTTCATTAATGTGGTCAACTATCAAAAATGACAAATGGTCGGTAACAACATTTTTTTTACCTTTTTAAGCACGTATTTCAAGGTCAAATTATTGGAGTAAAAGGATCTAACGGATAAGCCGTGGCTTAGCATCTTTTTTATTAAGAAGATATCGAAGGGTTGAATGGTCAGAGTACACAATGACTTTTGACCCAAAAATGTATGACCAAAATTTTTCTAACGTGAAAACGATGGCTAACAACTCTTTTTCAGTCGTCGTATAATTAATTTGGGCATCATTCAGTGCTTTAGTCGCATAGCAAATGGCATGGGGTGTTTTCTCAAAATGTTGTCTTAACACGGCACCCACGCCATAATTTGAAGCATCACACATAATTTCGAAGGGTAAGGTCCAATCGGGTGGCTGGATAATCGGTGATGTGGTCAATGAGGAGTTAAGTGTTTCAAATGACTTGTGGTATTTATCGTTAGAATCAAAATGGATGTCTTTAGCAAGTAAATTGCATAAAGGTCGTGAGATTTTGCTAATGTCTCTAATAAATCGTCGATAAAAACATGCGTTCCCAAGGAATGCGCGAACGTCCTTCACTATTTTAGGAGGAGGTAGAGAAGAAATCAAATCAGTTTTCTCTTTATCAACTTATATCCCCTTTGATGATATCAAATGGCCGAGTACTATTCCTTGATTTACCATAAAATGACATTGATCCCAATTTAGGATTAGGTTTTTCTCTTTACACCGGATCAAGATCAATTCTAAATTTAGAAGACATTCATCAAATGTGGAGCCATAAATGGAAAAGTTATCCATGAAGACCTCTAAGAAATTTTCTATCATATCTGAAAAAATACTTAACATACACTGTTAAAAGGTCGCGGGTGCATTGCATAGGCCAAAAGGCATGCGACGATAGGCAAAAGTTCCAAATGGACAAGTAAAAGTAGTTTTATCTTGGTCTTCGGGGGCTACTGAAATTTTGTTGTATCCTGAATAACCATCCAGGAAATAGTAAATTGAATGACCAACTAAACGTTCTAATATTTGATCCATGAATAGTAATGGGAAATGGTCTTTTCGAGTAGACGCGTTTAGCTTTCGATAATCAATGCAAACTCGCCATCCTGTCTGAGTGAGGGTGGGTACTAGTTCATTGTCTGCATTTTTTATGATAGAAATACCTGATTTCTTAGGTACCACTTGGACTGGGCTTACCCAAGAGCTATCGGAGATGGAATAAATAATACCCGCATCAAGAAGCTTCATAACCTCCGCCTTTACTACCACCTTCATTGAAGGGTTCACACGTCATATGCTAAATTCCTTAAGGAACTATATACAAAGAAACGTAGAACTGGTGTAAGGAAAAATTCATTTAGTGTTGAGCAGGCTAACTCTGTCCGATCATTTGAAATTTCGATCAAACAAAAGGACCCACGATGTCCCACCATTCCCTTAGAAATAGGAAAACACTATATCCTGCAGGCCCTACTTGATCTTGGGGCTAGTGTAAAACTTATTCCATTTTGTGTTTATGGGGATCTCGATTTAGAAGAACTTAAGCCCACCAAGATTCAACTTTAACTCGCTGATAAATCTACCAAAACTGTTAGGGGTATTGCTAAGGATGTGATAATTAAGGTAAACGAATTTTACTTTCTAGTAGATTTTGTAGTCCTTGATACACCGCTGATTTCGAATGTCCATGGCCAAATCCCAATTATTTTAGGTTAACCTCTCCTAGCTACTTCCAACGCTATAATCAATTGTATAAATGGAATAATGAACCTAACATTCGGTAACATGACCTTGGAACTGAACAATTTTAATGCCATGAGGCAATATCAAGATTTTTGCTGAAGAGTGTAATATGATAGGCACCATTATCTCCGAACATTCTAGGGACGACCTCTTAGAAGATTGTCTGGAGGATGACATCACTGGTATTCACGAGTTTATACCCAATAATCTCCCACTTGAAATCGAATCTCGTAGCCCATCACCAAATCACCTAATAAATTACTCGCACTACCCGGACCTTCAATCTTGAAGACCCACAGAAGTTGTACATGTCGTCGGTCGAATTCACATCAGTGTGAATCTTCACAGTCTTCAGTACACCGTCCTCGAGAAGCGAACGAATATAGTGATACCGAATAACAATGTCCTTAGTCTAGAGTAAAAAGCTGAATTCTTTGCTAAGTGTATAGCGCTTTGACTATCACTATACAACTTAGGAGAGAATTGTTCTCTGCCAAGCTCTTTCATCAACCCTTTGTGCCAAACCATATCTTTGCACGCTTTTGTGGCTGCAACATATTTTGCCTCCATCGTAGACAAAGCAGCAATCTTCTATAGCCTAGAAACCCATGTAACTGTACCGCTTCCCAATATAAAAATGAAACCACTAGTGCTCTTCCGCCTATCCATGTCACCCGCCATATCATAATCAACAAAACCTTGTAAGCATATCTGAGAACCCCCATATCATAATACCATATCTTGAGTCCCCTTTAGAAACCTTAATATCTATTTCACAGCTCTCTAATGCTCCTTACCTAGATTGCTCATATACCTACTAACAACACTCACTGCTTGGGCAATTTCTGGTCTAGTTCAAATCATAGCGTACAGTAGGCTACCAACTGTGGATTGATAAGGAACCTTCTGCATCTCTTCGCGATCCTTCTACATCTTCGGACAACAATCCTTTGATAATTTGAAGTGACCTCCTAATGGTGTACTAACAACTTTAGAACCATCCATATTGAGCCGCTTCAGTACTTTGCCAATGTTCTCATCTTGAGACAACTTTAATTCTCGCCGCTTTTTGTCCCTTGTAACACGTATACCAGGAACTTGTTTTACCATACCCAAGTCCTTCATAGAAAACTCCCGAGATAATAGTTCCTTCCACTTAACTATCTCTCCCATGTCAGCACTTGCTACCAACATATCATCTACATACAGAAGTAGAATAATATACGAGTTCCCCGTATTCTTGATAAAATAACAGTGATCTGTATTACTCTTCGAATAGCCATTTCTGGACATGAACTGTTCAAACTTCAAATACCACTATCACGACGCTTGTTTCTAACCGAATAAACTCTTCGTGAGCCTACACACAAGATTTTCTTTCCCTTTAGCCGAATACCCTTCTGGTTGCTTCATATAAATTTTATCATCAAGGTTACCATGAAGAAATACAATCTTGACATCAAGTTGTTCAAGATGCAAGCCTTCAACAACAACTATATTCATCACTGCCCAAATAGTAGGCATTTTCACAACAGGAGCAAAAATCTCACCAAAATCAATGCCTTTTATATGCTGAAAGCCCTTCACCGCAAGTCTAGCCTTGATTCTCCTTAAACCGTCAAATTCCTGCTTTAGTCTGTATACCCACTTGTTGTGCAATGTTCTTTTCCCCTTCGGTAACTGAACTAAATCCCAAGTTTGATAATGACTGCATCTCATCATCCATAGCAAGCTCCCACTTGCTCTTGGCTTCTACATCTAAAGCCTACTTGTAACTTTCAGGTTCACCACCATCTATAAGTAACAAGTGATTTAAAGAATTTGCGTACCTTGCCGAAATTCTTGCAACTCTCGGCTCCTTTCAAAGTGCTATTGGAATGTCTAGAACATTAGGTTCCTCGTTCTGATCCGGTACATTAGACTCAACAATGACTTCTTCATCATCCTCTCGAGAGGGTTCATTATCTTCAATGTTGACACTTTCCGCCACTTCACCTCGAATCCTTTTCACAAGTACTTTAAAATCTGTATATAAGACTTCCTCATTGAATGTAACATTACGACTCCAAATAACTTTATGATTCTTCGCATCCCAAAACCGGTACCCAAACTCATTACCACCATATCCAATGAAAATGCACTTTATCGACTTTACATCTAACTTGGTCTTTATATCTGAATTATGAAGCACACATGAGGTACAACCAAAAATACGCAAGTGATTAAGGTTTATCTTTTTACTGATCCATGCTTCTTCAGGAAGTCTGAAGTCCAAAGCCATTGAAGGCCCTCTGTTAATTAAGTACACAGCCTTACTAACCGCATCCGCCTAAAAACACTTTGGCAATCCAGCGCTGAGTCTCAGACTCCTTGCTCTTTCGTTTATTATACGGTTCATGCGTTCTGCAACACCATTTTGTTGTGGTGTTTCGGGAATAGTCTTTTATCTCCTAATCCCTTTTGATGCACAAAAGTCTTCAAACTCGTCATTGCAGTATTCGACCCCGCTATCCGACTTGAGACACTTTAGTTTCAAACCAGTTTCATTTTTAACTAGAGCCCTCCACTTCTTGAATTTGTCGAACATATCTGACTTGTTCTTCACGAAGTAGACCCACAGCTTACGAGTCGTATCATCGATAAAAGTTATGTAATAGTGAGAACCACCAAGAGAAGATACCCTGGTTGGCCCCCGAACATCCGTGTGTACAAGATCCATCTTTCAAGGTTTCCATGATCTTCCAGATAATTTGAAACTGACATTCTGCTTTGCAAGAACACACTCTTCACAAAACTTAAGATCAACCTCAGCAAGACCCTCTAGTTTTCCCTTTATTATCATTATCTTCATCCCCTTCTCACTCACGCGACCGAGCCGTTTGTGCCATGTACTTGTATCAATCCCCAGAGTGGCCGCACAAATAGTAGAAATTGTGTTTTGCATTGTATACAACGTTCCTTATTGTAAGCCTCGAGCTACGAACATAGCTCCCTTTGTAGCCTTCTAGAAGATCGCACCAAAGGTACTCACATATCTGCCATCATCCACCAATTCGCCAACTGATATAAGGTTACGCCCTAATTTAGGTACAAGTCGTACGTTCTGTGAAACCAATGTTCCCCCTAAAGGTAACAACAACCTAGCGTTTGCCTTCCCAGTAATATTTCATGCATTCTTATCTACAAGAAAGACCGTACTAAAGCTGCCTTTAACAATATTAGTAAGAAAACCTACTTTTGCAGTAGCATGGAAGGAAGCGCCCGAATCAATAATCCAAGATTCGTTAGTATCGTCACACGAAAGTAATAGAGCCTCGTCATAACTAACCACCTCAATAAGGTTCATTGTATCTTTCTCTTTATCATCAATCTTTTTAGAATAAGAAGAGTTGCAATCTCGCTTGAAGTGACCCTTCTTTCCACAAGTCCAAGACGTACCGGGCAACTTAGACTTTCCTCTTGACTGTGATCGACCCCTTCCAAATTTTGGCCCTTTTCTGTAAGACCTCCCTCTTTCCTAGACGTTCAATATACTGCCATTTGAACTCGAATAGGGTTCTGATGTTTTTTGCCTATTCTCTTCACTCGCAATCAACGAGACTATAGTCAAATTTGATGTCTTCCTTCCCCGATGAGTTGCCCATAGCTGTAATGAATCATTTCCAGCTTTTTGGCATCTGCCCTAAAAATGCCCACGCGCTCACCTCCTCGGTAAAAGTAATTTTAACGTATTCCAGTTGAGCATGTAAGGTATTGAACTTACTGATATAAGCTTGCACACTACCATTCTCCTTCATCTTCAAAGTAAACAAGCGCCGTAAAAGGTGAAGCTTATTTTCCCCAGACGGTTCCGAGTACATAGAAGACAACGTCTCCATTAAACCCTTCGTCTTCAAAACTTTGGATATCATGTGTAGAAATTGAGATGACAGCGCTAACCTAACGGTTCCAAGCGCTTTGCGATCCAATCGCGCCCACTTAGCAGCATCAAAATCTACTGGCTTCATCTCTGCTCCACTCAATGGTAAATCAAGATCCTTCTGATAGGGGTAATCCTCTATCTGCATCTTCCACACTCCAAAATTCGACCCATTAAACTTTGTGATCTTCAACTTCTCCTGATCGGCCATCACTCTTCCCACACAAGCCCTAACACTCACTCTGATATCAATTGTTGAGAATAGAGGTAGCTACTCTCTCTTTCCTTTCAAGAATGATACGCAGAAATCGCCAACCAAGTAGTAAATCAGCAAGAACAATATAAAAGGACACAAAGAATTTTCCCAGATGAAGGATGTGGAAAACCCTTGCGGATGAAAAACCACTCCCCATGAACAATTTACTATGCTATATAATAGGTTACAATGATCTCTCAAGCTTCTCAAGCTTTAATGGAGTCTCTTCAAACCCTAGCCTCTCTAAGGTTAAACTCACCAAAAGATAGGCTAACATAATAACCTAAGTCCCTTTTATATAGCAGGGAACTTAAAACACAAATGGAACAGATCTCGAGGTAATAACATAACATCTAAGGAAAACCTACGCCAAGCTCATTCGAACGACTCCTACCTCGTTCAAACGACTTTGCGATAGTTAGTCTCCAACCCTAGAAACATAACATCTCGTTCGAACGACATCCAAGCTCGTTCGAACGAGATTGACTCTTGGGCCAAAATTCCATTGAGTACAAAAAAGTTCGTTAGAATGGGATTGAAGCTCGTTCGAATGACTTCCATTTTTGTTCAAACGACTTCGATAATTTCTCAATCTTCGACAATCCTTCTATTCGAGTTCATACCCAACAGAGCATGCATATTGTTATGAGCTTACTTGAAGTGAGATCTAGCCCTATTCTGCCCTCCTGTTGAAGAGCAAGACTCGTTGGTCCTGTAATACCACCTCAGAGTTATATTATTACTGTAAAACCTTATTCTTGAGTCGATTCTTCCTCAAGACGGCAAACAGGAATTTACAGTTTCAGAAGACATCAGATCTTGATGAAGAACGCTCCTCATCAAAATCATGTCATCCAGCAGTTTTGTTATATTTTAATTGTAAGCATTATAGTATTGGTTGCAGTTTTTCATAAGACCAATACACATTCATATATTGTATGCGGGGGAGTGTCGGCTACGTTTGCACATAAGATCAACACCCGCGCACTTCTTATCTATTGCTGATAGATCTCAGACGATGGTTTTGCACTAGCGGCAGAAATGACTTCATTCCCAAAATGATGATTTTCAAAGAGCTCGTCTACAAGTTTAGAATACTAAAGTTTGAGCTTGTTTGCTTCAGAGGAAGAGTTTTCTTTAGAGGGAGACTCTCCACTATCACTTCTTAGTGATCGGAAATATACAATTTGTACTCTTTCCTGAGCACTAGATTTTTCCCATTGGGTTTACCAAGCGAGTTTTTAATGAGGCAGGCGATTACCAGCGCATCCAGCATCAATATGGGACTTGTTAGCATTGGTTTTGCCTTCTATTCGCCGTCTTTTTCCTACTGGGTTTTGTTGGGGTTAAATTGCAGAGACAAATGCCTCATCGACGGTGGATAACCCAAAGAGGGAGTATTATAGTCCATGCTACCCAAGGTGGGGCCCCTATGTGGAGTGGAGTGGGTTGGGTCACCCACCAAACTACTAACCCCCTAGGGTTTGGTTAAAGAGAGAGAGGCTTGACGAGTCTCCTATATAGCATATAGAGACTCCCTACTTTACACCCTATTATTTACATCTCTATTGGCGTTTTTGTAACCTTAATAGAATCTCTATGTGTTCCATTTTGGTTAGTAAAATTAGACGATTACAATTTTAAGATATCATCGATATTTGGAATTGTTTGATAATAATAGAGATTTTTCCTTTTATAGTAAAATAAGTAGTGTCGACATATTGGCAATATGTCGCTAGAGTGCAGGGCCTGATATTTGGTGTTGCTTTAATACTTTAAATTGTGGTTTCATGTTTCATTTCCATACCCCTCAAATTTTATAGTCTAACCATGCTGATTTCTTGGTTCTTCAACTCATATATATATATAGTTGAATGAATATAAACAACAGAATGTTGTAGTTGCGGGGACACAATATCACTCACGATTGAACAGGTTATGGCCGAGATCATGAAGCATCCAAAAATTATGAAGAAAGTCTATGAAGAACTAGAGAAGGTAGTTGGGAGAAATACTCAAGTAGAAGAGTACCATACACCCAAATTGCATTATCTGAATGTTATGGTGAAAGAAACACTGCGCTTGCACCCGGTAGGACCAATTTTAATCCCTTATAGTTCAAGTGAATCATGCATTGTGGGTAGATATACAATCCCCAAAGACACTAATGTACACGTAAATGTTTGCGCAATACAAAGGGATCTAGAAATTTGGGAATATACTCTAGAGTTCAAACCAGAAAGGTTCTTGTCAGTCACAGGCAAATCAAACTGTATTGGTAATGATTTTACTTACATGCCTTTTGGTTCAGGAAGGAGGGTATGTGCAGGAATTGCCCTTGTAGAGAGGATGTTACCACACATATTAACTTCAATGCTGTACTAATTTGAATGGGTACCAAGGTTTTAAAACCCAAACCTCTATCGTTAAGAAAGTTCATAACCAAACGGAAAAATCCCAAACCCAAGCTAGGGAAATCATATGAATGTTGTAATTGTATTTCTTTGTGGTAATAAGGGACTTTGTTTGTCAAGTTATGTAAGGCAGGTGCATGAGTGATAATAAAATTGATTAAGTTCACCTAAACTAATCCTCACAGTTTCTGACATACTAAGCTCATTTAAAGTTGAGGCATTTTAGACTTCTGGTCGTGCTCATATCCCTATGCCCCTATGGAGTACTTATTTATATATGCACATAAATTTGTGACTTCACATGATAGTCACTCTGTCAGTTATTAGCATTTTATTTCGTTTACTTCACTCTTTATGATATAAACTGATTACGCGGAAGCCAATAATCAAGAAGAACGCCAATATAACAAAAAAGAATTAGGTTCTCGAGGAACCCTAATTTTATCAACTAGAACTCTTGTTCTGAACAAAACTAACTTAACATAATTAACTGTATAAATAACCTAGACCTCCCCTTTTATAGAACACAAGGGAGTTAGAATTATGAACCCTAATTCTAATTTAAATAGAATTCTATTTAAACTAGGAAACTGTTAATAACCTAGACTGGGCCTCTCCAACAAGGGTTAAGTAAAAGACTAAAATACAAAACATTAAATAAACATAGATGGTACAGTGGGTAAACGATTCTATGAGGAATGCGCCACATCAAACCCTCCGTCTGAGAAGATTTCATCCACGAAACCAAGGTGGCAGTGCATCAGAGGACTCACGCACGTATGTGCATCCCAGTCTCTTTGTCTTCATCCCGTAGAACGTGCACAAAATTTATACGGTGGAACTCTTTTAGAAATCTTGAAATCTTCCGCAAAAAATTGTGTACCAAAAGATTGTACCCAAGAGCGGGGGAATGATGTCGTTACCGACATCCCTACGTCCATCGGCGTCAAAAATAAAAAATTGAGAAATTACTGTAGTCTGTTCCTCAACACCTGCTAAAAAAACCTTCCCAAAACGAATCAACATATGGACATAATTCTTCGTATTGGGCCATCATCTCCAGTATACGAATCAAATATTTCGATGCCCCAGACTGTAATATAAGTAAATGGAATTGTTGGACGATGCCGACCTGTATCTCATGTTTTGTACCTGTTTCCTGAATTCATTGTTGTATGGCATGATAATTGGTAGCTACTATTGGAGTGGTAATGCTAGCACTGGCTCGTCTTGCTTCAAGGTTGAACTGCTGGAGAGGTTTTACATGTTGGACCACATGCTCACCCAAATTCCAATTCAAAAGTTGGTTTCTTGGCTCAGGGGGTTTAAAGATTGATTTGGGCCTGAATCTGGACCAAATCGGGTTTGATATAGGTCGGGGTAGCACATGTGAAGCACGTGACTTGGGTTAATTTGTACTCGGTGAACTCGGTTGTATTGGATCTATCCCTCCTCAGGTAGTGTTATCGATCTAGTCTTGATGCGGTACCGTTGGTATGACCGGTTGCGTTAGCGGGGTTATTTTCTGAAGTCCCACAATCTGTGTCTCGGTGAGAGGTTGGCTCGGTGGAGGCTCTCCTCCTACCTCAGGAACTCTGGAACTCGATGCCTCTATTTTTTTGGCTGGTGGGTTTATTTCTTTAAGACTTGGGCCTGCAATCTTTTTAATAGCTGGTTTCCTTTTGTGCATGTAATTGCTTAGGGCGTGGGCCTGTTGCTTGAATCCAACTGTTGTTGTTTAGGTCGGTTTGGAATCAGCATCTCGGGTTTGGGCTTGGGGTCTCACAAGCCTGGGTTTGTTGCTTCGTAGTCCAAACTATGAAATCTGATTTTTTAGTACCATCGGGGTTGCTGTCATGGTAGATGCCATGAGAGTTGACGCCTGCAAGACCTGATCTCCTTGCGGTGTGGTAATACTTGCGTGAAGGTAGGCTTAATTTGTTATTTCTCCAACGTTGTTTTGAATATCGATCTCTTCACTTTCGTGAACTCTGGTTTCGACGTTCACTTTTACCAAAGGGTTGTTTAGGTCATCGCTCCTTGCGGCGATGCTTCCTTCTTGAAAGATATTGTCAGTTACGCCCAACAGAGGTAGTTGGGGGGGCGGGAAAAAGGCTCCTCTACCCAAAGCCTCGACAAGCCCTTCAAGCTTTTCAAGTTTATCCGATATCCTTACTACATTATCGGCGAGCGTAGGTTTCTTCATCGCAGGTCTTCCACGAGGCATCTTTGCTCTTGAAACTGACTACTCCTAGATTTAACGCACCTCTGGTACCACTTTGATGTAAACTGATTACGCGGAAGCCAATAATCAAGAAGAACACCAGATTAACAAAAGGGAATTAGGTTCTTGAGGAACCCTAATTTTATTAAATAGAACTCTTGTTCTGAACAAAACTAACTTAACTGAATTAACTGTATTATCTAACTAAGAAACAAATAACCTAGACCTCCCCATTTATAGAACACAAGGGGTGTTAGAATTAGGACCCATAATTCTAATTGAAATAAAATTCTACTTAAACTAGGAAACTACTAATAACCTAGGTTGGGCCTCTCCGACAAGGCTTAAGCTAAAGAGTAAAATAGAAAGTATTAAAAACATTAAATAAGCATAGATGGTACGGTGGGTAAATGATCCTATGAGGGATGCGCCACATCACTTTTATGAGAAAAAAAATTACCATCTATAGTTCATATTAATTGGGATATTAACATAATAAATCATGCTTTATGTTTGAACCCCGTGACAAACATTACACTTTTACTCCAACCTACTTCAACAATTATACTCATAAGCTTGAAATTTGACTAACCTAATCACATCTTCAAATAATTAGTAATGAATCACACATGCATGCAAGATAGTTGTAATAAGTGATGAACCATTGAAACATTCTCTTACACTAATAGTGATAAAGGTTTACCTCAAAATGCAAGAAGATACAAGACAACAAATCGGCTAAGGTGTCTTTAAGACCTTGTACCTTTCAGTAGTCTTTATGTCATGCTGATATCTATTTGAGTGCCAGCCGATCAAGATGATTTAGGTTTAGTTTAAGTAATATACATTTGCACTTATTTGGTTAATCAATCTTCAGAACTCTTAGTTAAGACCCAAATAGCTGCCAATTTTTTCCTTTGTATATCAAGCATATAAAATAGAAGGGAATTGTAGTGGTTTATTCCACATCTCGAGCTCATGCCTCATCTTCGAACTACATACAAACTTTCAACCTCAATCATAGAGCACGTGGCATAATCAAAAATAAGACAGCAACGTCTGGAAACATATACAGCATGAGTTTTTCAACCAACACCACTCATCCCTAACGACACTCATGATATTAGTTGAGAGCCGTCTTGCAATTGCTTATTTCGCATCTCGAACTCAAGCATCGTCCTCGATCTGGTCAAATAATATCTCACACACACTTTGTAACGTCCATCATTATGGGACTTTATGGTCATCAAATGGTCATATTTGAGGACCTATAAAGAGACCTGGAGAACTGTAGATGAGGGACAGAACATTCAATATAAAAAATTTTTACTTCGTTATCTTACATTCTCAGAATACTTATTGTAATAGATTAGCAATCTCAATAAGATCACCAACACTTTCTCAAAATCCTCAAGAGAGGTTGTGGTTTTTAACCTATTCAAAGATTTTCCACGCTTAATCGTCTTGCTGCTTGTTATCTATTATGCTTGAACGTTCTGAGTATATCTGGTGAAAAGGCTAAGTCCGAATCCTGAAATTAGGCTATTACATTTGGCGCCATCTGTGGAAAACTGAAGTTCTCAAACCCATTGCCTCAAATGTTGTTGATCATTTTCTCTCAGAATGCCACCTCCAGGTCAGAGCACGCCAATCGTCCAGGTAGAAGAAAATGAAGCTTTAGAAGACCTGAGGGCCACTCTAAATTCAAAAATAGAAAGACGTGTAGCCTTAGAATAATAGCTCGCGAGTGTACAGGACGCGTTGAAGGTTTTGCAGGATTAGCAGGTCACCGCCCAGAAGAACAAGCCGTACAACCCGAGGGCTCGCGGATTTCCATTAGGACCTCCTCTGAAAGGTACTTACATAGGAGGTACGCTACGATCTAACCATCAACAATAGGACATGGAGCCCATCCCGATCCAGGATATCTAACAAGAAGTAGATGGCAGCCTGGCGGGAGTCAGACAGACTGATAATCTACCTTAAAGAGTTTGAGTCCCGGCAAAGGAACGTCCAAGTGAAGGGAGTGGCGACCACAATCCTAGAGAAGGGCGCATCACAAGACCAACCACTGCAGCTCGACAGTATATCACTCAGGAACATGTTAAAAAGTGAATCAAATAATTGCTCGAAGCCCATATGTCAACTAAAGGGATCCACAATAGTTTACAGAAGAGCCTGATCGCCCAAGAGCTATTAGATGGCGAGATCCCCACCGGGTTTCATGCTCCAAAGATCCAAAAGTACAAAGGAACTGATCCAGGGGAACACGTTCAAGATTTCCAGGAAGCTCTAGGTCTATATTCCACGTCCAACCACATTCTATGCAGCTTTCCTACCAGCTTGATAGGTGAACCCCTACGGTGGTTTCACACACTACCTGAAGGATCCATCACAACTTTCGAACAGATAAGCGAACTCTTCATCAAGAATTACGTGCACAATAGAGATAAAGAGGAGAACCTATCTCTTTTCAGCCTCAAATAGATACCAGGAGAGAAGCTCGTGACATTTACTAAAAAATTCTTGGAGTTAGCTCAAAAAGTAGATCGACTCGACCAGAAGATCATTATTTCCACTTTTACCAATGCTTTACTCGTCGATGGCCAGGCGAAGGAGTACCTCACCCTCAACAAACTAACAACATTGGAAGATATGATTTAAAAGGTCAACGGATACATCGACCTAGAACGAATGGTGTCTGAACAGGCAGAAACCTCATATATCAATACTGATAGCTCGAGATCAATCAACCCATTTTGATTTTAATCGGAGAACAGATCAAGGAGGAGATAGGAAACAAACCAAATCCGACGACGAGCGACCTCAAAAGGGGAGTGACTTGCCAAAACCTTATCTTCCAAAGATGAATATGACCATAGCCAGCATTTATCCTATATTATAGAAAGACAGATTCTTCCGCAATGCACAATACCTTCAACCAATCGAGAACAAACTATACTACATCTACCTTAAGGTCTGACATCATAAGACAGAGTAATGTTTTGCCTTGCAATGGTTGTTGGAATACATCTTCGCAGATGGACGAATGCACGAATACATAGTGGACGTGGAGAGTTATAAGAATGGGACTTACAAAAACCCCACAGAAGCTATACACGTCGAGGAAATAGCAGCCGAAAAGCATTTGTACATTATCTCACTCAGCCATTTCAGGGAGACTCGGATAGTCAAAGAGCCTAGCAGGAGCAAACGAAGACGTGTCGGCCAATGTCACGACTTATCCATGCAAGATAAAGAAGCTCGTTTAATTCTAGTATCTAACTCTCAGCGAACTGGGATTTCTTTTGATGTTTGTAACGTTCGGCATGTCAACTATCCTCACCATGATGCTTTGGTGATTATGCTAAAAATGCAAAATATGGTACTTCATGCGATGATGAAAGATACCGGCAGTACTATCAAACTCCTTTTTCAAAGCACAATCGATCATATGGGTCTGGTCAATAAGGTCCAACCCAGCGATATTGATATATGTGGTTTCAATGGGTCAAAGGAGGAACGTATAGGAAAGATTATACATCCTATCACCGCAGGACAAGTAACACTCAACGTTGCCTTTTATGATATCAATACAAAATCTCGTTATCTGAGGATAATGGGGCATTGTTGGTTACACAATATGCGGGTTATTCCGTCAACCTATCACTTGGCATTACATTTTGAATGGGAAGGTGGCGTTTACGAGATCAAAGGAAGTCAGAAATTAGCACGAGCATGCAAAAATTTTATTATCATTGAACTAGAACCTTCCGAACATCAACTCGTATAGCAATTACAGAAGATGACAAGAAATATTACAAAGAACTATACAGTGAACTCTCCAGGGCAACATTTACCTAACGCAGAAACCACAGAGTACGTGGAAATCAGTAGACCCAAGCGTAGGACAAATATTAGCACTCATCTTCCCACAACAGAGTGTGACACTCTCATCCAGTTCCTTAAGGAAATTAGTGATGTCTTCGCTTGGACGTTTCACGAGATGCCGAGCATTGATCCGAATCTGGCCTGTCACAAACTCAATTTGAAGGATAAAGCCGAAGCTGTCAAACAAAAATGGAGGACTTTAGCACCAAGACTTTGAGACGAAGTCAACAAAGAAATCGAAAAACTCATTGAAGTTGGTTTTATCT
The DNA here is from genome assembly GCA_014058105.1 of Kingdonia uniflora. Taxonomy (NCBI): domain Eukaryota; kingdom Viridiplantae; phylum Streptophyta; class Magnoliopsida; order Ranunculales; family Circaeasteraceae; genus Kingdonia; species Kingdonia uniflora. Next base: position 260,026 of record JACGCM010001000.1, on the reverse strand, counting down.
GAAAGGCCAAATATCCATCATGAATATCGAATATTGTAGCAGTGCCAAAGAAGAATGGAAAGATTAGGGTGTGCGTTGATTATATAGACTTGAACAAACATACTCCAAAGGATAGTTTTCCACTCCCTATCATAAATAGCCTGCTCGATTCTACTTCAGGACACAAACTCCTGTCAATGATAGATACTGTGTCAGGATACAACCAAATACCTATGCTACCTGACGGTTAATAGAAAATAATTATCATTACAAAACACGGCCTATACTGCTACAAAGTCATGCCATTCAACCTCAAGAATACTGGAGCTACTTATCAGCAATTGATGACCCAGATGTTTAAATATCACCTTGGAAAATCAATGAAGGTTTATATAGACGATATGTTGCGCAAAAGTCTTAAGAAGTAAAACCATATTCCAGATTTACACACGGCTTTCGATATTCTCCACCTCCACAAGATGTGACTTAACCCTGATAAATGTCAGTTTGTAGTCCAGTGAGGGAAATTCCTAGGCCACTTTATCAGCAAACGCGGTATTGAAGCTGATCAAGATCGTATTCCCACATTATTATCTATGCCTTCTCCAAAAATGAAGAAAGACGTCCAGAAGTTAGCAGGCAAGATTGCCGCGATAAACCATTTTGTTTCAAAATTTTCTGATCCCTGTCGATGGTTATTCAACTTATTGCATGAGAGGACAACAAAACAAAAACCTAAGAAGGACCCCGAGATCGAATGGACAACAGAGTACGAAGCAACATTTTAGCAACTTAAACTTTACTTGGGTTCAGCGCCAGTGATGAGTACACCTCACAAAGGGGAAGAACTTACAATTTATCTTGCAGTTACAATAGAATAATTAAGTTATGTTCTCATTCGACTTGATGAGAAGACCGAGAAGCCTATCTACTTTCTTAGTAAAACTCTCACTCCAGCAGAATCTCGATATAGCAAGATCAAGAAACTACTTTTAGTTCTCGTCTACACCTGGCAAAAATTGGGACAGTACTTTCAAGCCCACTCAGTATGAGTAGTGACCAGCTACCCTCTGCGCGAAATCTTATCTAAATGAGAAAAATTCAGACGAGTCCAGTAATGGTCTGTCACTCTTGGCGAGCATGATTTCCATTTTGAACCTAAACATTCTGAAAAGGGTTAGGCCGTAGCAAATTTCCTTGTGGACTTCCCCGTAGAAGATCCTGATTGAGAAGAAGACAGCACAAAAATTTATGAAGAATAACTTGAAGAAAGGGTACACTGGATAACTCAAAAGGGATGACATCTTTTAACTGATGGATTCTCTAAACCCATAGGATCAGGCATCGGAATCGTGCTGATCATACCTTCAAATGATATAATAGAAAAGGCAAACTGATTGAATTTCGAAGCTACCAACAATGTAGCCGAGTATGAGGCAATGATTCACGGTCTAAATATGGCTCTATAGATTGGAGTATCCGAGATTTCTGTATATACAGATTCTTTACTCATTGTAAACCATTACCTAAAAAAATTCTAGAAGAATGGAAAAATGATAGATTACGCAGCCACAGTAGCCGACAGAATGAATAGATTCAAAAAAAATTATATCCAACATTTTATGCGTGGAGAAAATAGACATTCTGATTCCCTCGCATATCTCGCATGAGTCCTTGGCTCAGGAGCTCGATATCAAAAGATCGAAGTATTATCAACCCCTAGTATTAACATTATAAGCTCAAATTCTGTTAATACTGGGGGCGTTGAGGAGGATGAGGACGATTGGAGACGACCTTTCCTCAAGTATATTGAGACCAAAAACAAATTCGACGGAGAAATCCCTCAAAACCCCACTGAAAGAAGACGCATAGTTGATAATGTTAAATGCTACATCGTGGAAAATGGCTTCTTATACAAGATTTTGGTAATAGGACCGTATCTTGAATGTTTATCCTACAAAGAAGCTCAAAATTCTTATACGAACTACATAAACGTACTTATGGCTCCCACGAAGCAGGAAGATCTCTAGTAAATCTAGCTCTTACCCAAGGCATCTTCTAGCCTAAAAAGGAAGTTTAAGCCATCAAACTTGTAAGTAAATGCGATGCCTGTCAATGTCATGGTTCCCAAATTCAAGCTTCAGCCTTGGAACTCCATTCCAGCAATGTTGTATGGCCATTTAAAAGATGGTCCCTCGATCTTGTCAGCGAATTTACTACCGCACCAGAAAAGCGGAAACATCTGTTAGTCACAACAGATTACTTCACTAAGTGAGTAGAAGCAGTTCATCTTTACCGTACACAGGAGGATGAAATCATCAAGTTCATCTGGGAAAATATCATCATCCGTTTTGGCTGCCCCCATCTCATCAAAATTAGCAATGAACCTCAGTTTGTTGGCTCCAAAATCGTCGAATTCCTCAATCAACACAAAATTATACATTCTCCTTCAAATCCGTATTACCCGCAAGGGAATGGTCAGGCCAAAATCACTAATCATACTATCGTGGATGTGATCAAAAAGCGCTTGACAGAAAAGAAGGGCAATTGGGTCATAGAATTACCATATGTGTTATGGGCTTATCGAACTATACCTCGAGTTTCAACTGGATGCACGCCATTCCTCCTGGCTAATGGTACAGAAGCAATCATCCCTACTCAGTATCATCACCCTATTCAGGACCGTACCATGACCGATGAAGAAAATGAATTCAAGTTGGCATCTAATATGTATTGGATTGAGGAGATACGAAATAGAGCAATCATGAATTTGGGTAGGTATCACCAAGCTTTAGCCCGATCTTATAACAAACGCGTTCGCCGTAGAGAGTTAGAAATCAAGGATCTGGTCCTCTGAGAGATTCGCAAACATTGCAAAGAGCGTAACGCAGGGAAATTATTCAAAAACTAGGAAGGTCCTTTTGTCGTTATCGAAAAAAGTGGCCTTGGTTCCTACAACCTTGCTACTGAGCATGGCGAACACATACCTAATCCTTGAAACACCAGGAGACTAAAGTTGTATCGTTGGTAACAAATCTGTCATAGTATACTTTTCTTGAATCAATCTACCATGTCTTATGACGATATCATATCAATGAAAGACTTATGTTTGATCCACGTACATCTAAGTACTTTCTACTATGCCATACAGGACTCTATCTAACATATTCATTGTACGTCAATCTTACACCAATGAAATACTTGTGCTCGATTGCCCTACATTACAGTACTTCTTCTAATAGATCCAACAAGTACTTTTATCCACAGATTATCAATCGTTTGTTGCTTCAGCTAAACCAGTCATCTAAATACATTATAGATCATTTATTGCTTTAGCCAAATCGATCATTTAAATACATTACAGATCGTTTGTTACTTCGGCCAAGCCGGTCATCTAAATACATTGTAGATCATTTGTTACTTCGGCTAAATCGATCATCTAAATATATTATAGATCGTTTATTGCTTCGGCTAAACTGGTCATCTAAATACATTACAGATCATTTGCTGCTTCGGCCAAATCGGTCATCTAAATACATTACAAATAGTTTGTTGTTTTGGCCTAATCGATCATCTAAATACATTACAGATCATTTGTTGCTTTGGCCAAATCGATCATCTAAATATATTACAGATCATTTATTGCTTCGGCCAAATCGATCATCTAAATACATTACAGAACGTTTGTTGCTACGGGTAAACCGATCATACAAATACCTAATAGATCGTTTGTTGCTTCGGCCAAACTGATCATCTCATACATTGCAGATCGTTTACCACTTTGGCTGAACCGATCACATATCACGCTGTCTTACATACATTATCGTTGGTACCTCAGACGGTTAGCACAAATAACTATTTTGTCCTTAACTATTTCTTCATACATCTATATTTTTGTCTTTGTTTCGTATACATACAGCATAATCACATTCCTCATTCTTCACTAGAGCTATCACTTAAATCATTACCCATACTAGAAGGTCCTACCGCATCCCGTGCAGCACCTCCATATAACTGCTGACGCATAATTTCTGGCATTCTCCCCTCAACAATTTTATTTCCCTCTCTAGCCATGCTTTGTTTAAACGAACTAATTCTGGTAATCATGGGTTATAAATATTCAGATCGGATTACCTCCATCTCACATTCTACGCCTTGGGCAATCAAACCAGCGTATACCCTCTTACTTTCAGCTTCCAATTTCTTTAATTCTACTGTAAAGAACTATGTTACTGCCACCATCTCTCTCTCATGACTATCACCTGCCTCATTTTTAACCTATTTACTAAGAAGGAGTTCGCTCAGTTCATGTTACACTTCCTTTAGTGCGGTTTCCAGTTGCTCACAACGATCGTCCACTCGCCATTTTGTACGACACACATCCGAATTCTGAGCTTCTAGCACTGTCATAAATTTGTCCATATGGTAAATCAAAGATATTGATGCTTCATTACCTTTACATTATACCCTCTTTTCGTCGTAACATATCTCCAACTACAGCAAATCCTTATCTAGCTTCGTATGCGCATTTCGAATTAAGTTATTTTTGGATTGGTATTCTAAGATATCCAGATGCCGCGTTTACACAATCTGCTCTAGCTGACATATTTTGTTCCAATCCTTTTTTAGGTTCTCATTTTGTTCCAACGACATTACCCCGTAATTGCGAGCACGAACTCGAATATCGCTTATCTCTGCCTTGAGCATATTAGCTTAAAACTAGAACTCCTTCACATTATTTCATCCCCCTCTAATGCGACTAGAAGTTCTGTAATTTGCGCTAGCGCAGACATCAATTCAGCATCTTGTTGACTAGTTTGTTCCGAGCTACTTCCAACTTCAACAGCCTTTTTTCTTATCTCTTCTTTTAAACTAACTATATTTCTTAAACTGACAGCCAATACCCCCTCATTCTCTTGAAGAGTATCAGCCAGGAGGGTTACTACATTTCGTTCTTTCGACATTTCTGCCCTTAATTTTTCTTCTGCTTCAGTGGCACTTTTCGGGCACCCTGACTCGATCTTAGCTCAGCATTTATTTGTTCATTCTTGGCACGTAGCACCCCGTACTAGCTTTGTATAGCAGTCAGTTCCACCTATCATAACAGATTACATTTGTAATAGTTCTTTATAATAATAGAGTACATATAACAGTTGACAAGATTACATCAAGAACGTGGTATCTAAGTAAGTTAGATACATCATTATGTTCTCACAAAAAACATATTTCATTTATCATTAAACAGTACGAAGGACTGGTCAAAGGAAAACAAGAGTACTCTATTTGTGACTCTTTCAAACATGAGATGACTGCACCTTGTCTCTCACTATCTTCCTATTCAACACCTACACATCTACCGGTATGGTAAAGGTCACAACTTCCTCCTGACGTTGTTTATGCCGCGTTCGGGGTATCAGACTCTCGACCTCCTCCCCCTCTTCTGACGACTCTAACCACGACCTAGGAATGGGTTGTTTACCAAAAATTTCTCCTTCATCTCAGGTAAACCATAGGCTTTATGCCTTAGCATTTTCTACTTCAAAATCCTTCCCATATTCCTTTTCGAACTTCCTAAATACGTTATATTCCCTAGACAGTTCTCCCCCATAAAATTCAATAACACTGTCTATGTGACGCTCATGTTCTGTCTGAGCAGTGACTTTTTCTCGTAATAGATATAGGTGCTCCTTCAATATCATTTGTACTTTTTGCAACCGCTGGCGCGTGTTTTTCTGTAATACACTTAAGGCCCTCACATCCACTTTTACCTTCATTCAAACAGCCACTTCTTTCGACAGCCGCGTTGTTAAAGATATTTTTTGCTCTACGTATGGCAATAGTTCATCTTGTAACCCCTTTAATTCACCCTCTAATTGCTTTTGGACCTCTAATTGCTTTTGGACCTCTATTTGCTCATTTCTTATCCTGAAAAATACAATTCTCATGGCCCTCCGATCCTACATAAAGCCAAATGCATAAGATAAATGTTCTATATCACCCCATACAACAGACACACAAGCTCGAGCAGAATACTTTTTTGCCTCTAAACTATGATGATTGCGTGCTTTTTGATCCAAAAATATAACACGAGCTGGGTCCGGAACTACACCTCTCTCCCTCAAAAACTTTATATAAGTTTTTTTTAACCCTCGTTCACTATCGACTTCAACCTCAAAATACAAGGTTAGAGCTACTAGCATACTCTGACATCTCGCCTTATCACTTGGGTCATTAAAACAAGTCAATTCTTTTGGCTTTCGAACTAATATCCCCATTTCCTCATTTTTTTCTTAATACCTCGTCTCTCACTACTTTTATCTTAGCATATCTACATTGCAGATAATGTAACCCTTTAAAAATTTTCTCTGAATTCAACTTAAATTGTTTTTCTCATATTCAGTTTTGTTAAGTACCTGCTGAATACGAGTCACGGAGTCCCTTGCTTTACTCAATGACTTCTCTAATTCGTAGTTAGTTTTACTCAAACGCTCTATCTCCTACATAGATTATAGATATCTAGTTTCAATACAAACATTCGAGAAAAACATATTTCAAAACATCACTCAAAATGAAAATAGTGTATGATTATACAGAGTACTATCACTTCAAAATCAAGCGAGCTAAAAATCAGAAGACAAGATACCACAGAATGTTTAAAGATGTTTGTTAATGTCTACCTTAGAAAGAGATTTCAGCGTCTTCCCAGGAGAAGGAACTGTTTTACTACATTCCACCAGAGGGTTCACTGTTCACTCAATAGTATGGACTGGCGTTGTACTGTCTGGAGGAAGGTCTGATGCTTTCTCAGGCAAACCAGCAGCATCACCAGCCATGTCTTCCTCCCCGACCTCTGCAGGGAACTCTATCTCTTCATATCTACCACTCCGGGTCAGCTCCACATTATCAACACTCAATCCAAAAGAATAGTACGATTGGATAAAGTGGTCTATTTCCACTAAGACTGCTGCAAAAGAATCAGTCATGAGCTTGTCATGCTTTGACAGATCACTAAATTTTTTTACAGCTGTAGTAACATCTGTAGCCCTCCTCTCTCTCTCTCTCTGCAACAAAAGGCCAGCCTTGAGCTCTTTCATGCGAGTTGACTGAGCCTCGAACTTTGCCGTTAAAATGTCAAATTCTTGGCTTCTCTTGTCCAGACATTGTCTTGCCCCCTTCAACAGTGTTAACAGCTGCCAGTACAAACAAAAAAGAAGAGTTAGTTCAACAGTTTCACTTAGTTCGAAGACAACATCAAGTAACAATTTTCGACCACAGACTGCGAATGTATGCTCGAGGTACCCATTCTTGGTTGCTGCGAGTTCATCCCAGCCATACGACAGTATTTCTGCTCCAACTCTTTCATCTTGGCCACAACATGAGAGTTAGTTCGGTGAGTGCCTTCCTCTAAATGTCATTTTTTATTTAACGAAATCTTATCAGCCTCCCCAAGAGTGGACACGCTCACTTCGGGTTTTTCCTCTACACCTCCAGCAGCTGGCTTTGCGATCTCTTATTTGGTGAGAACAGCCCCAGGAGCTGAGGTACTCTACTGCGCTGGTTTTGGACCTTACGAGTAATTCATTTGGTAGTCTGAGGTGCAGGAAGTGGAGGATTAAGTACGCCAACAACGGTCTCCACAGTTTTCCCCTCGGCCATAGCTCATTTTTCTTGAGCTCGCTAAACTTTGGGTGCTATCGAATCTATCCTTTTATGTCTTCGGATGCCCAATTCACTAAGTACCTCTGTTAGCTCATCCTGATTTAGAGCAACACAATCAAACAAGCTGGTCTTATCCGGGGTAGCCAAGGATTTGGGTTATGCACATAAATGGAACAACACATTATACGACAGTACGAAGACATGTTTATAGGCTAATTGGAGATTAGTCAACATTACTTACTAGGATTATAATATCTATGATTCAGTTCGAGCACCGATTCATCTGGAACCTGCATATAGTTACCCTCTACCCACGCAAGGTGGTCGTTCAATGGTCTACTGGCAAATTCAAAGTCAAAGAATTTTGGCCTCAGTGAATTACTATACATGTAACCACTACTTCAACCTTCCATATACTTCCATTTATAAAACTTTAACACATCTTCAGCTACGAACTGCTTCGCAATCCCTTCCTTCCTCCATTTTTCATTCAATGCCTCATATACCCTCATCATCTCATAAATATTCCATTCAACTGGGCAGGGTAGCACTGTAACACATTCATAACCCCTTTCTAAAAGTAGGATAGCGGAATTCTAAGGCCATATACCACTTGATTCAAGAAACACAAAAATCCTCCCCTCGGACCTGATAGCCTAAGCCCATTGTAATACGAGAGGTTATCCCCCTCGCTAATACCTTTATCCTTCTACCACATTTCCAAACATGGAACTTGATAGTATATTGCTTCATCCCCTTTTCTAGAAACATAGGTTTTGAGCCAGAGACATTGGTCCTCCATATAACCCCCCCCCCCCCATTCTCCCTGTAATTTTTTTTTATTTTTCAAGTACTCTTTCCCTACATCTACCCCCTCTGGGTATTTGACAAGGACTCTCTCTTTCTCTTTTATGTCCTCCTTCTCTTTCACGTCCCCAGATCAACTGGGCCCCACCACCTCTATAGTCATCCCCATACTAATAACATTTTCCTCCATAACACTACACTCGCCACCCCTCCCTGAAGATAATGCTTCCACAGAATCGTACGAGACTACAAACAGTAAAAATACAGAGACATATTTTATCATTATCGCTACAGATACAGAGACATATTTTATCATTATCGCTACATATTTTATCATTATCATTATCGCTACATATTTTCCTCCATAACCTACAGATACAGAGACATATTTTATCATTATCGCTACACTACAAACAGTAAAAATAGACCCACCTCCTACCCAGTCAACACGCCTATTTTCCTAATTCCTAAAACAAAATAGTAAAAAACACATCATTTCAAAATTCCATCTTCTTCTCAAACACAAATATATTCTCTCACTATAGGCTTCTCTCAATGAACTGTCAAACTCTCCAAAAAAAGCCCACATATGCAAAACACTTATAAAGATTACTAAATCATGCAGATTACCAAATCACAGATTACTCACAAATCAAACAGATAGAGTTTTACATTACAAACGTGTACTTGTAGAGCAACAATCATCTACTTTGCCTGGACGACATTTCAAAAATGAGCGATCCCATCGTCTCTCCAATAATTTACTATCACTTGATGAAGATCTCTTTTCCAAATAACACTTAGCACTCAAACGTCTCCTCTCCTTGACAATAAGATTTGCACCACTTTTTTATCTTTCTGCAACTGCAGATAATTTATGAGGGAGAGAGAGTCGAGTTTTTATACTTTCCCTTGGTTTATGAAACGGCGGCTCTTTCTGACACGCGTCAGCCATCCCTACTGTTGCCATAGGCACGTCATTTCATTTAAAAACATCATCATGACTTTTATGATAACGTCTACTGTCATCAGTCTATCTGTATTGTCTGCCATTTAAAGTTCTGCACCTTTTCCTCAACACAGTACAAAATGACCAATCACCTTACTTTTATACTCTACCAAGATCGTACAACATTCCTAAAATAACTTAATTTTCAAAATTCGAAGATACAAATATAGTTGGTAAAATCCTACAGCTGTCTCCCACAATTTTTGTACACAAAGAGTAAAATAGAATACTTTATTATTTTAATAAGATCGAGACATCACATACATTATTCTCTCACAACCACTCATGTTACAATTATTCAAACCCAACCGCAGAATACTCTAATCACAGATTACTTCTAACGAGCTTTCAGAAGTTGAGCTTACTGAGCTCCCCAGTTACATCTAAAGCAACCTCAATGGTTCGGTTCCCCACACAAAATTATCTCTCCATTTGCTGCCCTTGCATCCTCTTCCATATCTTATCACATACGAGTCGCCAAACAGTCAGTTCTCGCACCCTGGGATCCAATAGAGACCTACAAAAATTTTGTACCAAACAAAGTGATCATGTTCCACACGCCTGCCTTCATCGTCTAGCCTGGCATGATTTAATGGCCATTCTGAAAGTACGGCATCATAAGGCAATTGCCAAAATAGCACTCACAAAGTTTGACAACCGTGATCTGCAAATGACCGTCCATTGCATATTGAGCACGCCGCGCATACTAAGAACAAGTCCTCACCATGGTTAGTCACACTACCTCCAAAGAATGATTATCCCCGCAAAAGATACAACTCATACCAGCCGCGATTCCTGATTATATAGCCACCAGAAATATTTATGAAGATATTACCCCACTGATTCAGTAAATGAGTATATTATTTAAGAAGTACTCGTGGAATGACAGAAGATCAACATCAATTGCATAAATATTATGACAGATCTTTGTTTCCATATCATAACGTATCTCCCCAGATTTTATATGGACACATATCAAAATGGCAACAAACAAGACGACAGCTAATCCAGTAGTTGCATACACAGCTACACATCAACCCTGTCTCACAGCTCGTATAAATCAGACATCCAGTTCGAATAAATAGCTCGACCTCCTTTATACTAGTATATCCAACAAGTCATTCCTCTCATCATATTCTCAACCCCCTCCAAATTTTACCTTAACTCTCACTACTATTTTCCCTTCATACCCATGATACCTAAACATCTATGTTACCAACGCCTATGTTTCAAACAGAAAGTAAAACAAGCAAGCTTAAGAGAAAGTACTATCATAACAGAACACAAATATTTTATTCAGTCCAAAAGTTTTGTCTTTCAAAATACTTTACAGAAGAGTACAGAGATTTTATAGATTACTTCAATTTACATCAAGTACTAGCTTGAAATTTTTTTTGGTACAAAGAGTCAACATAAGAGACAGATTCTAAACTTTAATCTCATGCTGCAAGACTCAGGGAAGTTAGAACCAGATATCACAGATGAAAGATCTTCTTCATGGCCAAAGAGCTATTGTCCATAGAAGAAAATGATCCTCTACATTCTCATCACCTCCTCGCATGCTAGAGATAGACGGAATGCCTCATTTCTTCAACAAGACCCACTCATTAGCAGGGTATCGACGAGACTCCCTCGGCCGAATGCCTACCGCTTCATCTTCAGCTGTAACAGCTTCCTCCGCCAGCAGCCGAAGACGATTACAATGTTTCGTCTCAGATGTCAACAGGTAATGGAAAAGTACCATTTGGAAGTGGTCATCCCTTGCCTCCATCACTTCTTTATATGGCATATGATGAAAAGTGGGAAAAATAGGAATTAGAGTAGGTAGATGCACCGGTTGGTAACGGAAGTACCTGATACGCAATTCCTCCATCTTCCTCTGAATCCTAGACTCGCGGGCCTGAGTTCTAGTCGTTACCATTTTTACTACAATAAAAAAAAAGGCAGAGATCAGAGATGAAGGTTTGCTCCTACCACTCAACTCAAAGTGCCTTCTATACTCGGATCAGCATTCAAAGCAGACTCTTCAAATTCCCAACGTCAAAAAGATTCCCCATGTAACAATATTTGACTACAACCATTATTTTAAGGAAACCCAACGGACACCAACAAAATTCATTGGAAATGAATCTCAGATATTAACTATAGTATTTAATGATACTTCTCAGCCAATACCACTCGCCTATAATGCTTCTTGTACTGTTGGATCAGAGGGGGTGGTTGTAGTAGCTTATTCCGCATCTCAAGCTCATGCCTCATCTTTGAACTACATGCGAACTTTTGACCTTAACAATAGAGCACGTGCCACAATAAAAAATAAGACAGCAACATCATGAAACATATACAACTCAAGTTTCTCAACCAACACCACTCATCCCTAATGATACTCATACTATTGGTTCAGAGCCGTCTTGAAATAACTTATTTCCTATCTCAAACTCAAGCTTCATCCTCAATCTCATCGGCATATAGGAAGTACTACTAAAGACATGACCAAGTTTCCTCAGTTCGAGACATCACTTACGACCTCTACACCAACAGTTCGATCTATGCAAAGCGTATAGTCAGTAATGGAGTCGTTGTACTATAATAAAGATTAGAATGTTTCATAATCTGGTCAAAGAGTATCTCACACACACGTTGTAACGTCCATCATTAAGAGACTTTATGGTAGTCAAACGGTCATATTGGAGGACCCATAAAGAGACCTGGAGAACTGCAGATGAGGGATGGAACATTCAATACAAAAAAGTTCTTACTTCATTATCTTACATTCTCAGAATGCTCATTGTAATAGATTAGCAATCTCAATAAGATCACCATCACTTTTTCAAAATCCTCAAGAGAGGTCATGGTTTTTAACCTATTCAAAGGTTTTCCACGCTAAATCATCTTGTTGTTTGTTATCTATTGTGCTTGAACGTTTTGAGTATATCTTGTGTAATGGCTAAGTCTGAATCCCGGAATTAGGCTATTACAGGAATATATTTTATTTCTGTTTGACCCTTATCTCTCACACGCATACCCCTCACGTTGCTTCCCTTCACCAGCGTGATCTATTACAAATGTTTGGTCGTTTTTTTTGTTGTTTCATACATTTTCAGTATCACTGGATTCTTATACCAAATCCCACTTTTTATTGATGTACTACTTTCCACTGGACATGAGCTTATTTTTCAAAGTTCATTCTCATACACATTGGTCGGATTACAGTTATCAGTTAACTAATTATAATTCTCTGTGTTGATGTATAAAGGTAGATAGCCAACAACCGTGACGATTACACAAAGGAGAGGTTGGATGCAATAATTGATGAGTTCAAGCTGTACCGTTGCCACACAATATTAAACTGCGCCTATGCCCGCCCCAAGGGATTGAGCCCTGAAAAAAGATAGCTACAATCAAGAAGCTCAACACCTCTATAGTTATTTATGCTCAAAAAGGAAAGGGACTAGAAGTGGTAGAAGATTAACAGGCTATAGTTTCTTAAGATTCTATTTAATAAAATTAAAGTTTTTTTTTATTTTGTATTGTGACATGGATTGAAGCCGAAACCTCATTATTTTCAATAAGTGATCAACTGCTCATAGAACTTCCTAAGGTTATGAAGATTAAGGTCTCATGATACTCACAGTTTGTATTTATATCTGTGTTAAAGTACAAAGTGCTCTTTTTTTAATTCTTGGATAAGCAGGTGATAAATTTTACCTCATTGAAGTCAGAATCTCTCTACTCAAACCCAGGGATGTTGTTTACTTTTAGCTTTTCATTAAGTTGTCTATCTAGATTATTAATGTGTATTATTCATCTGTATTTCGATGGCAGAAAATGAGGCGTAAAAAAATATGGCCATCATTTCTAGGTTTCGTAATAGTGACAAGATTGTAAAAATTTAATCAAATCTACAAATTTCACTATGCTATAAAACATAGATAAAATAATAATTATTTTATGATGTTCTAACTTTGCATATCTCCGGATGAAATATTTTTTCGGTTGCTGTACTTTTATATTCATGTTCAATTATTTTTTTGGCCACCAATGTTCACTTTTGGTTGCCAGGTGAAAATTAATATTTTATCCGCTCCATAAGGTTTAGCTAGATAATTAAGCCACCTTCAATGTAGAACGTCCATCTCATAATACTCAATGCAGGGACTTATCCCTTGAGCTAGGATATCATCGAGTTATTACCATGCCAGACTCATACAACATACTCATGATATACGTTATCAACAATGACACCTGGGCTACGAACTACAGAAGAATGTGGCTCGAGCACTCCAAATGAAATAGAATAAGTTAAGGACACATGTCTTCCACAAACTAGCAGTTACAAAGATAACCTCTACTCTTCCATCAATTCAGTAGAACATGTTGATACAGGTAAATAAACTGAGAGTAAGGTCTATAAAAGGAGTGGAACACAGAGAAGAAAATGAGAGGAACCAAAGATTTTCTAGCTCAAGAGATCATAACTTGTAATCGAAATATCTATCTCAATTAATAAAGTTACATTACTAAATCATCAAGCCGAGGTCGTATTTTTTACCTATTCAAAGGTTTCCAAGCTAACCACCTCTGTAATCTTATATTATTGATTATATTAATTATGTTATTGGTACATTCGGTGTAAGAGCTTATTCGAGCTATTAAAAAATTAGACGTTTATATTAGGCGTCGTCTATGGGAAAAAAGATATTTCTATGAAATCCTAAGGCAAACAGTTACTCAACAATTAATTTTCAAACATGGTGACTTTTAAGCAACCAGCCATAGAAGTTTAGCATGAATTTCCCATCGAACCTGATCAGTTAGCATAATTAAGGGATATTTTAAGTGTAGCCCACCTATAAATTGAATATTTGCTTTTAGTCCCCAAGTTGTTTAAATATGCAGTTTTGGTCCTCAAATGGCCTCTGACCACAGGTCAACCTCCGTTGAACTCAAATTTTGACATGAAGTGACTAACTACCCTCACGCGAGTTGCACGTGATTTCTTCTAACAGGTAGACAAATTTTCAACCACGACGCCGAAATAGAGAAATGGAACAAGCTTGAACGTCAATTGGTAAATGACTGGGAGCTTTGCAAACGGGAACTTGAAGATGAACGTAGAAATTGACAAATAGAATTCAAACAACATGAAGAGCAAATGACCACATTGTAGATAACCTTGAAAGCACTACAAGACAATCACCAGATTTAGGCTTCCTAAGAATAAGAGGCCAAACCAGTGACTTTCAGGGTTTTAGTACAGGATAGGTTTGGACCTCGAGGTGTAACTAGCAGAGGAGCTTTCAGGTATTAACTCAATGATGTACAGGTACCAGAAGCTTCAATTCATATGGATAGGAAGATTAGTCAGAGATTAGCAGAGGATGCAGGCCCACTAAGTGTCAAGTAGAGGAGCCATAACCTCCATCCAGGGTACCAGTTCAAAAACGTTTGAGTGAAGGAAGTGGCACTCATAACCCCCGACCAGTATGCCAAGCCGTTCCAGCACCACATCAGTACGTCACGCAGGTTCACATGGATCAACGAATCAAGGAATTAATAAAAGCTCAAGCTCTCAGCAGTAAGGATAATTTAACAAAATTGCAAGGTAGTCCGATCGTTAAAGAGTTGTTTGATATGGAAGTACCAACAGGTTTTCATACTCTAAAGATACGTAAGTACAAAGGCATTGATCCTAAAGAACACATCCAATGATTCTGGGATTCATTGGGGTTGTATTCGAATTTGAATCATATTTTGTATCGACTGTTAGTTGTAACCCTACAGGGAGAACCGTAGACGGTTCTATTCTTTACCTGAAGGTTCAATCGTCACGTTCGACCAACTACTAGACTCTTATTAGTCTCAAACAGTCTCAGGGAAAGAAGCTTGAGGTCTTTGCAAAGAAATTCCTTGAACTTGCTCGGAAGGTTGAAAATCTCGACCAGAAGATAGTTGTTTCAGCGTTAACCAATGCACTACATATCGATTATAAAGCAAAGAAGCATCTATTCCTGAACAAACCCTCGACTTTGGAAGACATTATTAAGGTAAATGGGTATATCGATCTGAAAAGAATGATGACTGAAAGGCATAAATCTACTAAAAATGTCCTAGCCAAGAAAGGTCAAAACACAGATTGAGACAGTGAATACAAAGATGGCCAGGGTGATAAGAAGTGAGCTAAAACAAACACCAGGAAGTCTTAAGAAATAAATTCATTACCCAAGCCGGTCCTTCCAAAGATGAATGTCACGATCTCAATGATCTATCCCATACTGGAGAAAGACAAGTTCTTCCATGTAGCTTAGCCCCTGGAGCCAATCAAAGGTAAGTTGTATTGCATGTACCATAAGGTAACACATCATGAAACTGATAACTGACGTTTTACAAAGATTGTTGGACTACATTTTCAAAGACGGTAGAATGCACGGGTACATTATCGATCTGGAAGGATATAATAATAAAACCTATAAGAAGCAAGTCAAAGATCAATTCAGGTAAAAATACTTGTAGCGCATCTACCACAGTCACATGATCAAGATCCACCAGATCAATAATTCAGCCAGATTCAAGAGGAAGTGGCTAACGGAGTACTGTAACCTCACAGTTTAAGATAAAGAAGCTAAACTCCTTCCTGAATCTAGCAATCGATGAACTGGAATTTAATTTGAAGATTGCGACATAGATCATGCCAAGTTCCCACATCATGACACACTGGTTATTATGCTTAAGA
This sequence comes from Kingdonia uniflora, assembly GCA_014058105.1. Taxonomy (NCBI): domain Eukaryota; kingdom Viridiplantae; phylum Streptophyta; class Magnoliopsida; order Ranunculales; family Circaeasteraceae; genus Kingdonia; species Kingdonia uniflora. Next base: position 243,839 of record JACGCM010001000.1, on the reverse strand, counting down.
TGAAGAATTTTGTCATGCATACCATGATGATAAATACTGGCAATGGTATTTATATCATTTTTTAGAGTATAATCGAGCTGATGATTTTAGTAGACAAAGTTATACCAAGCAACATCGATATCAGTGGTTTTAACGGATCTAAAGAAGAACGAGTAGGAAAGATCATCCTACCAATTACTACTGGAGCCACCACTATCGACTTTGTTTTCTACATCATCGATGCAAAATCTCAATACCTGGAAAAAATCTGCCATTGTTGGTTACACAGCATGGAAGCAATCCCGTCCACATACCATCAAGCACTTCATTTCAAGTACAACGATAACATCTATGAGATCAAAGGAAGTTAAAAGCTCTTACGAGCATGCAAAAATACCGTATCTTCCATACTTGATACATTAGACAAATTTGCTTCATAGCAATTATAGAAAGTTGGTCACATCGAGAATCAGCCTTCCACATTCGGACCTACAGAATATATTGAGATTATTGGGCATAGTAGGGGAACATATATTGGTACCAAGCTTGTCCAGCAGGAGAAAGAAGCTCTAATACAATTCCTGTAATTAAACAAAAACGTGTTCACCTAGACTTTTAAAGAAATGCCAAGAGTTAAACTAGCTAAAGCTTATCACAAATTAAGCATCAAAGATAAAACTATAGCAGTTAAGCAGAAAGAAAGGAGACTTCCGCCTCATCTCAAAGATGAGGTCAACAAAGAAATCGATTAATTGATTGAGGTCGGATTCATTCGAAATGCAAAAATACCCAGATTGGATCTCGAACATTATAGCAGTTCCAAAGAAGAATTAGAAAGTCTGAGTTTGTGAAGTTTCAGAGATCTAAACAAACACAAACCAAAAGATAGTTTTCCTCTTCCCATAATTTATCAAATTATTGATTCTACAGTAGGTCATGAGCTGTTATCTATGATGGACGCCGCTTCAGGATATAACTAGATACCCCCCCCCCCTAGACAAAGATCAAGAATGACCACCTTCATCTCTAAAAGAGGACTCTATTGTTACAAAGTCATGCCATTCAGACTAAAGAATGTATGAGAAACCTATCAATGGCTAGTGACAAGTATGTTGAAGGAACACTCGGGGAAGACCATTGAAGAATATATTGACGATATGTTCTACAAAAGCTTGAAGAAAGAGGATCATATTGCACATCTTGATACAGTCTTCAACATACTACAATCATACAGATTGAAACTCAATCCAGATAAATATTAATTCAGAGTATACTCTGAGAAGTTCCTGGGACATCTCATTAGCAAGAAAGGGATTGAAGCTGATCCAGATCAGATTCGAGTTTTAATTAACATGCCATCTCCGCTGACAAAGAAAGATGTACAGAAACTCGCGGGTAAGATTACAACTATCAACAGATTCATCTCTAAGTCTTCAGATCGATGTTGATGGTTGTTCATGTTGCTACGTAGATCTACTAGAAGAGGCAATGGTTGACCAAATGAGGAGATCGAATGGATAGAAGAATGTAAAGAAGCTTTCCGAGAACCTAAAATGCATCTTGGAAAATCTCCCATAATAAGTATTCTGATCGAGAATGAGGAATTAATCATCTACCTCACCGTTACAAAAAAAAATTTAAACTTGGTCCCCATACTACTGAAAGAAAATATTAAGAAGACAGTATATTTCATAAGCAAAACTATTACACCTGTAGGGACCTATCCCTTAATTTAACCCAAATTGAGCTATTCTAGTTTGAACTACCTCCATGTCAGACTCACAAATTCTACATGTGACATCAAAAGTCAACATCGATACCTACTCCACGAACTGACGAAGAACGTGTGGGTCGAGCTCAAACAGAAAAACATGAACAAGTTAAAGATACTTGTCTCTCACGTACTCAATAGTTATTCAGTCAACCACCACTAACCATATTGTTCGGCAAACCTGCTTTAGCACGATGAAGAACTGTGGAGAAGGCCTATATAAAGAAAAAGTTTTATAAGAGACAAGGACCAAAAAAAACACACGAGAAATCACCAAGAAAACTACATTTTCTAGAATCTCAAAACATTAAAACTTCTTATTTAAAAGATCAAGTATTTCTAAGTCGAGAGATCACTTGTAATAAGATATCAGCCTCAAGCAATAAAAGTTACTATTAAAAAAGCCTCAATTAGAGGTCGTGGTTTTTTACCTATTCAGAGGAATTCTATGCTAAATCATCTGTGTTATTTCTTATTTCATGTTAGTTTTTGTCACAGGAACATTAGTGTAAGAGATAATTCCAAGCCATCTCGAGCTTATAGATTTAAGCCATTACATTTGGTGCCATCTGTGGGAAAGAAGACATTTTTCACGATATCCTAAGGCATACATTCACTCTACTACAAATTTCAATCATGGTCACTTCCAGATGACCAACAACTGGAATCTAGCTCGATCATTCAGTTGAGTCGGAATAACTTAAAGAGCTACGGGTGAATCTCAACACCAAAATAGAGAAGCGTAATGAGCTCGAACATCAATTAACTCTTAACCGAGAACTTTGTGAGATAGTGCACATTCAACAGTACCGTATACATTGGGGTTGTACTCCAATCTCAACCACATCCTTTGCCGTTTGTTCACCACAAGTCTGCAGGAGGAACCACTCCTATAGTTCCACTCTCTTCCAGAGGACTCCATATTTACATTCGACCAGCTGCAGAAGCAGTTCATCAAGATATAAGCTCATAACAGAGATAAAGAGGAGAATTTAAATTCTCTTATCAGTCTGAAACAGTCACACGGAGAGAAGCTCAAGGATTTTGCGAAGAGGTTTTTAGAACTCGCGCGTAAAGTGGATAACCTCGATCATAAAATAGTTGTTAGTGCTTTCACCAACGCGCTCTAGCTCGACTGTAAGGCTAAAGAGCACATTTTCCTCAACAAACCTGCAACCTTGGAGGATATGATCACCAAGGTCAATAGTTACGTCGATCAGGAAAGGATGATGCCTGAGTGACAGAATTCTACTAAATTCGTCCTCACCATGAAAGGTCAATCTACATATCAAAACACTAAACCAAAGGAGGATCAGGCTGATCAAAAGCGCTCCAACTCGGAAAGGCGGTTTACTACACATACCGGTCCTCTCAACCATTAGAACCAATTGAGAACCGCCCGTACTGCATACATCATAAGGTAAACCATCATTTTACTGATAATTGTTATGCTCTACAGAGGCTGCTCGAGCATATTTTCAAAGAGGGACGGATGTTCAAATACATTATTGACCTGGAATCATACAAGGATGGTAGCTATAAGAAGTAGCTTTAAGTTTTTCAAGTCAAAGATCAAGATGAAGAGAAATATCTCTACCATATGCACCCCAACAACATGAGTAAAATCCATCAAATCACCAACTCTTACCGATTTAGGCATAGGAGACTATCAGAATACTACGATCTCACACCTCAAGACAAAGAAGCCAAGCATCTGCTTGAGTCGAGTAATCTCTGGCTTGGGATCTCATTCGAAGATTATGACATTAGTCATGTAAAATTAAATTTCCACATCATGATACATTAGTCATAATGCTCAAGATAGAGAAGTTTGTCATGCACACAATGATGATCGATACTGAAAACGGTATTAAGATTATCTTTCATAGCACTAACGACCAAATGGGATTGGCAATCAAGTTATTCCAAGCAACACCGATATCAGTAAATTCAATGGTTCTAAAGAAGAGCGAGTAGTAAAGATCATCTTACCTATTACCACAGGACCAACCACCATCGACGTCATCTACTACGTAATCAACGTCAAATCTTATTTTATCGGAATTATGGGCCACTATTGGATTTACAACAAGGAAGCAATCGCTTCTACCTATCATCAAACACTCCCCTTCAAACATAATGATAATATCTATGAAATCAAGAGTAGTCAAATACTTTCTCGAGCTTGCAAAAATGTCGTCTCAGTAAATCTAGATACCTCAGACAGATATGTTGCATAACAATTACAGAAAGCTGATCACCTTGATGATCAGCCTTCAACATAAGGGCCTACAGAATACATTAACATTGATGGACCTAGTAGAGGTACTTTCATCGGTACTAAGTTGGTTCAAGACAATAAGGATCCTCTCATTCAGTTCTTACGACTAAATCGAGACGTTTTTTCGTAGACTTTTGAAGAGATGCCTGGGGTCGATCAGGCCAAGGCATGGCATAAATTGGCCACCAACATCAACGTTGCGGCAGTCAAACGGAAATAGCGATGACTATCACCTCGACTTCGAGATGAAGTTAACATGAAGATTGAGAATTTGATCAAAGTAGGATTCATTTGAGAAGCCAAATATCCAGATTGGATATCCAACATCGTCGCTATCCCATAGAAGAATGGAAAAGTTCGAGTTTGCGCAGATTTTACAGATCTAAACAAACATACTCCTTAGGAAAGTTTCCCTCTCCCCAGCATCCATTAAATCCTTGATTCTACTGCAGGTCTTGAACTCTTATTTATGATGGACGCTTTTTTGGATACAATCAAATTCCACTCTTGGAAGAAGATCAAGAAAATACCACTTTCATCACTGAAAGAGGACTTTACCACTACAAAGTTATGCCCTTCGGACTCAAAAACGTAGGCACGATTATCAACGATTGATGACAACTATGTTCAAAGCACATCTTTGAAAAGTTGTAGAAGTCTACATTGATGATCTCTTGTGTAAGGGAATACAGTCATCCAACCATATTACAAATCTCAACACAATAATCAACATTCTTCGATCTTACAGAATGCGTTTCAATCCTGATAAATGTCAATTCGGGGTACATTCAAATCGATTTCTCAGCCATCTCATCAGCTAGAAAGGGATTGAGGCCAATCCAGATTAGATTTGGGCTCTCCTCAACATGCCTTCTCCAAAGACGATGAAAGACGTACAGAAACTTGCTGGCAAGATTGCCTCTATTAACTGATTCATTTCAAAATCTTCAAACCGCTATTGTTGGTTGTTCCTACTACTCCACGGTTGTACGAAACGAGGAAAAGTTTAGCCAAATGCAGAGGTCCAATAGACATAAGAATGCAAAGTAGCTTTTCAGGATCTCAAAACATATTTAGGGATGTCTCCCATAATGAGTACCCCAATAGATAATGAGGAACTGATTATCTACCTAGCAACTATATATACTTCAATCAGCTCGGTTCTTATTCGACTTGAAGGGAAAATCGAAAAGTTGGTCTACTTCATCAGCAAAACCCTCACTCCAGCAAAAATGAGGTATTCTAAAATTGAGAAACTTCTTCTAACTCTTGTTTACACTTCACAGAAACTCAAACACAACTTCCAAGCTCATTCAGTCAAAGTTATGATGAACTACCCACTTCGGGAGATTCTGTCCAAAAAAGAAAAATCAAGGAGAGTGCAACAATGGTCAATTAATTTGGTAATACATGATATCAAGTTTGAATGACGTCCTTCCAAAAAGGGTCAGGCCGTTACCAATTTTCTTACGAATTTTCCAGTAGAAGATCCCAAGTAGGAGGAGCATGATCCTGACCTTGCAGAGGAACTTACAGAAGATCTACCCCTCAAAGTATTTAACGATCGAGCTGAATGGATTACAAGGGAAGGGTGGAGAGTTCTTACAGGTGGACCAGCAGGACCCGTGGGTCAGGAATTGGAATCGTATTGATTACCCTTTCCAACAACAGAATTATGAAATCAATCCGCTTAGATTTTGAAGCCTCCAAAAATCTCATCGATAACGAAGCTCTCATTCATTTACTCGACCTCGCACATGAGCTCGGTGTCCCAGAACTCTCAGTTTACACAGATTTACTACTCATCGTCTATCATTACTTCAAGTAATATAGGAAGAAAGGCAAGATGATCGAATACGCAGCCCTCGTTACAGATAGGATGAGCAAATTTACGCAAGCAACTCTCGATTATCATCCTCAAGGTGAAAGTAGACACACCGATTCCTTGGCATATCTAGCCTGGGTCTTAGGAACAGAAGCTTGATATCTCCAGATCAAAGTAATTTTAACTCCCCACATTGATCGCATTTCTGTATGCATGATCAGCACTGGGGGTGATAAAGGGGAAGATGACGATTGGCAAAAGTCCTTCCTAGCCTTCCTCGGTATCGACACCAAATACAATGGGCCACTTCCAGCAGGTCCAAAGGAGTGTCGATAGCTGATCAACAACTCAAAGCGCTACATAAATCAAAATGGTTTTTATACTACCGTTCAGTCATGAGGCCTTACCTAAAATGCCTCTCCATAAATAAAGCGGACGAGATGTTCTACGGTTTATTTAAAAGGACTTGTGGCTCCCACGCCACAGGTCGATCACTCGCAAACAGAACCATTACACAATGAGTATTCTGGTCAGGCATGTGCAAGCAAGCAGAAAAATACTCACACAAATGTGTTACATCTCAATAACATGGACAAATAATATGCACCCCTACGCTCGAACTACATGCAAGCAAGGTTTTTTGGCCATTCAAAAGATAGGCACTCGATCTTGTCGATGAATTTCCTAATTCTCCAGGTAACCGCTGATACCTACAAATAGCTACAGATTATTTTTAAAAATGGGTAGAGGCAGTTCCACTCAGTCGAACCAGTGAAAAAGAGGTTATCACTTTAATCTGGGAGAACATCATTACTCAGTTTGAGGCCCCCACCTAATTTGTATCGATAATGGGCCATAATTCATAGGAGAAAAAGTTGAAGCTTTCCTCAACAAACACAATATCACCCACTCACCATCCAACCTCTACTACCCACAAAACTATCGTGGATAGACTCAAGAAAAGGCTTCACTCACAAAAACAATGGAACTGGGTTCGAGAACTTCCTCATGTCTTATGGGCATATCGTACCACTCCACGTCAATCAACCAGCTGCACCCCATTCCGCCTTGCAAAAGAAATCGAGTTCGAATTGGCCTGTAACTTCAACTGGATCGATAAGACCAAGGAGCGCGCCATTGCCAACCTAGGTTGATATCACCATTTGGGGCCAGTTCATACAATAGACGAGTCAAAAGTAGTACTTTTCAAATTGACGATCTCGTCCTCAGAGAAATTCTTCAACACAGAAAAGAGCCTCATGCCGAGAAACTAGCAAAAAATTAGGAGGATCCATTCCTTATCAGAAGTCTCACAGGCCTAGGATCATATTACCTCATGACAGAAGAGGGAGTTCACATCTCAAATCCTTGGAACACTAGGCGATTGAAACGGTACTATCGTTAAGTTCCTCACTACTATATTCGAATTCTCGCTTTTTCAATTCCAAAAGTGAGATTTTTATATCCATCCAATATAGATCCTTTTCTACTCAATGAAAACTTCCAAGTTTTTTCTGACACAACTTTCTACTACATAGACAATACATAGATTAAAACATAGGTAATATTAGCTTTCAATAGACCTCTATTCTGGTTAAAACAAAGATAACACTTAATTTGACCGACTCTACTATATTTAGATATTAAAACAAAGATAATACTAGTTTTTAATAGAGGAACTCTACCAGACATAAGATAAAGAAAAGGAAAAGCTAGCTTTTATCTCACTCAATATGGCTACGACATTATACCGGTTAATAAAAGGATAACACTTAATTTGACCGACTCTACTATATTCCAAGATTAAAACAAAGGTAATACTAGTTTTCAATCGAGGAACTCTACCAGACATAAGATAAAGAAAAGGTAAAATTAGCTTTCATCTCACTCAATATGGCTGTGACATTAAACCGGCTAAAATAAGGATAACACTTGATTTGACCAACTCTACTATACTCCGAGATTAAAACAAAGGTAATACTAGTTTTCAATCGAGGAACTCTACCAAATATAAGATAAGGCAAAGGTAAAACTTGCTTTCATCTCACTCAATATGCCTACGACATTCATACTCAGCGATTAAAATGAAGGTAATACTAGTTTTCAATCAAAGAACTCTACCAGACATAAGATAATGCAAAGGTAAAACTAACTTTCATCTCTCAATATGTCTGCGACAGATACTTTTTTTAGGTTATATATACAACCGCTACAATAGATTATTTTATGTTGTTGGGAGGTCAGTTATGCTTTCCCCTACAATAGGAGAATGACTAGCTATAAATTCTCTAGCTCGAGCAGTCATAACAATCCTGCTATGTTCTACCAATTCAGCAGATCGAGAGCCTAACTACATTTCCATGGAGTTCATACAATTTCTCGATCTATATCAGCTCAGCAAATACATCCCCTTTCTGGCAAACAGTCGTACAATGTATATCTCTCTAACTCAAGCCTTTTTACCTCCGCTACAAAATAGGGGATCATCGCCATTATTAATTATGAGCACGATGCCTCGGGCATGACCGCCCTAGAAAAATTTGTTTTCACCATTTGCAGGTGATTATGCAACCTATTATACCGTGCTTCTTGCCATTTCATTTGACTATCTATGCGGGAAGTGAATTTGATGTTCTTCATCGCCTTTTCAGCAGCTTTAGCTAATTCTGCCTGGTTCATTGCCCTCAAATCCGCCACCTGTACAGGAAGTTCCTCAAGCTCCATGTTTAAACCTTCCCCAACCGGAAACTTTTTCAATAACTCATCTTGCTTCTAAATCAAAATCTCCTTACCTCTGATAGTCTGTTCTAACCCTTGTTCCCTGGTAAAAGCAGCGTCCAACTTACGTTGTCACCTGTTTTGCACATGACCTTGAGTTCGAGATACAACTCCCTCTAGCTCTCTTATTCGAGCTGATAGGCTAACTGCATCCCCTTGAACAAGGAAAACCTTGACATCACTTTTATTCTTTCTCAAAAGCTTTCCAGCCTCGGCATTTTTGGCACGCGAATTGGCCTGTGCAAATTGGGTCTTCAATTGTGCCACCCTTTCATTCAACTCATCATACTTCTATTGTACCATCTGAAACTCCTTATCCTTAGCAGGTAAGGCTGTAGTCAATTGCCCAACCGCAACTTCAGAGGTAGATAGGTCATCTCAAGTTTTCTTCAACTCACTATCATTTTCGACCATTTTCATAATCGCTCCAGCTCGTTTCGAGCACTCATTAGATCAGCTCAAGTTTTCTCCTGATCGATCGCTTTACTAATCATTTGGTCCTTCAGACTGGCCACAAAATGACTTAACCCTTCCTCCGATTTACCTAGCACATGTATACAGTATCGATCCATGTCAACATCCCTACTCTTTACTACCAGTATATTATTCTGGCTTTTGATCTTTGCTGCCTTTTCTTTTATCTCCATGAGCTATTTTTTCCCTTTACTAATTTCAGCATCCTTCTCTTCGATCTTCTGAGCAAGATCGTTAGCAGTTTGGGTTGCCTCAACAAACTTGATGTACCTTTATATGATGATCTTCTCTGTCTTTATTCACCTCTCTCATCTAATCAAACTCCTCTCCAAATTCTTGGTTACATTAGCGTATTTCATCTTCACGAAAGTGACTTTACTCCAATTCGGCCTGCACATCACATATACAATATAACAAGTTCGATTCAAAACATTTACTCATTACATACATCTCATTTCTAACAAAATTTCTATTTTTCGAAATCTACTATATGAAACTACTTATAAACTTAAGGTCAAAGTACAATCTCAGTTGGATGAGCAATATCACATACTTCCAATTCTAATGTACACATTTCTATCTTTTTATTTGTCAATATTTTGTTATTTTTTATACACCATTGAGTGTCATTCCCCATAAATTGATAACAGGTTTTTGGTCTGTCCCTAGACTCTACTTTTTACTTTGTAGCTCTAGACTGATGAAGCATATAAGTCAAATATTTGTTGCTCATTTCTAACCTGTAGCTCCACTTGCGAAGACAACAGGGACACTGAGTCTCTCTCTTTAGCGAGCTCAGTCTCTAAATCTTTTGTTCTGAGGTGCATTTCCTTCAGTTCCTACAACAAAGTTTACAAAACCGTCTTAGCCTACAGAATTCTATCCAACAAACAATATTCCATCATATTATAATATTCCAAACCATTCATACAATCACATAGTTGACATTCTACTCTACCTTCTCGTTTCCTCCCTTGGAACGCTCATTGTCATCCCCCTATTTGTCTTGCACCATTTGAAGAGGGACACCGTCCAACCCATCCACCACACCAATGGAAACATCTTCTACCTCATCATCTTCCTCCTCCTCAACATAGGTGTCCGCCATAATGGCATTCACCTCATCTTCGAAATACCCCATGGTTATAAGGTGGCGCCCGAGTCTGTCGCGCTCAATTACCACCACCTCCATATTCCTTCTTGCTTTGCCTGATAGATCGTTAATCTCTAGCTCTTGACAAGCCTTCAGAGCCTCCAGCCGCTTGCCCTCCATAACTAAGTTAGCTTTCAGTCGAGCTACCTTCTTCTCAAGCTTGACCTTCCCCTTTTTCAGCTCAGCTTTCTCCTCCACGGTCCCGAGGCATATCCCCTTCATAAAACGAGCAGCCTACAAAAATAAATAACATCGACCTCACTGTTAGCTCAAATTGTTATACAAAATTCATCACATATTCAAATAAATGAACTTACCATTTATCTCATCTCCTCCTCCCCATTGAGAGTTGCAAGCATCGTCTTTCCTCCACCTCTTTCAGCTCATCATTTATAATAGGTCGATCCTCTACAACCTTTGCTCCTATTAGTTTAGAAGTCTTAACCCTCCTCTTTTTCCGCCCTCCTTCGACCCTGCCACTTCATGTAGTTCCAGAGGTCGAGCCACGCTTCATCATCTTCTTCTTTAGAAATGCCCGAGCAAGCTTGCTCGACATAGTAGACTCTGGAACACCCGCGAAGTCCACTCCAGAGGCCCTGGGCAAGTTTACTTACCTCCCCCATCAGTTCCCCTCCTCTTGATGCCATCGGCGCCCGTCATTAGCCTTGTTGTTTGGGACTTTTAAACTTTCTCGAACCGGCTATTAGCATATTTCTTTCTACTAATGTCGAGTTCTTTCAATACTGCCTCGAGCTCTATCCCTTCCTGAGCAACAGTGTCTAATAGAGACTCTTTCCTCATCACCTTTGACTGAGGACCTGTCGATCAATAATGTATTATCATCAGCGGAGCAACTTAGAGTTTCAAAATATCAATCTAATACATTATACATTGTTATACTTACTTTATTTTATAGTTTTACACAAAATATTCATGGGCTCTTCATCATGGTCGACCTGCTGAGTTCATATCAAAGAAACGAGACCGAGTCGAACTCGCAAAAAAATATGCCCCTCCACTTGCAGAAAAGTTTTTTACCCCATAACACTGTAAGACATCTTTAGGAGATATCCTCCTCTAAATCTCATCCTCCTCCCACAACTTATTCATAAATTTACAAACATTTATCACCTCCTAATTGTTCCTGTTTATCTGAACAGGACATGTCCCGATGATTTTCATAATCCCTTTAGCCAATTTATTAAGGGGAAGACTCAACTCGTACTACAACTGAGGCAGGTAACACAAAAAAAATCTCTGTCAGGTCGCCCTAAACATTTTCATCAAAGTACTCCAAAGAAATTGATTCGTCTAAACCCCTATATCGTTTCTCCTTCTCTAAATCAGCTAACAAAAAAAATACACTTCTTCAGTTGTTACTATACAACTCCTAAAATGCTTACCAATATGTTCTACACAACTACCCCATCTTCCCCCTACAGAAGCCTTGGCTTTACAAAACTCTTTGAACACATCAAAATTCGGAGGATAGGTTACCAATCTTCCAGGGAAATCAAAAAATGTAACAACCCCTACTTTTTCTCCCTGTCATATATTATAATCTTGGACTCTGCCGATCGGCCAGAGGTTGATGCCTCATTAACAAGTGAAGTCTTCATATCAACTACAAATTTACATATGAGGGTTTGATCCTACACAACACTCATCACGTTCGACCTACATACAGGTTCGTGTATCCATTATTATCTTTACACATACATCACCCACACACATATATCTTTAACATATCATGTTTACAAATATATATCAAACTAGTTTTTATAGATTACTGTCAATGGTAATATTTAAATTTTCTTAACACAAAAAATGATTTTCAAAAGCAACACATTCCAAATATCATAAATCCTCTACTAACCTTCTATGTCGGAGTATGAATCTGACGCAGTGCCAAATCCTTCCTTCACAGTGCTGTTGTATAACCACCTTCATGACTCAGTCTCTGCAACTCTCTCTCTCGCTCTGACTGTTGATCACTCTCAATTAATTTCACACGAAATTTTTTGCTATATTTCCTTTCCCCCCTCTCACTGGTCTTTAAGTTTTCAGAAGTTGAAAAACCTTTGAATGACGAAGATGAAGCATTATTTATATTTTCTCTCTCTAATTGCTGGCAGTTATGGGTCTCGCACGAGCCGTCCTCAGTTTTGGAACTGGGGCATCCCCTCCACAATCAATGTCAGACGTCTTGTACTTTTTCGGTGAAAATATTTCCCATCATTGCCTATTGCCTTATATTTTAATTTAATTTCATTTTTCTTTTCCAAATCCCCCTCTGACCTCCCTACACTCATGATGACTCACACTTACAGATAATCGGGCTTTCCCTACTTTTACATAAGAGATAAAATCAAAAACTACCTGTTTTTTTCTATTTTTGCTTCTTCTAATTATAGAAGTGCAAACATCATTTCCAAAGCTCTCAAAATTTCAGAAATATTCAAATTCATTTTTCACAATAATCACAAACAGGATTTGAAATAATAAAGGACAGATTCAAACTTCATTCTCATTTAATTTCTTTGGGAATTATTTGAACTCATATACTTACATACATACCACCCCTATTTACATTCACTTCATTATCATCTCTCTCTCGTCACAATTCACTCCCTCACATATAATTACACCTAAAACATCCCTGGTGCCCTTATGAACCACATCCAATCATTTCGCCTCCAGCAATCCTCATATCTTCCAGTTCGATCTCTTCTTTATCAATCAATCTCACGATATTTTTTTGTGTTGAAGGTTCCACCATCAATTCCCAAAATAGCTCCTCATAGAAATGACATTCATACTTACGTTCCCTACCTATCCAATCTAAACCTTCAAATTGATACTCTCTTACTGGTAGTTCAGCATCATAGTCCAATAAGCTAAAATCCATTCCCGCACTTCAGTTATCTTTATCGCCAACCACCCCTCAGCGGCATAACAAATTCTCTCAAATCAAGTTAACACCATTTATATTCCATTCCACCTATTTAAAGCACATTTCCCCCTATTTATATATTTTTGCTGCAAATCCCCCGCAGTTTATGATATTATCCTATTCTTTTATAACAGAAAACCCTAGTATCTTGAGAAAAGTTATTTGAACATATCTCTCCCTATCGACCTCAGTCATTTTAGCCAATCCCATATCGAGCTTATTCTTTCTAAATATAATTTTTTGAAACGATCTCTCTGAGTTTGAATTTCCCATCCTAAACATTCTACAGTTTTTTCTCTTCCCAGATAAATCTCAGTCACTCAGTTCGATCATATATTACACATATTTCATGTTACAAACAAATTTTTACAACTCGATTATTATAACCATGTTGTAAGTTCTAATCTCTTATATAACATTTTATCCTATATACACAAATCTTCAAATCATTCATAGCTTGATTTCTAGAGTTATTCTATACATATATAAATACAGAGTTTAGATAACAAATTTTTTCAGCTCGAATATAAATTACAGGTATTTTAAAGATAACAAATCTTTTAGGTACTTTATAGATAACAAGTCTTTCAAGTACTTCGAAATTAGGTACTTTACAGATAACAAGTTTTGCAAGTACATTACAGATGACAGGTCTTTTAGGCACTCTGAAACATTAAATCCTTCAGTTCATCTGACTTCAGTGATGTTTCACTCTAATAATTCTCTGATGGAAAGCAGGCAATGGAAGTTACATAGGTCTTTCTTTCTTCACACCATCTTACTCTAACCAGAAACTGGGTTTGGAGGAAGTCTGAGCATGAAAATAGAGGACTCAGTGCTTGAACCAACTCTTCAAACAAAAGGTCTGCTCAACACCAAGCAACGATAGAAGTACAGAAGCAGACTTCCATTTTCTATCTCCCTTATCCACTACCAACTTTGCCTCCTCTATAACCACCACCTTCGCAGAGTTGGTAAAGATGAAGAAGGCCCGACCTTAAAATCCAGTCCTACGCAAGATATTGGCGCAACAGCCCTACAGTTTTGCTAAACCCCACATCTTTCACCCCAATCTTGACTTCCGCAAGGATGCGGAGACAAATCCAACGTTGCTCGCCTATTAAGATAACGTGATAAAATCTTCACATACAGTAAAAATCTTCCTTAGCTTCAGCCGTTTTTTTCCCAACATTCCTTGATACATCGGTAGAACGGGAACGGAGGTAGGCATCTCCAAAGACTAATCTCCAAAATATCTCAATTTTAACTTTTACATCACAATAGAAATCCTCTCTTCGTGAACTATTCTCTGGGTCTTCACCATCATCAAAACTTTCAAAAACAATTATAACAAACAAGCGTACTTTGCCACAATCCTTGGTACAGGTACTATTTATATAACCCCGATATTTAATGTGCAGGTATATTTCCCTAAGCATCATCATTCAAAATATACAAAGTTCTCCAAACTCTAACCGTCGTGTACATTAATATTCCCATCATCATTCAATACAAAAACATCCCCCCATAACAAGCGCATTTTCCATGCAGTCAAATCCACATCATTACTTCCTTCATTTTCAAACTTCTAACCCAAATATCCATATACCCTCAAATTCTTTCTCAACCAAAGCCACTCGTGACTTTGGTTACGAGGAGGCGATTGTAGGGACCTTTCCCTCGATCTAACCCAAATCGAGTTATTCCAGTTTGAACTACCCCCATGTTAGACTCATGCATTCTACACGTGACATCAACAGTCAATATTAAAACCTACTCCACGAACTGATGAAGAACGTCTGGGTCGAGCTCAAACAGAAAAATATAAACAAGTCAAAGATACCTGTCTCTTACAAAATCAACATTTACTCAATTAATCGCCACTAACCATATTGTTTGGAGAACGTGTTTTACCATGATGAAGAACTGCGAAGATGGCCTATCTAAAGAAAGAGTTTCATAAGAGATAGGGACCAAAAAAATATATGAAAAATCACTAAAAAAAACTACAAGATCAAATATTTCTAAATCAAGGGATTACTTGTAATAAGATATCAACCTCAAACAATAAAAGTAACTATTATAAAAACCCTCAACTTGAGGTCGTGGTTTTTTCCCTCTTCAGAGGTTTTCCACGCTAAATTACCTGTGTCATTTCTTATTTCTTATTGGTTTTTTTCATAGGAATACTGGTGTAAGAGCTAATTTTAAGCCATCTCGAGCTTACGGAATTAGGTCATTACAACACCAGCAGAAACAAGTTATTCTAAGATAGAGCGACTTCTCCTCACACTCGTCTATACTTCCCAGAAGCTCAAACATTATTTTCAAGCTTATTCAGTCAAAGTCATGACCAACTATCCCCTTCAAAAAGTATTATATAAAAAGGAGAAATTGCTCAGAGTGCAATAATGGTCAGTAAGGTTGGGATAACACAATTTCAAATTCAGACATAAAACTTTAGAGAAATGTCAAGCAGTGGCTAATTTTTTAGAGGACTTCTTAGTAGAAGATCTAAATTGAAAAGAGCATAATCCAGATCTAACATAAGAAGTTGAAGGTGGTCAACCTTTGAAGCCTTTCGAAGAATGAGCTGAGTAGGTCATACAAAAGGGTAGGATACTTCTTACAGATGGATTAGCAGGACCCACAGGGTCACGAATTGGTATTGTACTAATTATACCCTCAAATGACAAAATCGAGAAGTCAATTCAATTAAACTTTGATGCATCGAACAATATCACAGAGTACGAAGCATTAATTTATAGTTTAGACATGACATTGGAAATCGGAGTTCCTGAACTATTGGTTTATACAGACTCATTGCTAATAGTCCATCACTACTCCAAGTGATACAAGAAGAATGACAAAATGGTTAACTATGCAACTTTAGTTGCTGACTAGATGAACAGGTTTAAAAAAGCTACTCTTAATTATTTACCACGTAGAGAGAGCCAACACATTGATTCCTTGGCTTACCTAGCCGGGGACGTCTTAGTCACAGAAGCAAGGTACCTCCAAATCAAAGTGATTTCAACCCCCAGCATTAGTTTCCCAATGGTATGTGCGATCAACACTAGGGGCGATGAAGAGGAAGACGATGATTGGAGAAAGCTTTTCCTCGCATATATCGGCATAGAGAACAAATGTGATGGCCTACTTCCAAAAGATCCAAAAGAGCACAGACAGTTTATTAAAATCTCAAAGAGTTACACAGTTCGAAAAGATAGTTTATATAGAAGATCGGTCACTGGCATGTACATCAAGCGCCTCTCCAAAAAAGAAGCTGATGGAATGTTAAAAGATCTACATGAAGGAACTTTGGCTCCCAAGCCGTAGGACAATCACTTGCAAATAGAGCAATTACATAAGAACTTTTCTAGCCTGGAATGAGAAAGCAGGCCAAGGAATATTCATAAAAATACGACGCATGCTAATGATATGGTAATCAAATACGAGCTTTGCTCTCGAACTCCACGTGAGTAAGGTTTTCTAGCCTTTCAAACCATAGGTGAGTAAGGTTTTCTAGCCTTTCAAACCATAGGTACTTAATCTCGTGGGAGAATTCCTAAACATACCGGGTAACAGCAAATTCTTACTCGTTACTAAGGATTATTTCACAAAATAGGTGAAAGCAATTCCCCTTTAATGAACACGAGAGAAGAAGTCATCTCATTTATGTGGAAACATATCATCACACAATTTGGTTGCCCCCACCTGATTCAGATCAATAACGGCCCACAGTTTGTTGGAGAAAAGGTAATAACATTCCTCAGCAAATATAATATCATTCGCTCACCGTCCAATCTATATTATCCTCAAGGAAATAGGCAGGCAAAAATCACAAACAAGACTATAGTCAATGGAATCAAGAAGCCACTAAAAAAAAGGGTAATTGGATAAGGGAATTACCAAATGTCTTATGGGCCTACCGCACGACGTTGCGAAAATTGACAGGATTTTCCCCATTCCTACTTGCTTATAAAACAAAACTTGTAATCCCAACAAAATATCATCATCCTGTCAAAGATCACGAGCTCACTGATGAAGAAAATGAGTTTGAGTTAGCCATCAATATGAACTGGATCGATGAAACACAAGCTTGAGCTATAGCCAATTTGGGTTGATATTATCATATGCTAGCTAGTTCATACAACAGAAGAGTTCGAAGTCACAAATTCGAAATCGACGACCTAGTCCTCCAAGAAATCCCTAATAACAAAAAAGAATTAAATGGGGGGAAGCTCACAGAGAATTGGGAAGGTTCGTTTCTGGTGGTGGGACAAACTGGCCTTGGATCCTACTACCTCATGACAAAAAATACAATCATGATACTAAGCCCTTGGAATACTAGGAAGTTGAATTGATACTATCGCTAAACCCATAATTTTTCTAAGCAAAGGATGCATCTCATATTGTTCTTTGCATTCCAAAAGTGAGTTTTGATCTCTAGACAGTTTGTGCATTCTTTTCACATTAATTAACACTTTTAAGTTTTTTCTCACATTAGTCTCTACTATCATACATATACATTTATCTGCTAGCCTCAAAAGATAATGCAAATAGTAAAACTAGCTTTACTCTATCCAAATATCTACTATAACAAAAACAATAACGAAAATAGTTCATAAATTCTTTTACAGAGATTGATTTCTTAAAATGTCAGACAAGCTTCCACCAACTTCAGATGTTCTAAATTTTGGTACTCCAGTAGCAGCAATGCCTCTACCTTGATCCACCAATCCTCGGGTAAGAGCTTCAATCTTAAATATAAAGCACTCCAAATATTCAGAGCATACTAAACCTATTTCACACTTTACCCCCTTTGCAATCATCTTATCATGCAATGTATCTCTTTCTTCTTCAATTCTCGTAATCTCAATTACAAATTATGTGAGTACTGCTGCCATCTCTTTCTCATGCACCACACTAGCAGCAAGTTTATCTCTGTTAGTTATAGCGATCTCAACAAACCTCTATTGGGCATGCTTGAGCAATTTTTCAAACTTCTTGCAACGATCTCTTTCTTCTGTATTTTTGGAAGCTAAGTTTGTATTGCGCTCCTCTGTTACTTTTATAAAGTCTTCCATCTGACCTAGCATACTGATTGATTCCTACATTCTCTCCAGATTATGCATTCTATGAATGACCTCTCCATCAAGAACCCGCTCAAATTTTGAAAGATCTACCTCAAATTTTTGAGTCTTCATACTTAAGTTTGTACATCCGCCAGCTCGGCCTCCATATTTCTTATTTTTTCATTTAAATTCCTAACTATAGCTCAAACATATTTTAGATCGGCCTCTAGCATCGTTATCTGGTTCATATGAGATTTCACTTTGAGATTTTTCTTCCCCAGTTGTATCCTCATATCGTCCACCTCCTTATGTTTCTTCTTTAATCTCTCAATTACTTTTGTCTTACTGCCACGAACACTTGATATTTCAGCCTTTAATTTCTCTACTCGTTCAATGAGTTTATCACAATAACTTTGCGTACTCTCAACACTGCCCTCCTTTCTCTTTACAATGTCACTTAACTTTTTCACCTAATTTTTAGCACTCTCCAACTCGGCTTGTACTCTAACCAATTCAACCTCCGTCATCCTAAATTTCTCCCTAACATTAGTAAGATCCCCTTTTAATTCCATTGTTACTGCCTCTAACCCTCTGATACGATATTGGGCTTGATCTGCATCTCTGTTCTTCCCCTTTAGCTTCCCTACCACTTTTGTCCAACTCCCACGAGCTGTCAATACATCTCCTTCCAATATTTTTACTATGTTCTTCAACTTCACCACCTCACTTTGAGTGCTGATTAACTTACCCTGAATGCTACCCAATTCATTTTCCTTATTCTCGGTCTGCTTATTCAGCTCGCTAACCGTCACTTCAAACTTAGTCAACTTAAGATCCTATTTTACATACTGATCTGCAGTCTCTTCAAGTTCTTGGTGAGTCCTATCTAATTTAAACTTAAACTCGTGATTACATTTGATGGCATCTTCCTCACATGATTGTACAGCTTCTAGCTCGGCCTGCACAGCAGTTCAATTTCACATTCAACATATTAAAAGCTGTCCAATATATACTTCTCATAAAAGATGTTCGTACATACAACAGTTTACATACATCACTCACATCTCTTATAGTCAGTTATATATGCAATGGCCTAATACAGTAAGCTCGAAGTGGCTTAGAATTAGCACTTACACTAATGTACATGTGACAAAAATCTAATAGAAAGTAAGAAATGACACAGGTGCTTAGCATGGAAAACCTATGAATAAGTAAAAAAAGTTATAACCTCGAGCTGAGGATTTTTATAATTGTGATGTTTTATTACTTGAGGCAGATATCTTATTACAAGTGATCTCTTGAGTTAGAAATGCTTAACCTTATAAAAAAGAAGTTTAAAAATTTTAGAATCTAGAAAATATAGTTTTCTTGGTGATTTCCCGTATAATTCTTTGGTCCTTATATCTTCTGGATCTTCTTCTTTATATAAGCCTTCTCCACAGTTCTTCATCGTATTGAAGCACGTTCTCCTAGCAATGTAGTTAGTGGTGGTTGACTGGGTAACTATTGAGTTTGTGAGAGATAGGTGGCTTTGATTTGTTTAGGTTATTCTGTTTGAGCTCGACCCATATCTTTCATCAGTTCGTGGAGTAGGTGGCAATGTTAACTGGAGAAGTCATGTGGAGAATGTGTGGATTAGTCATGGAGGTAGTTCAAACAAGAGATGGCTTGATTTAGGTAAGATCGAGGGGTAGGCCCCTACAATCGCCGCCTCACAACCGAAGTCACGAGTGGCTTTGGTTGAGAAATAATTTTTGGGTATATGGGTATTCGGGTTAGAAATTTAAATAATGAAGAAAGTAATAATGGTGTTTGACTGCATGGAAACTGCGTGTATTATGGGGCGATGCATGTGCATTGAATATTTGATGGGACTATTGATGTAGGCAACAGTTAGGGCTTTAAGAGTTTTGTTTGCATTGAATGGTGAGACTTTGGAAAATATTCCTACACAATAAATATAGGGTTATATAAATAGTACATGTACTGAGGTTTATGGAAAGGTAATTTGTTCTGTTGCAATATTCTCTAAAATTATTGAAGATGGTAAAGACCCCAAGAATGGTTCTTAAAGAGAGAACTGCTTCTGAAATGCAGAGGTTAAAGTTAAAGTATTTTAGGGATCAGTCCTTGGATAATCTTACTTCAGTCATGTTCCTCCGACGTATCAAGAAATGTCAAAAAATGAAGCGGCTGAAGCTGAGGAGTTTTACTGTAGATAGAGGTTTCACCACGCTGTATTAATAGGAGACCAACATTGGGTTTGTCTCCATATTCTTGTGGAAGATAAAGATGGAGAAACATATGCAAGGATAAGGGCGACTGCGGGGCAGTTGGGCTGATGTCTTACGCTCGAATGGATTCTAAGGTTGGGCCCTCTTTATCTCTACCAACTCTGCAAGGGTGGTGGTTATATAGGAGAAGCTGCGATGGTAGTGGAGGAGGAAGACGAAGAATAAAAGTCTTATTCTGGACTTCCATTGCAACTTTGCGCTGAGAAGACCTTCAGTTTGAAGAGTTGGTTTAAGCACGGAGTCTCCTGCTTTTATAGTTTCCATTTGAAGTTCGTCTGGACTTTGACCAAACTCATAGAAGAGAGGATACTCATTATTTCCAATGTCTACTTTTCTTTAAGGTAAAAAATTACTGAAGTAGAACAAACTAAAGGATATTATTTTTTGGAGTGCCTGAAAGACTTGTTAGCTGTAAAAGCACTTGAAAAACTTATTATCTGTAAAGTACATGATGTTGAGTACTTCAAAGACTTGTTCTCTACAAAATACTGGATGTTGAGTACTTGAAAGACTTGTTATCTTTAAAAGTACTTGTAATTTGTTTTGAGGTGAATAAATTTTTGTTATCGAAACTCGGTGTTGATATATAATAGAATAACTCTAGAAATTGAGTTGTATGATCCGAAGATTTCGAATATTGTATGAAATGAAATGCATAAGTAGAAAGTACATTTTTTTATTATAATCAAACTGTAGAAATTTCCTTGTAAAGTGAAAATATTTGTGTAAGTGTCAAATATGATTTGACCTATATGCTAAAATTGTGGGGGAGAGAAAAGTATAAAAGTTTTAGAATGAAAAATTGATCTCGGAGAGGTCGTTCTAGAATATTAGATTTGGAAAGAATAAGCTCCATTTGGAATAGGAGCAAATGACAGAGTTTGATAGGGAGATATATGTTTAAATAACTTTTTTTAAGATATTAGGGTTTATGTTACGAGATAATAGGATTATATCACGATTGTGGGGGATTGGTAGTAAAAATATATAAATAAGGGAGAATTAATTCTAAGGGGAGGGAAATAGGAATAGTTTGGACTCGATCTGGGAGAATTCATTATGCCGCTGAGGGGCGGTTGGCGATAAAAATAGCCGAAGTGCGGGAGCGAATTTTTGGATTATTAGAATATGACATTAAATTTCCAGTGAGGGAGGTGCAACTAGATGGTTTAGATGGTATTAGGAGGGAACGTGAGTATGAACGTCATTTTTATGAAGATATGTTCTGAGAAATTGTGGTGGATCCTGCAGCTCAAAAAGTTTATGTGAGAGAGCTTGCTGCAGAAGAGATCAAATATGGAAAATTTGAGGATTGCTGGAGGATATTTTATCGAATGTGGTTCCCCAGATCATCAAGGTTTCTTTAAGTATAATTATATGTGAAGAAAAGAAAAAAATATAAATAAGAGTAGAATGTATGTATGTAATCATATGAGTTTGAATAATTTCAAAGAAGTAGAATAAGAATAAGAGTTAAATAGATCCTCTATTGTTGCGAATGCTATTTCTGACTATTGTGAAAAACAAATTGGAAAATATTTTAAATTTGGTTATTAAAATTTTGTTATGAGAGCCACAGAAATGACGTCATTGCTGATATAAGTTGAATAAGCAAGCATAGAAAAAATAGGGAGCTTTTGATTTTGTCCCTTGTGTAAAAGCTGTGAAAATGCGATTGCGTGTAAGCGTGAGTCATCATGAGTGTGGTTAGGTCAGAGGAAGATTTGAAAAAAAAAAGATAAAAATATATTAAAATATAAGGTAAAGGGCCATGATGAGAAAGCATTTTCACCAAAAAGGTGCAAGACGTCTGACATGGATAGTGGAATGGATACCTCAGTTCTAAAACTGAGGACGACTCATACGAGGCTTAATAACTGCCAACAGTTAGAGAGAAAAAATATAAATACTGCTTCATCTTCGTCATTCAAACGTTTCTCAACTTCTGAAAACTTGAAGAGCACTGCAAGAGGAAAGAAGAAGAAAGGTAAAAATTACAGAGAACTCATGAGGAGTTAATCAAAAGTGATCAACAGTCAAAGTGTGAGAGAGTTATTGAGACTGAGTCACGAAGATGGTTATACTGCGGCGTTATAAGGGAAGGATTTGGCGCTGCTTCGGATTCGTATTCTGGCATAGAAGGTTAGTAGAGGATTTGTGTTGTACTTATGTATTTTTTGAGGATCATACTCTGTATTTAGGCAAATCTAAAAATTACTATTTACTGTAATCTATGAAAATCCAAGTGGTATATTATGTATGAAAGATATTTGTATGCAAATGATGTATATGCAAAAGATTATGATTGATACCTGGCCTGTATGTTGGTTGATCGTGAGGAGAGTTTGTGCAGGATAAAAATCCTTTTCTGTAGTTGATATGGTGAGTTCCCCTGTAAATAAGGTATCGACCTCAGGTCGGTCAGCTGAGTCTGAGACTGAAATGTCTGAAAGTGAGGAAGAAATAGGATTTGATCAATTTCCAAATTTCCCTGGAAGATTGGTATCCTATCCCCCTCGCTCGGATGTATTCAAAGAGTTTTGCAAAGCCAAGGCTTCTTTAGGAGGTAGATGAGGTAACTGTATAGAATACGCCGGTAGGCAATTTAAGGGTTGCACTGTAGCAACGGGAGAGGAATATTTTTTATTTATTTGTTGATCTGATGAAGGAGAAAAGGGATAGGGGCATTGACGAATCAATCTCTTTAGAGTATTTTGATGGGAATGTTTAGAGTAAACATTTAGAGGGTTTTTTATGTTACCTATCTCAGTTGGAGTACGGGTTGAGTCTTCCTCTTAACATTCTGGCAAAAGGGATTATGAATCTCATCGGGACATCTCCCGTTTAGATAAATAGGAACATGTGGGAGTTGATAATTGTTTTTGAATCTCTGAATACACGGTGGGAAGGTGATGAGAAAAGGAGGAGGATATCCGCCGAGGTTGTTTTGTAGTTTTATGAGGTATAAAACTATTCAGCAAGTAGAGGGGCATATTTCTTTGCGAGCTTAACTTGGCCTCGCTTCTTCGATCTGAACTCAGCACGTCGACCATGGAATGATAATGTGATATGAGTGAAGGGTGATTGCCTTCAGAGAAATGATGAAGAACTCATGGAACTTCTATTTAGGACTGTAAAACAAAGTATGTATAACAATATATAATATATGAGATTGAAAGTTAAAATTTTATGATACTCTACTGATGATAATATTTTGTGAATGACAGCTCCCAAATCTCAGGTGGTGAGGAAAGAGTCGTTATTGGACATAGTTGCTCAAGATGAGACAGAGCTCGAAGCTGCTTTAGAAGAACTTGGTATTAGCAGGAAGAAGCGTGTTAACAATCGAGCTAAAAAAGTTTAAAAATCTCAGTCGACGAGGCTAATGACGAGTGTTGACGGCTGTAAGAAGTTGGGAACAGATGGGGAAATGCGATTCAACTTTTCTAAGCCCCCTGGAGTGGACTGCATAGGGTTACCTGAGTCCATTACGTCGAGAAAATTTTCCCAAGAAGCAAACGCTGAAGCACCCTTCGACCTCTGGAACCATAAGAAGACGTGAGGCCGTGAAAAAGAAAAGGGTTGAACCTTCTGACATGTCAGGGATTGAAGATCATAGATGATCGACTTGTTGTGGAGGATGATTTGAAAGATGTGGAAAAAAGCCAGGTTGGCAGCTCTCCATGGGGAGGAGGAGATGAGCAAAATGGAAGGTTCATATGTTCGAGTATGTATTGTGATGACTTTGGTATTATGATTCGAGCTAATCAATGAGATCAATTTGTTTTTTTTTCAGACAACTCATCTGATGAAGGGAATATACCTCGAGGTTAAGGAGGAGAAAGCTGAGCTGAAGAGGAAGAAGGTCAAGCTCAAAAGTAACGTAGCTCAATTGAAAACTGATATGCTCAAGGAGGGAAAACGGATAAAGGCTCTGAAGGCTTCACAAGTAGTAGAGATCAACAATCTACATGCGGAAGCAATAACGAATTTGGAGGAGGTGGTAGCTGAGCGTGACAGACTTGGGCGCCACCTTGTGTCAAAAGGATATTCCGAGGATGAGGTAGATGCCATTACGGTAGACACCTATGTAAAGGAAGAGGAAGATGAAGAGATTGAAGATGTTGGTATTGGCGTTGTAGATGGCCTGGATGGTGTTTCTCCCCAAACGGTGAGAGAAAACCAAGGGGATGACAATAAGGGTCTAAAAGGGGAAACTAAAAAGGTAGAGTAGTGCGATGGTATTGTGATTGTGCGAATATTTGCAAATGTTTATAAACTGATTGGATATTTTTTGTTGGATAGAATTTTGCAGGCTAAGTTGCTTTTGTAAACCATGTTGTAGGAACATAAGGACATATACCTCAGCGTCCCTGTTGTCTTCAAAAACGGAGCTGCAGGTTAGAATAGAGCAAGATATAATTGATTTGTAACCTTCATTAGTATAGAGCTACAAAGTAATAAATAGAGCGTAGATATGGATCAAAAACTAGTTACCGGCTTAGGGCAATGGCACTGAAATGTCGCACAGGAAATATCAAAGTATTGACAAATTTAAAATATAGAGAATGTATGCCTTAGACTTAGAAGTATGTGCTATAGAGCATCCACTAGAGATTGTACTTAAACCTTAAGTTTAGAAGTAGTCTTACACGGTAGATGTCAAAAAATAGATATCTTGTTATAAATGAGTCATATATGGTGACTGAGTATTCTAAATCGAACTTGATATAATGTATATGTAATGTGCAGGTTGAATTTGAGTCAGCTCACTTGCGCGAAGGTGATGTACACCAATGTAACGAAGAATTTGTAGAGTAGTTTGATAGGATGAGTGAGGCGAATGAAGATAGAAAAGATCAACATGTAAAGGTGTACTTCAAGTTTGTTAAGGCAGCACAGACTGCTATCTACCTAGCTCGGCAAATTGAGGAGATGGATGCCAAAATTGAGATAGGGCAAAAAGAGCTCGCAGAGTTAAAAGATCATGCAGCGAAACTCAAAAGCCATAACGATGTGTTGATGGCAAAGACTTAGGAGGCTGACATGGCTCGTTACCGTATACAGGCGCAAGAAAGATCGGAAGAAGATTTAAATCGTCGGTGGCCAGTTTGAAGAATGATTTGATGAAGATAACTAACAATCAGGAGTAAACTCGAGCTGATCTAGCAAATAACAGGAGCGAGCTGGAGCGATTGAAGAAGAAATTGTTTGATAAAGATAACGAGCTGAAGATAACTCGAGGCGATCTATCTGCATCTGAAGTTGCAGTTGAATAATTGTCTACAGCTTTATCAGCCAAAAATTTTGAATTTCAGACGGTACAGTGTAAGTATGATGAGTTGAACAAAAGAGTGGCGTAATTGAAGACCGAATTGGCACAGGCCAATTCACGTGCCAAACATTCCAAGGCAGGAGAGCGCTCTAGGAAGAATAAAAATGATGCCAAGGTCTCCCTTGTGCAAGGAGTTGTAGTCAACCTATCAGTTCGAATAAGAGAACTGGAAGGGGATGTCGCTCAAATTCAAGGTCCTGTGTGAAAAGGAGTTGAGCGGTTGAAGGAGAGTAAAAGGAAGTTGGATGCTGTTCTTTTCATGGAACAAGGGTTAGAGCGAACTGTCAGAGGGAAAGATATTTGGATACTGGAGAAAGATGAAATGTTACAGAAGATTCAGGATGTGGAAGAACTGAACAGGGAGATTGAGGTACTTCGTGCTTAGGTGGCCGATTTGGAAGCGATTAATCAAGTTGAATCAACCAAAACCGATAAAAAATTTGAAGAGAACATTGCTTTCACAGATTGGGTAGATAAAGAAATTACACGGCTAAAAGAACGGTATGCGAGGTTAGAAGAACGCCTTCAGAAGGCTAGAACAAATTTATCTAGGTCGGTTGTAACCGAGGCAACGCACTCAGAATTGCTCAAGGAAGTCATTACCTATTTTGCAGAGAAGGTAAAAAAGATTGAGTCAAAAAGAGATACCTTGCTTAACAGTTTGTCAGACAGGGGACATATTTGCAGAGCTCATGTAGATCAAGGAAATTATATGCAGTCCATTGAAATGGATCTAGGCCCTCAACCTGCTTAATTGATAGAGCATGTCAGGATTGTTGTGACTGCTAGAGCTCGAGAATTTATGGCTGATCGACCTCCTATTGTAGGGGGAGCTCAAGAATTTATGGCTGACTGACCTCCTATTTCTGGGGAAAGCGTAACTGACATCCCAAAATAAAAAAGGATCCATTGTAGAGGTTGTATATGTAACCTGAAATAAAAAGTAGTTGTTGCAAACAAGTTGAGAAATGAAAGCTAGTATTAAATTTGCTTTATCTTATGTTTGTTAGAGTCTTTGATGTAAAGCAAGTATTAGCTTAGTTTTAATCGCAGAGAATTAGTAGAGTCAGCCAAACCAAGTGTTATTCTTAATTTAACTAGTATGATGTCGCAGCCATATTGAGGTAGATGAAAGCTAGTTTTACCTTTGTTTTATCTTATGTCTAGTAGAGTCTTTAATGTAAAACAAGTGTTACCTTAGTTTTAATTGTAGAGATTTAGTTGAATCAGCCAAACCAAGTGTTATCTTTGATTTAACTGGTATGATGCCGCAGCCATATTGAGGTAGATGAAAGCTAGTTTTACCTTTGATTTATCTTATGTCTGGTAGAGTCTTTGATGTAAAACAAGTATTACCTTAGTTTTAATCATAGAGATTTAGCAGAGTCAGCCAAACCAAGTGTTATCCTTGATTTAACATGTATGATATCGTAGCCATATTGAGGTAGATGAAAGCTAGTTTTACCTTTGTTTTATCTTATGTCTGGTAGAGTCTTTGATGTAAAACAAGTATTACCTTAGTTTTAATCGTAAAGATTTAGTAGAGTCAACCAAACCAAGTGCTATCATTTATTTAACTGGTATAGAGGTCGATTGAAAGCTAGTATTATCTATGCTTTAATCTATGTGTTATCTAAGAAGTAGAGAGATGTATGGGAGAAAAACTTGTAAGTTTTATTTAATAGAAAAGGATTTACAATGGATGAAGATGAAAATCTTATTTTAAAATGGAAAAAGCGAGAATTTGAAATAGAGTAGTGAGGGACTTAATGATAGTATCGTTTCAGTTGCATAGTATTCCAAGGATTTCAAATGTGAACTCCATCTTCTGTCATGAGGTAATATGATCCCAGGCCTGAGGGACCTGTGATAAGGAATTGACCCCCCCCCCCAATTTCTTGCTAGTTTCCCAGCATGAGGCTCTTAGCGGTGTTGAGGTATTTCTCTGACGAGATCATTAATTTGGAAGGTACGGCTTCTGACTCGTTTATTATACGAACTGGCCAGCATATGGTGATATCGACCAAGGTTAGTGATGGCGCGTTCCCTGGTTTTATCGATCCAATTGAGGTTACAAGCCAATTCAAATTTATTTTCCTTGTCAGTTAGCTCGTGATTTTTGACTGGATGATAGTATTCAGAGGGAATGACGGCCTCAGTGTAATAGGCAAGGAGGAATAAAGTACAGCCTATCGACTGGTGTAGAGTGATACGATATGCCCATAAAACATGAAGAAGTTTGTGAACCCAATTCCATTTTTTCTATGTGTGTAGCCATTTCTTTATCCCATCAACGATAGTTTTGTTGGTGATTTTGGCATGGCAATTGCCTTGAGGGTAGTAGGGATTGGATGGTGAGTGGATGATGTTATGATGATTGAGGAAAATTATGACTTTATCTCCAACAAACTGGGGCCCGTTATCGATACAAATTAGGTGGGGGCACCCAAACCGAGTGATGATGTATTCCCAGATAAAAGAGATGACCTATTCTTCTCTGGTTCGATAGGGTAGAACTGCTTCTGCCCATTTTGTAAAATAATCGATACCTCAAAGACTAGGTAGCCGAGTGATGATGTATCGATAGGGTAGCGGCGGCTACCTAGAGAATTAGGAAACTCGATAACATGATCGAGTGCCCATATTTTGAATGGCCAAAACACTTTTCTTGCATGGAGTTCGAGCGCCGAGCTCAAGAGCGAGGTCGAGTCCGCGAATGAGAGCTTCGTACTCGGTGATATTGTTTGAGACCTCAAAATCCAAGCGGATTGAATTCTCAATTCTGTCGTAGGAAGGGGTAATCAATACGATTCCAATTCCTGACCCTACGGGACCAGCTGACCCATCTGTAAGAAGTTTTTACCCTTTCTTTGCAATCCATTCAGCTCGCTCGTCAAATACTTTAGGGGGTGGATCATCTGTAACTTCCTTCCTCTGCAAGGTCAGGATCATGCTCCTCTTACACGGGATCTTCCACTGGAAAATCCATGAGAAAATTAGCAATGGCCTGACCCTTTTTTGAATGATGGTGCTTGAAGTTGATATCATGCTCTCCCAAACTGACTGACTACTATTACACTTTCCTTGATTTTTCTTTCTTGGATAGAACCTCCTGAAGTGGGTAGTTTGTCATGACTTTGACATAATGAGCTTGGAAGTAGTGCTTGAGTTTCAGTGCAGTATAAACAAGAATGAGAAGAACTTTCTCAATTTTAGAGTACCTCGTTTTCGCTGGAGTGAGGGTTTTGCTGATGAAGTAAACTAGTTTCTCGATTTTCCCTTCAAGTCGAATGAGAACTGAGCTTAGTAAAGTATCTATAACTGCTAGGTAGATAATCAGTTCTTCATTATCTGTTGGGGTACTCATGATAGGAGACTTCCCCAAATAGGTTTCGAGATTCTGAAAAGCTGATTTGCATTCTGATGTCCATTGAACCTCTGTGTTTGACTGAACTTTTCCTCGTTTGGTACAACCGTAAAGTAATAGGAGCAGCCAACGACAGTGGTCTAAAGATTTTGAAATGAAACGGTTGATAGCGACAATCTTGCTGGCAATTTTCTGAAAGTCTTTCGTCGCTTTTGGAGATGGCATGTTAAGGAGAGCCTAAATCTGATCTGGATCGGCCTCAATCCCCTTCTTGCTAATGAGGTAGCCTAGAAATTGACTGGAATGTACTTTGAATTGACACTTATCAGGATTGGGACAGATCCTGTAAGATCGAAGAATGTTGAATATTATGTTGAGATCTAAAATGTGGTTGATGGACTGTATGCTTTTGCACAATAAATCGTCAATGTAGACTTCTACAACTTTCCCAAAATGTGCTCTGAACATAGTAGTCATCAGCCACTGATAAGTTGCTCCTGCGTTCTTGAGTCCGAAGGGCATGACTTATTAGTAGTAAAGTCCTCTTTCATTGATAAAATTGGTCTTCTCTTGATCTTCATCCAAGAGTAGAATCTGATTGTATCCAGAAGCAGCGTCCATCATAGATAGAAGTTTGTGACCTGCTGTAGAATCAAGGATCTGATGAATATTTGGAAAAAGGGAAACTATCTTTTAAAGTATGTTTGTTCAAATCGATAAAATCTACACAAACTTGGACTTTTCCATTCTTCTTTGATACAGCGACGATGTTGGATATCCAATCTGGATAATTGGCTTCTCGAATGAATCCCACTTTTAGCAATTTCTCGATCTCCATGTTAACTTCATCTCGAAGTTGTGGTGATAGGCGTCACTGGATCTGCTTGACCACCGTGGCATTGATGTTGATGACCAATTTGTAACATGCCTTGGCCGGATCGACCCCATGCATCTCTTCGAAAGGCCATACAAAAATGTCTTTATTTAGTCGTAAGAACTGAATGAGAGAATCTTTTTTATGCTGAACCAGCTTAGTACCGATGAAAGTACCTCTGCTAGGTCCATCAATGTTGATGTATACTGTATGATCCTCCGTGGAAGGCTGATCATCGGGGTGATCAGCTTTCTATAATTTCTATACAGCATACCTAGTAGAGGTATCTAGAATAGCAGAGGCGGTGTTTTTGCAAGCTCGAGAAACCTTTTGACTACCCCTGATCTCATAGATACCATTATTGTATTTGAAATGGAGTGCTTGATGATAGGTGGAAGAGATTGCCTTCATTTTTTTTTTGCTAAATTAGACTAATTTTATTGAAAACACAATAGATTACAATAGTAGGAATGACACAAGTTATCACACCTAGATTAACATAACCTAAAATATTCTCTCATGGGCACCTCAATTTTATATAGGAATTGAGGTCGTCCAACATAATTATCTTCAACGTCAACTTGCAATTTTATGCCTCTATTTGTCATTATGTCAACGCTGAAGTTTGTTTCCCTCCACGTTGCTGAGAATCTAATTTTTTCCATATTATAACTAATTTCGTGCCATTCTCCCTGAAGACTCCATGGTATAACCCTTGATTGAAAGGCTTTAACTACTGCAACTCAGTCTGCCTCCACCCACGCTACCAGCCACCCATTAGAGGCCAAACCCATGACTCCTTAGATAATAGCCTGATATTCAACAAGATTGCCTCCATGTTATGAATCCAGCAATAGCTCATAATCTCGATATAACGAGATTTCTCGTTGATCACATAGAAAATGACGTTGATTGCTGCTAGTCCTGCGGTAATAGGTAAGTTGATCATCCCTACTCACTCTTCTTTAAAACCATTGAATCCACTGATATCGGTGTCGCTTTGAATAACTTGATCGGCCAATCCCATTTGGTCGATAATGCTCTAAAAGAGAATCTCAATACCGCTGCCAGTATCGATCATCATTGTATGTATTTCATACTTCTTCATCTTGAGCATTATGACTAATGCATCATGATGTGGAAACTTGACATGGCTAGTATCGCAATCTTTGAATGAGATCCCGAGCCGGCGATTGCTCGACTCAGGCAGAAGTTTGGCTTCTCTGTCTTGAGGTATGA
The DNA here is from genome assembly GCA_014058105.1 of Kingdonia uniflora. NCBI lineage: Eukaryota > Viridiplantae > Streptophyta > Magnoliopsida > Ranunculales > Circaeasteraceae > Kingdonia > Kingdonia uniflora. The sequence goes on along the minus strand of JACGCM010001000.1, from coordinate 212,438 downwards.
GATTGCAGTATTCTGACAGTCTCTTGCGCTTAAATCTACTAGAGTTGGTGATCTGATTGATTTTGATCATGTTCCTGTGGAGCATATGGTAGAGATGTTTGTCCTCAGCTTGATCTTCGACCTGGATAACTTCAAACTACTTCTTATAGCTGCCATCCTTGTATGATTCCAGGTCGATAATATATTCGAATATTCATCCCTCCTTGAAAATATATTTGAGAAACCTCAGTAAAGCATAGAAATTGTCAGTAGAATAATAGCTTACCTTATGATGCATGCAGTACGGCCGGTTCTCGATAGGTTTTAATGGTTGGGAGAGACGGTAGAGCTTATCCTTTGAGAGAATTGGAAAAATTGTGGAGATCCGAACATTCATCTTAGGGAGGACTGTTTTGACTTGTGAACTGCCTTTTCGAGGGTTGCCAGTATTTCTCTTGGCATGTTTTTGGTCACCCTGATCCTTCTTTAGTTCAGTATTTCAATCTGCAGGTGGACCTTTCGTGGTAAAGACAGATTTAGTAGATTTATGCCTTTTAGACATCATACTTTCCAGGTCGACGTAACTATTAACCTTGGTGATCATATCCTCCAAGGTCGCAGGTTTGTTGAGGAAGAGGTGCTCTTTCGCTTTGCAGTCGAGCTGGAGTGTATTGGTAAAAGCAGCACTAGCTATTTTCTTATCGAGATTGTCTACTTTATGCGCGAGCTCTAAAAATTTCTTCACAAAAGCCTTGTGCTTCTCTCTGTGTGACTGTTTGAGACTGATAAGAGAATATAAATTTTCTTCTTTATCTCTGTTGTGAGCATATGTCTTAAAGAATTATTTCTACAGCTGGTTGAATGTGTATATGGAATCTTTAGATATAGAGTGGAACCACCGGAGCGGTTCCTCTTGCGGGCTCATGGCGATCAGATGGCAGATAATGTGGTTGAGATTGGAGTACAACCTCAATAAATCATGGTATTGTTGAATGTGCTCATTCGGATCGGTTAACTTGTATTTATAAATTTTTAGAGTATGAAAACCTTTCGGTATTTCCATATCGAATAGTTCTTTGGCAATTGGACTTCCTTGCAACTTGGTAAGGTCGTCGGTAGTGCCCAAAACTTGTGCTTCGATCAACTCCTTAATACGTTGGTCCATATGCTCTTGTATAACATAATGATGGTCCGGTTGAGTGGTTTGACGAGAAGGTTGTGGATTGTGAGTACCGGTACCTTCACTTAAACGATCTCTTGCTGGAACTTAAAGTTGAGGTCGTTATTCTTCCTCTTGATGTATGGAACATCGGTGACCATGGCTGATCTCTGATTGAACTTCACTACCCAAATGAATGGAAGGTTGCGGTTCATTCCAAATATTTCTAGAGATAGCTTTACTGGTGGATCCTTAAGGTCCCAATCTTTCTCGCACAAAAACCAGGAACGCTTCTGGTACCTGATCGCGATCTCATGATGGAGGAGCCTGCTGGATATTCTACTGAGCTTGTAAGGTAGTCTGCATTGTTATCATTTGATCTTCATATCGTTTGAGTACTGTCAAACAAGCTTATCTTTCAACGTCGAGTTCCTTCCCATGGAGCTTTCGATCGAGAGTTAATTGACGTTTGAGCTCGTTGCGTTTCTCCGTTTTGGTGTTAAGATTTGCCTGTAGCTCAGTAGTTTTTCCAACTCAACTGAAAGATTGAGTAAGATTCTGGTTGCTGGTCGCCTTGATGTAATCATGATTAGAATTTTTAGTAGAGGGAATGAATGCCTTAGGGTATCATGGAAATGATTTCTTTCCCACAGACGGTGCCAAATATAATGGCCTAATTCCGTAAGCTTGAAGTGGCTTGGAATTAGCTCTTACACCAATATACTTGTGACAAAAATCTAAGAGAAAGTAAGAAATAACACAGGTATTTAGTGTGGAAAACCTATGAATAGGTAAAAAAATCACGACCTCGAGCTAAGGATTTTTGTAATAGTGACATTTTATTGCTTAAGGCTGATATCTTATTATAAGTGATCTCTTGACTTAGAAATGCTTGACCTTGTGAATAAGAAGTAGAAAGTTTTGAGAATCTAGAAAATATAGTTTTCTTGGTGATTTCTCATGTAATTTTATGGTCATTGTCTCTTCTAGAACTTCTTCTTTATATAAGCCTTCTCCACAGTTCTTCATCGCGTTGAAGCACGTTCTTCAAACAATGTGGTTAGTAGTGGTTGACTAAGTAACTGTTGAGTTCGTGAGAGACAGGTGGCTTTGACTTGTTTAGGTTTTTTTGTTTGAGCTCGACCCACGTCTTTTATCAGTTCGTGGAGTAAGTGGCAATGTTGACTGAAGGACTCATGTGGAGAATGCGTGGATCTGTCATGGAGGTAGTTTGAATTAGAGATAGCTCGATTTAGGTAAGATTGATGGGTAGGCCTCTACAATATATATCATAGACACACCACAATGAGCTGATACTTCATTAGCCTTCAAGCTATGAAGATTTCTTGCTTAGGTGGTCTTACGCTCTACAATCTCAGGATCAAGATGAATACCATGATCTTCTAATATTTTAAAGTATGCCTCTATTAACCCTCTCTCACTATCTATCTCAACTTCTAAAAAGAGGTTCAATTGCATTAAATCTTTGGCTGCTTTGGGTATATTTTCTCTAATACCACCAGGCAGAAAAGGTTGAATTTTTAAGTACATACTCCTACCTTTTCTAACTACCTCATCTTTCTCTATTTCTCTTTGGCCCATCCTAAATGAGATGCAGGTAAATTACTCTAATGTTTTTTGCCACATTCTCTAAATTTTCTAACTTGAACCTTCGTACGCGCAGTCAGAAGAGCTGTTGCATATAAAGAGTTTTTCTCCCTAGCGAGCTCTTTCTTTAAGCCCTCAATTGTGCGGCACAAGTCTTTAAGTTCCTATACATAGCAATTTTAATGTATCAATACATCATAAGCGAATCCATAAATTCACTTTGGAGATAGTCAATACAATGAGTATTCTCTTTCCAAAATAACAGACACTCTGTCAAACTCAATACTAACAAAGACTGTATTCAAACCTTTAACAGTCTCTGGAGGAGGAGTACTGCCAGCTTCAAGGTCATCATCTAGATCGGGCTTCCCAACGTCCGAAGATTACCCTTTCCTTATAACAATAGTATCGGCCTCAGAGTATCCATCCTCATGAAGCCTTTGACCGAGATTATCGTGAGCAACAGTCACGTCATCTACATTCTTTTCTGCCTCTTGTTTGAGCTGGTCCATAGCTACCCGGGATGAAACCCTCAGGTTCTCAACTTCCAAGCTCAAATGCACCTTTTCTTCTAGAAGTTTAGCACGTTCCTCCACCAATTCTTTCTCCAACTCCACGGTCCGCTTCATCGCCAACAACCCCTCCTCAACACCAAGAGTAATCCCCCACATAATGTGGGATGCCTGCAAAAAAATAATTAGTATATGAAGTACATCTACAAAATATAATAATATGATTACTTTTCTACCTAACCTGCACAGCTCCGCATGAATTGAAGATGAGAACTTATCGGCATCCTTTAACACCACAGCCTTAAACTTTTCTTCTAGAGCAGCCAGCTCCACCTCTACACTCGGTTCCACCACCACTTCCTTCGCCTCATTCACAATAACAGGAGGGGGACTATCTACTTTTTTTCTTTTTTGAGGCCATCTCGACCTCCCTACTCCCTGTGGTCCCAGACTTTGAACCATCAACCTTCAATATTCTCCTCTTAGATTACCTTTGGCTCACTTTGCCAGATATTGAACCTGCAGGCCTCGGCCTCAGAGATATGGGTGTAGTTTATGTTAAAGTTGGCACCATGACAATGTCCGTTGATGATTCTACTCCAACCCCAACAGATAGGCCAATTCTAGTTATTTTTCTCTTGGCCTGAGACTTCTGAACTTTAACATATTTACTATTAACCCTCTTATCCCTACTTATCTCAAGTTTACCCAACACAGCCTCCAGCTCGACTCCCTCTCGAGCTATTGCATCGATCAAAGATTGTTATTTCCTTACTTTAGAACGAGGGTCTGCATACAACATAAAATATTATCATAAATAAACATAGCATTAATAATAGATTAAGTTCGAAATTAATAAAATTTACTTACTTTTCTTAAAAGTTATATATGTAAGAGCCAGGGAGTCTTTGTCAGCTCACTGGAGACACTCGTCTTTTACCTAAATCAAATTGTCATTCTATACTATTCCAGTATAATTAAGGTAAAAAAATTGAGGTCGGGCCAATAGTATGAGAAACATTATGGGCGAGTAGTGTCGGTTGAGAAGCATCATTTAATACTGCAATTAATACCTGAGAATCATTTCCAAAGCATCTTCATGAATATTTGTTTATGGGTTTTGGGTTTTCTAAAACCAATAGTTTTAGTCAATTTTGCTGTATAGGAAATCCTCCTGACGTTGGGAATTTGGAGAGTCGGCTTTCATGTTGACCGTAGTATAAAGAGGATTCTTATTGGTGTGTGATAAACCAAGTATTCCCCTTAAATTTTCTCCTGTATCCATCTTGTGTTAATTTGGCTTGCTGTAACTTAGAAACTTCTGAGTGTTTACAACATGGTGACGATAAGGCAACAGTCTTAGGAAGGTAGAATTCGAGTGAAGATGGAAGAACTCCGCATCAGATTTTTGTTACAAACCCTTGCACCTTCCGACACCAATTCCGGTGTCTCCTACATTTCATGGGATGACATATGAGGAAGTATTAGAGGCAGAGGATGACCATTTCCAAATGATCCGTTTTCACTATCGGTTAACATCAGAGGTAGAGTGTTGAAATGGGCTATGGTTGCTGGTGGAGGAGGTTGTTACAGGTCAAGATGAAGTGGTTGGCGTTCGTCCGAGGGAGTCTCGTCGGTACCCTTCTAGTGAGTGGTTAATGTCTAAGAAATAGGACCTTTTTTTCCTTTTTTGTCACCGGGGGGTGGGGGTTATGGTGGAAGAGACAGCAGAGGAGGAGGTTTTTCTTCTAGGAATCATAGATATTGGTCATAAAGAAGATCCTTCTGCCGGTACCGTAACTCTTTCGGTGATTTCTAGTTCTTGGGTTTCCTGGCCCATTTGTGCAGGGGATCAGAGTTTGGAAGTTACTTCAATTTTGTATCTTCTTCCTCGTTTGCTGCTAAGAAGTATGTCGAATTGTAACTTGATGTAGCTTATAAAATAATTTGTAAATTGTCTGGAACACTTGTTATCTGTAAAAAAAATTTAAACAAATGAAATGTTATTGTTCTGCTATTTTGATGCTATGTTTCGAACTTCTCAATTTGTATATATAGCTTTCTGTTCCAAAATAGAAGTCTGGAAATATGTAGGTATGAGGAATGTTAGTTTTTCATGGGGTATTGCTGGACAAATCGGACTCTAAGGATCTCTGTGTGTATATCTGTAAAGGATAGTGAAAGTTGAGGTCTGAAAAAATAGAGGAGTTCAAAAATGTAAAGAGGTCGTGTGGGAGAGTAAGTAAATAATTGGTTTAAGATGATTGGGTGGTTGTAAGGGTATGTGTATGTCTGTGAGCTATTGATTCGAACTGACTGGAAAATATCTGGCCGTATGGAAGTAACAGATATCTGCCTGTAGGTATTACCGCTGGACATGTTTGATTTATATATTGTGATCTTTATATTTATACGCATAAAATCTGAGGAGATATTTCATAACATTGAAATTATGACCTGTTACAATATTTTCTGGCTTCTGCTTATATTTGTGTTTCCAAAAATTTGTGCCATATATTTTTCAGCAAAATCTGCGGGGTGACTTAGATTTTCAGTGATCTGCAGTTTGGCTATATAAAGTAGTGAACCTTTTTCTTTCTTTTTTATAGCAAATATGGGTTTTTTATATATGAAGAGATATAAAACAAGAGGGGGACATAAAGCTTGGCCTCATATCAGCAGACAAACATCAATGTATAATAGCAGCAACCCCTATTTTTTTAAGAAAATAAGAGGCTCTTATGTTTCTAGGTAAAAAGACAACAGACCAAAAGAGAAAATGTTGTTGTGCACTGCCCAACTTGGAAAGTCCATCTGCTGAACCCTTACCCTCCCTGTATGTATGCACCATGATGATCTGTAGCTCCTCGCTAAGCTGCAAAACCATCGTCCATATTGCTTGAAACTTTCTAGGATACAAGTTTCTATGGTTATACAAGTTAACTATTACCTCAGCATCCATTTCAACCACAAGTGGAAACCAGTGATTCTTTTTGCATAGGATTTGGCCATGAAGAAGCCCATATAACTCAACTATCATACTTGTGCCATTGCCATGAGCAACACTGTAACCCAACTTCATTCCTCCATGCAAATCTCTTATGATGCCTCCAGCACCAGATAATCTTGTACTCAGTAAGGAGCCATCAGTATTTAATTTGAACCACCCTGGTGACGGTGCTTGCCATTTCACTACTAGTTTCACTCTATGCTTTATTGTTTTCTTGTGTACTCATAAAACTTGAAGAGATAGAGTATCGCCAAAATTGTAGCTTTGTGTAACCTTTGTTTTGATCATAATATCTTGTAACCATCTAGATATATTTGTAACAATGGATTGTGCATTCATAAGATCACCTTTGAACCTCTGCTTGCACCTAGCTTTCCATATTTCCCAGATTATGAATACAGGAAGAACTCCTTTAATGATGCCCATTTGAGTGCTTTTATTTGCTGCGAGCAACCATACCCCTTATCATTACCAAAAAGTTTCAGCTGGTACATTTCAAACTCCACAGGCATGAGCAAAAACTGCTAGACTTGTCGAGCAATTTCTCCATTTATAAGTAAATGATCCAAAGTTTCAATGTAACCTTAGCTGCAACAGCTACATCTGGATACAAAAGGAATCTTTTGCTGTAAGAAATCATTCACTGTAATGATCCTTTTCCAAGTTTTCCAGCTAAAAACTTGAATTTTGTGGGAACTATTTTGCACCATATCTAGTCCATTCTGTTTTGGACATCCTCGATACATCTCCAGAATTGCCAAGCTGACTTCACAGTAAAATCTCCATTTTCGGAAGGACCTCATAGTGGTGCATCTTGTCCCTCAGTGATATAAAATTTTTAACAAAGCTAGCTTTCCAATGTTCAGGCATGTCATGTTACAGTTAATTCCAATGCCAATTCCCCCCATTTACAATTACTTCCTTTACACTGATCTCATGAGTACAGTCTATGTCCAACAAGTCTGCTAGTTTGCCTTCCCCGATCCAGTCATCCATCCAAAAATTATAGTTGCCTTCACCCAATCTCCATTAAGTGATTGCTTGAATAGTATGTATAAAACCTCGAATGCTTTTCCACAAAGGAGGAGAGCCTATTCTTAGTTGTTTAAAATCTCCATAGTTCGTGTACTTGCTTTTGGAAAACTGAGCCCATAATGAATCTGTGTAAAGCGCATTCTAACATTTCTTGAGCAATAAATTATGCCGTACATCTTCAAGTTTTCTAATGCCTAGAACCCCTTCCTCCTTAGGTCGGCATATGTCACCCCATGATACCCAATGTCTTTTGTTTCTATCTTCAAACTTTCCCTAAAAGAAATTTGCGAACATACACTCAAATTTCCGAATAACAGATATGGGAACACTGATGTAGGCTAGAGGGTGCATGGGCATGGAGTTCAAGACATGATTAATCATTATGAGTTTCCCCCCTTGGGATAATAGCTTACCCTGCCAACCTTCAATTCTATTTTGTATTTTGGAGATGAAATTTTCAAAGTGAGAGTAGAGTACCTTGCCATAGCTAATGGGAACCCCCAAATAGATCATAATAAAGAGCTTTGGATGGAATCCAATAGTGGTTTGAATAATTTACTGTCTAGCTGCTGCAATGGTATGATGAAAGTAGACTCCACATTTTTCACTACTAACTAGTTGCCCAAAGAAAGCTTCATATCTTTCCATAAACTTCATCAGCCCTTTGAGAGAGTTTTGACTTCCATTAAGGAATACAAGGAAGTCATCTGCATACAGCAAATGTGTGATCGGAATACAGCCTCTAGATGTATGATAGTACCCAATCTGGCCGTCTTTTAAATACTTTGCTAACCCCTTAGACAATACTTCTTCTGCAATGATAAATAATAATGGTGAGAGGGGGTCCCCTTGCCTAAGACTCCTTGTAGATTTGAAGAAACCTTGAAGATTCCATGCAAAACAATAGAGAACCATGGGGTCTCTAGGCAATGAGATCCATACATGTACTATTAAACCCAAATCTTCCAAGAACCAGCCTGAGGAATCTCCAGTCCAACCTATCATAAGCCTTAGCCATATCCATATTTATCAGGACATTATTACCCCTGACCTTCCTATGTAAGTCCCAAACCATTTCTTGTGCTAGAGTAATATTATCGCTAATGTCCCTTCCTTGTATATATGCTCCCTGATTTCCTGAGATCATCTTATGCAGCATAGTACTCAACCTATTAGCGATGATTTTTGAGAATATTTTATAAACCACATAACATAAACTGATTGGTCTATAATCTCCCAATGTTGTAGGAGTATCAACTTTTGGAATCAGGGTCAAAAACGTGGAGGTATAGAATCTTGATAACGGTGCCCCAATAAAGAATTCTTTGGATGCTCCATGTAAGTCCTCCTTTATGATTTCCCAGCATGTAGTAAAGAAACTGGTAGTGAAGCCATCACTTCCGGGAGCACTATCAATAGGTATGCTAAAAACATTATTTTGTAACTCCTCCATAGATGGCGCCTTAGTAATGTCGTTGTTGTCGTCTTCTATAATTACAGTTGAAATGCAATATAACAGTTCCACATCAATCTGGGTATTAGTTGCGGTTAACACGTCTTTGTAGTATATGATAGCTGCTTTATGGATTAACCCAATGTCTTGAGTATGAGTGCCATCTGGTAAAGTAAAATTTGATAGAAAGGATCTTTTTCTATTGATTTGGGTCACTGTATGAAAAAATTGAGTATTTGCATCACCTGCTTGTATCAACTTAACTTGAGATTGCTCGCGCCAAAACACCTCCTCCTTGTGTAACATTGCCGCATGTTCTCTTTGTACATTGCTAAGATCTGTACTAACCTGTTCATCCCATTCACTTTGTAACATGAAATCCAGTTTAGTTATCCTATCTTCAAGCAATTTGATGTTCTGAGCAATATTCCCAAAAACTGACTTATTCCACTCTCGCAAAGCTGATTTTACTTTTTTCAGTTTATATGCAAATGAAGAGAGACAGTTGCCATACACCCCCGTTGGCCAATTATCTTCTATCAATTTAAGATAAGTGGAATGTGTAGTCCACATTTTCATAATTTTGAATTGTTTTGGACCTTGATAAACATTTGTAGAAAATGATAGGAACAGTGGAGAGTGATCTAAACATACTCTGCTGAGATGATTAATCATATGTATAGAAAACCCAGTCATGAAAGCAGCATTGATGAGTGTTCTATCCAATCTTGCCCACTGCATTGATTTGCCCTGATGACTGTTACACCATGTGTATCCCAATCCAGAAAACCTCGGATCCATTAACCCTGCAGCTTGTATCATATTTTCAAAGTCTAAGACACCCTTGTTGAAAGTTCTTCTACCCTCTAATCTCTCACTAGTATATCAGACCGTGTTAAAATCCCCCATTATACACCAAGGTGTAGTTACAGACTGAGCAAGGAGACAAATGTCACCCCACAATGGCCTTCTTTCATGACTAGTACATTTGGCATATACAAGAGTCACTAGGGCGCTCCATTGGTTTGCGGAAGACATCTTGCAGTGAAGAAATTGATTTGAAGAAGAAATGAACTTAACATCATAGTCTTGCTTCTATAAAATCAAGATTTTTCCATTCTTATCATGATTGGAGAGAAAATAAGTACAATTTATTCTACTGCAAATATTACCAATATGCGATACATTGAGAAAAGGTTCTAACAACACAACAATAAAGACCTTGTGTTGTTTGATGATCTTTTTAAGATGGTTTATTGTCATGGCATTGCCAATGCCCCTGCAATTCCAAACAAGTAAAGGTCCAACAACCATTTAAACTATTTGGAGGGTTTAAGAGCACTCTTGCTCCTTATCACCACACTCAGGGGCGACTTCTGTGGCTTTGATCTCACCTTCTTCACTGGGGTCCAATCTTTGCAAATTTCCCCGTCATAGTATCCAATATCTGACTGAAAATCCCGTTCAAACTCATTGTTGTAGTCTACTTCAAGCTCCCCTTCAGACACAAGGCAATCACTAAAACTAATGTGCTTGTTTGTAACCTCAACTGTTGACAGCTCTACCACTTTTTGCATGCCCCCACTATGTCCATTACGCTACCTTTATTAGCCTCTAGTATAGTAGATTCCTTATTGATCACTTTCTCAGTGACTGCTGAGGTATTTGTACTGGCTTTTGCGTCCACTGTGGGCTTACCAGCTACTACCTTAGTACCAACCCCTGCATGTTGTTGTCTTTGAACATTGCTCTGACTCTGAACCTGTATGTTGGTCACCTGAGTTTTTCTTTGCTTAAGGCCATTCTTCTTGATGTTATCAATCACAATAGGTTGCAACCTAGTGCAATTGTTATTGTTATGCCCCTGCGGGCTGCAGTGTGTACAAAACTTGGGAAGATTATCATACAACACTTGTTGTTCGAAAGATACAGTTTCGGTAAGAGTTAACCCCCACCTTATGAAGAAAATCCTTGGAGAGATCAACCTCTATACAGACCCTGGCTGTACTAGGCCTGCTCAAGTTCAAAGTCGCTGAGTCTGTATCTAAGTACTTACCAACCAACCCAGCTAATTATTTCAAGATGCCATTGTTTTGGAAGTAGAACTTCAAGCCAGGAAACTGAATCCAAACTGGTGTAATTGGGGAGTCTTTGTAAGGATCAAAGTGTATAGACCATCTGAATAACTTGAAGAAGAAACCCTTAATCTACCTGAACTCCCGAATAAGTGCTTTTGTGACACCCTTCTCTAATTTCATCATCACCATCATGTGCTTAAAATCCAGGACTGCAACAGCAGTTGGTTTCTCTAATAGACCCCAATTGGAGTTGATGTTGGACTCAATCGCATCTGCCTTAGGTCTCCCCAGTTGGAACTTCATGACCAAAGTTGTGTTAACAGCTATAAAAGCATGAGCCAGATCAGAGGGAGAGAAAGAGATCACAGGGACCCCATACTTAAATGAGACTCTTGTTTCCAAATTGAATTCATTGAGAGTAGGTCTCAAAGCCTTCACGGAAGCCACACTTGCAAATGAAGCAGTTGGTTGCGGTGTCTTCAAAGAAATTAAAGTAAGAGTGAGGGGGGATGTGTCGGTGATGGGCAAGTTAAGGGAAGACACAGAGGTAGGAGCTGAGGGATTAGTTGAAGCCATGAGACAGGAGACAGGAAACAGATGAGAGGAAACCAAAAAATGCAAAGTGGAGAAAGAACAGCAACAGTATAAACACCTAGAACCAAAAGGATTCAATGAGAAAATATTCGAGTAGAAGGCAGTACTTATAGAGAGATTAGGATCCAAAAAATCTCAGTCAGTCAAAACAGAACGGGAATCTGGTATAACGGTTTGCCAAATCGAAGACAAAGAAGATATCCAGGAAAGGATCTTGGTGAGTCAGCAATCTCACCGGATCCAAAATAGAGAAAATAGAATTCAAAAAAGGAGATTATTTCAAATTCAAAAGAAAAACAAAGAAAGAAGGAAAGAATCCCACCGAAGAGATCAAAAGAAATTGGAGATGGAAGATCAGGGAATAATGAATCAAAGATAGGAAAACTTGAATTTAAAAAAATGAAGAAAATTTCCAAGGACTCTTGGTTGCTATATCTTGTATCTTCTGTCAGAAATAATTTTCTATTAAGGTAGAGTGAACAACCATGGTTAGGACGCGCTCTTAGCTTGTGCATCCTGCAGTAGAAGGTAGGTTCCATATCAAGGTCACTGAACTTCGTGAATGATATTTTCATCATTTTCCTTATGATGTTGTACTTCCTAGGTGGTCATTAAAATTAGATAGTTTAGAAGATGAAGGTATTGAACCTTGGTTGTTTGTATCTTCTATCAGAGATAATTTTGCTATTGAGGTTGAGTGAACAACCATGGTTAGGACGTGCTCTCAGCGTGTGCGTCCTGCAGTAGAAGGTAGGTTCCATATCAAGGTCGCTGAACTTCGTGAACGATACTTTCATCATTTGCCTTATGATGTTGTACTTCCTAGGTGGTCATTAAAATTAGATGGTTTAGATAATGAAGGTAGGCGTGCAGAGGTTGATCGATTTTCTAGTATGATGTGTTTTGTGAGTTGCTGCTAGATACAACTTTACGAAAAGAAATTGTTCAAGAAATCGCACAGGACAAGCTCGTTGAAGAAGATGAGTGAGCAGCCGGAGGGGAGATAATACCATGTGGTATGATGAAACATCCGGGTTATTTTAAATGTAACTATATGTGGCTATAATTTTGAACTGTGAGATTCAAAAATGAATAAGTAATCTATTTTCAGTACTCTATTTAAGTACTCTATTAAATGCAAAATGAGGCATGTTGATACTGCGAATTGAAATAAATAAGAATAAAGTGTTTTGTTTTACTATTTGCATGGCAGATATTGTGGATAGCAGTTGTTTGATTTTAACAACTGTGTTGATAGTTTCAAATTTGAATATTGAGCTATTTTAGGAATGTTGTACGATCTTGGTATAGAATAAAAGTAAGGTGAATGGTCGTATATACTACTTTAGAAAATAGGGGTAGAATTTTTTAATGGCAGATAATAGAGACAGACGTGATGACAGTATATATTATCACAGAAGTCATGATGATGATGTGAGACGAAAAGACGTGCCTGTAGAGACAGTAGGGGTGACTGACACGTATCTGAAGACAGTAGGGAAATTGAACAGACTGTACAGAAAAAAAATACTTTTATGGAGAAGAAGAGGGAAATTGAAATGATTGTCTATTGTTTTAGAAAATTACAAAATAAATGTATTGACTGGGTAGAAACATGGGTGGGGTTGTTTTTACTATGTGTAAGGTGTAGCATGTAACATAGAGATAATGATAAAATATTTTGTATATCTGTAGGTCCAGTATGCGTTCAAAACCTATAAATCCCATAAGTAAATTTATAGCAGCATCAAGTTCAGAGGAAACATCATCGTCAGGGAGGAAGGATGATTGTAATGTAATAGAAGAGACTGCAGATAAGATAGACGCTATTGTAGGTGTAGAGGTTGGGGAATCTAGAAAAGTAGAGAAAGTTATAGAGAAAGAGGATACAAAAGAGAAAGATAAATTATTTTTCATATATCCTGAGGAAGTAGATGTAGGAAATAAATTTTTGAAACATAAAAGGAAATTTCAAGGGGAATGGGGAACCTATATGACAAACAAAGGTCGTTGGTTTAGGGGCTATGTCCCAGGAAAAGGGGAGGAGGCGGTATACTATCAAGTCCCCTGTTTGGATAAGTAAATAAGAGAGAAATGGATTAGTGAAGATGTAGAAATCTTGTACTATAATGGTGTTGGGTCGGCAGGCCCGAATGATGGGTTTTTATGTTATCTGAATCAGGTCGTTTATGGCCTTAGAATTCCACTAACCTTCTTTCAGAAAGGGGTTATGAATGCATTGCAGTGCTGCTTTGCTGAACTGAATGGGAATGTATATGAAATGATGAGGGTATGCGAGGCACTGAATGATAAATGGAAAAAAGAAGGGACTGCCAAGCAGTTCAAAGCAGATGACGTACTGAAATTTAATAAATTGAAGTGCCTCAAAGGCCTTAATAGTGGTTACCTATATAGTAATTCGTCTAGGGAAAAAAATTGATTTTGAATCTACGGGTAGACCATGGAATGACCACCTTGTATGGGTAGGGGGCAACTGTATGCAGGTTCCAGATGAACCAGCGCTCATCCTGAACCATAAATATTATAATCCGAGTAAGTAGCATTTGAAAATTTCGACCAACCATTAGCATGTCTTCGAGCTGCTGAAGATTGTCCTGTTTCACATTTTTTAAGTCCCAATCCCATATCGATGCCTGATAATACTAGCTTCTTTGACTGCATAACTCATGATCAAGTCGAGTTAAAGTAAGTACTTGTTGAGTTAGGTAACCGGAGGGATAAGAGGGTAGATTTCAAAGTGCCCAAAGTTTAGCAAGCTCACGAGAATCGAGCTATGGCTGAGAAGAAGGCTTGTTTGTCTGTTGATGATGTCACTAGTCTTCCTCTACCTGCGCCAGAAAATACAAATGTGAAATGGACGACGCGGTGGTCAAGAAAACTAACTCTAGAAACTACGCCTGCTACTGCGGTGGTTAACCAAGACAAAGAGATCGTTAAACCTGCTGCTAGAGATGTGGTAGAGGTGAGTGACATTACTCCTTCATAGGTGGAGAGGAGTTCGTTGAAAAGAAAATGGCATGAGGATGAGGGTAGTGCTCGTACTAATGCCAAGGCTACAGCCAAGATGAGAGAACTGGAGCAACATTATTGCACAATGACGGGGGTTAATCCGTAGCAGCTCGATGAGGTGTCTCAAGAACATACTTTAGATGTATGTATTGAAATCTTTAATGTGATGTATTTGAAATATGATCTGTTGTTCTGAACTTGTGTTTTTGTATTAATAGCTCTCGATGCTGATGAAAGGGGGAGACGAAGTTTATTGAGAAGTGGAGACAGGAGTCTGGAGATCTTACGCTTAGGTTGGATGCCTAAATGGATCAAGTAAAGGAGCTCAAAAATGAGCTTGAGATAAAGAATAAGAAGGGGGTGTAAGATGCAAAGGCTGCTGGAAAGTGCTATACAGAGCTGTCTAAGCATGATGATGTTATGTCATGAGCATGCGATGTATTGCGGTTGGAATGAAATTGCTTTGTCCAGTCTTTTTATAGCTTTGGGTTGACAGCTGCTGATATAGAACTGGGTTAAACTGGTAAATATAATGAGTTAGTCTTTCCTTCGGATGTAGATGATGAAATGGGTGGCTGATGCTATTACTCCAGCCGATGTTTCTACTTCGCCCACTGAACCAATTCTAGCTACTGATAAGACATTGGATCCTCCATCTAAGGTAGAGATCGGCAAGAATCTTTAATCACTCGGTGGTATTCAATTTCAAACTATACAGTTCATCTAACTTTGATGGGATTATACTCTGTATCGTCATAAAACTGTTAAGTTTGATAGACGCGTTTTAATATGTTCTGCTTGAATGTCTGTATGATAATAAGATATATGTAATCTATGTAGGAGGTAGAGCGATTGATAAAAACTATTTCCAACCTGGAGAGATCGTTGGGTAGAGCAAAGGATTCAATGGCTCATGCTCAACAGGTATTAAATAAAACTGAGTATAAGAGAAGGCAGTTTAAATCTAATTCAGAGAAAAAATTTAAAGAATTATATGACCTCCACTGTATATATGCTAAGATAAAAATATAAAGGGATGAGTTTTAAGATAGGAAGAGGAAAGGGGGGCATTAATATAAAAGCCAAAAGAATTAACTTGTTTTAGTGACCCGAGTGATAAGGTTAGGTGTCAAAAGGTGTTGGCAGCTCTGACATTGTATTTTGAGGTCGAAGTAGATAGTGAACGTAGTTTAAAAGAATCTTATGTAGAACTCTTGAAGATAAAGGGTGTAGTACCTGACCCAACTCGAGTAATGTTTCTAGCTCAAGAAACACGTAATCGTCATAGTGTAGATGTAAAATAATGTTCAGCGCGAGCTGAGGTGTCCATTATATGGGGTGATGTAGAACATTTATCTGATATTTTTGGCTTTATGTAGGACCGAAGGGCAATAAGGATTGTATTTTTCTGGATAAGGAAAGAGCAAATGGAGGTTCAATAGAAGTTAGAGGCTGAGTTAAAGGAGTTGCAAGATGTATTGTCGCAACATATGGAGCAAAAAATGTCTTTAGCGACGTAATTGTCAAAAGAAGCAGTTGTTCAAAAGAAGGTAGAAGGTGATGTAAGGGCTTTAGGTGTATTGCAAAATGAAATGCATAAGCATCTGCGCCCTCTATATCCGTCACGAGCAAAAGTTACAGCTCGAACAGAGCACGAGCATCATATAGAAAGTGTGATTGATTTCTATGGAGGGGAGCTGGTGAGGGTAGAGAACAAATTTAAAAAGTTTGTAACTGATTGTGGGAAGGATTTTGATGCGTAGAGCGCAAAAATAGAAAATATGTGGTTTACAAAAGATGAGGAGGAGAAGGTTGTTGAAAATCCTATTTCTAAACCGAGAGAAAATATCTCAGAAGAGGACGATAAATAGGTTGAATGCCTGGTCCCATGGCCACGTTGAAAGCAATGCCAACAAGAGGTGGTGACCTTTGTGGCTCCTATAGATGTTCGAGTAGAAAACTCAAAGAGTGCGAGAAACAAGGGGCAATCTTCTCGTAGCTCGAAAAAGCGAAAGTAGATTAGTTCAGTTACTTACCAAACTTGCATATGCATTAGATCTTTGTAAACTGTTTTTGATGTTGAATGAAATTTGTTCTCTGTGATAACCATATAGATAAATCAATGTATCAATATTACTCAAATATTACGCTCTTCGAGTATACTTTTGTTCACTGTGATAGGTAATCTATTTGAATATGTAAATTAGTAGTTATGTGAATGTTAATTGTTACTGCAGGGTAAACTTGCAGAGGTTTAGAATCAGTATGAAGTTTTACGTGAAACTTGGAAGTGACAGTAATGGAAGAACAAAGCACAGTTGCTCGTCTAACCGAGCAGCTGGAATATACAAAGGCTAAACTAGCAACTGAGTTAAAAAAGGTGGAGGAATTAAAAGAAGTTATAAGGAAAAGAGATTCGGAAATTCTAGACATTTCGGGATGAATCAAGCAAAAAGAGGCCGAGTTGACACCCGTGTGAACTAAAATTACAAGCTATTAGCGGTGTTAGAGAAGGAAGAAAATAATGTGCAAGACTTGCATTTTTAGATAAACATACTCAAAGTGAAGAGAGTTGGTGCGCGAGCAGCTATCGAAGAGGTCAATGACCATGCTCATAAATTTGAAGTGTTATGTTATGTTACGAACATGATGTTAAAAGATATAAAAATGGCCCAGAGTGAACAAAACAAAACAATAAATAAGGATTGGGTCACGATCTGTGCTTTAGAGCATAACGTTCAAACGTTGAGGTAAGAAGTTTTGGACTATTAATCAGAAAATGAGGAACTGCATAATGCGAAGACCAAATTGGAGGCGGATCTTTTCAAGGCTGAAATAAGTCTTGACGAAGAAGTGTTAGAGAGGAAGTGTAATCAAATTCGTATAGAAGAATCAGCAGGCTTGGTGGCAAATATGGATAAGTTTATGTCGCTAATGGAAGGTCGTAATGATGCGACATTGAGTGAAAAATGAGCGCTGGAAGAACGCTGCAGAAGTTTGGAAGCTATGCTGGAATAGGCTAAAGGAAAACTTTCTGAGCTTTTTCTTCTTGATAAGGTAAAATGTGAGGCAAGCAATGCGCATGAGAGAGAGATAACGGCAGTACTCTCCTTCTTCGTGTCCGAGTTCAAGAGACTGGAAGCGGAAGGCAAAATAGTATATGACTGCTTGGATGTTAATGGCGTACAGTGTGAGATGTGATTGATATGATCTGAGTACCTGGATCCCATGATGGCAAAAATTGGTGTTATTACAAAGAGTAGAGTTAAATAAGGAAAGCAAATTATGACTGGGAGGATACCAGAGTTCATGCGTTCGTGGGGAAAATTCACATAGTGGTATGCGGCCTGAAAGCTCAAGTGACAGTTCGAGCGATAGCTCGAATGATTGATAAGGCGTTATGACTGTTAGAATGGAGTATTCGTACTATGTTAATGAAAATATAGTAGATAGAGTGTAACAGTGCTAGTGATCTATATATATTTGTACTAACATTTTGTTGAACAATTTATGGTACAAAAGTCTAGTAGTCGTTCTGTAGAACTACTAGTCATCCTGTCATAAAGTAAAAGCTTTGTTTGGCTTAAACGACAAACATTTTGCAATAATAGAACTATAACATAAAAAATTAATTTGGCTGAAGCAACAAACGATCTGTAATGTAATAGAAGATTAGTTTGGCCAAAGTAACAAACGATCTACAATATAATAGAAGATCAGGTTGGCGGAAGTAATAAACGATCTGTAATGTAATAGAAGATCAGTTTGGCCGAAGTAACAAACGATCTGTAATGTAATAGAATGGGATAAATCCACTAGTGATCTGTGATGATTCGAAAATGTAATCTGTATAAAGAAGTACTTGTATGATATATTAGAAAAGTACTATAATGTAGGGTAACCAAACATAAATATTTTATTATTGTACGATTAACGTACAGAGAATGTTAGATAGAGTACTGTATAAAATAGTAGAAAGTACTCTGATATAAGGCGATCAAACATAAGTATTTCATTGATGTAAGACCGACATACAAGATGATAGATTTATTAAAAAAGTATATTGTGATAGATTATCTTTGATATAGCTTTAACCTCCTTGTGTTCCAAAGGTTAGGCGTTGGATCCTTGTGTTCTGTGGTGAGGTCGTAAGAACCCAATCTACTTTTCCCAACAACGATAAAAGGACCTTCCCAATTTTATGTGAATTTTCTAGTATTGACTTCCTTTCTGCATTTTGGTATCTCACATAGGGCGAGATCTTTAATTTCGAACTCTCAATGACAAACTCTTTTATTATAAGATCTGGCAAGAGCCTGATGGCATCTTCCCAAGTTCATGATTACTCTATCTCTAGATTCTTTTATCCAATTCATGTTACATGCCAACTGGAATTCATTTTCTTCGTCTGTCATGGTATGGTCACGCAATAGGTGATAATATTGAGTGGGGATAATGGCCTCAGTTCCGTATGCTATCAGGAATGGCATGCATCCAGTCAATACTCACGGCGTTGTTCGATATGCCCATATCACATGTGGTAACTCTTGCACCCAATTACGCTTATTTTTGTCAAACGTTTTTTAATTTTTTTGACGATAGTTCGATTGGTGATTTTTACCTGACCATTACCTTGTGGGTAATAGGGATTGGATGGAGAGTTGATGATGTTGTGATGGTTGAGGAACTAAACAACTCTGGAACCAACGAACTGTGATCCATTATCGATTCTGATGAGGTGGGGGTATCCAAACCGTATTATAATGGTTTCCCTAATAAACTTGATGACTTCGTCTTCTCGTGTGCGACATAAAGGAACTGCTTCTACCCATTTCATAAAGTAATCCGCTACTATGAGGTGATACTTTCATTTACCTGGTACAGTTGGGAATTTGTCCATGAGGTTGAGGGCCCATCTTCTGAACGGCCAAACAACTTTGCTAGAATGGAGTTCCAAGGCTGGAGCTCGAATTTGGGGTCCATGTCGCTGGCAGGTATCACACTTGCTTGCATATTCGATAGCCTGAGCTTTTATTTTAGGCTAGAAGATTCCTTGAGTAAGAGCTCAATTTACCAAAGATAGTCCTACTGCATGAGACCCTCAAGTGCCTTCGTGAAGTTCATACAGGAATTTTTGAGCTTCACTATCTGATAAACATTCGAGATAGGGTCCTATGACTAATATATTATAAAGGAAATTATCGGTCACGACGTATCGTTTAGCATTATCAAGCACACGTCTTCTTTTAGTAGGATCTTTAGGGAGTTCCTGCCAAACTTGTTTTGGGGTTCAATATATTTGAGAAAAGGTCGTTTCCAATCGTCATCACCCTCTTCAATGCCCCCAATATTAACAGAATTTGAGTTTATGATGTTAATACTAGGGGCAGATATTACTTCGATCTTGAGATATCAAACTTCTACTCCAAGGACTCCCACTAGATAAGCAAGAGAATCAAAATGTCTATTTTTTCCGCGAGGTAAATGTTCAATTATAGCCTTCCAGAATTTGTGTATTCTATCGGCTACTGCTGTGGCGTAATCAATCATTTTTCCATTTTTCAAAAATTTTCTCTGTATAATGGTTCACGATGAGTAAAGAGTCCCTGTACACAGATAACTCTGAAACTCCAATCTTTAGAGCCATATCTAGACCGTGAATAAATACCTCATACTCGGTCTCATTGCTGGTAGCTTCAAAGTTGAGTCTGATTGTTTTTTCAATTCTGTCATTGGAAGGTGTAATAAGGATGATGTTGATGTCTGACCCCGTAGGTCCGGCAGAACCATCGGTTAGAAGATGCCAACCCTTCTGAGATATCCAGTTTGACTTTTCTTCGAACTGTTCTTCATTGATTTCTGTACTATCTTCTTCCCAGTCAGGATCTTCTACTGGGAAGTCTGCAAGAAAATCTACTACTGCATGACCTTTATCAGAATGTTGTGGTTTGAAACGTATGTCATGTTTTCCAAGAGTTACTGACCATTGTTGTACTCGTCTAGATTTCTCTCGCCAGGACAAGATTTCGTGCAAAGGATAATTTTCCATTACTCGAATTGAGTAGGCTTAAAAATACTATTTTTACTTTTGTGATGTGTAAATGAGAGCTAACAGTAGTTTCTCAATCTTGGTAAACCGGGATTCTGCTGGAGTGAGAGTTTTGCTAATTAAGTAGACAGGTTTCTCCGTCTTCTCATTAAGTCAAATAAGGACAGAACTCAATGATTCGTCGGTAACAACAAGATATATGATGAGCTCTTCTCCTTCCTTCGGTGTACTCATTACTGGTGGTTTGCCCAAATAATGTTTGAGTTCCTAAAATGCTGCTTCATATTCTGGAGTCCACTCGATCTCAAGATCATTTTTAGGTTTCTTTTTCATTGTCCCTTCACGTAATAGGTTGAATAACCATCGACATCGATCTGAAGACATGGAGAAAAAATGATTTATTGCGGCTATCTTGCCTGTTAGCTTCTGTACGTCTTTCTTTGTTTTTGGAGAAGGCATAGATAACAATACACAAATACAATCTGGATCAGCCTCTATGTATTGCTTACTGATCAAATGTCCCAAGAATTTGCCTGACTGAACCCTGAGCTGGCACTTATCAGGATTTAGTCTCATTTTGTAGAAATGGAGAATTTCAAAAGTTACGTGAAAATTTGTGATATGGTTCTCCTTCTTGAGACTTTTACACAACATATCATCAATGTATACTTCCATCGTTTTTCTAAGATGGTCTTTGAACATTTGTGTCATCAACCTTGGATAAGTGGCTCCAACATTCTTGAGACTGAAAACCATAACCCTGCAAAAATACAGACCATGCTCTGTAATGAAAGTTGTTTTCTCTTGATCGTCGGGTAGCAGAGGTATTTGATTGTACCCTGATGCGGCATCCATCATGGATAAGAGTTTGTGTCCAATAGTAGAATCGAGCAGATGATTTATGATAGGAAGTGGAAAATTATCCTTCGGAGTATATTTGTTGAGGTCCGTGAAATCCATGCATACTCTGATCATGCCGTTTTTCTTCGGTACTGCTACAATGTTCGAGATTCATTCTGAATAGTTGGCTTTTCGGATAAAACCAACTTCAATTAGTTTATTAATCTCTTTGTTGAGTTCTTCTCGGAGTCTTGGTGTTAAGGTTCTCTATTTTTATTTGATGCCTTCAGCTTTATCTTTCAATTAAGCTTATGGCCGGCCAGATTGAGATCGATGCCCGGCATTTCAAGAAACGTCCAAGCGAATACATCACTATTGTCTTTAAGGAACTGAATAAGAGCATCTCATTCTGCTATGGGCAGAAGAGTTCCAATGAATGTTCTACATTTGTCCCTATTGATTTGGCGTACTCGGTGATTTCTGTACTTGGCAGCTGGTTTTCTGTAGAGTTTACTATAAAATTTCTTGTAATGTTCCCTATTGTTTTCTGTAATTATTATGCAAACTGTGGCATTGATGGTTTTGGTATGATGGTAATAATATTTTCACAAGCTCAAGCTAGCTTTTGATTGCCTTTAATTTTGTAAATGCCGCCATTTTATTCGAATCACAGCGTGAAATGGTAGGTCGACGAAATAGCTCGCATGTTACGCAGCCAACAGCATCCAAATATTCCTAAATAGTAAGATTTTGCATTGATAGCGTAAAATACAATATCAACTGTCGCTGGTCCTACCGTAATAAGAAGTATGATCTTTACTACACGTTCTTCTCTAGAGCCGTTAAATCCACAGATATTGAAGTCATTAGGCTGTACTTTGTCGGCCTTCCCCATCTGATCAATCGTGCTAAGAAAAAGTAGTTCGATGCTACTACCAATATCTACCATCATTGTATGTAGTGCAACATTTCTCATTTTTAACATGATCACCAATGCATCATGGTGAGGAAAGTTGATGTGGTGAACATCACAATCGTCAAAAGAGATCCCTGTACATTGGGAGCTAGATGCGGGGAGTAACTAAGCTTTTTTATCCTCCATGGACAAGTCGTGGCATTGGCTGATACGTCATCTTTTGCACTTGTTCGATTTGTTAATGGTATGAGTCTCAATGAAGTGGCTGATGGAGATATGGTATAAATGCTTCTCCTCTGCCGTTTCTTCAATCTGTACGACCACTATAGGAAGTCTGTAACTCCCATTCTTGTAACTTTCAACCTCCACGATGTATTCATACATTCGTCCATCGGCAAAAATATACTCCAACAGTCACTGTAAAGCAAATCAATGCTCTGTCTCATGATGTCAGACTTTGTGGTGAATACAATATGGTTTGCTCTCAATGGGTTAGAGATATTGTGCATTGTGAAAAAACTTATCCTTTTAAAGTATAGGATAAATGCTGGCTACGTAGCAGTCATCTTAGGAAGACATGGTTTTGGCATATTATTGCCTTTCTAAGGTCAATCTTCATTAGATTTTGTTCTCTTCCTATCTCCTCCATGATCAGCAGCGCAATTGAAATCTTTGCTTATGGATTGATCTTAAACTGTCAAGGTTGATTTATTAGTTTTCTGTCTGTCGGACACCATTCTTTCGAGATCGATATACCCGTTGACTTTTTCAATCATGTCCTCTAAAGTTGTAGGTTTGTTTAGAATGAGGTACTCTTTTGCTCTTCCGTCGACGAGCAAAGCTTTGGTGAAGGCCGAAATAGTAATATTCTGATCGAGTCAATCCACCTTTCGGGCCAAATCCAAGAATTTTTTAGTGAATGTCTCGAGCTTCTCCCCTGGTACCTGCTTAAGACTAAATTGAGAATATAGATTCTCTGTTTTATCTCTGTTGTGTGAGTAATTCTTGACAAAGAGTTCTCTCAATTGCTCAAAAGTCGTAATGGATCCTTCTGGTACTGTGTAGAACCATCGTAAAGGTTCGCCTTGTAAACTAGTAGGAAAGAGCTGACATAGAATGTGGTTGGATGTATAATGTAAGCCGAGAGCGTCCTAAAATTCTTGAATATGTTCCACTGGCTCAGCCCCCTTATATTTTCGGATTTTTGGAGTATGGAAATCAGTGGGAACTTCGTCATCTAGTAACACCTGTGCGATCAGGCTCTTTTGTAACCTGTTATGAATTCCTTTAGTAGTCTAAACTTGAGCATCGAGCAATTCTCTGATGCATTTTTCAATATGATCTTGAGTCACGTACTGAAAAGCTATGGTAGTTGGTCGCGGGACTCATCCTTCGCGAGAAATGTGGCTGCCACTTCCTTCACTAATCCGCTCAAAAACCAAAATTCAAAGTCTCCCTCATGGTGGCTCTTCCTATCTAACTTCAGCAAGACCGCCATCAACTTCTTGGTAAACTTCCTACGCCAGAGCTTGCTCGCCCCCAGGTTGTTTATGATTAGATCGAGATTCACCTCCTAAATTGTTTGCGTGAGGCCTAATCCTGTTCAGAACAGAAACCCGTTAAATAGCTGGTAGCATGCCTTTGTTCTTCTAGGTTGCAGCCGGTTAACTTTGCAGAACCATCAACCCGTCCTAGACGCCTGGCAGTTATTGTTCCAGAGTGGCTCGCCTTTCGGTTTTGAAGTTAAGATTGGCCTGTAACTCTGCTAGTATGGCATTTCCTTCTCCTTGATAAATTGGCGTACTTTGGTCCGGAAGTATCATCTCATAGAGAAATAATCAGCTATTTTCTGAGACAATGAGTTTGAGAACTTCATTCCCACAGATGGCGCGAAATATAATAGCTTTATTTCGTATCTCAAACTTAGCCTTTATACCAAGGATATTCAGAGCGTCTAGATGAATAATAAACAAATGCAAGTAAAAAGATTTAGCGTGGAAAACCTTTTAATAGGTTAAAAACCATGAGATCTCTTGAGGATTTAGAAAGATAGAAGTTTATTGATAGCTGTTAGATATTATAAGAGAAGCTCTGAATATTTTAGTATAGAGTTTGAGTGAGTATTCCTCTATCCTTCATCTGGGATTCTCTAGTCCTATTAATAGGTCTTATAATATGTTTGTTTGACAACCATTATTATCCTTAATGATGGATGTTTCAATGTATATTTGAAAATCTTTGAACGGACAGTGTAACGGTTTGATTTTACTGTTCAATTACAGCTTCATTGATGATGGTACATTTGTTTAACTCGAACTGTTGATGTAGAGGTCGAAAGTGATGACTAGAACTCTGTAACTGTAATATGCCTTCAATAGTGCCACGTGTTATGTTGATAAGGTCAAGTGATCGTATGATGGTCGAAGATAAAGTATGTGCTCGGGATGTGGAATAAGCCACTACACCAACTATACTAATTTTATACTTATAAAACTCCTTAAACACATCTGACCGCACAGGATAGCGATAGAGGTTACCAGGGAAGTCTGGAAGCCCGAGCTGCTCCTCCCCTTCCCTATTCTTTGAGTTGATATCCCCCTCCACATCAATAAAGACATCATTCGAGCTATTATTAAAAGGCTCAAACCCCCCACCCCCCCCCACACACACACAGAGTTGACAGCCTTATATCCTACATTTTCATCAACTTTCGAATAACCTGAGGTGGAAGGCTCCATCTGGACTCAAAACATGGAAATTAAGGACGTTTATTTCTAAATTATTTTGCTCGCATCTACACATACATAAAGGTGCAGGTATTTCAATCAATTTTTATATTTCCCTTTGATTGTTGTTTTTCATATAAGCAAGAAAATATGGAATATATTATTTTCAAATCTCTACAGTACTTTGCACAAAAACAAGACAACAATTTTTAAAAGCCACCATTTCCTCAAACGGTACATAAGCAAAAATTTCTACATATATTAAACTTTTCAAAATTCAAAATAAGCAAAACTTTGCAACAGGGAATCATCCACAAGCACATATATCAATCAGATAACACACAAAAGATGAAATTCATTCCAAAACACTAACCTTCAACGACAAATGATGAATTAGAAACACCAAGTGTTTCCTCCATTACCACAGTAACATAAAATAAATGATTCTTCTCCTCACCCCTCTAAATATAATGATTCAACTCAAGATTTTCTCAAAAATGCATCAGTAATCAAAAAAAAATTCTCTCTCTAAACGTTCGTCTCTCTATTTTCTATAAACTTTTTAAAGAAGAGAGGGAAGAGTTATTTATAGATTTTTTTCAAACTGCTGGCAGTTATGAGGACTCATGTTAGTCATCCACTGCTTTTCAATTGAGGCATCCCTTTTACTACTCATGTTAGTCCCATCACACCTTTTGAAGAGATACACTCTTTCATCATTACAACCACGCCTATCATTAAATACGTTTTTCTTTCCCCTACTCATTTTTCTTCAATACCTCTCCACATCAATAACTCCTTACTACAGACAATTCAAACTCACACTCTACTTTTCATCTCATCCTCATAACTTTCAGAGTACTTATAATAATTTCGATGATATATCTAGAACAAACAGATTCAAAAATTAAAAATCCAAACCGAATCCACATATCAAGGAGAAAAATATGCAAAGTTCAACAATATTTTTATTTTTATCCCATTACAATATTTCGAACTATCATACAAATAATCTCTCAAAAGTAATTACATCTGAAACATCCCAAATGTCCTACAACTCCACATCTAATCAATTTGCCACCATCAATCAACTCATCTTCATTGGCTATCTCATCCAGAGAAATCTCTCTCACAGTAATCTTTCGAGCTTCCGGGTCAGTTATAATATCAAGAAAAACATCATACCAAAAATGTCGATCCAGTTCAATATCCTTTTCTCTTGCAATTAAACCTTTGATCCATAATACAAAAACATGCAGATCGTCCTCATATCTAAGAAGCCCAAATATCCGTTCTCGTACTTCTGTGATCTTTATCACCAAATGCCCCTCTCTTGCATGACAAACTCTCTGATTAGAGTGAGTCCTCACCATATTTACTACTTATACATCTTAATAAGCTCCTATATTTATAGGTTACAAGGAGATAAACCACAATCTCCTTTACCATATTCAAACTTATCCTTCACAACCCTAACAGCTGCCACACTTATCCATCAGTTACACATCCTCCGATCGAGCTAAATATATATTTGATTACAGCCACTTTACACGAGCTGCTTATTATCAATAACATTTTCCACATATTCCATCGAGCTGGCATAAAAAATACCTAAATTATTTTAAATAATTTCAAACTCACTGTTTTCCACAGTTCGCATTACACATACCACATACCACATACCATGTCTACCAATAACTATTTTTCACATTACAGCGCGACACACATAGTTCGACATATTTCATACTTCGATCTAACTTTACTATTTTCTATAGTTTGATACAAATAAAATTTACACAACAAAGAATTTCACATTTTAGTTCGAAAACACTCTTTTCATTATCTCAAAAATGGGTACAATATCATACATTACTTGCAGAAAACTACAAATAGATCTACAGATTACAATCACTATCAGATATTCTCAAGACTTCAAAGTACGAGTATTAAAAGCTTCTTCCACCTCTGAAACCACCACCTCCACAAGAAAATGAAGATGTTTGTAACATAGATCTTCTACCACCGCCTCCACCTCCATAACCCAATCACTCGGAGGATTGCGGCGATACTTCCTGACACAGACGTCGGCATCCCCATCCTCCTCAGTAATAACATCATCTGTAAGGAGACGCATACACGCCCTGCGTTGCTACCCAGATATCACCAGATAATGGAACTGTGCCATCTGATAGTAGTCATTATCCACCTCCACTACCTCCTCGTATATTATACCATGATAGGTAGAATGAACAGGTATGGGAGTAGGGAAATCTAGAGAGTGCATCCCAAAGTAATAAGACTGGAGTTCCTACACTTTGGCAAGAACTTTAGCTTCATATACTTGGTGTCTGGTACTCACCATTATAACTGTAGAGAAACTACATAAGATTTGAAAAGACATAAGAATAACCAGAGGTACAACAGCAGCAGTATATATACAAAGAAATATTTAATGCAGGGGAGGATTTCCAAAGCAGTCATCATTCAAAGAATACTTATGGGAAACCCAAACGCCAACTAAAATAGTCACAGTCATTACAACATTTAAATTCCTAGTAGTCCATTAGACTTCTAAGATAAAATTCCACATCAACAAGCCCATTATAACTTGTTAGCAAACCTATTTATAATCCAATACTAAGCTCGATTGAACCTTCCCAACTCAAGATGCACGTACCTTCAGTTGAAAGGGGGCAATTGTAGGGACTTTTCCCTCGAGCTGAGATATCATCGATCTAGTGCCATGCCAGACTCATGCAATATACACGTGATATACACTGTTAACAATGACACCTAGACTACTAACTGCAGAAGAACGTGGCTCAAGTACTCCAAATGAAATAAAACAAGTCAAGGACACCTGTCTCCAACGAACTACCAGTTATAGAGATAACCTCCACTCTTCCCTTAATTCAAGAGAACGTGTTGATACAGACAAACGAACTAAGAGTAAGGTGTATAAAAGGAGTAGAACACATAGAAGAAAAAGAGAGGAACCAAAGATTTTCTAGCTCAAGAGATCATTACTTGTAATAAAAATATCAGTCTCAAGCAATAAAGTTATAGTTACTAAATCCTCAAGCCGAGGTTATGGTTTTTACGCAAACCACCAGTGTTACCTTATATTATTGATTATACTAATTGTGTCACAGGTACATTCGGTGTAAGATCTTATTCGAGCTATTATGAAATTAGGCCCTTACAATCAACTTTGTTTAAAATTAAATATGGATATTACAAGAGGAGCATAATGAGTTTTGACAA
This sequence comes from Kingdonia uniflora, assembly GCA_014058105.1. Taxonomy (NCBI): domain Eukaryota; kingdom Viridiplantae; phylum Streptophyta; class Magnoliopsida; order Ranunculales; family Circaeasteraceae; genus Kingdonia; species Kingdonia uniflora. The sequence continues at coordinate 184,185 of JACGCM010001000.1, read as the reverse complement.
TTTAGTTATTGCAGTAAATATAAGTTTTTGGTTATTTCGCTGATTGTATAACTAAAAAATTCAATAAATATTTGAAACGTAATTGTAGATATACCGCAGTTTTATTATATCAACAGTTCATGTTATTTATAATGTATCCCACAGACAATAGTGCAGGTCTTCCAAGTTGCTCAAATCCATCCCATGCGAATAATAGGTGAACGATTTAGCATATTCGGCAAATGCCATATCTGAGATCATAATACACTACCGCTTAAGGCTGGATTAAATAATCTTCTAGCATAACTTTTAGGCTTTGCACAATTTAAGCGCCCTTGGTTATAGATTTGCCGCAGGCTAGCTTTGTCATGAAAATCTGGCTGATCCCCAAAACGTTCTTACCAATCTCCAAAAATGTCATACCTAAAAAAAGAAAATAAAACTTAGATATGTGTTGCTATATATTTGAGTTTCGTGCTTGGGGATTAAAATGAAATTAACTGAGCTCAAATTAAGCCTCCAGTAAATCTCTGTAAAAACAACCTCAAAATCACCATTTAATCTTATTTTTAATGCTCTACTAGAGATGGGGACATGACAATAGTAAAATCTTGGGTTGGGACTCATATGCTAGTAAAAAAATTGACTGAATTACTACTTACTAGTCATTAATAAGTATTTTACCAACACATCAGACGTGATAACTATGAACGCGGAAGTGAAATTCATAAGAAAACCATGTAGTTTGTGAAAGTTAGAGAAAACTACTAGTTTCTACTCAAATAAAGCAACTTCATTAACAACTGAATTGCTAAGATTAAACCACCCTCTCTCCTTATAACCTAGGTTTCCCTAGAATTACTCCTACAATATCTCTCCTAACCTATCCAATTAAGAAACTGACTAAAAATAAACTCTAGATCAACTCCAACAGAGTAAATAAAAACATAAGCTAAAATAGAGACCAAGAGTTGGTTGTGGTAAATGATCCATAGGCACATGCCATGTCAAACCCTCCGTCTTCAGAAGATTTCGACCAGGAAATCTATACGGTGGAACTCTTCTGGAAATCTTGAAGTCTTCCGCAGAATTTTCTGTACCCAGAAATTATACCCGAGAGCGGGGGTACGATGTCGTCGCCGACATCCCTACGTCCATTGACGTCTAAAATTAAAGCTAAAATATTGTTGTGGTTCGCTCCTCAAAACCTCCTACAAAACCTTTGTAAAATGGTGAATATATAGAAATAATTCTTCGCATCGGGCCATCATCTCTCTTATATCGATCAAATATTGGGATACCCCAGACTGCAACATGCGTGAATGGAATTATTGGACGATGCCGATCTGCATCTTGCGATTCATATGTATCTCTTGAATTAGCACTGTACACGGTCCAGTTCGGTCTGGTTTTGGACCTAAGCCGCTAACCGAACCGGATACCCTGGTTTTTCAAAGTATGGAACCGAACCGAGCCGACCTCATAAAACAACCGGCCCAAAACCGAACTGGACGGTCCGGTTAGGTTCGGTTTTTTTATTCGGTTTTCAGATCTGGACTGGATAATTTAGATCTGGACTGGATTGGATTTTTATAACAAAATGGACTGGATTACTACAAAATGAATTGGCCCAGAGACTCAACATTTAACATTTAACAAAACTGGCCCAGAGACTGGTTTTGCTATAAGTCTATAATATCAAAACTGGCCTAGAGACTCATAACATTTAACAATGGACATTATAAGGTGGATAACAGTTGGACATCATAAATAATTGAACATCATAAATAACTGTTCAGAATAGCCATAACAAAATGGACAATTGGACATCATAAATAATTTACAATACTTGTAAGTTCTAACAAAATGGATAATAGTCTATACTCTATAACAAAATGGACAGAATATCATAATAGCCATAACAAAATGGACATCATAAATAATTTACAATACTTCTAACAAAATGGGCAACACAAAATGGACAGCACTCATAGGTCCAAAGTCCAACATAAGTCATAACATAACATAACAAAAAAAGCATAGTCATAGGTCCAAAGTCCATCATAAGGTCCAAAGTCCAACATAACATAACAATAACATAACAAAAAAACTCATAGTCATAGGTCCGTCCATATCCATATCGCCACAAAAAGTATTCCAAAGCTCAAAGAACCATATGCACATACCAATACCATATCACAAGTCCACAACGCCAGATGAAATTATTGTTTTTCGGCTTTTCCTGTATTAAAAAGAAATAAATTATAAGATTATAAATTTATCACAATAAAAAAAACCGATAAGTTATATAATGCAAATAAATAAACAAATAATAATATACTACTAAGCAAGTAAGCATACCACAAGACAAGGCTCTCAACTAGTGTTGTCTTCTAATGATATCGATGACAATCCCCAAATCAAATCAGATAATCCCCAAAAAAATAAAACACTTAAAATTACATGTATTCAGTTTGGGAAAAGAAGGTCCAACCAGACTCACCATTCCTAGACGATTTTAAACTTTATTTTGCACTCCTAGGAGCTATGCAGAGTTAAAATAGGTGCAAAAAATACATTTCTATCAAATTCCTTAAAACATAAATAAATACTGCTACAAAATTGTGTATGAGAAGATGAATAATTATGAGATAGTACATGGTTGAAGCAGGCATGTGCTTCATGAAATGGATATTTGCATGTCTATATTGCTGAAAGTTAAGAAGAAGCAAATTCAGTAATCTAAATCAATAAAAACAGAAGATGTCAATGAATTTTATACTTTCTTTTTCGTTTAACACATGAACGTGGTGTATAAATGAATAGAAATAGTTCCAGACGACAAAATAGGAGATAGATTCAAACAAAAAAAATATGCATGAATATAGCGAAACCCTTCTAACCATATCTCACAGGACAGAAATTCCAGAGGAAATGCAAAGTTTTGAGTCGACCCCACCACTGATTACTAAATCATCTTTCCACCAATCAGCACATAGTACATGTATCCCAACGTCGTTAAAATGTTAGTTAAAATATGTTCTCTATGTGGGCTTATGTAAGAAAGATAAAAAAGAAGGGAGAGATGAGATACCTTGTCGTTGTGTGATTCGAGAACTGAAACGAGCCACTGCAAGGGTGAAACAGATTTGAAGAAATGAATATTGATTCAAAACTCAAATCAACAAAGATATCTGACAGCGTTAACAGAGTATAGTAGAGAAGAAGAGAGACAGTACCGCGGTTCTTAAATCCCATAACATAATCTTCCCATCATTGGATGAAGAAAGCAAATGAAACCATGATTTAATCATTTATCATGCCACTTACCCAAAATATAAGAGACATTACCCATAAACATCAATTTTAATTTATTTAGTTCCCACAAAACCCATTTCATCAAAAATGTAATCACACCTTTAAACATTGATTCCAACTAATCAAACTCAGAAAAACCCCAACTTTCTATGAAATCCCAAAACCCTAAATTTTAGAAATCAACATTAAAGCCCAAACCCACACAAATTTCAGCTCTACATGATAACCCTAACTTGCCCAAAACATAGGAACTATAGTGGAAGTAGAAATGAAAATTAGGACTTAGGGGTTGAAAACTTACCCAAATTGAGGGTTTAAGAAGAGGTCAAATTGAAGTTGTTAAAATGGGGATTGTCAATTGTGGTAGAGAAACCCTTAATTGGAGTTATTTTTCACTCATCTTGGGGTAGAGAAACCCTAGATTCAGATTTCATACTTGTGGTAGAGAAACCCTAGATTCTCATAATTGTTGGAATGAATTCTCAGAGATTAGATGATTATAGAGAGAGGTTAGATGATAATATGATATGAAGTAAGATTGAGAGAGATGATTGTGGTGGTAGAGAGATTAGGTAAAGGTATGAGATTCAGAACTGAGAGGAGAAAAGTAGTGACTAGAGAGAGACTCAAGAGACTAAGAGAGAGGGTTGAGTTATATTATTTATATTAGGTTAAGTTTATCTCGGTTCTGTTTGGTCGGTTAACCAGGGTAGGTAGCCAGAAACTGAACTGGGGCAGTCCAGTTCCTCACTTCTGGAACAGTAAACCGAACCGGCCCTGTTTAAAACCAAAAAAAATTGTCGGTTCGGCCCGGTTCGGTTCGGTTTTGCGGTTTCACGGTTTCTTTGTACAACCCTATCTTGAATCCACTACTGAGTAGCATAGTGATTAGTAGTTACTGTCGAAGGTGCACTTTGCTCGATCGATTCTCCAGAAGACTCACCAAATGGGCTTATCCATAACTGTTGGATGACGTGGCTAGTAGGACCCGCTAACGTTGTAGACTAAACCGGATTAAACAGAACCAGGTATGGCACGTGTATTGTATTAGTGCATAACTCAGGCCGAATACATGGCACATTAACCATTATTGAAGGTGGCAACTTTGGGCCGCAGTCAATTGGGTATGTAGCAAATGTTCTCATAAAAACATTATTTTTCCTTCTTCTTGCACAATATTGGCCAAGACTCTATAAATTGATTTCCATCTAGGTTTTGGGAGGAAACCCCAACCCTGGTTTAACTAGTATTCTTTCCCCTCTTCTATGGCCATCACCTAATCCTCTAGCACCCCTTTCTCTAATCGTGATTGTCTCCTTGCAAACTGGTTCTCTCTCTCTTATAGATCTGATTAGTATTCCGTTTTACAGTTCTGATAAGTGAAGAGGTCACTCCACCTCCATGTCCTGCCTCTCTCTTCCTCTCGACTGTATCCTCCTTATAATATCGAACTGGTATAATATCGAACTGATCCAAGACCAGACTCAAGGAACATACAATATCAACAAGGACACCTGGACTACAAACTGAAGAAGAACGTGGCTCGAGCACTTCAAATGAAACAGAACAAGTCAAAGACACCTGTCTCTCATAAACTAGTAGCTACAGAGATAATCTCTGCTCTGCCCCCAATTCAGGAGAATGTGCAGATACATGTAAATGAACTGAGAGTAAGGTCTATAAAAGGAATAGATGACTTAGAAGGAGCATAACCCAAGTTTTTCTAGCTAACAGAGCCATCAGTTGTAATCAAGATATCAATCTCAAGTAATAAAGTTATAATTACTAAAATCTTTAAGTCAAGGTCGTAGTTTTTACCTATTTAGAGGTTTCCACGCTAAAACTCGTGTTAATTCATATTCTCTATTTTATTTGTTGTCACAAGTACATTTAGTATAAGGGCGTTTCGAGCTATTACGAAATTAGGCCCACGAAATCCTAAGGCAGTATCAATGATCATTTTTCAATCTTGGCAACTTCTAAGTGACCAGCAACAGAAGTTCAGCATGAATTCTCCATAGACTTTGATTAGCTAGTAGAATTAAGGGTGAACCTAAACGCTGAAATAGATAAACGGAACGTGCTCGAACGTCAGTTGGTAAATGATCGAGAGCTTCGCGAATAGGAACTTGAAGATAAATGCAGAGCTCGACAAACAGAGTTTAAACGACATGAAGAATAGATGACAACGATGTAGACTACCTTGAAAGTACTTCAAGACAATCAACAGGTTCAGGCTCCCTAAGAATGAGAGGCCATACCAGTGACTTCCCGTGTTTCTGCATGAGATAGGTTTGGACCTCAAGGCGCAACTAGCAGAAAAACTTCCAGGTATCAGCGCAATGATCCACACGTACCAGAAGTCTTAATTTATCTGGGACAAAAAGATCAGTCTGAAGTTAGCAGGGGACACATGCACTCAAATCATCTAGTATAGGAACCGCGGCCTCCATCCAGGGTACTAGTTCGTGAACAATTGAATGAAGGAACCAGTAATCATAATCCCTGACCTACACACCACACAGTTACAGCACCTCGTCACTATGTCACACAAGAACATATGGATCAGCGAATCAAGGAGTTGATAAAAGCTCAAGCTCTCGACAGTAAGGACGAGATCAACAAATTGCAAGGTAGTCTGATTACCAAAGAGTTGGTTGATATGGAATTACCAACAGGGTTCCATACTTCCAAAATATGAAAGTAGAAGGGCACCGATCCTAAAAAGTATGTTCAGCAATTCCGAGATTCTTTGGGATTGTATTCTAACTTGAACCACATCCTTTGTTGACTAATCACTACCAGTCTTTAGGGGGAGACACTACGATGGTTCCATTCTCAAGCTGAAAATTCAATCCTCACATTCGACCAGTTATAGAAGATCTTCGTCAAGACGTACGCTCATAATAAAGACAAGGAGGAAAATTTATTCACTTCTATCAGTCTCAAACAGTCTCAGGGAGAGAAGCTCGAAGTCTTTATAAAGAAGTTTCTCAAACTTGCTAGAAAGGTTTATAATCTCGATCAAAAGATAACCGTTTCAGCATTTACCAATGCACTACATATCAATTGTAAAGCAAATGAGCATCTTTTCTTGAACAAATCCTCAACTTTGGAAGACAAGATTACAAAGGTAAATAAACATATCAACCTGAAAATCATGATATCTGAAAGGCATAAATCGATTAAAAATGTCCTAGCCGCGAAGGGTCCAAACATAAAGAGAGACAATGAACACAACATAAATGGCCAGGTGATAAAAAGTAAGCTAAAGCAGACAAAGACAAGTCACGCAAAAGAAATTTATTACCCAAACCGGTCTTTCTAAAGATAAATGTCAGGATCTCAAAGATCAACCCTATACTAGAGAAAGACAAGTTCTTCCGCGTGGCTCAACCTCTGAAGCCAATCTAAGGCAAATTGTATTATATGCACCATAAGTTAACACATCATGAAACTGACAACTGTTACGCTATAGAGAAATTGCTAAAGTATATTTTCAAAGATGGGAGAATGCACGAGTACATTATCGATCTGGAAGAATATAAGAATGGAAGCTATAAGAAGCAGATTGAAGTAATTCAAGTCGAAGATCAATCTTAGGAAAAATACTTATAACAGCTCTACCACAGTTATATGAACGAGATCCACCAGATCAACAATTCAACAAGATTCAAGAAGAGGAGGTTAACGGAGTGCTACGACCTCACAGTTCAGGATAAATAAGCTAAACTCCTTCCTGAATTAAGCATTCGATGAACTGAAATTTCATTTGAAGGTTGCGACATAGGTCATGTCAAGTTCCCACATCATGATGCACTGGTTATTATGCTTAAGATGATGAACTTTGTCATGAATACCATGATCATAGATACAAGCAGTGGTATTAAAATCCTATTTCAAAGCACAATCGAGCAAATGGGACTCGTTGACAAAGTTATACCAAGCGACATCGATATTAGTGGTTTTAATGGATCTAATGAAGAACGAGTAGGAAAGATCAACCTACCGATCACTCCTAGACCTACCATTCTCGACGTTACTTTCTACATCATCAATACAAAATCCTAATACCTGGGGATAATGGGTCATTGCAGATTACATAACATTGAAGCGATCCCATCTACATGCAATCAGGCACTTTCTTTCAAATATAATGATAGAATCTTTTAGATCAAAGGAAGTCAAAATCTTTCTCGAGCTTATGTAAATACAGTATTTGCCATACTTAACACATCTGACAAATTTGCTTCATAGCAGTTATAGAAAGCTGGCCAAGCCGAGGATCAGCCTTCCACAGTAGAACCCACAGAGTACATTGAGATCGATGGACATAGTAGGGGTACATATATTTGTACCAAACTTATCCAATAGGAGAAGGGAGCTCTTATACATTTCCTATAGATGAACAGAGACATCTTCGCATGGACTTTCCAAGAAATGCCAGGAGTTGACCAAACAAAGGTGTATCGGAGATTAAACATCAAAGATAAAGCTACAACAATAAAATAGAAATAGAGGAAGCACTCACCTTATCTCAGAGATGAGGTCAACAGAGAAATTAATAAATTGATTGAGGTCGGATTCATTCAAGAAGCAAAATTCTAGGATTGGATAGACTTCCCAGATCTAAACAAACACACATCGAAAGACATTTTTCCTTTTCCCATAATTTATCAAATTTTTGATTCTATGGCAGGCCACGAGCTGTTAACTATGATAGACGTTGTTTCGGGATACAACCAGATACCCGTCTTAGACAAAGATCAGGAAAATACCACCTTCATCACTGAATTAGGACTCTATTGTTACAAAGTTATGCCTTTTGGACTGAAGAATGTTAGAGCAACCTATCAAAGGCTCGTAACAAGTATGTTCAAGGAACATTTGGGGAAAATAGTCGAAGTATACATCGATGATATGCTCTGCCAAAGCCTCAAGAAGGAAGATCATATAATACATCTCGATACAGTATTCAACATCTTGCGGTCATATAGAATGAAACTCAACCCAGATAAATGCCAATTCGGGGTATACTCTAGTAAATTTCTAGGACACCTCATCAGTAAGAAAGGGATCGAAGCAGATCCATATCATATTCTAGGAGACACAGTATTTAAACCTAACATGGCTTCTTCTTGCGAAGTCTTCCCTATTTCGGCATCCACTTCCTATCCATCTAGCCTAGCGACATCCTCAAATAGACCCTTCATGATAGCCATTATATCATCAAGAAAGTAACCCACATCCTGAAGCCGTTGAGCAAGGTTGTCTCGTGCTCCAATCAGCTCGTAAGAATATTGTTTGGATTCCGCCACGACCTTCTCCACTACCCCTTGAAAATGCATTTTTAAATTCTCAGCCTTAGTAATAGATTGCGCCTTCACCTCCACCAGCTTTGCCCGCTCACTTGCCAAACATCTCTCGAGCTGGGTAACTTTCTTCTCAAGCTCCGCCTTCCCATCCTCAAACCCCAGGCAGATTCCTTCCAAGATGCGTGAAACCTATAAAAAAGATACAAATCAATTTCAAGCCTTTTCGATGAATAGCAATAATTACAGAGTTACACTTACCCTGCACAACTCCATTTTCACAACAGAATCTAACTCTTCAGAGTCCTCCCGAGTAGCAGACCTCAACTTATTTTCCAGCACGAGCAGATCATCATCATTGCTTGGAGTCACAATATCTTCCTTTCACACATTTAAATCAGGTGGAGGGATCTCCTACTTACTCTTTTTTGAAACACTCTGGACCTCCGTACCATCTGCGGTCCCAGAGATCGAAACAGTTTTCTTGCGACTTCTCTTTAGAGCCTTTCGGCTTGTGTTGCCGGAAGTGGCCCCTGCAGCCCTTGACTTTGAGGCCGGTAGTGGCACTTTCCCATATATAGGCAATACTAAGTCCTTGACCACTGGTATGTTCTCTGCACCTGGAATAGCCCCAGAAGACGAGCTAGCACATGTCATTTTCTTCTTTCCTTGAGACTTTTGGACTAAAGCATATTTGTTGTTAACTCTTTTGTTCCTGCTAATATCAAGCTCGCCCAATATAGCTTCCAGCTTAATGCCTTCTCGAGTTACGGTATCAATTAAAGATTCTTCTCTCTTAACATGAGAACGAAGATCTGTATATAGCACAATATATGACAATACCAAACAGAGCACCATAAACAGATATAGATCGATATTAAATAGATCTACTTACATTTCTTAAATGATTTATATGTAAGAGCCAGGGAGTCCTCGCCAACTCACTGGAAACACTCGCCATTTATCCAAATCAAATTATCATTCCATACTCTTCGGGAGAATTAAGAGGTGAAGTATTTAACAGTATAATACTTCAAAACCTCTGAAGGAATAAATCTTCTCTCATTCCCCTCACGGGCCCACCTCCTATTTAAATTCTCACAGGCATTGATCACCTCCCATATGTTACAATTCAGCTGGGCAAAACAGGCCTCAATCTCATTCATGATACCTTTGGCAAAATGGCCTAAAGGCACTACTAGCCTATATTAGAGCTGGGCAAGGTAACATAGAAAACCCTCATCTAAATCACCTCCCAAGTCCCCATTGAAGTACTCAAGGGAAATAGACTCTGGAATCTTCTTACGCATTTTCTCATACTCCAAATCAAGCAGCAAGTAAAACGTACTATCACCACCCCCCACCCTCTTCCCATTCAAACACCCCTAAAAGATCTCCCACCATACTCCATCACATCCCTCCATGCACCAACTATACTACTTTTTACACTTACAAAACTCCTTAAACATAACTGACCCTACAGGATAGCGATAGAGATTACCATGGAAATCTAGAAACTCGAGTTGTTCCTCCCCTTCCCTCTCCTCTGAGTTGATCTCCCCCTCAACACCTAGAACGACGTTATTCGAGCTATTATTAATAAGCTCGTCCCCCACAAAGTTGGCAACCTCACATCCTACATTTTCATCAGTAATCAAATAACCCGAGGTAGAAGGTTCCAACTCAAACAAAAAGCTTGAAATAGAATGACGTTTATTTCTAAGTTTTTTTGCACACATCTACACCTACATAAAGGTCCAGGTATTTCCATTAATTTCTATATTTTTCTTTGATTATTATTTTTCATATAAGCAAAAGAATATACATTATATTGTCTTCCTATCTCTATAGTACGTATCAAATAACAAACAAATTTCACAAAGCCATTTTTTCCACAAACAATGCATAACACATACTTTCCAGATATAGTAAATATTTTAAATTTAAAATCAAGAAAAGGTGGGAATAATCACATCAAACAAAAGTAAGAAATTCATGCCAAAATACTAACCTTCAACAACAAAAGATGAATCAGGAACACAAAACGTTTCCTCCTTTACCACAGCAACAGATAACAAACGATTCTCCTCTTCCCTAAAGATCACAATTTCCTCACCCCTCGGAAAATGATAATTTAACTCTGGGTCGCTGGCAACAATGACTCTACAATCAAATTTTCTCTCTCCCCCTCTATAGATGTTTGTCTCTCTATTTTCTGAAAAACTTTTGATGAAGAGATGGAGGAATTTTTTTATTTTTTTTAAACTGCTAGCAGTTATAGCGACTCGTGTCAGTCGCCCTTAATTTTTCAACCAAGGTGTCATTTCCACCACTCCTGCCAGTCCCATCACACCTCTTAGAGAGATACTCTCTTTCATCATTACAACCACGCCTATCATTAAATGTATTTTTCTCTCTCCTACTCATTTTCTCTTACAACTCTCTATATCCATGACAACTCCCTACTACAAACAATTCGACCTCATACTCTCTACTTTTCATCTCATCCTCATGAATATTAGATTTTTGTTGTAAAGGACCCAACATATTTATAATCATTTCAATGGTAATTCCAAAGAACACAGATTCATAAATTCAAAATCCAAACAGAATCCACATAACAAGGAGAAAAATAAGCAAAGTTCAACAATATTTTTATTTTTATCCCATTATAATATTTTGAACTGCCATACAAACGATCTCTCAAAAGTAATTATATCTGAAACATCCCAAATGACCAACAACTCCACTTCTAATCACCTCGCTACCATCAATCAACTCATTTTCATTAGTTATCTCATCCATAGCAATCTCTCCCATAGTAATCTTTTGAGCTTCCGAGTCAGTTATCATATCACAAAAAATAGCACACCAAAAATGTTGATCCAGTTCGATATCCTTTTCTCTTGCAGTCAAACCTTCGAGCGGTAGTACAAAAACTGGCAGTTCGTCCTCATATTCTAGAAGCCTGAATATCCATTCACGCACTTCTACGACCTTTATCGCCAAACGCCCCTCTCTTGCATGACGAACTCTCTAAGAGCGAGTCCTCACCATGTTTACTAATTCCAAACTTTCATCGGCCACCTTATTTATAAGCACAAAATGTAATATTACCTAATCCCATCTATTATGCCACTCAGATATTCACTGATAAACATTACAACTGTCATAGTTATCCACCCTAACAAACAAATACTTATCTTTCCCCCTCAGCTCAAAAAATACTTCCTTATTTGTCAAATTTTTGTCACATTTATTTTTAAACTGTACTTTTATAAAAATCACTTCGAACAGTGCATGCTTATTTTTCTCTTACAAACTTACTATTTTCATCAATTCGATACTCAGATTTTTAGCATTCACCACACATAACCAATTCAAATAATCTTCCATTTTCAGTTCGAGAGAATTATATTTATTTATCTCCACAAAACAAATATTGTTTCTTTTCATTATCTCAAAATGTAACCAGTAAAATGCATTACAAAAACAAAACATCATACATTACATCAAACAGTAAACCTACATATACACTTGCAGGATAACGTTCCTTAGATGAAAGCCAACAGCCTCTTCTACCTATGAAACAATCACCTTTACAAGAAAATGAAGATGGTTATAACAGAACCCAATCGCTTGCAGGGTAGCGACGAGACTTCCTAGGACAAACGTCAGCAGCCTCGTCCTCCTCTGAAACTGCATCTTCCACAAGGAGATGCAGACCCAACCTGTATTGTTCCCCAAATACCACCAGATAATAAAACTGTGCCATATGGTAATAATCATTATCCGCCTCCACTACCTCCTCATACGTCATACCATGATACGTAGGATGAACAGGAATGAGAGTCGGAAGATCTAGGGACTAGGTCCGAAAATAACGAAACTGCAGCTCCTGCACTTTGGCAAAAACCTTAGCTTCAAACGATTGACATCTGGTAGTCATAATTGTCACTTCTAGAAGAAGCCAAAAAGAGGATTATTTGCAGAAGGTTTAAGAAGACAAAAGTACTTGGAAGAGAATAACAATAAGAGCAGCAGCAGTATATATATACAGAGATACATTCAATGCAGTAAATGATTTCCAAAGCAGTCGTCATTTAAAGAATAATTTATAGGAAACCCAACAGCCAATTAAATACGGTCACAGTCATTACAACATTCCAATTCCCAACAGTCTATTACAATTCCAAGATAAAATTCCACATTAGCAAACCATCATTCACTTTGTCAGAACAACCTATTCGTATTTTAATACTGAGTTCGATTAAACTTTCTTAACTCAAGACACACGTGCCTTCAGTTGAGAGGGGGCAATTGTAGGGACTTATCCCTCGAGCTGGAATAATATCAAACTGATCCAAAACCAGACTCACACAACATACACGTAACATACACTATCAACAATGACACCTGGACTACGAACTAAAGAAGAGCGTGGCTTGAGCACTCGAAATGAAACATAACAAGTCAAGGACACCTGTCTCCCATGAACTAGCAGTTACAAAAATAGCCTCCACTCTTCCCCCAATTCAGGAGAACGTGCTGATACATGTAAACAAACTAAGAGTTAGGTCTATAAAAAGAATAGAAGACTGAGAAGGAGCATAACCCAAGTTTTTCTAGCTAACAGAGCCAACAGTTGTAATCAAGATATCAATCTCAAACAATAAAGTTACAGTTACAAAAATCATCAAGCCGAGGTCATGGTTTTTACTTATTCAGAGGTTTCCATGCGAAAACCCGTGTCAATTCATAATCTTTATTATATTTGTTGTCACATGTACATTTTGTGTAAGAGCGTTTCAAGCTATTACAAAATTAGGCCCGTACAAATGGTTTTCATGGCATCCGGTGAGTGCTCTGGTAGTCCCCATTTCATCATGCACTCTTCTTCTTGTCTTTGCAGCTGGAACTTTGTGGTGCCGTGAATCGACGAAATTTTTGGTTAAAACGTCAAATGGAAGTACACCCATTACAGCGGCAAATTGTCCGGTGTCATCTCCCTCGTCGATTGTACCTTTCCTCGCGGTAGTTTCTCTTGTTTCAGCAACTTCACCAACGAGATCTCTATGACCGGCAATAGCGTCTGGATCCAGCTCGGCTGTCGGCTTTGTTTTGGGTAAAAAATTTAATAGTTTATAACCCACCTGCCACCCACATGAGTGGCTCCGCACGCTAGATTCTCGTGCCTCTTCTTCACTCGTAAATGGATTGTTAAGCTCATTGCTCCTCGCAGCGACGCTTCCCTCAAGAGAGAAGTTTTCTAATACGCCCAACGGAGGTGGTTGGGAGATGGGGAAAAGGTTCCCTTTCCAAAAGCCTTGATAAGCTTATCAAGCCTATCCGATATCCTCGCCACATCGTCAGCGAGTGTAGGTTTCTTCATCGCGGGTCTTCCACGAGGCATCTTGCTCTTGAAACTTACTACACTTAGATCTTAACATGGCTTTGATACCAATTGACGTGATAACTACGAACGCGGAAGCGAGATTTGTAAGAAAACCATGTAGTTTATGTAGTTTGTGAAAGTTCGAGAAAACTACTAGTTTCTACTAAAACAAATCAACTTCATTAACAACTGAACTGCTGATATTACACCACCATCTCCCCTTATAACTTAGGTTTCCCTAGAATCACTCCTACAATATCTCTCCAACTCTATCCAATTAGGAAACTGACTAAAACTAAACTCTAAATCAACTCCAACAGAGTAAATAAAAACATATGCTAAAATCGAGACAAAAGTTTGTTGTGGTAAACGATTCATAGGCACGTGCCACGTCAACATCATTTTCCCCTGTTTGAATAAGAGATCTCAAGTACAATGTTCTAGCCGACACTTTTAATTTTGTTATCTTCCTTTAGCATTGATAAAAAATGCCAGAATAAGCTATAATTCTTGCAAACCAAACGACGAAAAGCAAAGATTTAATGTTACTAAATCGAGGAAGACTTGAAATTTGACTTGAATTTCTATTAATTAGTACATTTTATTTTATGAACTTTTGGGGTTTGTAACGGGTCTCGGGGGAGTAGTTGGGCGAGTGGTGATAAATTATGAACCTGATAAACCCTTGGTCAGCAAAAAAATATCAACAATACCATCACTGCGTATCTGAATCACACATACTATTTTATGCACCTGTGTTACGTGTAAGCATTCAAAATATAACATCACCGATATATGTATAGTATATGTCTCTAAATCTAATTATCTGTCCCTATCAAAATCATAACAGAGAGAGACTTGAAAATATGAAAATGTTACAATTTGGCAGGCAATAATCAACCACTAATAATAAAATGATAAGGGAAGTTGCAACAATATCTTCTACTTTATGTCAAACACATGATACAAGACTTTCCACACAATTAGCTGTCCCTTAAGTGGTTTGCCTAACCTTTCAAGGTGGGTCTCCTCGCCACAATAATCACAATATAAAGAGTCTTAAGAATACCAAATCAGATAACTCCCCTTGCAATGTGTATTCACACCTATTTCAGACTTTCAGAGAGAGAGAATATAGTGCATCTAGAAAAACACGCAGTATCAGAAATTCAGAAGGTTCTCGTGATGTCAGAGAAACTGGTTTTTTCTAGTTTACAGGTTCAAAAAAATATACAAGTCTAACATAGTTACCTCTAATATAATTGAAATAAGAAGGAAACAGAGAATACCCAAATACTTCTTTTCTAGCATAACAATCCATCCTGCAGTGCTCAATTGATGCCATGCAACAGTTACGCCACCTATGCTTTGGTCTGCCGACTCATTATGCCAACGAAATCGATCCCTCTGATCAGGAACATGCACCTGCAAAAAAGAAAGATCTGAAACAACTCCGTCGTTGTATTCTTGATTTAGTACGTCGAGGGATCCATTGTTTCTGCGACAGGAGATGGGATGGGTTCTGCCAGTATCATCCTAGGAAGAACTTCAAGAAAGATAAGTCTGGGAGTTTTCACGATATGGTTGGAGTGGTAGTGCCAGATGACAAAGTTTATGCTAATAACCCGAGGATATTTAGCTTTACAGAGTTGTATATTGGTTCTAATGGGTTCGGTGAAGATGAAGTGCTTGGAAGGGGAGGGTTCGGACGGGTTTATAGAGCGCTGTTACCTAGTGATGGAACTGTGGTGGCGGTGAAATGTGTAATGGAGAAGGGAAACCAGTTTGAGAAGACGTTTATGGCAGAGTTAGTTGCAGTGGCTCAGCTCCGGCATCGAAACCTTGTCCAATTGAGGGGATGGTGTATTCATGAAGATCAACTCCTCCTTGTGTATGATTACATGCCCAATCGTAGCCTTGACCAAATACTATTTAGAAACCCACTGGAAAAGTCGGGTAAATCCCCTTTAAATTGGGAATGCCGCTTGCGAATTGTATCTGGTTTGGCAGGTGCACTGTTTTATCTCCATGAGCAACTTGAAACACAGATCATCCATCGTGACGTTAAAACAAGTAATGTTATGCTCGATTCTAGGTACAACGCAAGGCTTGGTGACTTCGGTTTGGCTCGTTGGCTCGAGCACGAGCTCCAACTTCCGACGTCAACACCTCCGGCAAGTACAGAGAGTTACCAGTTTCGACTAGTGGAAACAACTAGAATTGGTGGCACAATTGGGTATCTACCACCAGAGAGTTTCCAAAGACGTGGATTCACGACTGCAAAATCTGATGTTTTCAGCTTTGGAATTGTCACACTGGAGGTGGCTACTGGCAGACGGGCAATTGATCTAGCATATCCAGATGAGCAGATCATTTTGCTTGATTGGGTCCGCAGGCTTTCCGATGAGGGCAAAACATTAAAAGCTGGAGACAGCCGGCTTCCCGAAGCATCTTACAGACATTCTGAAATGGAGCATCTGATCCACGTTGGCCTACTTTGCTCATTAAATGACCCGCAATTGAGACCAACTATGAAATGGGTGGTGGAAGCATTTTCTGGCAAAATCATAGGTAAACTCCCTCCTCTCCCCTCCTTTCGCTTCCACCCTTTTTACATTTCTTTATCATCCCCGACCACAACCGCTGCCACCATTGGTACCACCACCACCACCACAATCAAAACCACACCATCAGCTGCATCAAAATTCTCCAGTTATGTCACAGCTAATGATGAAACCTTGTTCGTAACCGCTAATGTGGAAGACAATAAAAGGAGTGCCACCACTGATGTGAAAGACAATAGAAGAAACGCCACATGGAGTGGTCGCCACCGTGCAATCAGTTTTCCCTCGGTTGACACACCACGAGAAATATCCTACTCAGAAATCATTGATGCAACTAACAACTTTTCGGAAGACCGGAGAGTTGCGGAACTGGACTTCGGTACAGCCTACCATGGATACCTAAATAATCGTTATCATATTTTGGTCAAAAGGCTCGGGATGAAGACATGTCCAGCACTCCGATCTCGCTTCTCAGATGAGCTTAGAAATCTTCGCAAACTGCGTCATCGTAACCTAGTGCAGCTTCATGGATGGTGTACAGAACAAGGAGAGATGCTCGTTGTGTATGACCATACATCACGTTACCTTCTAAGCAATCTCCTCTTCCGTCAGCATCAAGAGGTATACCAACACCAAGTACTGCAATGGGGTCATCGATATAACATAATCAAATCACTTGCATCAGCTATAGTTTATCTCCACGAAGAATGGGATGAGCAGGTCATCCACCGAAACATAACCTCCTCTGCCATCATTCTTGATCCAGACATGAACCCGCGTCTAAGTTGCTTTGCCCTGGCTGAATTTTTAACACGAAATGAACATGGACCCCATTTTACTGCAAATCCGAAAAGATCAGTTCGTGGGATATTCGGTTACATGGCACCGGAATATGTAGAATCTGGTGAAGCAACCACATCGGCCGATGTTTATAGCTTTGGAATAGTGATGCTTGAAGTGGTGAGTGGGTATATGGCAGTTGATTTCCGGCAGCCTCAAGTGTTACTAGTGAAGAAGGTTCGTGAATTTGAGATCCAGAAGCGTCCCCTGGTAGAATTGGCAGACTGGAGGTTAGACGGGAATTATGATCACAGTGAAGTGATAAGGCTGGTGAGATTGGGAATGTTTTGCACTCGATCAGACCCTGATTTACGACCAAGCATGAGGCAGATAGTAAGCGCACTCGATGGAAACGATATGTGGCTGAAGAAAACACAAAGGAAGGAGAGAAGGGAAGAATGGCAGCGCAGAAATGTTTCGTCTTTGGCAGCGATAAGGAGAATACAAGCTCTTGGTGTACAGTGAGACTTATCCATCATATTCAGAAATAGATACATCAAGTATGATATGGAATTATCCTATGATAGGTAGAATCAGGTGAAGGAGAAGAAAGAAGATATAGTTTTCTGTTATTTGTTTACTTCTGTAGGCAGACGGTGTACATAGAAAATAGAAAGATGGCTTTGAATTTATATTTTTGATGAATATGTTAAAAGCAGTACAACCTGAAACTTGACGGTTCCACTCGAGTATCCTACATGTATAACGATAAAGAATATTTTAAGATAGTATGGTACTTCTATTCGTTGAGCCCATGCGCAGGTTTTTCATCAAATAAACATACTTCTTACCAAATTCTCCCAATACACGTCATATACATACTTTAAACTTCAAAATAATATACGTATCACTAACTCCCAAAAGATGGATACATACGTCCGACTCCAGTATGAAGTCAGAGATACTCACTTCACAAACATGGTATTTTGTCACATCTACACATGGAGTTCCACTCACTCCTATATAAAAGCTCAATGTCTGACACAGGAAGAGAACTAGGAATATGACAACGCATTTGAACAACCTGCAGAAACGACATGTCATGTATTATAGTATTTATCGATGCAGAATTATAAGTTACCATGCATAGGAACAAGAAGAAGAAAAATTAAAGCAAATAAGGCATATTCAAACACTAGCCGACTAGCCCTATCAAATGACAAAGCCTCAGTTGGTCATATTCATACACCATCACTCAACAGAAGTAGATATTCTGATACTGAACCATTTTGTGTCCTAAAATTTACAATCAGTTTGAAGAGGAAGGAATGTCCCTTGGAAGTCACTTTCTTTACAGAAAACATAAAGTAAAAAGGCAACTATCTTTCCCATTAGGATATTTGTCTAGGCATGTTCATACCAAAACTTCTGTGTTCTTGTTATATAAACAATCCATCCTCTAAACTTCAGCTAGACTAGAGGGAATCAATTCACTCACTGTCCAAAATAATATATAATATAGATGCTTACAATCTTGGCATTCCAATAGTAGGTTTCACTCTAAAGTAAAGGTATTACATATCATCTTTAGCTTCTATAGTCAGGTAGTAAATATCTCTATACAGTATAGGAAACTACAGAAACAACCATTAACCAAGGGCATGCTATAGAAGTCTGGACATCTACTAGCTTTTGGAAAGTGGTCCGGACTTCCCAACTGACTACAACCAAAAGTTCATTTGTCCTTTACCGGCAGGTAGAAAGACATGAATGAAGCTAAGAAACAACGACACTTCACTTTGGAAAAATAAAACGTGTCCGACACTCAGACACACATGTCCAATACTATTTACAAGGTAGTTTTCTATTTTCTGCCGTTTTGGACACCCCGTACCCGTGTCGGACACCGACACCCGTATCCGTGTCATTGTTATCTAGGAATGAAGTAATCATTTTCTTGGGGACAGAGGGCAGACAAGGAAAACAAGTTTAACTATCTTACAATCCACAAAACAGGAGACTTAGATGTGCTGCAAGTTCTTTTCCCACGAGCTCCGAGAGTGACATGGTAGGTTTAATCACTAAAGTCTTCTCATGATCTGGGTGATTCTTGGGGGGGGGGGGGGACTTCACCAATGCTGTCTATAAATACTCAGATCTCTAAATATTATAAGTAGACTAACTGCAACATTGATTCTCTACCTCCTAAAATGTTAAATCCCTACAACAATGTAATATTGTATGCCTATTTCTTACCCCAATATGACCTGCACGTGAATTTCCAAAGTAATTACCAACAGGATATGAGACGGATCTGGTCGTACGGATCATGGAATTTTGGAGCAGGGATTATGCCCGATTTCAACCCTCACAGGCAAAAAAACTCGTGCTTTGGTTTGGATTCGTATATCGGATGTGAACCAAGAATATTGGATCCCTAGAATCTTGATGCAGATTGCTCGTGTAGTTGGTTTACCGCTACAATTGGATCACGCAACAAGAGAGAAGCGATTCGGACATTTTGCTAGGGTTTTGGTTGATATTGATATCAGCAAACCGCTTACTTATGAGGTTATGGTGGAAAGAGAAGGCATCGCTTTTAATGCTTCGATTGAATACGAAAGCATCCCACCGATTTGCAATTATTGCAACATTATTGGCCATGAGATCTCGGTATGCAAACTACGCAAGGACTAAGCGAAAGAGCAAGAACCTCAGGTCAATAAAGAAACTGATGAATATTAACGAGGAAGGTCTAAGGTGCGTCGTCATACTAAATCGAAACCACCAGAATCATCAAATAAAATTTGGAAGCCGATTGTACCTGGGGAGGGGGAACTAGAGTGCCAAAAGATGTTGATGAAGCGACCCTCCTTCCGAAAACAATGAAGCTCCCTCATTCAATGGGGCGCCACACGTAAACGGTAAAGTTCCTCGCCCCAATGAAGCACATAATGGTGTACAACAACCTGATGTCAACAATGAAGCTACTCGCACCGCCGAAGAAATCAATGGGACACCACAAACTGATGATCAAGCCAATGCAGGTATGATCCAGGAGGATCTAAATGAGTTTTTAGACTTTTTTTAAAGTCTATTCGAATACACCCATTTGAATTCGAATAGACTTTTTCCTATTTGAATAAGCAGATGTCTGAGTATTCTGTTCGAACAGACTTTTGGTCTGTTCGAATACACTTCTTTTTTATTCGAATACACTTTGATTTCTATTCGAATCTGTCTAAGGTGTTTTATTCGAATACATTAATAGTCTATTCAAATACACTTTCTGCTATGTTTTTGTTCGAACAGAGACTTGTTCTGTTCGAACAGAGGCGCGATTCAGCCTATTTCTTTAGGCGTTTAGGGGCTTATCTGTCATATTTTGTAACTAGAACTTGTAACTCTTATAAAAAGGGCAAGGCTAGGCAAGATTAGAGGAGGTTAGGCTTGAGAGTAATTCCATTGTAATTGATCTTTATTAAGCAATTGAAGCTCTTAAAAGGATTTCTCCCAACCAATTTGGTGTTCTTCGTACTTTTCTGCTAATTAGGGTTTCTCTATTCGTATTGTGGATTAAGTGGTATCAGTTTTCCAGTTATGATTCTAGGGAGTGATTGTGGTTTATGGTCTCTACACGTGACCGTCTCAAACAAATGAAGGAGAAGCTAGTGAGTCCGTTGAAGATTCATCAAAAACCTAATTCGAAGAAGAAGGACGATTTGGAGATGGGCGATTCCGACGATCGACTCACGACTCACGACTTTGGAAACGACTGTTTCCGACCTAACTTTTATTGTAGGGGAGTTGGTAGAACAATTGTGTCTCACGAACCTCGCGAAGGCTTCCGCTTTGGTGAAACGGCGAGGCCGCTCGAGGAAGAAAGGGTTTATGGAGATGGATGGAGACGAGGATATTACGGAGATAGATAGCGATTCTAGTGATGCCGAATCCGTCAAAGAGCAGCTCGGGTATTGGTAAGTCAATGAATCTTATGCGTAATCTTCGTATTGACTTTAAGATTGAAATTCCGGTATTCGATGGTTCAATCGATGCCGAGAAGTTGGATAATTGGTTAAATAGGTTAGAAACCTATTTTTCTGTTTATGAATATTCTAACGCTCAGAAGATTTGTTTCTCTACATTGAAATTCACTAACGTGGTGGAAATCCTATCGGAAACGCCACGAAGTAGGAAGTTTAAGTTGGAAAGAATTCAAGGTTTTAGTGAGGAAGCAATTCTATCCAATTGGGTATGAACAGGAGCGATGGTACAAATGGCACAATTTGCGCCCAAAATTTGAGCAATCTGTGCAACAATTCACTACAGAGTTTCATAACCAAGCGTTGGTTTTGGATATTGATGTGGATGAGTATGAGGTGTTCATGATATATACGGGAGGTTTATCGGAGTCCATTAGAAGAGAATTAAAGCTCTTTAATGTGGAAAATATCGAAGATGCTACCGTTAAAGCAATTGTTATTGAAGGTAAGTACTTGAAGAGTAACAAGAAAGACGACAAGAGCAAGTCGGGGTACAAGTCTAATTAGAAGTACGATCATAAAGAGGAGTCTTCATCCAAGGAGAATTCCTGTAGTCATTGTAAGGCTCATGGGCACATTTCAAATAGGCCGAAGGAGGAGAGGAGCAAGAAAGAGAAACGTGCACTAGCCGCAACGATTGTGGATCTTCCGGATTTAGATTAACCAAATCTTAAGCTTACTCTAATGTTCAGGCAACCTATAGTTATCGACGAGGCAAGTCGGGAAGAACTTTTTTATGTCAGCATTCAAGTGAAGCAGAGCTTAGTCGAGGCCATCATTGATCCGGGTAGTCAGAAGAATTTAATTTCTGAGGCGGTGGTGAAGAAGATGGGTTTGGCTACTGTGGCTCATCCTAAGCTGTATGGTTTGGGTTGAATTCAGAAAGACGCAGAGTTGAAGATCACTAAGCAGTATACGTTCAAGTTTGCGATTACTGAGAAGTTTATTGATGAAGTGACATGTGAGGTGGTTCCGTTGGACGCGTGTCAAGTCATCTTGGGTAGCCATTATCTTTGGGACCGAGATGCAATCATTTACCGTAGAGTGCGCAAGTATCGTCTTGTGAAGGAGGGGACTGAGTTTTATATCAATGCGTGCAAGAAACATAGTACTACCACTAATTTAGTAACGGCGACTCAGGCGAAAAGGTTGGTTAATGCGAACGGCAAATTTGTATTGTTGCTGGTGCGACCGGTTCAAGAGGGACCGTCGGCTAAGGTGTTGTCTACTTTGGCAATGTCTCCTAAGCAACAAACCGATATGGGGAAGTTGCAAGAGGAATATGAAGACTTGTTTCTGGGCATAGAAGAGATGTCGCGTAAGAGAGATATGGAGCATAATATCACCTTGGTGAATGGTAAGCCACTACCCAATATTAGGTTATATCGGACTTCTGTCACAGAGTCTAATGAGATCAAGAAACAGGTTCAGGAATTCCTTGAGCAAGGAGTTATTAATCCAAGTTGCTCACCTTGTGGTTCACCGGTGTTATTGGTGCTGAAGAAGGATGGGTCTTGGAGGATGTGTGGATTATTGCTGTGAAGAATTGTTATCCGCTCCACGGATTGACGGACTTTTAGATGAGTTGCAGACGGCTCGGTTTTTCACCAAGTTGGATCTTAAGTGGGGTTACCATCAAGTTAGAATCTAAAAAGAAGATACTTAAAAGACAGCGTTTAAGACCAAACAAGGACTATTTGAGTGGTTGGTGATGCCCTTTAGGTTATGCAATGCTCCGGCGACGTTTATGCGGTTAATGAATGAGGTACTTTGTGCTTTTATTGATGATTTTGTGATTGTGTATTTGGATGACATCTTAATATATAGTCAAACATGGGAAGAGCATCTTGGGCATTTACGCAAAGTGTTGGGCGTTTTGTGATCACAACAACTTTTTCTAAATGGGAAGAAGTGCGAGTTTGGGAAGGAGTTATTCTACTTGAGATTTATTGTTGGTGGCGGTGAGCTTAAGGTCGATCCAGAGAAGGTCTCGGTTACTACTAATTGGTCTAGACCCCGTACAGTGACGGAAGTAAGGAGTTTTATGGGTTCTTGTCAGTACTTACGGAAGTTTATTCGGCATTTTTCACAAATAGCCGCATTGTTACATTCTTTGACGAAGACCGGGGTACAGTTTGTGTGGGAAGATCACCATGAGAAGACTTTTCTGTTACTGAAGCGCAAGATTACAAATGCACTAGTGTTAGCATTGCCCAATTTACAACGGCCTTTTGAGGTCGAGAGAGATGCGTCAGACTATGCATTGAGGGCGATTCTTTTGCAGGATGGGAAGCCGGTTGCTTACCATTTTAAGATGTTTACAGGAGCAGTATGCAACTATCCTACCTACGATAAGGAATTCTACGTATTATATCAATCAGCGAAACATTGGCGAAGTAACTTATTGGGGAAGGAGGTTGTGGTACATTCCGATCACAAACCATTACAGTTATTATATACGCAGTCCAAGCTACAGCAAGCTCGTCATATGAAGTGGATGTCGTACCTTCAGCAGTTTACCTAATTGATCAAGTATAAGAAAGGAGTGGACAACAAAATGGTTGATATGTTATCTCGACCCCCAGTACCAACTATTTCCGCTTTGTTGGTAGCTATGCAGATACAGCCTATTGTTCGTTCTGAAAACGTTATAGGGTATGATGACGACAAGGAGCTCAGTGTGATTCACGAGAAGTTGCTACAAGGTAAGACATGCGAGTATATTTTGAAGGATGGTTTGATTTACAGGGGCAGTCTACTATGTATTCCTGAGGGTAGAGACCGTTTGCATTGGATTCGAGAGACACATTGTTCCCGGGTGGCAGGTCATTTCGGGGTTGAGAAGACTTTTGAATTTGCGGCGTTATGTCTATTGACCGAAAATGCAGGTGGATGTTGCTCGTGTGGTTCGTGGTTGCGTGCTATGCAACACATCGAAGTCTTCCAATCGGAAGATAGGACTGTACTTACCATTACCAGTTCCTAGCCGACCTTGGGAGAGCATTTCGATGGATTTTATGGGTGGTTTGCCCATGACTAGGTGTAAGAATAACTATTTGTTTGTGGTGGTAGATCGATTCAGCAAGATCATTGTTCTTATTCCATGCCAGAAGATGGTCACCGGGGAAGGAGTAGCAAGATTATTTTTCAGAGACGTCTGGAGGTATTTCGGGCTCCCTTCTTCTATTATTTCTGATAGGGATAGCCGCTTTTTGGGGCATTTATGGAGATCGTTATGAGGGATGATGGACACTAAGTTGAAGAGAAGTACCGCTTTTCATCCGCAGACGGACGGGAAAACAGAGGTAGTTAATCGCACTTTGGCATATTTACTACGGGGATTCCATTCTAAGCATCCTAAAACTTGGGATGAGAGTTTACCGTATCTTCAGTTAGCATTTAACCGGGCGATTCATGGTTCTACTTTGAAGTCTCCATTTGAAGTTTGTTTGGGGTACTTACCTCAAAGCCCTTTTGATTTGGCTTTTAGTCTTGGCGACAAGACGGTGTCAGGGAAGGAGGAAGAAAAACAGGTTAAAGCCCAGCGTTTCATTGAGAGGATAAGCAAGGTTCATGAGGCGGTTGAAGCACAATTGAAGAAGACTCAAGCGAAGTATAAGGCTCGTCACGACAAGCATCAGGTCGAGTGTACTTTTCAAGAAGGCGACCTAGTTTGGTTATATTTGGGTAAGGAACGGCTTAAGGGGGAAGGTAAGAAGCTCCAACCTATCCGTTATGGTCTATTTTTGATATTCAAGAAGATTGGTGATGATCCTTTCCAATTGGATTTGCCACCTTTCATGAAGATGTATTCGGTGATTAATGCCGAGCATTTGAAGCTGTTTGAGCCGTCTCTTTTAGATGAAGACTCTACAATCGACACCGTCAGTTGATGACTTATGGATGGAAAGAGAAGATCCATTGCAAGATGATGGTATTCTAGAGAGGAAAGTTCATACTACAAGACGGGGTAGTATTGAGTCGTTCCGAGTTGGGAAGAAAGGTCAGCTACCTAGCAAGTCGAAGTGGTACAACAGGAAAATGGGCATCGCCGCATTCCCACATCTCCAGTTCTAGCTTGAGCAGGAGCTCAAGGCTCCTAAAGGGGGGAGCCATGATCCAGGAGGATCTAAATGAGTTTTTAGACTTTTTTTAAAGTCTATTTGAACAGACTTTTGGCCTGTTCGAATACACCCCTTAGTATTCGAATAGACTTTTTTCCTATTCGAATAAACAGGTGTCTGAGTGTTCTGTTCGAACAGACTTTGGTTTGTTCGAATACACTTCTTTTTTATTCGAATACACTTTGATTTCTATTCAAATAAAAACCTGTCTAAGGTGTTTTATTCGAATACATTAATAGTCTATTCGAATACACTTTTTGTTATGTTTTTTGTTCGAACAGAGACTTGTTTTGTTCAAACAGAGGCGCGATTCAGCCTATTTCTTTAGGCGTTTAGGGGCATATTTGTCCAATTTTGTAACTAGGACTTGTAACCCTTATAAAAGGGGCAAGGCTAGGCAAGATTATAGGAGGTTAGATCAATCAAAGTTCTGAGAGAGACTCAGGGCTTGAGAGTAATTCTATTGTAATTAATTTTTATTAAGCAATTGAAGCTCTTAAAGGGATTTCTCCCAACCAATTTGGTGTTCTTCGTACTTTTCTACTAATTAGGGTTTCTCTATTCATATTGTGGATTACGGTAACACTGTAGATATCAATAATATATCTAATAAGGTTGATATTGTGGATGCACCCCAGGAAACAAGAGCTGAAAAGGTAGATGTGCCCCAAGACACCATGGTGGATCCAAACTCTTCTTTGCTTGGTGATTCTACCGAGGTACGTGACACAATGCAAGCCTTGAGCCCCATTAATTCTCTTACCCAGGATATTAATAGAGTGAGCTCGACTCAAAGCTCGGCTCAAAGCTCAACCTAGCTTGCTGAATTGGAAGCTAACCTTGTGGCCTCACAAACATAATTGGAGTTTACTCCCGTGCTCTCTCGGTCTCAAAAGAAAGCACCTAGATTAGAGTAGAACAAGAAAAAGATTAACGGTTTTGGGGTGTGTTACAACTATTAAGAGTAGCTTAAGCCTGAGGGCATTTATGCCTTTCTTACTATCTATTTTTTGTTGTAGGCTATTAGAGCCTTTTCCTAACCCATATAACTTCATCTCCTTCTAATGTAACATAGCAACTCATTTTCCTCTTCAATGGTAGATCCCTAATACAAGGTTTATTATGGTATCAGAGCGAGGTTTGGCGTTCTCAAATAATGATTAGGGATCTTTGCTCCTGCTACTAGTTGATTAAATTTTTGAATTTGTTTTGAAAATTTTCATTTTTTGAAACCCTCATCTACTCCAATGCTAAAATTTATGTGGTGATTTGTTCCTCTGATTAGGGTATTTGGACTCTACTCCATTGATAGTTGGGTTTCAATCAAGTGATTGAGGGTATCTTTGTTACTCATCTCTTCTTATTTGTTTGTTGTTATTGCTTAATTAGTTTTGAAGCTGTCTGAATCCATGTTTGGGGCTGTTTAATTTCTAGTTCAAGGGTTGTTTGATTCCATATTTGGGTTGCTGTGATTTCTGGTTCAAGTGTTGTTTGATTACTTGTTTGGGGTTGATTGATTTCCGACTCCGTTTGCTCTGAAATTAGTTGGTTCTGGAGTTAATGTTGGTCTGGTTTCATAGTACCAAAACTCTGTTTGGTTTAATGGTATAAAGATGCATCATAATCTGATAGTACCAAAACTCTCATTGTTTTGTGCTAGACCGTCATTCTCAGAGGCTGATTGGGACCGGTCGTAGAGATGGCAATCTATACGTCTTAGAAAATTTTTAACCATCTACTAGAGCTACTTCTACTAGTTCCTCTATTAATTTGTCTTCTTTTCGTTTAAGATCTAAATCTAGTAATTTTTACTTATGACATGCTAGATTAGGTCATGTGTCTGGATCCCGACTAAAGTATCTAGTTTTTACTGGAGCTTTAGGTGATGTCCATTGTCATGATATTTTTTAGTGTTCTAGTTGTAAACTCGGAAAATTTGTTGTTTTACCGTTTTCTATTAGCACATTTGTTTCTTCTGCTCCTTTTGATTTAGTTCACTCTGATGTGTAGGGGCCTGCTCCTCATCCTACAAAAAGAGGGTCCAGATATTATGTTTCTTTCTTTGATGATTATTCTCGTTATTGTTGGGTATTTTTTATGAAACGTCGATCAGAGTTTCTTTCTGTCTTCTAAGCCTTTAGGACTATGATCCAAACACAATTTTCTACTGTAATAAAATGTTTTCGGGGTGACTTGGGAGGAGAGTATACTTCTGGTGATTTTGCTAATTTGTTGGCATCAGATGGGACTATCCATCAGTCTTCATGTACTGAAACTCCTCAACAAAATGGGGTTGCTGAGAGAAAACTTCGGCATATCATGGAGACTACAAGATCTATGCTCATTTCTGTATCTGTGCCTAGTATCTTTTGGGGTGAGGCAGTCCTTACAGCTGTTTACATAATTAATCGAATTCCAACGGTTCTCAATTTCTCCATATGAGTGTCTATATGGAAAAGCTCAAAATTACTCTATCTTGAAGGTTTTTGGTTGTACTTGCTTTGTCCTGTGCCATAAGGTTGATTGTGATAAGCTTTCTCGTCGATCTATTATGTGTGTTTTTCTTGGCTACAGTGATACTCAGGTACAGATGTTATGATCCTATTGGTCGGAAATTATACGTGTCACGCCATGTAGTTTTTTTGGAGTGCATTCCTCTATATTTGATTCTTGATCGTTCACGAGAGATTCACGAATCTGAATTGTGTTTTGTCAATCCCTTTCCTAAGAATGACACTAGCTCTTTATCTGCTATACCGGCCACAGTACCTGTCATTGAGTCCATTCCATTGACTCCTGTTTCCGTTGGACCAGCTCCTCGACGTAATCCTGTGCGTGACCGTCGTCCTCCCAATAAGTTTGGTTTTTCTAACTCTTGTTATTCGACAGAGTTTGCTTCATTTTTGAGCACTATCCACAGTCACTCTGAGCCGACCTCTTACAAAGAAGCCAACAATGATCCTCTTTGGTATCAGGCCATGGATGAGGAGTTATATGCTTTACACAAAACGGGGACTTGGGACTTGATGCCTCTACCATTAGGCAAGCATGTTGTTAGTAGCCGCTGGATTTATAAGATAAAGACAAAATCTGATGGATCAGTGGAGCGGTACAAGGCTCGCCTTGTAGCTCGTGGTTTTAGGCAAGAGTGGGATTGATTATGAGATTTTTGCTCCCGTAGCAAAGATTTCCACTGTTCGTCTCTTGATTGCTATTGCATCTGCCCGCCAATGAGAATTGTCTCAACTGGATGTAAAGAATGCCTTTTTGCATAGCGATTGGGCTAAGAAAGTGTACATGAGTCCTCTAAGAGTCATTCACTCGCCTGGTGAAGTCTGTAAACTTCGTAAGGCTCTGTATGGTGTGAAACAAGCACCTCGTGCTTGGTTTGAGAAGTTTTCATTAGTTATCCGTTACTATGGTTTTCGGTCTAGTGGTCATGATTCTGCTCTGTTTGTGCGTAGTATATTTCTTCTTTTATATGTTGATGATATGATTTTGACTGGTAATGATCCTGTTGGCATATCTATGTTAAAACTTCAGTTACAGCGTGTGTTTGAAATAAGGATTTGGGACCTCTTTGTTATTTTCTTGGCATTGAGGTAGCCTCGTCTCCTAAAGCCTACTTATTGTCTCAGTCTAAGTATGTTGCAGATGTTATTCAGAGAGCTCGACTTACTGATTCCCGGACTAATGACACTCCTCTTGAGCTTCACGTTCGTCTCACTTCTTCTGATGGTGTACCTTTGGGAGATCCTATACTGTACTGGGTCATTGTTAATAGTCTTGTTTACTTGACGACCACTCGACCAGATATCATCTATGTTGTTCATATTGTCTGTCAGTTTGTTTCTGCTCCTACAACCGTGTATTGGGCTGCTATTATTTGTATTCTCCGGTGCATTCATGGTACCTTGTTTCAGACCTTACTGATTCCAGCATCTTCATCTTTAGTTCTTCGAGCTTATTCTGATGCTGATTGGGCGGGGGATCCAACAGATCGACGATCCACAACTGGCTTTTGTGTATTTTTGGGTGATTCTCTTATTTCTTGGCAGAGTAAGAAGCAGGATGTTGTTTCTCAATCTTTTACAGAGGCTGAGTGTCGTGATATGGCTGTGACTGCGGGCGAGATAATATGGCTCCGTTGGCTTCTTGTTGATTTAGGAGTTTCTCTCGATACTCCTACCCCTATGTATTATGACAACAAAAGTGTCATTCAAATTGCGCACAATTTTGTGTTTCATAAGAGAGCAAAGCACATCGAGATTGATTGTCGTTTTACTTGCCATCATCTGAAGCAGGGCACTTTATCTTTGCCTTACATTTCGTCTCAGATGAACTTGGCCGACTTTTTCACGAAGTCTCACACTGTGCAGCGCTTCCTCTTTCTAGTTAGCAAATTCTCGATGTTCCTTGCTGTACCATCATGAGTTTAAGGGGGGATGTTAAAGTAGCTTAAACCTAAGGGCATTTATGTCTTTCTTACTATCTTTTTTTTGTTGTAGGCTATTAGAGCCTTCCCCTAACCCATGTAACTTCATCTCCTTCTAATGTAACATAACAACTCCTTTCCTCTTCAATGGTAGATCCCTAATACAAGGTTTATTAACAACTTCATAACAAAAAAAAGTATTCATCGCCCACAATGCGCATGTTGTACTAGATTATAAGGAGTATCTCTAATGCCCCAACCCAACGTTATTTGAAACAAATAATTACACATCACAGACCAGATATTTTCTTTCTGGCAGAGCCTATAGGATCCCTCCTTCCTTTTGGAGCTCACTCTATCTTAATCCAATTATCGGCAATGATAGGGCTTCGCCCCTTATCTCCAACTTGTGGGTCACTTAGGCCATTTCTGTTACTGCTCAAGTTGCTGCGAATTCAGCTCAACAAATCACTATTTATGCGTCTTTGGAAGGTATTTCATGTAATTTTACTGGAGTATATGCTAGTACTAACTATATTATTCGTAGAGATCTTTGGCTGGAGATAGCACGAGTTCAAGCCTCTACAACAGATCCATTGGCAATTATCGATGATTTTAATGCGATTCTTGGTGCACATGAGAAGATTGGCGGGGTTCTTTGATAGACACGTAATATTTACGTAAACAACTCCTAAATTTATATCTACCTAGTCATTTATTAAATAAATGTGACACTAATAGTGTTTTTGTTTGTATTTACAAAAATCGGTCACATGATAAACAAGTCGTACAATTTTTTGGTTTTTAACGAAGAACAAGGGTGATACACTCCAACAATGATTCTCATTTGAAGTTGTCAACCAAAGGCCCATGCATGGAAGCCCATTGAAGAGAATTAGATATATATATTATTCTCATGAGTTGTAATGCATGATTTTAGGCATTGTTTAGGGGATTTTATATTAATGGTGATTTTTAGTAACTTTTCCTATACTCTATAAATAGGAGGGGAATCCTACCCATGAGAGATCATCTTGGAGAGTGTAAATCAAAGTTCATAGCAATAAAGCTTATTATTTCTCTTTTTCTTGTCTTTTACTTTTTTCGTAGTAATAGTAGTATGGCAATGATCAAAGGGATGAGTAGTTAATCTTCTTAGCCAAGGCTAGAGGAAGCTCCACCCAATGTAGCCTTAGTGTAGATTGTGTAGCTTAGTTAGAGTAATTACTTTCTCTTTATCCCGGAATATTGCATATTTGTATTCCTTCATCCTAGGCTTGACCATAGCTAGGATGAGGAATAAGGAATATAAGTAACACATTTTGTTTGACCATAACAAGATAGGTTAGGAACATGGAGAAGAGAACATAATCCATGCTTATCAACCGGACCATGGTTGAATAAGTTGGTTTATGGGTAACTCCCAATTACTAAATCTCTTGTATCTTTTGATGTATTGCATATGCCCGACCAAGGATATGCGATACGGGAACTCGTAATGTACTTTAATTATTTATGTTATCTAACGGTTATAAAGGGTGGAGTGGAATCGATGCCTTGGTTTCCACTCCAATTTATCTTGTAATTTGTTTCGTTCTTCTTTTTATTTCAAAACCTACACAAACTCATTGTTATTGGATAAAACTAGTAACTCGTAGTATAATTCGCACCACAAGTCTCTTGGGATACGACCCCACTTTCCTTTGTACTCAACGGTACACCGTGCGCTTGCGGGTCTTTTAAGACGTCGGTTTATAATCGATCATTCTTCCAAAGGCCCTCTCGTGCTCAGAGTTTAAAGCAATGAGTGACGTATGTGGTTTTCATCATATTAACACAAAGGGATACCCTTATACATGGACTAATGGCAGAGGTTTCTCTTTTTACGTTGAAATGCGACTGGATAGATGCCTTCGCTCTCAAACATGGTTGGATAACTGGCCCAATTCAACATATTGCACTTTACCTCGTATTAATTCTGAAGACAAACCTCTTTTACTGAGTTTTCACAAAACACCACCGCCAACTTTCAAACCTTTTCAATTTCTTCGAGTATGGAGAGAACATCAAGATTTTATGCGGTTGGTAATAGAGAAATGGAGCACAGTGATTGTTGGCTGTCCCATGCATGTAGTTACTTCCAAACTCAAACTTTTGAAGCATGCTCTTAAAGAATAGAACGTTCAGGTGTTTGGGCATCTTTTTTATAAGGTTGAAGAGGCTAAAGAACATTTACAGGCTATACAAGATCAAATTACTGCAGCTCCCTCAAATGATCTATTTAACGAAGAAGCTCTCGCACAATCTTCTCTCAACCAAGCTCTTAAACTTGAAGAAATATTCTGGAAAGATAAATCACGACTCAAATGGCTTAGTGAGAGAAATCGCAACACAACATTTTTTCACTCTTCCATCAAAATCAAGCACGCCAATAACAGTATCAATTACATACAAATTGGAGATGACCTTGGTACCGACATGGAGCAGATCTCTGATCACGTTGTAAGTTATTATACCAATCTTTATGCAGGTACAAACTCTTCTACAGATAATGGTTTGGTAAAGAAAGCTATTCCATGTTTGGTGACTGAAGCGGACAATTCGACGCTTACCTTTATTCCTACAGGAAATGAAATCAAGGCGGCTGTGTTTTCTATGGATCCATCTAACTCTCCTGGACCTGATAAGTTTGGCGGGAGCTTCAATCATATGTGCTGGGAAGTTATGGTGCGGACATGATCTCCGCTATTCAGGACTTCTTCAAAACAGGCTGGGTTTACCCGTGGCTTAATTCAAATGTTATTACCTTGATTCCTAAGGTACAAGAAGCAGTAAAGGTGGAGGACTTTAGACCGATTTCCATGGGTAACTTTTTGTTCAAGATCATCCCAAAGATCTTAGCAGATAAACTTAGTATCCTGGCCCCAACTATTATCTCCGAAGAACAAACCACTTTTATACAAGGAAGGAATATTTCTCGATCTATTTGTCTTGCTTCTGAGTGCGTCAATGCTCTTGACTCTAAGGGTAGAGGAGGAAATATTGGAATCAAGATTGATATAAGAAAGGCTTTTGATACTATCGATTGGGAGTTCATGCTACGACTACGAGTGCTTCGGAGCTTTAGCTTCTCTGACATTTTTGTTAACTTGATACATGCTATTTTTCAATCTGCTCACTTATCTATTCTCATTAATAGGAAGCCCCAGGGTTATTTCAAGTGTAAGAGAGGGTTGAGGCAAGGAGATCCTCTTTCTCCACTTCTCTTTTGCCTTACAGAAGAAGTTCTTAATCGAGGAGTTGCTGCTCTTGTTTCTTCCGGGGGTCTTACACCGATAGCTTCATTTCGAGGCATACAAGCTCCAACACATATTCTCTATGCAGATGATGTCTTCATTTTTTGCAGAGGTATTTCTCGGGATTTATCAAACCTTATGCATCTTTTTCAGGCTTATGAAAACACCTCGGGTCAGGTGATTAGTAAGCAAAAAAGTAGGGTGTACTTGGCCAGCATACACGTCCACGACGGCACATTATCCTTCAAACTCTCGGAATGAAAGAAGATAATTTCCCAAGTGTTTATTTGGGTGTTCCAATTTTTCGTGGTCATCCCAAAAGACTTTCAAGGCATCGTAGATAGAGTCAAGCTCAAACTCTCCACTTGGAAGGGAAAAATGCAAACTATTTCAGGTAGAATATTACTTGTGAAGTTGGTTATTATGGGATTACTTGTCTATAGTTTCTCTATTTATAAATGGCCGGTATCCCTCGTCGATACTATGGAGACATGGATTAAAAACTTCATTTGGTCCGGAGACCCGGAAACTAAGAAGTTAATCACGGTTTCATGGAGTGATATGTGTGCTCCAGCTGAAGAAGGGGGTTTGGGAATTCATGATCTAAGGTCTCTCAACAAAGCGGCGATGTATAAATTGTCTTTTGAGGTTCTCTCTGAAGATTCTTTGTGGGCCCAACTCATGAAGGCTAAGTATCTTAATCACCTGAAGGAACCCATCAACTACAATACGAAATCATCTCTTTGGGGAGGGATTAAGGGTGCTATACTTTCAGTTGTGAGCGAAACAAAATGAGTGATTGGGGATGGGTCTCGAATCAACTTTTGGACTGACGAATGGTTGGATAGTCCCATTTTCAGAATCTTAGATATTCCGCCTAATATTTGGAAGACACTGAAAGCTAAGGTTTGTGAATTCATAAGTGGTAACGGATGGTATATACCACAAGCTCTTGATAGCCTTAACAGTAATCTTTGTGACTCGATTAAGGCTATTACCCTCCCATGTTACGACGAAACAGATAAACTTTATTGGAAGCACTCCACAACCAGCACTCTCACTTTTAAGGAAGCTTATGATCATGTGCACCCTCGCAAAGTCGCAACTCACTGGCTATCTGGACATCTTATATTCCTCCTCGCAGATCTATCTTCACGTGGAAATTACTACATGACAAGGCTCCAACTGACAAAAATTTGAGAAAACGGGGTGTTTGTACTGTATCGTGTTGCTCTCTCTGTGAGAATCCTTCTCATTTAGAGACAACTCACCACTTATTCATGGAATGGTCTTATTCACAAAAAATCTATAGTTGGATTGGAACGCAATTTGGACGTAACCTTTCTCAAACTTTTAACATTTCTACCATGGTTAGGTTGGCTACTGTAATGACCCGTATTTCATTAATTCCTAATCACTCATATTCCATTTCCGCTCATATATTCCTATTCTTTATCTCATCGGCATATTAGATTCATTTCCTTCACGTTAAGTTCCGCATTCATTTTCTGCATGTACTCTTTCATCCATTTTATTCATCCATTATGCATCCATTTATTCCTTTCGGTGGTTTAGTATAGATTCCTTTTATAGTTTTGGCGGTTCGGTGGTCATTCGGAGGAGGAGGTGGCGTTGTGGCCTTGGGAACCCCTAGATGGGTTGGTGATGATGTTTAATTGTTGTGTTTATGGTTTGGTGTGGTTCCGGTGAGCCGTTGGATTGGCCGGTAGGTTTCCGGGGGTTTTCCGGGCAAAGATTCCTTTTTGGCATTCCGGTGGTTTTAGGCGTTACGGCGGTGTTATGATTTGTGGGAACCCCTAGATGGGTTGGTAGTGATGTTTGTATGTTGTGTGTGTGATTTGGGGTGGTTCCAGTGAGCCGTTGGATTGGCCGGTAGGTTTCCGGAGTTTCCCGAGGAAAAGATTCATTTTTGGGGGTTTAGGCGTTTTGGTGGCCGTGAGGCGGTGGAGGTGGTGTTTCTACTTTGGAAAACCTTTGTTGGGTTTGTAATAGTGTTTGTGTGGTAGTGGTGGTGGTCCGTGGTGTTTCCGGGGTGTCCGGGGTGGTCCGTAGTGCCTCCGGGGTCATTTTTTTGGTGCAGGAGCAGCTCTGTTCGAGCAGGGACTTTTCTGTTCGAATAGACCCCTTTCTATTCGAACAGAACTCTTCTCTGTTCGAACAGGATCATTTCTGTTCGAATAGATGCGCGTTTTCAGCCTTTTTTGGGTCTTTTCCTCTCTTTTCTTCACTTCCTTTTTCTCTCCCTCTTTCTCTCCTCTCCCTAACCTATTCCCCTCTCCTCCATACTCTTGATCTACTCTTCCCCATCGCTCGAGGATTCTTCGCCCGCTTCGTCGCAAGTTTCGCCCCTATTCTCGGTAAGTTTTCCCGATTCCTTTTCCGTTCCTTTCGCTCAATTTCGGCGTAGGTCTGATTTCTAGGGTTTGGTTTTGATGTCGTTTCCTTAATTGATTGGTTGTTTGTTGTTCTCCATTGTTGGTGTTAGATTATCAGGCGTTCCGTTACCGTTCCGCGGATTTTAGTTGGGTTTCCGAGTTGGTTCTTCCGCAGGACTTAGATTTCCTTCAGGCGAGTTTTATTCCAGCATTATTAAGTTTTTATACTAGTTTCTGAGTATTGTTTTAGAGAGTTATATTGAACTTAGAGATGTTTTGTGATTAACTATAGTTTAACCTAGGAATTATTCTGTTAGAAGTGTTAACCTGTAGTTTGGGTTTGTAATTGTTTCTGGAGTTGGTTTTTGGTTTACATAGGACCTGAGTTTGTTAGTGGTGGTTGGGTTAGCGTTCTCGTGGCTTGCCCAGGAATGCCCCTTCCAGCCTTAAGAGATTGTTGGGTTGGATGTAGTGACGTTATGTTGTTGTGCCGGCTATGCTAGCTTGGTCGAGCTTAACCAAATCGTACCTGTGTATCCCTTTACTGATCTCTTTAAGAAATTAGACGTTAGCGGTTGATCAACCAACATTATAATAAGATCGCGTACACTTTTAAAACACTGAATCATTCTGCATTAGGGGATATTTATGGGAATATCCCGGCTCATCATAACATATCATTGCATCTAGGATAAGTATGGGATTATCCTAGTCATCACTTCACGTCATGGCATTGCATATTATCATATCATCACATTCTCTTCTCATATTCCTTACTCTACTCTCTTCTCACATTCCTTCTCTATTCTCTCCTCTCATCAGCTCTATTTCCTTTCCTTATCAACTCTGTATCTGTTATGGTCACTTATTATATTACTAGATTGTATTTACCTGTTTTATATTACATTCATCTCTACTCTAATTTTCAGTACCAGTTGTTAGTAAGTTATTTAGTTATGTTGGATTAGTGAGCTCGTTGTTTACTCACTCTCGCATTTTAACCATTTCAGAGGTTGATTAGCTTGGACTGCCGCGTGGGTAGCCAGTTCAGGGACAGATTTTGCCGCTGCAGATTTCCTTTGGTTCTGGACTTCTGTAGGTGTTCTCAGCATGTTTCGCTGAGTTTTATTCGAGATGTTGTATTACATTTTCATATGATATGTATATATGTTTTTCGCTTCCGCGTTATATTGTTGTATTGTTATTTCTTTACTTTGATGAATATTGCTATATGTGAATAGCCGAGCCAGAATTTGTCTACGGCTTGGCTATTTGTGGGGTAGAATCTTTGGATTCCCCGACCTGCACTACTTAGAATTTAGTAATTGGTCAAGCTATCGATTACTGGATTTTGGGGCGTGACAGCTACGAAGCACAATTTGAGTGGGCAAGTTGGTAACATTTGGACTACGGCGATTCTATCTGGATTTTGGCTAATTTGGAAGGCTCGTAATTCAATCCGATTTGATAACAAGTTTATTACAGTTGATTAAAGTATATGCATTCTACGGGGTTGGCTTAGAGATTGTGATGCTCTCTCGAAGGGTACCATAGTTGTTGCTCATGATGGGCCTATTTTAATTTT
Organism: Kingdonia uniflora; assembly: GCA_014058105.1. Classification (NCBI taxonomy): domain Eukaryota; kingdom Viridiplantae; phylum Streptophyta; class Magnoliopsida; order Ranunculales; family Circaeasteraceae; genus Kingdonia; species Kingdonia uniflora. Next base: position 146,958 of record JACGCM010001000.1, on the reverse strand, counting down.
ACTTGGCATTAGTAGAAGATGTCCTAAAGCTCCCTCTATTATCCAAGTTTCTTGGAACCCCCTAATCTCTTCTTGCATTAAAATCAATACAGATGGAGCTTCAAAAGGGAAGTCGGGGCCCTCAGGTTGTGGAGGGGTTTTTCGTGACTTATATGGGATCTTTATTAGTGGTTGTGCGCTTGCCACAGGTTTTCAGTCGTCCTTTTATGTTGTACTGATGGGAGTCATTATTGTGATTGAGCATGCTAAGGACATGCAGTTGAATAATATTTGGCTTGAGCTAGACTCCAAAACAATTGCAAATATGATTATCAACAAGAATGGTAATGTATCGTGGCGCCTACGAACTAGATGGTTAAACTGTTTATATTTTCTGGGATCGATCACTTGCAGAGTTACTCATATATTTCTAGAAGGAAATGCAGTCACTAACAAAATAGCCAATATGGCTATCCTAACAGCTCTGATTCTTACTTTATGGTCTAATGTGCCTTCCTTCTTAGATGGATTACTCGCCCACGATATTTGTAACCTCCCTTACTTCAGATTTTGTTAAGAGCCCCCCTAGGACTTGTTAGAGACTTTTGATAGTATATGACATTAAACTTTCCTAGAGTTTATATGATGCTATCTATACCCTCAGTCTACTAGGTTTGGGCCCTACATAATCTGTTTTGTAATCTTTTTCTTCACTATGAATAAAATTTATTTTTTGCCTTAAAAAAAATATTAAAAAAATCATCAGATGAACAATAGCCTTCCGTCAGAGATTGTTTCACACGTCGTCACCAGGTACTATAAGTGGGGGGTGTTATAGTCACTAATTTAGGGTTATAACTATCTTCACCTATTATAAATAAATGGGTAGTGGTGAGAGCCACTATCTAACTCTCTCTCTCTCCCCCCCACCACTTCTAACTTGTTATCGAGCAAGATTGATTTCTTCTTCCTCCTTATTCTTCAATTTTCCTTATCTTCAACTACATCAAATTGGATTTAGGGTTTGATTTCTTAAAATCCTATATCGTTTCTTTTTCCCTTGTTTTCCAATCTAAAACCCTAGATGAAAAACTATGGTAGTTTTATTTTAGGTGAAGGCTATCACTTTTTTTCTCGTGAGATCTATTTTACTGTGTTTCAATCTTACTCACTGTTTTCTGATTTTGTTTGATTATCAAACCTTCACCTTCTTTTAATATGGGAGGATCTGATTTGGATACCGCTGAATCGTCTACGGCGGTTAACAAATTTGTAAAAGTTCGAACTACAAGAGATGAAAAAAAATTGGGAAAATCGATAACTTTGTCGAGGCTTAACAACCAAAATTATTTGGGGTGAATGCGTGCGATTCACCACTTTTTATGCGGTTAGAAGAAATTTAAGTTTTTAACCGAGGAACCCCCAGATTCGAAAACTGCAGATTATGAAGATTGGATGGCAGATAATTCTAAAGTTTGTACATGGCTTTAGAACAGTATGAAACCGTCAATTGTAGCAAATGTTCAGTTTCTTGATACAACAAAGAAGATTTGGCTTTCTCTAAAAGAAAACTATTCTCATACTCAAAACATGTCTCGGATTTTTGAGTTATATGCAACAATGTTTAATTGGAAACAAGGGGAAGATTCCATTGATGCTCATTATTCGGTTCTCAAGGGTTACTGCGAAGAATTATTATAGTATCATCCATATACAACACATCTGGCAGAACAAAAACGATATCGTTAGGAATTTTATGATGCCCTTCTCCTCAACAATTCGAATCCCAATTATAGTGTCTATAAAGATCAGATTATGGCGAGCGAGAAATTGCCTACTGCAGCACAAACTTATTTTAGACTTCAGTGTAAATCGCGAGATCATATTGTTACTACTCCAGTCGCTCCTACCGATTCTTCTGCTCTTTATTCTAGTTCACGAGGTAGATTCCAAGGCCGCGGAGGTCGTGGAGGCCGCAGTAGTAATGGTTCATCAATGAAGTGCACTTATGGTGGGAAATTGGGCCATGTTAAGAGCTTTTATTATCAAAAGCATGGTAAACTTGCGTATGTTAATCAAGCCATGGATGATAACTGTTCTCATTTTGTTACTGCATCGATTACTGCACCAACGGTACCCTCATGATCTTTTTCTGAGAATTTGATTAACCGTCTTTTCTAGAAGTTGAGCTATCTTCAGTCTCCATCCAACCCTTCCACAGCTACGTTGGTTGCTCCAGGTAATTCTGTTTTTGTGGTTTCTGATCCACAATCTTCTTCCTAGGTCATTAACTTCGGAGCCAGCAGTCACATGTCAGGTAACCCTTCTCTCTTCTCAAATTTTTAAAATTCGCTTTCTCAAATTATTTTGGCTGATGGGTCAACTCGACCTGTCAAAGGAAAAGTAAAGGGATTTAAATCCTACGTTTACTCTTCCTCTAAAATCAGGTTTATACGTACCTTAATTTCCATTTAATCTTTTATCTGTTAGTCGAATTGCCAATTCTTTAAATTGTTTGGTAATATTTAATTCTATTGATTGTACATTTAGGACCTCTTGACGAAGACGGTGATTGATTTGGGGCATGAGAAAAATGGTATTTACTATCTGGATTCCGAAAGATTTGGTTATGTGTTAAGTGTCACGGTCTCTCCAATCCAATGGCACAATCGTTTGGGACATCCCAGTTTAGTTAAGTTACGGAAGTTAATTCCTAGTCTTAGTCCTATTACTACTTTAGATGGTGAAGTTTGTCAATTGGGCATGCATCACCGTAGTTCTTTTCCTTTACGAGTAGAGAGTCGTAGTTTAAAAGCCTACAATATTGTCCATTCAGATGTTTGAGGTTCGTCTAGAATAAAAAGTATGCCTGGTTTGTCTTATTTTATAGTATTTGCGGATAATTATTCAAGAATGTCATGGTTATTTTTAATGAAAAATCGTTCAGAATTACCTAATATTGTGTCTATTTTTTACAATGAAATTTTTACTCAGTTTGACACTAGGATAAAAATCTTGCAATGTGATAATGCATCAAAATATGTCCAACAAAGTATGAAATCTTTCTGTACAGCACGAGGCATTATTCATCAAACTACTTGTTCACATACTTCCCAACATAATGGGGTAGCCGAAAGGAAAAACCGTCATCTCCTTGACGTTGCACGAACTATCATGTTTAACACAAATGTTCCAAAACAATTTTGGGGAGATGTCGTCCTTACAGCTTGCCATTTGATAAACAGAATGCCTTCTTTTGTACTTGTTGATCAGGTTCCTTTTTCACTCTTATATCCTCATAACAAGACCTTTTCTCTCTCTCCTTGCGGTTTTGGGTGTGTAGCATTTGTTCATGTGTTAGGTCCCGGTCTTGATAACCACTCTACACGTGTTGTTAAGTGTATTTTTTTAGGTTATCCCAGGACTCAAAAAGGCTATCGATGTTATTCTTCAGTATCTCAACGATATTTTACAGGTGCAGATGTAACTTTTTTTGAGTCTACTCCTTTTTATTCAACAAATGGGGAGCGATTTCATGTTGACCTTATGTTCAATAATGAGGGGGAGTCCCCTCTAGTCCTGCAAATTCTAATATCTTCGAATTTTGTAGTAACTCCAACTACAACCTGTGCTCCTGTTTTTGATCTTGCTCATGTTCCCGCTTCTGCAACTAAACCATTGCATGTTTATCAACGTCGTCGTGTTCTCTCTAAACCCCTACAACTCTACCTCAAACCATCTCATCTTCTTTAACAGAGGTAACTAATTCATCCGTAAGTACTTGGGTAATTATTCCTTCATCTGATCCTTCTTTGACTAATATTTTATCCAATAATCTTTCTATTGCTCAGCGAAAAGCTATTCATACAAGCACATATAAGAAAAATACTCAATTCCCAATTGGGAATTTTGTGTCGCTACATCGACTTTAATTCACAATCGAATTAGAGATTATCCTAATCGAAGAAATTGAACGAAGAACACAATTTGGTGGGTAAAACTTCCCAAAGAAAACTTCAATTGCTCAAAATTGATTATAATGAATTCCTCTCTCGATCTCTCTTGATCTCTCTCTGGATCTCTAAATCCCTTTTACATCGCCTAGCCTTGCCCTCTTAAAGGTTACAAGTTTCCTAGTTACAACATAGGACAAAAATGCCCTTGAAACAACCTAAAAATAATGTAAAACGTGGCTCTCAAACAGAACACTCAAAACTGAGTGTATTCGAATAGACTTCTCAGAACTGGGTTTATTCGAATAGACTCAAAAGTCTATTCGAATAGCTTACTCAGAACAGCCTCAGTTCGAATAGAACATTTCTCTATTCAAATAGAAGACATAGAACTTGTTCTGTTCGAAAAGAACAAATGTATATTCGAATAGACTTCACCTTTTGTCTATTTCTAAGGGGATTAATGTTTAGATCCTCTTGGATCATGGCTCCCCTATTTAAGAGCCTTGAGCTCCTGCTCAGGCTAGAACTGGAGACGAGGGAAAGCTGCCATGCCCGTTTCCCTATTGTACTACTTCGACATGCTGGGTAGTTGACATTTATTCCCAACTCTGAACGACTCGATACTTCCCCGTCTTGTAGCATGAACTTTCCTCTCTAGAATACTATCCTCCTGTAACGGATCTTCTTATTCCATCCATAAGTCATCAACTGACGATAGGTGAGTGTGGATTGTAGAGTCTTCATCTAGAAAAGACGGCTCAAACAGCTTCAAATGCTAGGCATTAATCACCGAAGACATCTACATAAAAGGTGGAAAATCCAATTAGAATGCGTTGTCACCAATCTAACAGACCATAACAGATAGGCTTGAACTTCTTACCTTCTCCCTTTAGTTGTTCTTTACCCAAATACAACCAAACAAGACCCCCCCCCCTCCCTCCTAAAAAGTACACTCAACCGATGCTTGTAGTGTCGAGCCTTATACTTCGCTTGAGTCTTCTTCAACTGTACTTCAACCGCCTCATGAACCTTGCTTATCTTCTCAATGAAACGCTGAGCTTTAACTTGTTCATCCTCATCCTTCCCTGACATCGTCTTATCCCCAAGACTAAAAGCCATATCAAAGGGGCTTTGAGGCAAGTACCCAAGACAAACTTCAAATGGAGACTTCAAAGTGGAATCATGAATCGTCTGGTTAAAAGAAAATTGAAGATACGGTAAACTCTCATCCTAAGTCTTAGGATGCTTAAAATGGAATCCCCCTAGTAAATGAACCAAAGTGCGATTAATTATCTCTGTTTGCCCGTCTGAAATGCGGTACTTCTTTTAGTGTCCATCATCCCCTATAGCGATCTCTAGAAATGCCCCAAAAAGTGGCTATCCCTATCATAAATAATAGAAGGAGCCCGAAATACCTCCAAACATCTCTGAAAAATAATCGCACTACTCCCTTCCCCGGTGACCGTCTTCTGTCATGGAATAAGAACTATCATCTTGCTGAATCGATCAACCACCACAAACAGATAATCATTCTTACAATTTTTTATTTTTTTTTAACGAATATGGGTTTTATTAAAGCGGTAAGCGAGTATTACAAGTGGAGAACATAAGCCGAGCCACTAGTTCACTGCCTAATAGTGGCCATTCCTAATTTATCCATGAAATAAGAAACACGAATCTGCCGTGGAAGAGAGGCCGCCGTCCAGAAGAGAGTTGACTGTTGGGAGCTGTCGAGTCGAGTTTAGAGAGGCCATCAGCTGTACCACTGCCCTCCCTGAAGATGTGTGTCATGTTAATATGAAGCCCCCGTCCGAGTTGGGTAATCATGTTCCAAGTTGTACTATGTTTTGCAGGGCATTTGTGCGTGCACCTATACCAGTTTACTAGGAGTTCAGCGTCTACCTCAACGATAAGCGAGAACCAGCCTTGTTGTTTGCATTGTTTGCAGTGCAATAGACTGTGAAGTACAGCGTACATTTCTGCGGCTGTATTTGTGCCGTTACCCAATGTTATGTTGTACCCGAGCAGCATATCATTCTTACAATTGGATAGGCAAACCACCCATAAAGTCCATCGAAATGTTTTCCCAAGGTCGGCTAGGTACTGGTAATGGTAAGTACAATCCCAATTTCTGATTGGAAGGCTTCGATGTGTTACATTGAATACAACCACGAACCACACAAGCAACATCCAACTGCATCTTCAGCCAATAGACATAACGCCGCAAATTTAAAAGAATCTTCTCAACCCCAAAATGACCTGCCACCCAGTAACAATGTGCCTCTCTAATCCAATACAAACGGTCTCCACCCTCAGGAATACATAATAGACTACCCTGTAAATCAAACCATCTTTCAATTCATACTCGCATGTCTTGCCTTGCAGCAACTTTTGGTAAATCACACTGAGCTCCTTGTCGTCGTCATACCTTGCAACATACTCAGACGAAACAATAAGTTGTATCTGCATAGCTACCGACAAAGCGGAAATAGTAGGTAATGGGGATCAAGATAACATGTCAGCCATTTTGTTATCCACTCCCTTCTTATACTTGATAATCAAGGTGAATTGTTGTAGATACGACATCCACTTCATATGGCGAGCTTGTTGAAGTTTGGACTGTGTAGATAAGAACTGTAACGGTTTGTGATCGGAATGTACCATAACTTCCTTCCCCAATAAGTAACTCCGCCAATGCTTCACTGATTGATATAATACGTAGAACACCTTATCGTAGGTAGGATAGTTGCACACTGCTCTTGTAAACATCTAAGAATGGTAAGCAACCGGTTTCCATCCTGCAATAAAATTGCCCCTAATGCAGTCTGACGTATCTGTTTCAACCTCAAAAAGGCGCTGCAAATTCGGCAACGCTAACACTAGTGCTTCTGTAATCTTCCGCTTCAATAACTGAAAGGTCTTCTCATGATGATCTTCCCACACACACTTCACACCGGCCTTTGTTAAGGAATGCAAAGGTGCCGCAATCTGTGAAAAATGTTGAATCAACTTCCGTAAATACTGACAAGGACCCATAAAACGTCGTACTTCCGTCACTGTACAGAGTAGGCCAATTAGTAATGACCAAGACCTTCTCTGGATCTACCTTAAGTTCACCTCCACCAATAATGAAGCCCAAGTACACTAAGTCCTTCTTCCCAAACTCACACTTCTTCCCGTTGAGAAAAGGTTGTGATTTCAAGGCTTCCGGCAGTTTGCGCATATGCACGAGGTGTTCCTCCAATGTTTGACTATATATCAAGATATTATCTAAATAAACTATCAAGAAATCATCAATAAAAGCACAAAGTACCTTATTCACCAACCACATAAATGTCGTTGGAGTGTTGCATAACCCAAAAGGCATCACCAACCACTCAAAAAGTCATTGTTTGGTCTTGAAAGTCGTCTTCTATATATCTTCTTCTCAAATTCTAACTTGATGGTAACCTGAGTTAAGATCCAGCTTGGTGAAAAGTTCGTCAATCCGTGAAAGCGGATAACAATTCTTCACAGTAATCTTGTTTAGCGTCCGATAATCCACACACATTTTCCACGACCTATCCTTCTTCGGCACAAATAACACCAGCGAACCACAAGGTGAGCAACTCAGATTAATAACCCCTTGCTCTAGGAGCTCTTATACCTGATTTCATCAGACTCCGTTACAGAAGTCCGATACAACCCAATGTTGGATAGTGGTTTACCATTCACCAATGTGATATCACGATGCACATCCCTCTTGCACGGCATCCCTTCTATGCCAAGAAACAAATCTTTATACTTCTCTTGCAACTTTCCCATTTCGGTTTGTTGCTTCAGAGACATTGCCATAGTAGACAATACTTTAGCCGACAGACCCTCTTGAACCGGTCGCACCAACAACACAAACTTGCCACTCGCATTAACCAACCTCTTCACCTGAGTGGCCGTTACTAAATTATTTGCGGTGACATGCTCCTTATAGGCTTACAAGCATTGATATGAAACTCATTTTCCTCATTCACAAAACGATACTTGCGAGCTTTACGGTAATGAATCGCATCTCGATCCCAAAGATAAGGGCTACCCAAAATGACATAACACACATCTAAAGGAGCCACCTCACACGTCACCTTGTCAATAAACAACTCAGCGATCGCAAACTTGAATGTACACTGTTTTGTGATCTTCAACTCCGCGTCTTTCTGAATCCATCCCAAACCATTCGACTTAGGATGATCCATAGTAGCCAAACCCATCTTCTTTACCACCGCCTCAGAGATCAAATTCTTCTGACTACCCAGATCAATGATGGCCTCAGCTAATATCTGCTTCACCTGAATACTGACATGAAAAAGTTCTTCCCGACTTGCCTCCTCGGTAGCCATAGTTTGCTTAAACATAAGAGTAAGCTTAGGATTTGGTTTATCTAAATCCGGAAGGTCAACAACTATTGCGGTTAGTGCACGTTTCTCTCTTTTGTTCCTCTTATCCTTCGGCCTAAGCTCGAGGTGAAGTTTCCAACATTTATCTAAACTATGTCCACTCACCTTACACTGACTGCAATAATTCTCCTTGGATGAAGACCCCTCTCCTTTGGACTCCCCTTTGTGTTCATTCTTCCAACTAGGCTTGTACCCCGACTTGCTTTTATCGTCTTTCTTGTCACTCTTTAACTACTTGCCTTCACGGTAGCGTCTTCAATATTTTCCACAATAAAGAGCTTCAACTCTCTTCTAATGGACTCCGACAAACCCCCTGTGTACTTCATGAACACCTCATACTTATCACATCAATGTCCAAAACCAAAGCTTGGCTGTGAAACTCCATAGTGAACTCTTGTACGGATTGCCCATACTTTTGGTGCAAATGATGTCCTTTGAACCATCTCTTGCTCATACCCAATCAGATAAAATTGCTTTCGAACCAAAGCCTTCAATTCTTTCCAACTCAAGCTTCCTACTACGTGACGCTTCTTATAGGACTTCCACCACATGAGTGCATGACTTGCTAATTTTAATGTTGAAAAACATATTTTCTGAGCATTTGAATATTCGTAAACTAAAATGTAGTTCTCTAACCTATCTAACAAATTATCTAATTTCTCAGCATCGATTAAACCGTCAAATACTAGAATTTCAATTTTAAAATCGATACGAAGAATACGCATAAGATTCATGGAGTTACCAATAACCGATCTCTCCTCGCCGAATTCGGTATCACTAAAATCTTTATCTTCCTCCTTGTTACCCTCGTCATTTCCCTCCTCTGCAACTCCTTTCTTCTTTTTACGCTCTTGTCGCTTCGTCAAAGTGGATGCTTTCGCGAGGTGTAATTGCGCTACCAACTCCCCTAAAGTTGTAGTTAGGTCAGAAACTTTATTTTCCAATTTTGTGAGCATATCTTCATAATCGCCTATCTCCGAATTTGCCTTCTTCGAGCTAGGTTTTCTGTGAACCTTTAACGGACTCACAAGAATCTCTTTCATTTGCATGAGTCGGTCACGTGTAGAGACCATAAACCAGCAACCCCCCGAGAATCGTAACTTGAAAATCTAATACCACTTAATCTACAATCGAATTATAGATTATCCTAATCGAAGAAATTGAACGAAAAACACAATTTGGTGGGTAAAACTTCCCAAAAAGAGCTTCAATTGCTCAAAATTGATTACAATGAATTCCTTTCTCGAGCTCTCTTGAACTCTCTTTGGATCTCTGAATCCTTTTTACATTGCCTAGCCTTGCCCTCTTAAAGGGTACAAATTTCCTAGTTACAACATAGGACAAAATTGCCCTTGAAACGACCTAAAAATAGCATAAGTCGAATATAATAATTCTCTATTCGAACAGAAGACTCATAACAGAGTCTATTCGAATAGAACTTCGAATAGAGCAAATGTCTATTCGAATAGACTACTCAAAACTGGTTTTGTTCGAATAGAACAAATGTCTATTCAAATAGACTACTCAAAACTTGTTCTGTTCGAATAAAACAAATGTTTATTCGAACAGACTTCATCTTTTGTCTCTTCGTAAGGAAATTAATGTCTAGATCGTCCTAGATCAAACTTTTACCTTCTCTGAAAGATTTTTTTACTTCGTTGTCTGTTGTTTTTATTCCTTATCAACGGGCTCTTGAATCTCCTGGATGGAAACTCGCTATGGATGAAGAGATCCAAGCTCTTCAAACAAATAAAACATGGGATCTAGTTAATCTTCCACAGGGGAAGCAAATTGTTGGTTGTCGTTGGGTGTACACAATAAAGTACCATCCAGATGGTCCTATTGAGTACTTGAAGGCATGGTTGCTAAAGGATATACTCAGACATATAGGGCTAATTATCATGAAACTTTTTTGCCAGTTGCTCATCTTAACTCAGTTAGAATTCTTCTCTCAGTAGTTGTTTGTCATGATTTGCCTTTGCATCAATTAGACGTTATGAATGCTTTTCTTCATGGTGACTTGGATTAGAAGGTGTTTATGGATCAGCCACTGATTATTCTACCCTGGATAAAAATGTTTGTTATTTGCGAAAAACTATTTATGGATTAAATCAATCAACAAAGGCATGGTATGATACTTTTGGTATTGTTTTGGTACATCATGGTATGAAACGGTGTGTTTCTAATCATTCTGTCTTTGTTCATTCTTCATCCGCTGATATGGCTATTCTCATTATTTGCGTTGATGATATTATTGTTATTGGTAGTGATTTCGCTGGTATTTCTGCTAAGAAGAAACTTTTGGGAACACGGTTTCATACCAAAGATCATAGTGTGCTTCGATATTTTTTAGGGATTGAAATTGTTTGTTCATCAACCGGATTGAGTTTTTTTCAACGAAATATGTTTTAGATCTTTTTATCTGAAACAGGATTACTTGATTGTCGACACTCCTATGGATTCCACAATCAAACTTGATGCGGAAGAAGAGGAGTGTTTTGATGATGTTTCTAGATACCGCAGGTTAGTTGGGAAGCTTATTTATCTTACTGTCACTCAACCAGATATTACCTATGTTGTTGGTAAGGTTAGTAAATTTATGCATGCTCCACGCAAGCTGCATTGGGAGGGGAGGTTGTACTTCGTATTATGCGTTATTTGAAAGGATCTCCAAGAAAAGGCCTGTTGTATAAGCCATCCAAAGCCATTGATATTTGTGGCTTCTCCGATTCAAATTTTGCAGGCGATTGCACCGATCGTCGCTCAGCATCGGGATATTGTACTATAGTCGGCGGAAATTTGGTAACCTGGCGAAGTAAGAAACAACATGTTTCTCGTTCCAATACTGAGGCAAAGTATCGTGCGATGGGACATACAGCTTCATAAATATATTGGGTTTGCTCTCTCATTAAAGAAATGGGTCTTATGGTGTCATCCCCAATGAAGATGTTTTGTGATAATAAAGCCGCAATCTACATTGCTAGTAACCCGGTTTTTCACAAGCACAGTAAACACATTGAAATAGATTGTCATTTTATTCGTGATTGAGTGATGAAGAAACAAATCGTTACTCCACACACATGTTTGATCTCTACGCTCCAGCTTGAGGGGGAGTGTTAGAGATAGTTTCACACATCGTCACCACGTACTATATGTGGGGGGCATTATGGTCACTAATTTAGGGTTGTAATTATCTTCACCTATTATAAATAAATGGGTAGTAGTGATAGCCACTATCTATCTCTCTCTCTCTCTCTACACTTTTAACTTATTAGAACTAGGGTTCCATCTAAAAACCAATTGGCAATGAGAGGAGTAGCCAAGATCTTATATTTTGAGGTGCAAGGCTCTATGTGTCCAATGCGGGACTACATATCTCAACACGCCCCTCACGTGTGGCGCAATTTTGAGCTCAACAAGTGGACAAATACTTGGGTGGGGCGAAGCAGCACGTGGGCCATTGGGCACGACACGTGAAAGAAAGGCCCGCTCTAATACCATATTAGAACTTGAGGCTCCATCTCAAAACCAATTGGCAATGAAAGGAGTACCCCAGGATTTTATATTTTGAGGTGCAAGGCTCTATGTGTCCAATGTGGGACTATATATCTCAACACCTTCAAAATGTCGCCATCAAGAAATGGTTATCCCAACCGCTCCATGTAGAGGACCAAGTAAATAAATAGGAAAACCTCGAGGCTTTTCTTTTTTGATGTATAATTCGGCATTAACTTCATAACTTCTTCCGTCAGCATCTCCTTCCAAAAACCCTCCTTCCCCCAACTGAAATGTTTGTGATGGTGCTGGTCCATTTTAGGGATCTTACAGAAGTAGAAGTTTCCACTCTAGACATGTCCATGGTTAGGTGTTGAGCCAGAATGGATTCATTTCATAAAAATGAAAAGATGTAGAGTCTTACAACTATCTCTTATGTGAGAAAGAGTTTTTCTACATTAGTGCCTTCAAAATGAAGATATTCAGTGGTATTTGGTGGCTAAATGGAAAGAGGTGTTGAGCCAAAATGGATTCATTTCATAAAAATGAAAAGATGTAGAGTCTTACAACTATCTATTATGTGAGAAAGAGGTTTTCAACATTAGTGCCTTCAAAATGAAGATATTCAGCGGTATTTGGTGGCTAAATGGAAAGAGGCTAAAACTAAGTATGTGAGAATCAGGTTTTCTACTATTTGGAGGGAGGCAAATTTTGGGTCAGATAGAATGTATAAAAGAGCTTGTAATTTTAATGTTGATGAGAAAGAGAGATGGCGTAAACCCCACTTTCTTAAAGTGGGGGAGCCCATGAGAGAGTATTTGAAATTTGACTAAGCCTTAATTTTGTAGGGTGTGCTGCAGGCTATGCCCTGTAGCTAGTGGCCGTGTTATGTACATTATGTACTCTTCTTTTTGGTTCTTTTATACAATTAGTGCTTACTTTGAAAAAAAAATCTTACACCCATCTCTCGTATCTATATATGGAAATCAAAGAATAGTGTTGCTGGCTTTTAAGAAAACATCATAGTAAATAACTGCCTATTCAAAAACAGCACTTCAAAGAGCCAAATATGACGATATGGTGAAGAAAGTGTAATTTTAATAATAATAATATATAAATAAATTTTTAAACTCTAATAAATGTAGAAAGAACCAAAAATCATGTGCATAATCTGTTGCTTACGTCATTTATTTGATGTCCATCTTGCAGCCATCTTCTTAACTTCATGCATCCAGCCATCACAGGGGCTGCTCCTTTTCATCATCAGCATCTATCCCAACCCAATTAGTTAGTGCAAATAGGAACTCCTTGAAGCTTACACTGCCGCTGTTGTTACAGTCCATTTCTTCTGGATTGTTCAAGGATCACCAAGAAGAAGAAAAACAAATAAGATCATAATTAGATAATGAAACCACAATGGAAACCGATAGAGGCATTTATAGTAAGGAAAGTGAAGGAAATACCAAAACGTATCTTGCTGATATGCCTGGGGGATTTCTCCAAAGGAAAAGCCTGATTTAATGCTCTGACCATTTCTTTCCTGTTCAGCTTTCCATCCCCATTCTTATCTAGAAATAAGAATGCTTCAACAATTGTATTAAAGGTATCTTCAAGTTGTAATCCCATCCCAGATGCCTGAAACAATAATCAAGAAGCAGTCAAAGTCGACTACATGTGCTATAGGTAAGAACATATTCAATGGTAAATTTGCTCTGAATTTTGTACTTTGTTTACCCTTTTAACCCTAAACTATAATCATTGGAGGGGATTTTAGGTTCCAGAACCGATAATGAAAAAATAACTGCACAATTGAAGATTATCTAGAGGATTCAAGTTTGTAGTAGGTACATTGGAAGAAGTGGCAGAATGGTCCATCAGCAGATAAATAAGACAGAGGAGAACAATGAACTCATTGTATTGAATTCCTTCATTTCCATCCACATCGCAAGACTGGAAGAGATCCTCCATTTCTTTTTCAGTGAGATGAACTTTCAGTTTGTGTAAGCATTTCTTTAGCTCCTCGAGGTCAATAGTTCCATTTGAGTCCTCATCTAATCAGTAAATTAGTAGAGTGCAAGATAAATATAGCAAGTTAGTCATCGACTCCCTATAATTCAATACGCTAAAGAAGGAAAGAAAATAAGCTTTATGATCTAACCGTATTGCTCGAAAACACTTCTGATGTTTCTCAAACCCTCTTTGAATTGAGGGAACCGCATGATTATGCTGTTAATTGACCTAAATCTGTTCTTTCCCAATGAAGCTTTTTTCTTGATGGCTTCCACCATTTTCCTGTCAAGCTTAGGATCTAACCTCCTATACTTATCTGATGAATGGTGATGGGAAAACATGCCACCCACTTTTTCAGAAAAGAATGACTTCAGTGCATGGCATATGCGACATGCACCTAAAGAACACATAGAAATAAGGTTAAACTCAACTTAATGAGCATAATATGGACTATAACTTTCAGATGGATGAGTTCAAAGACTAGAAAATATAAGACTAATATTTCCGACACAATAAAAGAGTAACCTCAAAGCTAGTTAAGTAAAGGTAGAGATAAATTGATCACGATCACAATGAAGAGCAATGAATAAGTAAGAATAATCATGCAGGATGAAGGGTCTGAAAAGATCCCCGACATAAATTGACCAAGGATATTGCATCATTAACACGAAACATAGATACATACAAAAAGCATAGTCAAGTTTATGAAAGCTGCATCTAGAAGAACTAGGATACGAAGGAATTTATAAATGGGGTACTACTACCTTGAAGGGGAATGGTAGGGATAAAAATTAGCTGCATGCGACAATATTCACAACTGCTTACTTCTTTCTAGAAAAAAAAAATTGAGAAAATCACTACGATAAATACAGTGAACGATCGAGATATCACCAATGGTAACAAAGCCCAGCCTCAAAATCAAGCAACCTTCGCATTTAGAGGCACCTTCTGTTTTTTGGTTCCTCTATTAAACTTGTATTCACTTGGCAATGTCGAATACGAGTGTCTGGGTGAATTTGCTATATAAATGCTCAACTCGGTGATGGAAAGATTTGACAGACCTTAAGAAAATAAGCAGTTTTTCTTAAGACACTCCTCCAGTTAGACAGAGTCTCAATGTAATCATCCAAAAATCTTTGAATTACCGTCTCTACAAATGTCGCATTCTTCAAGTTAGTCCATTTAACTCAGCTGATTGAATTTCTCTACAGGAGGACTTTATTTCATAAGTGAACCTCTTAAGAGTGGCACATAACACCCAACTACTCTACATGACTTATAAGGATAATCTTTACTGACTAAACAGTCTACACTAATACACATATTATCGAATTTTGGCAAAGGACTAGCTTAGTTAAGCTTATAAAGAACAGTACTTTTTTCCTTCCAACTGATGTAGAATTTGAGTCTATTGTAACTCTAATTTTACTAAACTATTAGCTACAAAACATATATATTGATTTCTAAAGAACACCCAATGTCCAAAAAAAAAAAAAAAAATAAGAAATAAAGGGATGAAAGAAAAACTAACCTTGGGATTCCTTAATTGGCATTTCTTCAAACAGATTGCAGCAAACAAGTGAAGAGAGAGCAAATAATGAAGAAGAAAAGAAGAAGAAACAATCCACTACAATATATTTGGATTTTTTTAAAAGCAAAAGTGTAGAGGTGTTGTCCACTAGGGGAGTGAGATAGAAAGAAAAGAGATTTATCCAAAAATATAGGAAAGCTTTAGTACATTCCTTAAGTAAAATGGCTATTTCATTCGGCATTTTCCAAAAATAATAATTAGTATAACCTAGAGAGTGAAACTATTGGGAATCTACGGACACGAAAGCTTAATTCGTATTTGATAAACACTAAATTTGAACTAGGTCTCTAGTAGGGTTAATTTAGATGAAAACTCAACTTTTTTATAACTACTTAAAGAACAAATAACTTATACCTCATATTTTATATAACACAACAGGGATTAGAATTAGGAATCTTGTGTTGGTTAAATAGAATTATACTAAAAACTGAGAAAACTGGAAAACTTCCAACCTTGTGTTGGTTAAATCAAACAAGTCCCTAAATTAACTTATCATCTCCAGCAATGGAGAGGCTTAAATAAAAAAAACATAAATATAAATAGTTCGTTGACGGTGAGAACGGCCATTAGAGGACAATTCACATCAAATCCCGTCCTCTGCAAAAGATTTTGACCACAAAATCAGCAAGTTTCCAAACATCACGGAACGCAAAACTTTTTGATATATGATATTCGTCTTCAAACTTCGAACTCTACCGAAAAATTTACCGTAAACCGATGTTGTACCCAAGTGCCCCGATGTCGTCACCAACATCCCTACGTCCAATGGCGTCTAAACCTAAAAGTTGAGAAAATATTGTGGACCACTTCTTGAACCCTGCTACGAAGCTTTCCCAAAACGGGTCAACATACGAAAATAATTCTTCGCCTAGGGCCATCATCTTCCTCAAGTGGATCAAATATTGGGATACCTCATACTGTAACATGTGTGAACGGAGCTGTTGGATAAGGTTTATCTACAACTCGTGTTGCGTACGTGTCTCTTGAATTCATTGTTGTGAGGCACGATAATTGAGAACTATTACTGGAACTGCTTTGTTGGCATTGGCTTGATTTTGAACTTGCTGGAGCTCCATTAGTAACATAATTGCTGAAGATGCTTTCTTAAGTTGGGGTTGGTTCAACTTGACTTGAGTGGCTTGGGTTGCAGTGGCGAAGCTAGGGGGGACGAGTCCCCACTGACTTAAAAACTCGTGCATTTTTTTATTTTTATTTTCAACACCCTGCCAATCCATGACCAAAGCTTTGACCGGCCCATTAGTTTTTTTTCTTAACGATTAGAAATTTGAAAAGTTAAGACTTTCAACTTTAAAAATTAGCAACTGCCCCCTTAAATTGTGGAAAATTAAATACAAATCCTTTTGTTTGTTTTTATGAAAAAATAAAAAACGGCTCACTCCAAAAAAAACCTAATTTTCACTACCGTTAAAGTTCGAACACTCCTATTTTGAGGTGGAGGAGTTGTTAAATGTTAATAGCACATTAAGGAGGGGATTTTCAATTCTTGTTATAGGGGGTCTTCTTCAAACCTTTTCTTAAGGTACTTTTTTTCTCTCTAAATACATATAACTATTATTAAACTTTTTGACATTAGGGTTTTAGACTTTTAGTTGTAGTAATTTGGAATTTATTGATTAAAAAACATGTAGTTATTAATTAATTTGATTGAAACCCCCAATTCCCGCAAAAATCGTGTTAAAAATTAACCGTATTAAGTAACGTTAATCAACTTATATTATATCCACGAACAACTCATTTATATTTGATGTATATTAATTTCATATAATTTATTTGTGTTGTATAGAATGAGTTTATTTGACTATTACAAAAGGAAATCGTCTAGCGATACATTACTTTCTATTTAAGGGAATATCGATCAACAACTTCGTACTCAAGGGAATACCGATCAATTACTTCCTACTCGAGGGAATATCGATCAACAACTTCCTACTCAAAGGAATAAAGATCAACCGCTTCATACACATGAAAATCCAATTTCACCGCCTTCAATACAACAAAAAATTGTTCATGAGCAAGTCGAACAAAGCTCAAAGCGCAGACATATAGAGATTGATTTATCAAAGCTTCCAGCAGATCCTGGTTTACGAATCTCAATTTCAGAATATCATCCAAATGATCAAGATTCAGTTTGAAGATCATATCTGCAAAATGGTCCATGTCAACCTCGTGACTACTATTTTCCTCAAACATTCAAGAGTGGAGCTTTTAGACGCTTTAACGTGAAATGGTTTGATGAGTTCCATGGTTGGTTGGAATATAGAAAAAAAAATGATGCTGCTTATTGTTTATTTTGTTATCTTTTTAAGAAAGATAATAATGACCAAGGCGGGAGTGAATCTTTCACATCAAAGGGATTTGATAGCTGGAATAAGAAGAAAAGATTGCAAATTCATGTGGGAGGGGTTAATAGTGCTCATAACTGGGCATATCAAAAATGTGAGAACTTATTAAACCCGGAGCAAAATATTCATACTCGAATCGTGAAGCAGAGAGTTGAAAGCCTAGATGATTACCGGATGCGTCTCACTGCATCAGTCCATACAATCTGGTTTCTTCTAAAACAGGGATTATCTTTCCGTGGTCATGATGAGTAAGAAGGATCAAACAACGAAAGGAACTTTTTGGTACTTTTACAGTATACTGCTGATCACAACAAAACTATTGCAAAATCAATTCTGAAGAACGCACCTGAAAATGATAAGCTAGTTTCATCTGATATTCAAAAGGATATTGTGAAAGCCATTGCAGATGTGACAACAAAATCTATCTTTAAAGACCTCAGAGGTAAGCCATTTTTAATTTTAATTGATGAATCTCGATATTTCTATTAAAGAGCAGATGGTTGTCGTCATACGTTATGTTGATGAGAGGGGATGGGTGATTGAAAGATTTTTAGGTACTGCTCATGTTAATGAGACTACTTCGACAACATTAAAGGCGACGATTGACAAACTTTTTTCTAAGTATAATTTGAGTATATCAAAATTGCGGGGACAAGGTTATGATGGAGCAAGTAATATGCAAGGTGAACTTAAGGGCCTTAAGACACTGATTCTAAATGAGAACAAATCAGCTTATTATGTACATTATTTTGCTCATCAACTTCAGTTGGCACTTGTAGTTGTGGCAAAAAATTAGAGTCAAATAAAGTCATTCTTTAACATGGTTACAAGTGCATCAAACATTGTCGGTGGTTCATGCAAACGTCAGGATATTCTTCATCACGAACAAGCAGCTAAAGTTATTGAAGAATTAAAAACAAATGAACGTCAAAGTGGTCGGGGTTTGAATCAGGAGACAAGTTTTAAACGTCCTGGAGATACACGTTGGGGGTCACATTATGGCACTCTCGTGAGCTTGATTGATATGTTTTCATCCATAGTTAAAGTGCTAGATATTGTCGCAATTTATGGCTCAAACTTAGATCAAAAGGGCGAAGCAGGTAGAATTTTTGAATCTATGCAATCTTTTGAGTTTGTCTTAATGTTATTTCTTATGAAAAATATATTTGCATTTACTAATGAGTTGTCAAAGGCATTACAACGAAAAGATCAGAATATCGTAAATGCAATGGATTTGGTTAAAGTTGCTAAGGAAAGATTGCAAAAGATGAGAGATAATGGATAGGATTCGCTTTTAAAGGAAGTTACTGCTCATTGTAGCAAACATAAAATCCCAACACCTATCATGAGTGATGAATTTGTACCTAAAGGTCGATCATGGCGTTATGCCAACATAAGTACAAATTAACGAACAATATTACCGCTCTGAATTGTTTAACAATTGCTTAGATCATCAACTTATAGAGTTAAATGATCATTTTAATGAAGTGAACACTAAACTGCTTCTTTGTATGGCATGTTTGAGCCCCGAGGATTCATTTTCTACTTTTGATAAGGAAAGATTAATTCGTCTTGCCTAGTTCTATGAAGCCGATTTTTCTCCAGTGGATATCAGATTTCTTTCAGATCAACTTGAAACCTATATTGATGATGTGCGTCCAAAGATTCAGTTTGCAAGTTTGAAAGGGATTGACGATCTTGCTAAGGTGATGGTTACAGCAAAAAAAGATAATGTATTTCCCTTAGTTTTTTCACTTATAACTTTGACATTACTTCTACCGGTTGCCACTGCTACTGTTATAAAGAACTACATGCGCAATAGGATGGGGGATGATTGGTTGAATGACTCTATGGTTGCATACATCGAGAAGGAAACACTCAAAGACATCATAGATGAAACAATCATGCAATATTTTCAAACTATGAAGACTCATCGATTCAAGTTAAAATGATTGAAAACTTGTTAAAGACGTTGGGGGATTTTTTTTTCTTCTTAAAAACTTCTATATTTATGGTTCAATCTGTTTTTGTTTTTGTTTTTTGATCTTCCACTAGCTAATAAAACAAATTTTTAATCTAATTAAGATTTTTTTTATTTGTTATATTAATGTTGTATTTATTATTTGTAAGCAAAATTTAATAAAGTTTATAGTAGGCTTTGACCCCACTAGGCAAAGTTCCTGACTTCGTCCCTGTTGGGTTGGCTCGCTTCAGCTCGAACCGGCTCACTGGTTTGAAGCATAACCTGATGACGTGGCTATGTTAGGCCTGGGTTTGAGAGGCCTGTAGTTGGGCCTGGATTTGGTTTAAAGAAACCACGTGTGGATCACGTGTTGCTCCTTCTTCTCTCTCAAACGTGAAGTCTTTCTTCTTCATTACGAGAACTGTAACTCGGTTTTCTGGGTACGTTGAACCAGCTATTTTTTTTATCGAAACATCAATGTTAAGCTCTCATTGGACTCTAGGAAAGCTTCCCACGAGTCCTCTATCGAGAACCTTTCCAAAATCAACATCGAAATCTTCGTTACCGAAGACGACGAAACCACCATTAGCAGTTGTATTACCGACTAAAGCTCTGATTGGGGATACCCACTGAACCCCGTAATGAACTCTGGTATCTCCTTTATCACGAATCCTCGCGATATCGTAAATTGCGGCGGTATTTTTTTATCGCGGATTCGAGAAAATATTGGACGCCATTTGGCACTGCCTTCGGATGCGAACTTACTGTCGGTAATGGTAGGTCATTGACCAGACCTTCCAAGATGGTCGGCGTCTCTTTGTTCGTCGTATCAAACATCGGGGTTTCTGATCTCGTGTTGCTATCGACGGGAAGACGTACAAACGGGGTTTCCGTTTTACCGGTCTTTGCGGTGGTGCTCCAATCTTCGGGATAGTCGTTGTAAATAGGTGGTACAATTGTTGTTGATTGATTGGGGGGGGGGGGGGGAGATAAAGGCTCCCGTACCCAAAGCCTCAATAAGCCGATCGAATCTTTCTATCAATTTCGCTACATCTTGAGCGAGTGTATGTTTCTTCATCGCGGGTTTTCCACGAGGCATCTTGCTCTTGAAACTTACTACACCGGGGATGTGAACGCGACTCTGATACCAATTAATGTGAATTTACGAACGCGGAAGCTTAATTCGTATTCGATTAACACTAAGTTTGAACTAAATCTCTACTAAGGTTAATTCAGAGGAAAACTCAACTCTTTCATAAACAAAACAACTCTATTAACTACTTAAGAACAAATAACCTAGACCTCCCTTTTTATAGAACACAATAATCTAAATAGAATTCTACTAAAATTGGAAAAAATTCGTCTTTAACCTTGTACTGGTTAAACAAGCAAGTCCCTAATTTAATTTATTATCTCCAACAATAGAGAGACTTAAATAATAATAAAAACATAAATATAAGTAGTTTGTTGACGGTGAGAACTGCCATTAGAGGACAATTCACATCAAAAACTCTCTGTTAGATATTGAAGAAAAAGGACATGAGAAGAAATGGGAAGAAGAGTGACGAATGAACACTTTTTGTGACATTTTTAGATTTTAAATATGCATATCAAATAAAACACTCCAAACGATCAGTGGCGGGGGACGACTGAGATTTAAATCTTTGAGGTATGAATAATTTGATAGTTTCCCTCCGCTACAACTTTGATATTTAACCCCACTCCACTAATAGCAAAGCTTGGCTTTGTGATTCATAATGCTCCAACTCTTCTTTTGATTCATTTTAAACAAATCTCTCTTTGCATCTCTCTTTCCTCATTTCAGTAGCTAAAATTTTAAAGCTTAAAAGTTCAAGGGAAATCTCGATATGAGAAAAAATTCTTTCAAACTCATTAACAATGAAGTGATCATAAAACGTTTCAGACAATGAGACCTCTTCGAGTAGTGTTGGACACATTAAGAGACACCAGGAGGAACTCGTAAAAGTATGTTACGAGTTCATTTTGAAAGAAAAAAAAAAAAACATTCTAAGAACTTCTCTTTTTTAAACACTTTGTGTTATGGGTTTTATAACTATCATCCTTTTATAAACTTTTTTTTTTACTATCTTATGTGGGTATTTTAATGTATATGATCATGAATATTTTGTGCAAGATAATTTATTTGGCATTAGGATAGTTTAAAAAAAAAAAAAATTGAATCTGACCCCACTGAGCAATATTCATGGCTCAGCACTGCCTACGGTTAGTCGTTTGAGGAACTGCGCTTTGCAAGCCACCAAGAAAAACTTTCAGAGATTTCTCCATTATAATTGTACTGAACTACTGATACAAAATGTAGGAAAGGAGTACTTATACGACCAGAAAAATGTCCAAGTTTTTTTAACATGATGGGAAGCGTGGCAGCTCCTGTACATGGCAAAAACAGCTTCCATTAAAAAAAGGGAAAGTTCATTACTTATACAAAGGACAAAGGTTGGTCGTAGTTGTCCTTAAGAGACAAACTGCATGTGGCACAAATCATAAGAGAATATACAAATCCATAAATGTTATATAGTACACATTACAATTGAGAGTTTAAAGTAATTTTCATGAGGACTTCTCATTATCCAACGCTATTCAGCATCCAGTCGTTCTCCCACGCTAAGGATTCCCCATTGACAAAAACAGGCCTCGATCTTTTCTTCACTGCTGCACCTTCTGAAGCCACAACACCTATTGGAGATACCTGAGTTTCAATCGATGTTAAGCAACTTTCAATGGAACAATCCACAATTCGAACTCGCCTATTTGAACTAGAATTTTCTTCCATACATCTCCCCGTCTCAGATAAAGAAGGCAGTTGGAGACAGTCATTGGAGACTTTGATTGCAAGTTCAGAGAGCTCTTGCCTAGCAGCTTCAAGCCCTCCTGAAACACCAGTTTGATCACCGAGAACTTTACAGGCTTTCTCCAGTATGGTCTGCAAGTACTTTCCTTGTGCCTCAATCCTAATATGGAGATGACGCTGAACTTCAAGCTGCTCGTGCAGTCTTCTTTGAACTTCCATCTGCCCTCGTAATGCCTCAGTAACTTGGTGACTATTATTTCAAAAGTGCAACACAGAATACATTATATGTTAGAGACAGAGAGGCCTATATAATAGCACACCATAAAAGAGTATAGTGAGAGTAAGGAATAATATACTCATTCAAGTCTTGGGTTTTCACTCTCGATGAAGATAATGACGATGGAGAATCAGCACACTGAGTTTCTGCAAAGCAGGAACCTGCAAATCAAGAATGTGTAGCATTAAATAACAAATACTATTCTTCTGAGAGTATTGGAGAAAAAAGAAAGCCAAATAAAGTGCTCGACAAGGGTAAATAACAAATAATATTCTCCTAAATCTAATAGTAAGAAGAGAATAAGTCTTGATTATCTGCAGAACTCTTCTTTAAGCTGGATGATACATAGTCTACATACCAGATGGAATATTCACTCCTAGCTGAAGTCTTCAAAACAACAACCAATAATATTCACCCCAACCCCACAAGTTTGTGACAATGGAGGTCGAGAACCTTGCAAAATTAGTACAATATGGAGGTGCTTACAAGAAAAAAAAATTAAACAGTTCATATAGCAATATTTAATTGCAATGAAGTAAATGGAAAGGCTATAACCTCTGACATAAAGGAAAATAATAAGTGTTTAACCATTAATGTGCATATTTAGGTTCCATGTTGTGCATATCTAAATGCCCTAACTTGCATATAAGAAAGGATGGGTACCATCTTTCGAGCTTTCATTGAGTTCCTTGCAAGATTGCTTCCCCAGCCTATATTTCTGCAAAGTACACATCGCCGCGAAGACATTAGAGGTAATAGCCTGATTTCTATATATCTACCTAAATATACAAATTCTACTCAAAGTTTTCTCTTAGCAGATGGATACGCAACTGCAATTCTGATTTCTATTACTTAACTGTAGCTATTAATTCTGTTGGTAAAAGGTCCTCATCTACTGTTTTTTCTTCTTTCCTATTTTGGAATTGCATTTCTCTCTCTTGTAACATTTTCCCCACTTGATACATTTGTATAAAAACAGACAATGTAAAATAGAACAAGAAAACGAACGAGAAAGCAATAACAAGAAAATTTGTGTCAAGATCTTTTAAACGTAAGAATTTCAAATTCCAAGAATTTGCATCCACTTTTCTTGTGATCTTAAACATTCCACTAATCAAACAAAAGTATTATGCCATGAAATAATGAATTTACATATTGCACATTGTTTAGAAGTTGACCTGAAGATGAGACTTCAAATGGTAAAGAGTGAGGCCTTTTACGTCCATCATTTTCAAAATGGTCTTTGGTGTTGCCTCTGCAAAGAAGAACAGGCAAACAAAGTACTGAGAAGAATTAGTCATGAATCAACTCGGAAGGTTTACCCTAATAAGCTAGTAGAAAGAGACTATTTCTAAATGCGTTATGCATAAACAATTAGATTGAGAACTTAATTAATGAACAATAATGTGACAACTTCTTGGTTGATCATCATACATTAACAATTTAGCCGTCACAATATTTTATTTTTCTTCTTCGTTCCTAGATACTGTAATTGCGAAAATCGTGTTATTAAGCAATCTCTTTTTCTCAAGTAAATCCATTTGTCATTTTATAATTTACTGAGCTCAACCCTTTTTTTTTTAGGCAAAATAATTTTATTGATATAAAAAATAAAGTACAAAGGCCCAAACCTAAAAGAATGAGTGAAGCAACACATAAACTGAGAAGTTGCGCTTGCCTTGTAGCAACGATCAAAGCATACAAATCATTTACTGTTGCACACCTCTAACAATTCCATTATTTATTTTTATTTTTTTTTTTTTTTTTTGGGGGGGGGTTGTAAATGTGGGAGCAAGAAGAGGCCATGTTGGCAACCTTGTCCGTCCCAACCCTTATATTAGTAATCTGTTTATATTATTGTCTTAGGAGTGGTGGTCCCCAAATATTAACTTATAGAGGTCTTACATGTACATTAGTTTCTCTATACTCTCCCTCAAGCAAGTGCCTACGACCCATGTGCAGCTTGGGAAAAAAACAATCTGAAGTACCTAGTTTCTAGCCTTGTCGAAGATATCTCATAACCGATTTTGCAAAAACACAAATGGGTCCAAATCCACTACTGAACAAGTTTCCCAGGGGTAGTAGCTGGTACAATTGGACTTCTTTCTAGTCAATGTCGTGGTAATCTTACAGGAGGTCGTGGTGGTGCCAAAAGTTGTCACTAAAATGCAGGTGGTGGTGGTGATATGATTAATTGTTGTTTTTTTGCTAGAATGGGGCAAGTTAACATACTAACCTAGGTTTCCCTCAGTCATCAACAACTTCTACGGAAATATTTTTGGTCCAATATTAAAATTCAGGTTGGAACAACTATATACTTCAAAAGATCTAGTATTGCTTGGCTACTCCTCTACCCCCTAGCCTAGGCTAACATATGTAGCGTTACATGCCATGTTGATCAGCAGTTTTCTCCATGAGTAGTGGACTTGAGAGCCTATAAATATATATCGGAGATAGCTTCTAGTACTTCCCTCATTTTTGTTCCAATCTTCCCGAGGATCACCACAACGGAAGAACAACGAGAGGGATCGTCTATGAGTTGTAAGGTAATTTATATGGAATCATGATGGAGTATGCCTCATTGCACCGTGGCTATCCAAAGGTGACTAGAAAAGGTCTTTTATATTTTGAAGAATGAAGACATCATAAAAGTTTCTTAATGAAAGTCAGTTTGCCTCAATAAAGATAGCATCTACGATTTTGTCAGGTTTTTTCAGAAACCTCTCCACCACAAAATCTCATATGCCTCTAGATCTATACTTACACCCTAGACAGAGATTACAGAAAAAAAGAAAAGAAAAAGGAAACAAGTTTTTGTTTCTAAAATTAATCCTCATACTGGACAGACACCAAAGCAAAAACCCACAGAGTATATCTTTAGGTGATTCAACTAACACACATTGGCATCTTGAGAGATTGGGAATCAAATTGTTCTCTATGTAACACGATATTCTGTTATTATAATAAACGTCTCTAGCATTGCCCCCACTTAATTACATAATTAAGAATATACTTTTAAGCGAAGCCAGAGAAGAACTCACACTATGTTGTTCACAAGTCAATTATGTACCTAATAAATGGGAAAACTTGGCCCCACCAACCTAATACAAGAAAATTTGTCTACTGTAGTTCTCCTTAGTGAAATCATATCCAGAAGAATCACATTAACAAATCTCACCCATACCTAAGTGTTTCCTAGCTCAACAACCATTTGTAAATTTGTTTGTTCAATCAAGATCTTCATCCAAAATGAACTTAAGAAGCCATAAAAGTGTCTCAAATTGATATTTACAAATTAGGCTCAAAACCCCGCCTAATGGTACTTTATAGTTCCAAAATGTCCCAAATGCTTAGGATAACATATTTCCCTATCAGCATTCGGCTGCTCGCCTATCCGATTATAAAAAGAATCCGTTAAACAACATACTCATATCCATTCTTAGTCTGCCATTGTACGGCGCAAAACCGGGGACTCCCATCCCCTTAAGGCTTAACCTCTACGCATAACATAAACCTTCCATTTCACTGATATTTTAGATACTCTAATAAGCTCTATGATAAAATTTAGCAATACAAACACTTAAAATACTGTAAATACAACAATGTAATAATTCAACTAAGTAGTACTCACTATCAGGGCCTCCGAGCTGACCAACAGCGTCGACAAACCTCTCGTGAAGCTCAGCGGTCCAGCGGAGGCGCGGTTTAGGATCAGAAGTGAGAACAACACAAGCATCTCCAGGGAGATTAGTTCCATCAAGAGTAGAGCCATGTAAATCATTGAATGAATGATGAATCCCAGAGTTGTACATTTTGGTTGTTTGGAGCTCGGTTTGTTTCAAACAAGCAGGTCCTTAGAGAAGAGTGAAAGGGTGTTGTGATTGTGGAGGAGAGAGAGAGAAGGGTGTGAGGGAATCCATGGAGGACCGGTTGGCATTTTCTGAATATTTTGTGTACACTGTTTTGACAGGGTACCTAAGTATACTAGTTGATGTTGACTTGGGAAATTCGGGTCGGGTCCATAACCTACCCGGAATTCACTTATTATAATGCCATGAGTCCTGTCACCGGAAGGCCCGGCCCTGGGCATAGACCCATGAGACGGCCGTCTAGGGCCTCCAATTTTAACTCAAAAATAGGGGCCTCCTAATATCGTAGCCCTCATATGTTTTTGGGCCTCCAAACTCCAAAATACCCAGTTTAGTTATTTGGATTTGGGCCTATGTCATGTAAAACCAGCCGAAGGAGAGTTCCTTTTTATGTTTTTCAATCTGGACAGACTCTCTCTTTGAATCTCTCTCTTTCAAGAAGACAAGAACGATCAACGAACGATTCAATGAAGTTTTAACGAACCTCACCACCCTCTCTCTCTAAACATAATCAGTAAATTTCAATGAATTTCTCTCTTTTCAACTACCTAATAGTGAATTTGTGATTTGTGAGATTGAGAACTAAGAAATTGCAATTGATTCTTTTATGAACTAGAGCTTGATTAAATCATCGAAATTGAGTAAGTAATTTGTCCATCTTGTTGTTGAATCTCTTTGTTTCATGCTTTAATTGTGCAATTGTGCAAAAACTTTGAAATTGAGTTATTTTGGTAGTGGTAGAATTAGGGTTTTCTTCAAATTCAAAAGATATGTTTTTGTAGTTGTTTTTCATTGGCCTGTATTTGAACAAATGCTTAAAACATTTTTGTTTTTGTTGTGGGATTGGAATAAGTTGTTTGATGGATAGAGTAGGACTACTAAATTTTATTTTTAAGATTAATGTTACTGATTTCTGACATATTTTTGTGATTGGATTCGACTTGCGTAGAAGAGAATTGGATTGCGAGGAATTAACATTGGCTACAGGGAGGCCTGAATGGCAATGTAATTTATACATGGTCCTTGGTACAATTGGTGTCGTTGTAAATGGGATGGCTATGCCCTTTATGACCATTATGACTGGAGATTTCAGAGACGCTTTTGGATAAAATGCAAACACAGATAAAACTCTCAGTATAGTTTCTAAGGTATATATTCTCACTTTATCTTCTCAAAGATTTCCTTGGCTTCACAGTTCACTCACGAAAGGGTTTAAGAATACTAACATGATATTTTATTTTATTCAATGATTTCAGGTAGAGCTAAAATTTGTATATTTAGGTGTGGCTGCCGGTATTGCATCATTCGTTCGCAAGTACAAGTTTTTTTTTGGGGGGGGGGGGGGGGGGGCATTTTTTAAGTTCTGTCTAGGGCCTCCAAAACTACAGGGTCGGCCCTGGTCGCCGGAGACTTTTGGCGCCAGCCATTTTGTACCGGGAGATACTATATGCATCCAAAATAACAACGAGGGTTGGTGTAGATATTTGGGTCTATGCTTGAAGGAGCAGAGATCACGAGTTCAAGTCACTACATAAATGATAAAGGCTCGTTGGGATAAATTTTGAACTACTCAGTATGTGGTATGATGAGGTTTTATCGAGTCTCGTGCCCCCATGGATTAATTCGGGGCAAATGGTGATAATTTACGAACATGGATCACCCCGATTTGCAAGAAAACATAGAAACTTCTACAAAGCCAGCTAGGTGAAACTTTAAGCCATAAAAGTGGCATTTTACATTTTTCGATGAGAAAAGTGGTCAAAACATGTTTTTAGTGCCAGAAAAATTAACTGAAGTAAAAAACGGGTCACTCGGCATAAACTTTGCGGAAGTATATAACATCTTTTGTTTATAATTTTGGGATATTGCTCGAGGTTCAGTTGTTTTTTAGTTAAATATTAACTAAACGAGGTTGAGTACAATGCATCTGATAAATAGTTACAGAAGCAACGAAACAAATGGGGGTAATGCATCAGGAGGGCTATAATTGGAGATGTTCGACTATGGACAGTGCTCTGTCAAAGTAAAGGCTACTGAAGTATAAAGTTGAGAAGAAAAGTTCCAGAGCAATTACCATCTCCAAGGTTATGTGCATGAAATTTGTCTCTTGGAAATAGTGGTGGACGAATAGTTGGCCATGGAATAGATAACAAAGTGAATATCTGATCCAGGAGGATCTGAAGATCGAATCCCTTCAAAAGACGCCAACTCGTTTGAATGAACCTTGGAGTCGTTCGAACAAGATATGAGAAGAACGACTTAGAGTTCCCGGAAGCCACATTCGAGCTGAGTCTATTTGACCTGGAGTTTCCAGAAGACCAATTTGAACTGAGTCTATTCGACCTGGACCAATTCGAACTGAGTTTATACGACCTGGAGTTCTCAAAAGACCAATTCGAGTTTAGTATATTTTTAAGCAAAAATAGTCAAGTCGTTCGAATAACATTTGGAGTCGTACGAATGAGATGGAGTTCCCATAAGACCAATTCACGTTGAGGAAACTCTTAGGCAAAAATAGGCAAGTCGTTCGAATGACATTTGGAGTCGTTCGAACAACCTGAAGACCATTTCATGCTGATGCTATTTTTAGGCTTAATTTGGCAAGTCGTTCGAACGATGACTATCGTATTCCTTCAATATTTTAGGTGTTTCAAGGGAATAATGGTCCGAGCTTGTAACTAGAAATTTGGGGCAAGCCTAGGCAAGATAAAATTGTTAAGTTACTGCTCAAAACAGGGGAAGTTGTAGGGGCATAACTTTACAAGAGGGGAAGTTGACTATTACACTATGAAGTTTATTCTCTACCAGGGGGTTCAAGCGTATAATCAATAATAAGAACAAACTAACTGATAATGCACTTGTGTGGAGGCCTTGAATGGGTTACTCCATGACCTCTGATGAGGATTTTTAAGAGTGATGATATAAATATCGAGTAGTCGAAGTATCGAGTACAATATGGTTTACAGGGTGTTCGAAGGTAAACTTGCAAGGCTTGTTGGGGAGATTTTGTAACCCCTTCACAGCTCCTCCTCTCCCTATTTATAGAACCTAGGATAGGTTGAGTCACCATGGGAGGTCCAGTTACATCTGTATCCTTTGGGGACAACTGACTTGTACCCAGAGTCGGTTTTAACGCTGCAATTTGTCGAGTCTGACACTGTAGCTATCAGCTCTGATACTGAAGTTGTTGGATCTGGCGCCGTAGTTGTCGTGCCGCGTGCTCCACTGTTATGTCTGGTGAGTTGGCTGTCTGACATGTTCCCCTTCGACCATGGGTACATGGTCGATGTATTTCTGGCTTGATGCTTCCTTCGAGTGTTCGAATAATCTCAGAAGGTTTTGTGGGCTTGATTATTGATGTACTAGGCTTTGAAGTGGCCTTAGAGTATTCGATAAAAGCTAGAAGGCTGCGAGTAGGCTACTACATTTGCCCCCCTCAACAGGGGCCTCAAAAACTGGTGTAGATGGCGCGTGCTGAGAAAAACGGTTGACCTTGGGAAGGAGGAAAGTTTGACTGGGTGGTTGTTATAATTCCGAGAGGGATAAATGAAGACTGTGATTAATACGGGTTGTGATTAACGAGGGAGTAACTATATCTGCCTTCAAGTACAAGTAGAGAGTTTTGAAAGAGCTGCAAACATCTGCACCTTCTTCCCTGAGTAAAATGTCTACATTCTCTTCCCAAAGCAGTGAAAACACTCCTAATACCAGGTACTAGAGAAGAATGGCAGCAAAAGACCTCTGCATACGGGAGAAGTCCCTCAAGCTGAAGCAGAGGTTCTTCGGTGATCAAGGCTTGGATTGGGTTATGCCAGACTTGGTTGAACTGGAGCCAGGGAAACCAATCGGTGGGATGCCGTATGTGCACTGGTGGAGGGTGCTGAAGTGGAGGAGCCTGCTCCCCAGCAACCGATTCTCCTTCCTTGAATCTATTGCTAAGGATCTGGTGGACAAGGAAGATCGCGTTGAGGATGCTAAGGTTGGGTTCTGGAAGAAATGCCCCATCTGCAAATAAGGGTCTCTTGAGTGTGGTAAAAGTATTGGCGTGGGATGGTAGATAGGAATGTTTGTAGTTTTCTGTTGATATTGATTGTCTTTCTCTATATTTTAGTGTAAGGGCATCTACCCGAATGAAATTGAAAATTCATGAAATAACTATCGAAGTGAGATATTGAATTATTTGTGTGTAAGTGGAACAAACACGGTAGACGATGATAACTTAGGCGCGATAGCAGTTCCTCGAATGTCGAACTGTAATCTAGATCGAAGTATCAAAAAATATGGACCGGGGTATCGAATACAGTGTAGGCGATAGTTTATGAACAAGAGCATAAGAGGTTGACTGGAAGGTTGGACGTTGGAATCTGAAAGGTTGACTGTGGAAAGTTTGCAGTTTCGAGGGAGGTAATAAGGGGAGGTAATTAAGAGGTAGTGGTGATTACGGTATAATAAATGAGTTTGACGAAGGTATAAATATGGGTTATGAGGAGGTAATTCTGTAGATTCTTTATCTTCAATTTTTTCCTCTGCATTACGTGAAAATATCATGGAGACCACACCCAATACTCATTATCAGAGAAGAATGGGACATGCGAGAGACCGTCGAATAGGGCGGAAAGCGCCAGAACTGAAGTTGAAGTTTTTTGGCGACAGGGAGCTCGACTGGGACATGCAAGACCTGGTAGAGCTAAAGTCCAAGGAGCCGATCAATGGGTAACCGTATGCACACTGGTGGGCAATCTTGCAAAGGATGTTTCCAACGGCCGAGAATCGGTACTACTTTCTGCAAAGTTTGGGCGAGCGGATTGTGCAAAGAAGAGGACCAGTTGTTGAAGGACGAGCAGGGCTTGACGAGAAGAACTGGCCCGTCTAAAAATAGGGGAGGTTCTTCGTAAGGTGGTGAAAGTATGGTGGTCTGGGTAAATATTTCTTGTTTTGATGGTATTTTGTGTCCGTTTCTCTTTCTGTTTGTTACTGTCGAAGCATTGTAATGAAAGAATAGTTTAAAGAAATTATGTGCTTTATATCTAACAAGTAGGATAAACAAATATACTGTAGGCATGGGATCAAAACTCTACCCTCGAATAAAAATAAAGAATAACGGTAGCAACACTCTTCGAATAAGTGTCTCTGAAAATATGTAGTGATCGAAGATACTGTACGAGATGGTTCGAAAACATGTGTCGTTGGTTTCAACAAAATTGAGCAAGAAATGAAAATTCAAAAAAGAAGCTTCGACTGCAAAAACTGACAGCCGAAAACTCTGACATGACAGAGGGTAAATTGATCCTAAGGCAGAGTGCCATGCAGGTCATCATAACGTTTTCTTGGGTTGTGTAAAAAATGTTGACATGGCGTATGAGTATGACTAGACAACTTCGGGCAGGGTACTTCAAGGTTCGACTCGGTATTATAGAATTGGTTAAATGTGTGCGTGGGAGGCACACGTGGGAGCAGGTAAGGGTAAAAACGTAAAAATGCTAATCAGTCGAAAAACAGGGGAAGTGGCGGAGTGGTAATGATGGCGGTTTTGGAAATCGGGCGATTTTTTATTGTTTTGAGGAGGTATAAATAGAGGCAAGGACAACGCTGCTGTTCCCAGTTACCCCATCATAGAGAAAAAAGAGAGATAGAGAAGGAGAACATATGCTATTGTTCCAAAGAGCTAGGCTATTGTTGAGGGAGGAGGATACTTAGTCATTTGCTGAGGGGTCGTCTAACTTGCTGAGAGGAAGAAAGCGTATTCCATTCAAACAGGTATGTCACATGACTTCTGTCTTACTGCTTCTTCTTCTGTTTCTGTATGTGATTCACATGGAAGGGTTGATATTGCTAGAGTTGATATTTATGATAATGTAACCGAATACAAAGGGGTAACCCATATAGCTGGAGGTCTGGCTCATTGGGGACTTTGGGGTATTGAGGGTGTGACTAGGATTGGGTATATGTGGAGGTCGAACATTTGACTATGGGTTAGGTATATTTGGAGTGATAGAACAAAATATCATAGAAAACCTGATAGTCAAATATATCGATCTAATTGCGTTCCTCTGCTTCTGTAGGGTATTATGCGTACCCGTCGAACTTTGAGGATGGTGCTAGTAGATGAAGAGGTTGAAGGAAATAAGGCGAGTGTGTCTGGTCGTGGCTCAAGGGACAGAGCAGTGACATAGAGGTTTTAGATGTTGTTAGAGATGTCCCTCTGGCTATAGTAGTACCAGAAGGTGGTGCTTCGAGTAGTAAACGCCGAAAGGTTCGAGTGATTGAGGAGAGGGTTGGAGAGCAGATGGAGGGAGGAAAGAGAAGGGGACATGAAAGTGCTGACCCTTTGGGAGATGAAAGAGAAGATGGTGATAGTAGTGAGAGTTCAACAGGTTCGGGGGAAGCTGCGGTGCCAGTCTCAGCTCGAGACTGGATCGATTTGTGGCTAAGCTGGAGTTATCGAAGGTGGGGGTGGTGTTATATGCAGTAGGGTATGATTATACCTTCAAGTCTATCCATCGAAAGGGTTTCATGGCTTTTAGAGGCCAGATTCGCCTAGGGATGCAGCTACCCCTTCCAATGCTGGTGAAGGAGGTGTTAAACTTCTAGATAGTTACCCCATGCCAGATGAATGGGAACTTCTATGAGATGATGAGGGTGGTCGAGGGTATGAATGTAGAACTGAGACAGGAGGAGAAGGGTCTGATCGAGTGGTACGATATTGTATCATTCTACTCGAAGAAGGTCAATAAGAAGGTGGACACACACCACATACAATGTCATGCAGATAAACTGTGGTTGTTTGACTTATGCTCGACTGGTCGAGGGTGGGATAAAGATCTGGTTGTTGTGCGAGGTAAGTATGAGAATGCTAAAGGAGAGGACAAGTATAAGCTGCATCATAGGGTTTATAATCCCGGTAAGTTGATGGTCGAGGGTTGTTTTGAAATATTTGTCGAACAGATAGGTAAAGCTATTTTCTAATTTTTGTTATTGTTACAGAACCTGGAATGAGATCTTTATAGAACCCACGGAGGTACATTAATGATCTTATTGACTCTATTGAGGAGTGGATAAACCGGGTATTCAGGAAGCTAGGTATAAAAAGGAAGAGGCATAAGAGGACATATTCATTACTCCGAAAGGTTCCTGTCGCTCCTAAGCCATCAAAGAAGAAGGGAGGAGAAGGTGATTCGAGAGGGGTCGAGGAGATGGAGAAAGTAAGATTAGCGCGGAAGGTAAATTATGTTCCAAGGGGGCAACAAACTATGTCGATGCCCGAAGTAGTTCCTGAGGTGTCGAAGCAGGCGTTGACGCAAGCTGACAAGGGGAAGGGAAAATTTGTTCCCGAATCTTCGAAGGTCCAGCATCTGATGGTTATTCAACGTAAGAGACATAGGGAGCTGGGGGATGATGATGTAGAGGATGTGGATGAAGCGCGGGCAGAGGCCGAACTGGATGAGCATGCTCGAGTTACTGCTGCTTCGATGGAAACTCTCTACGCGAATGACCTAGAGGAGGCTGGGAGGCGGAGAATAAGGCTCTTCATCAGGTAACTATTTTTTGGAATTCTGAAATTCTGATATTTTTCTAAAGTTCATCATTCTTCGATAAGTACTTATGGTTCAAATATTCTAGCAGTCAAATGCTTGGTCTCAAGCTTTTATCAAGGCCCAAAAGGTAACAAATAGGCAGCTGAAACAAGCGGTTGACAATTTGGAGCTTGTTCGAGGGACCGAGTTATCACTGGTGTCCGAGGTTAAAGTTTTAAAGTGAGAGCAGTTGACTATCAGAGCTGAATACGAGAGGAAGCTCGAGGCTCAGCGTGACAAGCATACCCAAATGCTGAAGGTACTAGAGTCGAAGGTGACTGAGAAGGAAAGGGAAAATAAGGAACAGAGGAAAACCTTTCAGGAGCAATTCGATGACGAGTGTGAGACAAGTACCAAGCTGAAGATGTTCATAGAAGATTTAAGGTATGATCCCATAGCTTTCAAGCATCTTCCTACAACCAATGAACTTACTGTCGAAGATCCTGCTCAGACAGGGGAGATAGAGGTAGATCCTGCTGGTGTGAGTGTGGAGACTCCTGTAGTCGAAGATGCTATTGTTGAGGCTGTTGCCGAAGGGGTCGCGCATGCTGCGGGGTCAAACCCTTCTACTAAGGGTACTGGAGGTGTAAGTGTTGATGAGGCTGTATGAGGAGGTGATACTCTTTTGTTTAAGGTACTGTCGTTGTTGTCCTATTGTACAAAACTCTTCTCTCTTATCATCTTGGTAATTTGGAGTAGATGTTTACACTTGAAGGATTTGTAACGTATTTTGTATTGTTGTGATAACTTTGAGTAATGGTTTGTAGTTGAAACTTGTTTGAACTTGAACTGTCTGGCTGTATTTGAATTGAATTGCTCAAATATAATGAACTTGAGATACTTGTGGTTGAGTTACTGATATTCCTGTACACTTGTATTTGTGGGTGTTGGAAATGTAGCATGTTGGTAAATGGGTTTGAACTAGAACCTTGAGGAGCTTCGAAGTCTCCCCCACATATCGGTCCGATCGAAGGATTGGTATGGTACTTAGGTAAGACCAAGAAATTTACTGGACTTCGAAGGCCTGAGCCTAAGCGAGGTATAACAGGGTCGCCCCAATGCATTCCCGAGAGTCTGGTCTATCGACCATTCGTGCCCCTCGAGTTTGCTCAAATTTGGAGACTTGAAAAACTTCGAGGTCATCCCTAAGTATCAGTCTGGTCGAAGGGTTGACGTGATACTTAGGTTAGACCAAGAAATTCACTAGACTTCGAAGGCCTGAGCCTAAACAAAGCATAACGTGGTCGCCCCCAATACTTTCCTGAGGGTCCGGTCTATCGACCATTCGTGCGCCTCGAGTTTGCTCGAATTTGGAGACTTGAAAAACTTTGAGGTCGCCCCCGAGTATTAGTCAGGTCGAAGGGTTGACATGATACTTAGGTTAGACCAAGAAATTCACTGGAAGACAGGAGATGCGGTTTTAGAGGAAAAATATGTTTATTGATTATACTGTATTTACATCAGTTGAACAAGATGGAGGTCGTGACCTGTTGTATGATACTAACTACATTGTGTTCCACGGATTGGGTAGAGGCTCTTCCGCTTCTGTCATCAGATAATAGAAACCTTTGTTGGTTTTGTCATACACGACATAAGGTCCTTCCCAGGATTCGGTTAAATTGTCGGCATTGCGAGGCTTCGAAGAGGGTGCGACTCGTCAAAGTACCAAATCTTCGATATTAAAACTGCGCGGTCGAACTCTTTTGTTGTATGACTTCTGAAGAGAGAGATGGTAGCAGCCGAGGTTTACGATGGCTCGATCTCTAGTCTCGTCAATCCATAGCATATTGCATCCAAGTTTGAACTCATTATCTTCGTCTGGGAGGTTGGGGTCGCATGTTGGCACTTTGAATTGAGTCGGTAGAACTGTTTCAGTACCATAGGCAGAAGGAATGGTGTGCATCCTGTCGCCCTTCGGGGGGTTGTTCGATAAGCCCAGAGTAAATATTGTAGTTTCTGGACCCATTATCCTTTCTTCTCATCGACCCGCTTCTTAAGACCATCGACTATAGTCTTGTTGATTGCTTTGACCTGACCATTCCCTTGAAGGTAGTAAGGTGTTGAGGGGGAGAGGATGATGTTGTATTTTTTAAGGAAATTGCAGACTTTGTTCCCAACGAACTGTGGACCATTGTCGCATCGAATCATGTGAAGACAGCTGAAGCGTATAATTATATTTTCCCATAAAAACTTGATGACTTCTTCCTCTCTGGTTCGGTATAGAGACACGATTTAGACCCATTTTGTAAAGTTATCGGTTGCCACAAGAATATTTTCTCGGCTACACGAGGCTTTGGGAAAGGTACCCACGAGATCGATGGCCCATCGTTTGAATGGCCAAAAGACTTGACTGTAATGAAGGTCTTGCGAAGGGCTATGGATGTCGTGGGCGCGACGTTGGCATTTGTCATAGTTTTTGGCATACTCTTCAGCTTGCTTCTTCATATTGGGCCAGAACAAACCTTGGGATATGGCTCGAAGGGCCATAGATCGACTGACAGTGTGAGCACCGCATGTACCTTCGTGAAGTTTGCCAAGAATTTTAGAGGCTTCGTCTTGAGAGATGCACTGAAGGTGGACGCCGTTTGGGGATTTGTGACGTAACTCGTCTTTGAGAATGGTGTATCTGTGACAGTTTTTGAGTAACGAATGTCTGGCTTTGGGGTCCTCTTGGAGGGTGGAATTGTTAAAGTAAGCAAGAAATGGTGTTCGCCAGTCGTCTGGATCGAGACTCTCACCCCCAGTATTAATGGCATTGACTTTCATCTGGTCGATACTTGGGCGTTCGAGTACTTCGATATGGAGTGTTCGAGGTTTGGGCTGGCCTAACATGGCTACTATGTAGGCGAGGGCATTGCCATGTCTATTTTCGCCTCAAGGGTAATAAGTAATAGAAGATTTTTCAGGAAAATGGTCCATGCGTCGGCGGACGAGAGCAACATACTCAGCCATGCGACCGTTGGCCTGGTTATCACCGGTGTATTATCTTTGCAAAAGTTGGGAGTCAGTAAATACTGCAAGCTTAGGGACACTAAGTTCGAGTGCGAGATTGGGGCCATGGATAAAGGCTTCATACTAAGCCTCATTGTTGGAGCATTCAAAATTTAACTTGACGGCTTTTTCGATTCGATCATTGGTGGGGGTAACCAAGACAACACCGATCCCCGAACCATTAGCTCCAGCGGATCCATCTGTGAAGAGGCGCCAACCTGTGTTAGTATTCCAAGGGTCGTTCTGTTCGGGTTGGTCTTCGGGTAGATCATCTTCATGTTCCTCCCAGTCATTATCTTCGACCGGGAAGTCAGCAAGGAAATTGGTGAATGCTTAGCCTTTGTGGGATATCTGCTTCTCAAATATGATGTCTTGTTCACCAAGATAAATAGATAACTGTTGTACCCGTCTAGATTTTTCTTTTTTACTAAGTACTTATCGAAGGGGGTAACTTGTGATAACATGGATAGAGTATGCTTAAAAATATGGTTTGAGTTTTTGAGATGTGTAGACGAGGGTGAGGAGCAAACACTCAAGTTTTATATATCGAGTCTTTGCGGGTGTCAGAGTTTTATTGATAAAGTATACAGGTTTCTCAATGTTGGATTCGAGTTGAATGAGGACTGAACTGATAGAAGTGTTTGTGACAGCGAGGTATATGGAAAACATTTTTCCTTCGATGGGTGTACTAATGATGGGTGGTCGACCTAGGTATGTTTTAAGTTTGAGGAAGGCCTGTTCACATTCGAGTGTCCAATTGATATCAAGGTTATTTTTCTTTTTGGCCTTATGGGCACCTTGGTCGCTTAAGAGGGAGAAAAACCAAACTCGCCGGTCTGAGGATTTCGAAATAAAGTGGTTGAGAGTCGTTATCTTTCCAGCTACCTTATGGACATCTTTTTTGGTTTGGGGAGAAGGCATATCGATGAGGACTCGGATATGAGTGGGGTCGATCTCGATACCTCTTTTACTGATGAGGTGGCCTAAGAATTTACCAAACGAAACACCGAACTGACATTTTTCTAGGTTAAGTTTCATATTATATGTTCGAAGTAACGTGAAAACTTCGGTTAAGTATTGAATGTGGGTATGTTTTTGAAGGCTTTTGCATATCATGTCGTCGATGTAAACTTTGACCGACTTGCCAAACAAAGGTTTGAACATGGCTGTGACAAGCCGTTGGCAGGTGGTACCCGCATTTTTGAGGCCGAAGGGCATAACGCTAAAACAGTAGAGGCCATGTTTAGTGATAAAAGAAGTTTTATGTTGATCCTCGGGGAGGAGGGGTACCTGATTGTAACCCGAAGCCGCGCCCATCATTGAGAGTCGTTCTTGTCTGGCAGTGGCATCCAGGAGTACCAAGATGATTGGGATGAGGAAACTGTCCTTCGAGGTGTGCTTGTTGAGGTCTGTGAAGTCGACACAAATTTGGATCTTGCCATTCTTCTTTGGGACCGCGACAATATTGGATATCCAGTCAGCGTGCTTAACTTCCCCGATAAACCCTGCGGCTAGGAGTTTATCAACTTTGAGGTTGAAGGCTTCGCAAAGTCGTGGGCTAATCTACGCTTCTTCTATTTTACTGCTATAGAGTGAGGGATGAGGTCGAGGTGATGACAGGCTAAGGAGGGGTCGATACCGGGTATATCATGGAAAGTCCAGGCGAAGACATCTTTATTTGCTCGAAGGAAGTCGGTGAGTTCGGGGCTCTTGGCCTCGTCCAGAAAAGTACCAATGAATGTCCCTCGACCAGGACCGTCGAGTTTGAGATAAGTAGTGGGTGACGGGTGTGGTAGCTGATGTCGAGGGTATGGGGGTCAAGAGAGGCATTAATTTCTATGGTTGTTTGATAAGTTTTCTGGTCTGATTGATCTCCGGATGCTCACATGAGCTGGCAAGGCGCTGGGAGCCTTTCAGGTTCCACGTACCACAGGGGTGTAGTGAAACGGAGGGTCTGGTGCTAAGTTGAAGGTATGACTCGCATGGCATGGAGCCAGTCATGGCCAAGGATGCCGAGGTATTCGGATTTCTTGTCGATGACAAGAAAGCTAGTTTGGTGTGTGACTGGCCCTGTGGTGACAGGGAGACTAATGCGACCTGCAATGACTTCAGTAGCGCCGTTGAAGCCCTAGATTTTGACATTAGTCAGGGTGATGAGGTCCATTTTCTTCATGGCTTTGATAGTCTGAAGGAATAGAACATCAGTTGCGTTTCCCGCATTGATGAACATTGTATGGAAGACGAGTGCTCGACCTTAATCATAATGACTAGAGAGTCAGAATAGGGGAAACGAACATGCGATGTGTCACAATCGGTAAATTAGATACCCTTGGGTCGAAGGTATTGGCTTAATTCTGGCAGAAGGGCGGGTAGCTTCTCTTGGTAGGTGAGTTTGCGACATTCTTCGACACGCTTGCGCTTGCTTTTAGAGCGGCCGCTGTCGATATTGTTGACCTCGATGAAATGAAGTTGGTAAATGTGTACCTAGGCTGGGTCGGCAGTAGGAGCGGGTTGAGACTTGAGGTATGGCCCTTCAAGGTAACCGGGGAGGTTTGCGACATATTGATGTAGACGATCCGCCTTAAGAATTATTTTGAGAGAGCACTGCAGAGCGAAGTAATTATTGGTATGATGGTAGTTGCACTTATGGTTATGGCAGTAAGGCTCTCCTTGTTTGACCTCGATGGGGTAAGGGGTACGCCATACTGGGTCAGCCTAAATATGTGGTAGAAGGGTGTTGATAGGAGCAGTAAGCTTGGGGAGGACCGGCTTCAATCATTTTTTCTGGGCCTCGGTGGTGGTATCGTCAACGTGAGGGTGTTTGCGGCTCTCCATCTCTTGTGAGACAAGAACGATCAAAGGTGTAGAAGGTTGCCCCTGTTGAGGTTTGTTCTGATTGGTGGTTGCAGGTTGTGCCTGGCGATTAGACTCGCGGAGGTGCTCGAGGTCGATGTATCCATTTACTTTGGATAACATCTCCTCAAGGGTTCGAGGGTTGTGGGGCACGATGTAGTTCTTGACGCGACTATTATCTAGCAGCGCATTGGAAAAGGCGGGGACGGCATTTGCGCAGTCGAGGTTTTTAATCTTGCGCGACTCGTCGAGGAACCTCTTGGTAAAGGCCTCAATGGTTTTATTAGGCAATTTTCAAAAATTGAAGAGGGTATCGACCCGGACTTTGTGGTTTTTGTTAAAGGTGAATTGGGCGACAAAGAGGTTAGATGACTGCTCGAAGCTTCAGATCAAGCCGTTGGGAAGGCTATGATACCATCGCAGAGGGCTGTCTATGAGGCTGGTGGGAAATAGTTGGCACAACAGGTGGTCGGCCGTAGAGTATTGGCTTAAGGTGTTTTGGAACTCAAGGATATGAGATTGAGGGTCGGTGTTATGATATTTGCCAATTTTGGGGGCATGAAAATTTGTAGGCACCTCGACAGCGAGGAGTTTGGGGCATAGATGATTATTTAATCGACTCCAAGAGTTTGGCATGGGGCTCGCACTGATTCGGATAGCAGGATGGGTTTTCTGGTCGAAGTTTTGTTGTGTAAGATAAACAGGATGAAGAGGGGATCTTTGAGGTCGAAGGGGAAGAGGCTGAATATTCGGCGTATGCTCGGCGCTGCGCTCCCCGAGTCGCTCTTGAGCAGGGCGACATCGGGGTTGTCAGGTAGTGAGAAGGGTAAAATCGGACGAATCCTCCATGGGGTGTATGCCAAGGTGAATTGAGCCAGTAGGGAGGATGGTGGGGGGGGGGAGCACTCTCGGGGACTTGATGGATCAGGGGTACTTCGAGATGTGGTTGGGGCCCCAACTGGGCGCAGGCAGAAATGCGCGATGGAGCGTATAAAGGCCTAACTTCTTGCGGAGGGGAAGTCGGCTCTTACATCACGGGGTTAAATCTTCAAACAAAGGGATTCAAGTATATAACCTAGAATGCGAATAATTAATAGACAATATACTTGCGTAGAGGCCTGAAATGTCACTCTCCACGACCTCTGATAAGGATTTTTAAGAGTGTTTTTATTTCTGTCGAGCTGTCGAAGGTTCGAGTACTAGTTTTTTACAAGGTGATCGAAGGTAAACTGCATGGGGTCTGGGGAAATTTTTTCTAATCTCTCTTTGGTTCCCCATCTCTCTTATTTATAGAACATAGGATGAGCTGAGTCACCAAGGTTAGATTAGATTACAAGTGTACAATCCGGGTATCCTCCGGATATCGAGCGGATATCCCGAAGTTGGTGTTGAAGGTAGAAATGCAGGACCTGCCACCATGCTCTGTCACTGTAGCTGTAAGGACCAACAACTCCGGCGTCCTGTCTAGTGAGCTGGCTGTCTGTCTTGTCACACTTCGGCCCTGTATGGATATGGTCTAAGTATTTTTGCTGTTAAAGTGGAGTTCTTCTTTGAGGCTTATTCAGAGTCGAGGCTTCATTTTCGTATAATCTTTGGAAGGCTTGTTTAAGGATTGGATGGGCTTCGAGATATTCGAGTAGGCTTCGAAGTAGCCTTTGAGTATTTTACTGGGGTAGAAGGCTGCGAGTAGGCTACTTTATTCGCCCCCTCTCAGTGAAGGGCTCGAAAACAATATAGAAGCGTTTGCTGAGAAAAGTTTTTTTTAGTCAGAAGTGAAACAGTTGATTGTTGGTTTTTTGAAGGAGGTAATAAATGAGTGTAATAAAGAAATGTTGGTGGTTAGGGAGTAATAAATGAGATGAGGCTATAAGTATGGGTTATGGGGGTTGGGATACTGTGTATTCTTCTTCTGTTTCATTCTTTTCTCTTTGTTCTGCAAATTTTGAAAAACTTTATGGATACCACGCCCAATACGCGCTATCAGAAAAGGATGGGATTCGCCCGAGATCATCACATAGGGCAGAAGACTGCTGAGTTGCACTTGAAGTTCTTCGGTCAACATGATCTAGACTAGGACATGCCCGACCTGGTGGAGGTAGGAGCTGGGGAACTCATCAACAGTGAGACTTATGCTTACCTTTGGGGGCAACTGAAGCACAACTTTACGACTGTGGAGAAATGCTACCTCTTTCTGTCGGCTTTGGCCGAGTGTCTCGTTTGTGCAGAAGTGGAGATGGAGAACAAGGTTCGGCGAGTGGAACTGGACCGTATAGAAATAGGATTGCTGCTTCTTGAGGTGGTGATGATGGGTTTTTTTTTTTTGTGTAAGACTGTATTTTGAAGGTTGCTGTTGTTACTGTGGTTTTGTATTTCTGGGTTTGTAAACTTGTTGTGTCTATTGTTGTAATTTTGTGGAATGAAATGGGAACAATGTTTTGCTGTAATTTTATGTGTTTGTATATGGTA
This sequence comes from Kingdonia uniflora, assembly GCA_014058105.1. Lineage (NCBI taxonomy): Eukaryota > Viridiplantae > Streptophyta > Magnoliopsida > Ranunculales > Circaeasteraceae > Kingdonia > Kingdonia uniflora. Next base: position 104,314 of record JACGCM010001000.1, on the reverse strand, counting down.
GGCATTGTAGACTAATATACTTATAGGCAGGGTAGCAAATGTATCTCGTCGAACGTTAATGGGTAGTACTGATTACTGTTGGAAAAAGTAACCTCGATGTATAGTGATATGATCGAAGATAATTGACCCTGTATTAATCAAAACTCAGTGAGAGGGTATGGGTCGAAGTGTGATGGGGCTCGATGGTCGACTGCATGTCCTCGTAAATGGTGTTTGAATGCACATGCAGATGAAACTATTACGTCTAGGAAGTTGTAAAGGTTGGACTGTTGAGTTTTTAAGGAGGGAAATTAAAGACAGTAATGATTGTGGCTTGGGAGGAGGGAAAGTTTAAGTGTACCTTCATGTATAAAATAGGGTCTTGTGAGGAGGATTTTTCATATCTCTTCCTTCTTCTTTTGAATATAATGTCTGCCTCTTCGTCCAACGACAGTTCGTCCAATGGCAGTTCTTCCAACGACAATTCTTCCAAGACTAAGTATGAAAACCGAGTTGCGGCAAAAGTAATCCAGGTATGGGAGACGACACTAGAGTTACAGCGGAGGTTTGGTATCGATCAGGACATTGATGTGGAGATGCCGTATCTTTTTGAAGCGGAACCCAGGGAACCTATTGCTGGCATGCCCTTCACGTATTGGTGGGGAATATTGCAGATGATGGGACTGTTTCCCGGCAACCGGTTGTCCCTGCTGGAGTCGTTTGAGGAGCAAATGGTGGACCAAGAAGATGTTGGTGCTGAGGCTGTGGTCGAGGAGGAGCATCCCGCTGATACTTAGGTTCTCTTTCAACAGTACTATTGGGTGTTTGGTTTGTCTGCTGTTGGTTTGTTTTTGGTTGTTGTTTTTGTTTTTTGTTTTGTTTTGGTTGGATGTTTTGTTTATCGGAATGAAATTGAGATTTTTAATAACTGTTGAAGTAGGATTTTGGGCTCTTTATAAGTAACAATTTGAACTGTCGCACTAAAAGTCTGAAATATCGAAGTAAAAATTCTGAACTGTCAAAGTAACAGTTTGGTCTGTCGAAGGAAAATTGTGATTTATGTATATGTGGAATTCTAAACTGTCGAAGTAAAAATTGTAATCTGTTGAAGTTGAAGGCTGATTTGTCGAAGTAATATTTGGATATGTGTAAAACTGGGATTCTGAACTGTCGAAGTAAAAGATTATAATCTGTCAAGGTAGAAGTCTGATTTGTCGAAGGTGCCGTGGATCGAATGTTCGATATATGGTGTAGTCGATTACTCGTGGGCGAGACGTGGGTGTATAGAAGGGTTTTATTTGATTTGACTGGATGGGCTAACAGCCCAAACAGCTGGTCTGTCAGAACGGTACGTGCGCCTGGGGTAGTGCGCCGTGTAGGTAATCATGATTTTTGTCCTCATTTTATGGAAAAGTTGTGATTTGAAGTTGGGATTTGACTGGACGGATTCGAGTGAGGATCAAAAGGTTTGAAAAGCTTTGAGTTTAAAGTTAAATTAGAGTGAGAGTGCGGTTCCCACGTGAGGGGTATGAGGGGTAAATAGGTTAAAACTCATCTTAACCAAAAAGTTGGGGTAGTGGGGGCGTGGCAATGATAGTGGTTTGGAAATCGAGGCGGCTTTGGTTTTCCGAGAAGGTATACAAATGTGAAGGAAATAACCAGTGTACTGTTCATAGAGAAAAAATCAGAGAGTGAGAGGGAGAGAACATACGCCATTATCTCTGAAGCTTGTGAGAAGTTACTAAAGTTATTGCTGGGTACGGACTGTCTTGCTGTTTGGAGTTTGCTTCTGCGAACACAGGTATGTCTCTGTCTATGTTTGTTTTGCTTTTTCTTCTGTATCTGTAAGTAAAATCTTCTGGGTTTGGAATTGAAAGGTTATAATCGAGGACAGGGGGAATTCATGAGTCTGGGTTCTAGCCCATTTTAGGATTTTGAAGGTACAGACAGAGGAACTGGGTTTGGGATCGAATTTTTGACTGCGTGTGTATCTTTTGTGAAGGGTAGTGGCGAAATGGGTTATTGACACATAATTATCGAATGTATCGATCTGATTGCGTGCCTCTTCTTCTGTAGGATAAGATGCAACCCGTTGAGCTTCGAGACAGAGGCTGATAGACGAGGAAATTGAAGAACACGAGGCTAGTATTTATGGTTGTACTCCAATGGATGAGGGTAGCGACTTAAAAGTATTTGATGTTGTAACTGATGCCCCCTTTAGCCGTGGTAGTTCCGGCAGGTGGGGTTTCGATTACTAGACGTTGTAAAATGGTAGTGACTAAGGATAGCGAGGATGAGGAGTAGGAGGGGGGGGGAGAGGCGAGGGTAATACTGGTCCTTCTGGTGGTAAAAAGGGAGAAGGGGAGCAGAGTGATCAGAGTGTGGCTTCGACTGAGTTTGATAGGGTCAGGGGTTCTATTTCTGCTAGAGATAAAAAAAGATTGGATCGATTTACTGCCAAGTTGGAGCTGTCGAAGGTGGGGGTAACATTACATGTAGCAGGTGCGGGGTGGACTTTCAAGTCGAACCCGCGAGATGGTATAATGGCATATAGAGGCCAGATTCGATTGGAAATGTAACTTCCTCTCCGAAGGATGGTGAAGGAGGTGTTGGAATTTTGGGAGGTTGCCCCAGTTCAAATGAATGGAAATTTTTACGAGATGATGAGGGTAATAGAGGGTATGAATATAAAATTGAGAAGTGAGAAGAGGGGTTTAATTGAGTGATACGACATTGTATCATTCTACTTGAAGAAGGCAAATCATAATGTAGGGACATACCATATCCAGTGTCACCCAGAAAAACCTTGGCTATTTGATCTGTGTTCGACGGGTCGAGGCTAGAATAAAGATTTAATTGTGGTACAAGGTAATTTTGAGAATTTCGAAGGGGATAACTCTTATAGGTTGTATCATAGAGTCTATAACCTGAGTAAGTTTGCTGTCGATGGTTTTATTTTGGTGTGTTGCTTGAATAAACTGTGATTATATTTATGTTTTTCTGTACGTCCGAGTAACCGATCTTGGAAGAATCCGAGAGATTATATTGACATTGTACTCAATTCTGACAAGGAGTGGGTGAATTCTCTATTCAGGAGTCTTGGTATCAAGAGGATGAGAAAGAAGAAGACAGATTTCCTACTTTAAAATGTACCCGTTACGCCGAAGCCATCAAAGAAGAGGAAAGGCGGAGGTGGATCGAAAGTATCTGAAGAAATGGGGGAGGATGATTTGGCAAGGAACGTTCAGTATATTCCGAAGGTGAAATGGGCCTCGAAGCAAGCAGCGCCGGTACCTGAAGTGGCTAGTGATGCTTCGAGACTGAGGCTGAGGCAGGTACCAGCGCAGGCTGAGAAAGGGAAAGGTAGGGTCATTCCCAAGGCTCCGAAGGTACAACAGACGAAGGTTGTTCAGCACAAAAGGCATAGGGCACTGGGGGAGGATGATGCGGAGGATGAGGACGAAGAGATGACGGAGGCTGAGTGACAAGATCAGGTTCTAGCCAAGTTCGCCTCGATGGCCGAACTCTGCGACGCTAACCCAGATGATGCTTCAAAGCAGATGAAGAAGGCCATGTATCAGGTAACTGTCTATTATTGCTTGTAAAATTCTGAAATTTTCTTAAGTGTTTCATGCTTCGAGAAGTATTGATAGCTCGAATACTCTTGCAGACGGATGCTTGGGCACAATCATACAACAAGGCCGTGAAAGTGGAAAAAAGGAGGTTACAAGAGGCGCTTGACAGTTTATAGCTTGCTTGAGGGACTGAAGCCTCGTTATTGTCTGAGAACAGAGTTTTGAAGCAAGATCTGGCGGTGATCACCGATTCCTTCGATAAGAGGTTTGAGGGTTAACAGTATAATCAGGAGCAGGTGTGTGCAGCGAAACTTGCTGCCAAGGATAAGGAAAAGGCAAAACTGAAGGTGCGTTATCAGGCAAGTTTGATGGTGAATGTAGAGTGGTTGTCAGGCTGAAGGATTGCATAGTGGATATGGGGTTTGACCCTGACACTTTAGAACGCCTCCCTGTTACCGAAGATCCTGTTGCTGAGGACTCTTTGTAGACGAATACGAGAGAGGTGGAAGTTGCTGTTGGAGCTGTAAGTGGTGGCTTGGAAACTCTTGTGGTCGAAGGTATTGCTGTTGGAGCTATAACTGATGTGACTGCAGATGATGCAGGGTTGAGGCTTTCGACTGGGGGTGCTGATGGTGTTGGTGCTTGAGGGCCTGCTGGGGAGGAGGATACAGATGCGCCTTTATGAGGTATTTGTATTAGAGTTCCATGCCTGTTTCTTCTAATTTGCTGTTGAGTTATAATATTTGATACCATGTTTATTTTTCTGTGGGGTTGATCTTGGAACTTGATTTGTGCAAACTGATTTAAATTGCTGTGTTGAAATTAATTTGTGTAAACTTTGACTTGTATTGACTTGTTTATGCTTCATACTTGATGTATATTATGAACTGAATTTAGTTTGAATTGGTCTGTGTTGAAACTGCTTCTCTCATGGTGTACTACGTCATCTTGTATGTAGTGGAACTGTAGATATTCCTGAATGAATATATCTGCATATTTTCTAACTGTCGAATGATTGTAGAGTGACCGAATCCTGTGAGGGCTTCGAGATGGTTGTGATACCTCTTTTAAAATCAAGGAATATGCTGGACATCGAAGGCCTAAGCCACAACGATGTAAGACGTGGTCTCCCCCAACGCATTCCCGAGGGTCCCGTCAGTCGACCATTCGTGCCCCTCGAGTCTGCTCGAATGTTGAGAGTTTGAAAATTTTCAAGGTCGCTCCCGAGTATCAGTCGGGTCGAGTTTGACATGACACTTAGGAGAAACTCAAAAATTCACTGGACTTCGAAGACCTAAGCCACAACGAAGCAAGACCTGTTCATCGCCAACACATTCTCGAGGGTCCGGTCTTTCGACCATTCGTGTCCCTCGAGTTTGCTCGAATGTTGGAAGCTTAAAAATTTCGAGGTCGCCTCCAAGTATCAGTTAGGGCGAGGGTTGACATGATACTTAAAGGGAACCAAGAAATAGATTGGACTTCGAAGGCCTAAGCCACAACGAAGCTTAACTGTTCGCCCTCAATGTATTCTCGAAGGTCCGGTCTTTCGACCATCCTTGCCCTTCGAGTTTGCTCGAAATTAAAGGTTTGGAAATTTCAAGGTCGCCCCCAAATATCAGTCCGGTCGAGGGTTGACATGATACTTAGAGGGAACCATGAAATCGACTGGGCTTCGAAGGCCTAACCCATAGCGAAGCGTAACTGTTCGCCCCCAATGCATTCTTGAAGGTCCGGTCTTTCGACCATCCTTGCCCCTCAAGTTTGCTCGAAATTGGAGGTTTGAAAAATCTCAAGGTCGCCCCCAAGTATCAGTCGGGCCGAAGGTTTGACAAGATACTTAAGTTAAACCAGGAAATTCATTAAAAATAAGAGACGAAGCAGGGGTGGAAAACTGTTTATTGATTATTATGTATTTATATCAGTTGTACAAGGTAGAGGCCGTGACCTATTGTATGAAACCAGCTGCATTGTGTTCCATGGATTTGGTAAAGGCTCTTCGTCTTCTATAATTAGGTAGTATGAGCCTTTGTCAGTTTTATCGTATACGACATAGGGTCCTTCCCAAGATTTGGCTAGCTTGCCGGCATTTCGAGGCTTCGGGATTGGTTGACACGCTGAAGTACCAGATCTCCGATGTTGAAACTTTGTGGTCGAAATCTCTTGGTTTATGATTTCTAGAAGGAAAAATGGTAACGACCAAGGTTGTCGATGGTTCGGCCTCTGGTTTTGTCGATCCATAACATGTTGCATCTGAGCTCAAACTCATTGTCTTCGTCTGGGCGGTTGGGATCTCGTGTGGGTACTTTGAATTGAGTAGGGAGTGCAGCTTCGGTACCGTATGTTAGAAGGAAAGGGTGCAGCCTGTGGATTTTCTTGGTATTATCCGATAGACCCAGAGGACATGCTATAACTCTTGAACCCATTGGTTTTTATTTGCATCGACTCTTTTCTTGAGACCATTGACTATGGTTTTGTTGATGGTTTCGACTTGACCATTGCCTTGGGGATAGTAAAGTGTTGAGGGTGAGAGGATGATGTTGCTTTTTTTGAGGAAATTTCTGACTTTGTTACCAACGAATAGGGGACCATTGTCACATCGAATCATATAAGGGCACCCGAAGCGTATGATGATGTTTTCCCATAGAAACTTGATGACTTCTTCTTCTCTGGTTTGGCACAAAAGTGCGGCTTCGACCCATTTGGCAAAATAGTCTGTTGCAGCAAGGATATTCTCTCAGTTGCCTGAGGCTCTAGGAAAGGGTATGAGATCGATAGCCCATCTTTTGAATGGCCAGGAGACTTAACTGAAATGGAGGTCTTGAGAAGGGTTGTGGATGTCGTGAGCATGACGTTGGTATTTGTCACAGTGTTTGGCGTACTCTTCGGCTTGTTTTTTCATATTCGGCCAGAATAAACCTTGAGAAACGGCTCGAAGGGCCATAAAACGACCAATGGTATGAGCACCGCAGGTACCTTGATGGAGTTCAGCTATAATTATAGTGGCTTCGGCTTGAGAAATGCATCGAAGGAGGATGCTATTTGGGGATTAACGATGTAGCTCATGTTTGTGGATAATGTATCTGCAACAATTCTCTAACAATGATAGTTTGGCTTTGGGATCATCTGGATGGGTTACATTGTTGAAGTAATAGATGAATAGTGTTTGCCAGTCGTCTGGATCGAGACTCTCACACCTAATATTGATGACATTAATTTCCATCTGGTCGATACTTGAGCGTTCGAGTACTTCGATGTGGAGGGTTTGAGATTCTGATTGGCCTAACATAACTGCTATGCAGGCAAGGGCATCTGCATGTCGGTTTTTTCCTTGAGGGTAATGAGTGATAGTAGATTTTTCAGGAAAACGGTCCTTGCGCTGTCGAACAAAAAAAACATATTTAGCCATGCGACCGTTAGCTTGATTTCCGCATGTGTAATGTCTCTGAACAAGTTGGGAATCTGTGAAAACTAAAAGTTTGGGAATGCCGAGGTCGAGTGCGAGGTCGAGGCCGTTGATCAAAGCTTCGTACTCAGCTTCGTTATTAGAACATTCAAAGTTTAATTTGACGGACTTTTCTATTCGACCATTGGTAAGAGTTACCAAGACTGTACCGATCCCTGAGCCATTAGGTCGAGCGGATCCATCTGTGAATAAACGCCATCCGGTGTTAGGGTTCCATGGATCTGTTGCTTCGGGTTGTTCATCTGTTGAGTCATCTTCATGTTCCTCCCAATCGACATCTTTGACCGTGAAGTCAGGAAGAAAATCTACTACTGCTTGGCCTTTATGGGATATTTGCTTCTCGAATGTAATGTCGTGTTCACCAAGATAAACAGACCACTGTTGTACTCATATGAATTTTTCTTTCTTGCTGAGCACTTCTCGAAGGGAGTAGCTTGTTATAACGCGGATGGGGTGAGCTTAAAAATATGGTTTGAGTTTGCGGGCTGAATAGACAAGGGTGAGGAGCAAACGCTCAAGTTTTGAATATCGAGTTTCTGCGGGTGTAAGAGTTTTGCTGATGAAATATACAGGCTTCTCGATGTTGAAATCGAGTCGAATAAGCACTGAACTGATAGAGGTGTCTGTGACAGCGAGGTATAAAGAGAGTGTCTCGCCTTCGATAGGGGTGCTGATGATGGGTGGTCAGCCAAGGTAAGTTTTGAGATCGAGGAAGGCCTGTTCACATTCGGGTGTCCAGTTAATCTCAGGGTTGTTTTTCTTTTTTGCTTTGTGGACGCCTTGGTCACGTAAGAGGGAAAAGAGCCAAGCACATCTGTCTGAGGATTTGGAAATGAAATGGTTGAGGGCTATTATCTTTCCAACCACTTTCTGGACATCTTTTTTGGTTCGGGGCGAAGGCATGTTTATGAGGGCTCGAATATGGGTGGGGTCGATCTCGATACCTCGTTTGCTGATAAGGTGGCCAAAAAATTTACCAGACGAAGCACCAAATTGGCATTTGTCTGGGTTGAGTTTCATCGATGTAAACATCATTGTATGTTCGAAGTATCGAAAAGATTTCGGTTAGGTCATGAATGTGGGTCTATTTTTGGAGGCTCTTGCATAACATGTCATCGATGTAAACTTCGACCGACTTGCCAAACAAGGATTTAAGCATGGTTGTGACAAGGCGTTGGTAAGTGGCTCCCGTATTTTTAAGGCTGAAAGGCATAACATTAAAACTGTAAAGGCCTTGTTCAGTAATGAAAGAAGTTTTAAGTTGATCTTCGGGGAGAAAGGGTACCTGATTGTAACTCGAAGCCGCGTCCATCATAGACAGACGTTCATGTCCAACATTAGTATCGAGGAGGACTGAGATGACCCAGAAGGGGAAACTGTCCTTTGGTGTGTGCTTGTTGAGGTCTGTGAAGTCGATGCAAATCCTAATCAACGTCCATGTAAAGACGTCTTTGTTTGCTCGAAGGAAGTCTGAGAGCTCGAGGCGTGTTCTACCTCGTCTAGAAAAGTTCCAATGAAAGTACCTCGACCAGGACCGCCGAGTTTGATATAAACAATGGGTTCGATGGGTGGGCTAGTTTCTGTCGAAGGTGAGGGATTGAGAGAGACAGTGATTGCTATGGGTAGCTGATGAGCCTCCAGGTCTGATCGATCTCCGGGTGTTCGCATGAACGGGCAAGGCGTTGAGAGCCTTTTAAATTCTAAGTTCCCAAGGGGGTAGTAAAACGAAAGGTTTGATGATATGTCAAAGGAATGGCACGCATGGCATGGAGCCAGTCGCGTCCGAGGATACCGAGGTATTCTGATTTCTTGTCGACAATAAGAAAACTAGTTTGAAGTGTGACTGGGCCGGTAGTAGCTGGGAGGCTGATTCGACCAACAACAACTTCTGTGGCCCCATTAAAACCTTTGAGTTTGACATTGATAGCAGTGATGAGGTCAGTTTTCTTCATAGTTTGGACAGTTTAGAGGAAAAGGACATCAGCTGCACTTCCGATGTCTATGAGGATTATGTGGAGGACGATGTTTTCGATCTTAATGATGATGACTAATGGATCGGAATGGGTAAAATGGACATGGGATGTGTCACAGTCGATGAAAGAGATGCTTTCGAGTTGAGGGGAGAGGCTTGATCCTGCTAGGAGGGTGGGTAGCTTCTCCTGATAAGTGAGTTTGTAACATTCTTCGACACGCTTACGCTTGCTCTTGGAAAGGGATACGCCAGATGGGGTCTGCCTGTATATGTGGTAGAAGGGTGCTGAGAGGGGCAGTAAGTGTGGTATCGGTATCTTTCTGCGAGCTTTGACATTGCTGTCGATGTGAAGGAGTTTGCGGCTCTCCGTCTCCTGTAAGACGGGAGCGATCAGGGGTGTTAGAGTAGAAGGTGGGTTTTGTCGAGGTTTATTGAAGTTGGTGGCTGAAGGTTGGCCCTGTTTACAGGATTCGTGGAGGCGCTCAAGGTCGATATAACCATTGACCTTTGAAAGAATCTCCTCGAGGGTTTGAGGTTTATGGAGGACCAGGTACTCTTTAACACGGCTATGATCTGGTAAAGCATTTGAGTACGCGAGCACCGCATTCGCGTAGTTGAGGTTTTCCACTTTTCGCGACTCGTTAAGAAATCTTTTGGTAAAAGCTTCGAGGGTTTCACTGCTGGATTTTTTAAAATTGAACAGGGCATCGACTCTAACTTCTCTATCCTTGTTGAAGGCGAACTGAGCGATAAAAAAGCTGTGATAGTTGCTCGAAGCTCCAGTTCGAGCCACTAGGGAGATTGTGATACCATCGGAGGGGGCTGTCAGTCAGGCTGGTAGGAAAAAGGCGACACATCAAGTGGTCGGCTGTGGAGTAGAGGCTCAGGGCATTTTGGAATTTGAAAATATAGGATTTAGGGTTTGTGTTGCGGTATTTGCTAAGTTTGAGACCACAGAAATTGGGGGGTATCTCGATAGCGAGAAGTTTGGGATAAAGGGGGTTATTCAGTCGACTCCAGAAGTTGGGAGTTAGGCTCGCATTGACGCGAATAACAGGTTCGATTTTATAATTAATGTCCTGCTGTACAGCATAGGAAGGGTGAGGGGGAGATTGAGGGATTCGAGGATGGTGAGGTCGAGTGAGTGGTATGCGTTCGGCGCTGCGCTCTCCGAGACGTTCTCGAGCAGGGCGACGTTTGGGGTGTCTAGAGGATCGGAGGTGGAGTCAGAGGAATATTCTGTGGGGTGAATGTCGAGATGGATGGAGTCAGTAGGGAGAATAGTATGGGGAACACCCTCGGCACCGATATAGACTGGGGGTACTTCGAGGTTGGGTAGGGGTCCCCGACGGGCGCAGGTAGACACGCGCGACGGGTCTGGTGGTTGGGATGGTCGAGCAGCTTCCAGAGGCTGTTGTCTCTGCAACTCTCGTATGGTGTTACGTAACTCGTCAATTACTCGGTTCTGCCTGTTGGCATCGTCCAGGCGGCGGTTCCATTCGGCTTCAAACTCCAACCGGTGTTTTTCATGTTCTTGGTGAAGTTGTGCATGATGGCGTTCCTCGGCTTGAGTAAACTATTGAGAAAGTAAGGCTATTTGGGCCGCCACTCCGTCGACGGAGTTACCGACATGGGTAGAACTGGAACGGAGAGTGGGTGCCATTGAGAATAATTTGTTGAAGTTGAGAACAAAGGGAGGGAAATAGGAAAGGAAGATAGCCAGGGTAGGAAGCATAGACGGTGCCAAATGTAGGGGCCTAACTTCTTGCAGAGGGGAAGTCGGTTCTTACACTACGGGGTTAAATCTTCAAACAAAGGGATTCAAGTATATAGCCAAGAATGCGAATAATCAATAGACAATATACTTGCGTGGAGGTCTGGAATGTGACTCTCCACGACCTCTGATGAGGAATTTTAAGTGTGTTTATATTTCTGCCGAGCGGTCGAAGGTTCGAGTATTGGGATTTTACAAGGTGATCGAAGGTAAACTGTATGGGGTCTGGGGAAAGATTTTCTAACCTCTCTTTGGTTCCCCATCTCTCCTATTTATAGAACATAGGATGAGCTGAGTCACCAAGGTTAGGTTAGATTACAAGTGTACAATCCAGGTATCCTCCGGATATCGAGCGGATATCCCAGAGTTGGTATTGAAGCCAGAAATGTAGGACCTGCCACCATGCTCTGCCACTGTAGTTGTAAGGACCAACAACTCCGGCCTCCTGTCTAGTGAGCTGGCTGTCTGTCTTGTCACACTTCGACCATATACGGATATGGTCGAAGTATTTTTGTTGTTGAACTGGAGTTCTTCTTCAAGGCTTCGTCTTCGGATAATCTTTGGAAGGCTTGTTTAAGGATTGAATGGGCTTCGAGATATTCGAGTAGGCTTCGATGTAGCCTTCGAGTGTTTAACTGGGGTAGAAGATTGCGAGTAAGCTACTATAGGGCGGGTGTTCGAGATGGTGGAGGAGCATCTTGAGGCTGATATCGTTGTAACTCGTGAATTATGTTACGCAAATCATTGAGGGCGCGATACTGTCTATCATCGTCGTCCAAACGGCGTTGCCATTCGGCTTCGATCTCTTGTCTGCGCTCTTCGCGCTTCTGATGTAATTGGCTTCGATGACGCTCCTCGGCTTGAGCGAATTGCTGGTAAGGAGGGTGAGTTGGGCGGCCACTCCATCGGCGGAGTTACCGGTATGGGTGCAAGTAGAGCGGAGGGTGGGGGTCATTTGAGGTGGCTGATAGGATTAACAAAAGGGGAAGAGTAGGGGGAGACTGGTAGGGTGGGATAGCACGGACGACGCCAAATATAGGGGCCTAATTTCGCGAGAGGGGAAGTTGACTCTTACACTATAAAGTTTATACTCTACCAGGGGGTTCAGGCATATAATCAATAATAAGAACTAACTTACTGACAATACACTTGCGTGGAGGCCTCGAATGGGTTACTCCACGACCTCTGATGAGGAGTGGTAATATAAATATCAAGTAGTCGAAGTATCGAGTACAGTGTGGTTTGCAGGGTGTTCGAAAATAAACTTGCAAGGCTTCTTGGGGAGATTTTGTAACCCCTTCACAGTTCCTCCTACCCCCTATTTATAGAACCTAGGATGGACTGAGTCACCATGGGAGGTTCAGTTACATCTATATCCTCCGGGGACAACTGACTTGTACCCAGAGTCGGTTCTGACACTGCAATTTGTCGAGTCTGACACCGTAGCTGTTGGCTCTGACACTGTAGTTGTTGGATTTGGTACCACAGTTGTTGTACGGCGTGCTCCACTGTTCTGTCTGGTGAGGTGGTTGTCTGACATGTTCCCCTTCGACCATGGGCACATGGTCGAAGTATTTATGGTTCGATGTTTCCTTCGAGTGTTGATGGACACATAAAATGACCACTATTCCCCTATGACTTAATGTTTATTATTCTTAATTTTATTATTAAACATGACTTATAAAATAAATTTTAATATTTCAGGTCACATGGAGCTCATTTACCAAATATGTGCAAATACTGAGATGTATAGCTCAAATGATGAACTGTTGGAGAAGGATGTAGAGTTGTCAAACACAAGGGTCCCACATGGGGAGGTTACAATTTTAGAGGATAACTCTTGGAGGTTACAAAATTATGTAAATTCATGGCATAGGTTATAAATCTAATATTAAATGTAAGAACCCTCTCCTTCATCTATAAAATGAGAGGTGGTGAGCTCATAAGATAATCCAATTTTGAGAGAATCATTCTTGTAGAGTGCAAGAGAGCATTATTGGAGTAAGTTGGTGCAAGTCTTGTAAGCATTTGGAGCATTTCATTTTGTAAGTCAATAAAATTCCTCTTTTTGTTGTTAGTTTATGTTCATTTAATTCTCATATCATTTAGGTTTTATAGTTGCTATAATGGCCGGCTAAGTCCTCACTAGGGGTGAGGATGGATCCGCCATAAGCGTATGATATCATGTAGTAGAATATATTTTTCTCCAACACAATATGAGCATATTATCACAAATCCCAAAACTATATTGTTGGAGACATCCATTATCATCCTATGATCTCTTTAAGTAAAGATATGGGAAGAGTTTTGTGATTCTCAAATGATATAGTAAAATTGTATTAATATTGTATTTTTCTAAGGTATGATTCTAATTAACATTTCATAGTTAGCATAGTTTTCATGGAATGTGTTTTTAGTACATACTTAGTTCATACAATATATTCTACTTGAGTTATAATTAATCATGAAATTACATCGACAAAAGATCGAAGTTTGTTATTTCAATTAAGTGCAGAATTTAATATACGATACTATGTTGATATTGTATGTAAATGGTGGTGAAATCCGAAGCCCCTAGACCTTTATTCTTGATTAAAACCATATCATTGATTTTTACGGTTTTACTACCTTAGATTACTAAAACACAAGACCAAAACTAATTTCTAGTTCCGTTCGAAAGTGAACGACACTCTAATTTTTACCCATACTAAACACCGGATTTTTACCATTATCAAGTGTTCGAATAGTCTCAGAAGGTTTCTTGGGCTTGATTATTGACATACTAGGCTTCTAGTCATCAGGTAGGCTTCGAAGTGGCCTTCGAGTGTTCAATTGGAGCTAGAAGGCTGCGAGTAGGCTACTACAGAAGTCGTTTGAACGGCAGAGTTTACGTTGAAGTCGTTCGAACGAAAAACTCCCTGTTTGTTTATTTTTAAGTTCGCTTTGAAGGGAATTTATTCCAAAGCGACGGTTTATCTCGTGATGCGTACTTCGGAGATGATATAATGGAAAGTATATAAATATAGAGTGTGAGTTCAAAGTCTCTATACGTGAGTTAAAAAGCCTCTGTGTGTGAGAAACTTAAAATCAAGTAGAGATGTAGCCTTTGTGATAGACCTTGTAAAGAGTTGGTCTTTACAAGGAAGAAGGTGGAGGGTGTTGCTCTCTTGGGATTTGATGGTGAGAAGGGAAGTACCTCTTGGTTGCTAAGAAGAGAAATCAAGATAAAGAGAAGATTGAAGGGTTTCAAGAAGAAGGTATGTAACATGGTCTTTATTAAGGTAATCTTCGATGTTCTTGATGGATCTCTAATGTTTCATTTATCTATTGTAAATCTATGTGAGGATTATTGCGAGATTAGGGATTTCCATGTTTGTTAGAATCCCTTGAGCTTGTAATTGAACTTGGATACATAATAGATTTTTAGCTTGGTGGGGGAGTAGCCTTAGGGTGAACCTTCGGCAAATATTGTGTTTTGTGTGCATGTTAATTTCGCTTATAGTTTTTTGATAGATTATTTGTATGCCATGAGGATAACGGATAAAACCATATTGCGCGAGGGTGATGTATTCTGCACGTTGACCCCCAACAGAAATTATCTTAGATCTATCCAAATTTTTGTAAGAGAGACATTAGGTTTTGAGAGTAATTCGATTGAAATCAAATGATTGAGCAATTGAAGCTCTAAAACGGAAATTATCCCGCCAATTGTGCTTGTTTTTCATTCAATTTTTTCATTTCGATTAATCTCAATTCAATTGTGGATTAATATCCTCGATAATTGTCTCAAGCAGATCGGCAAATAGGGCACTTACCTTTGAAACATTGGCAAATCAAATGTGGGCTCTAATAACTAATAATCACCTATCTCAGGGGTTAAGTTAAATTCACCTTTTAAGTTTTAATATAAATAGCTGAAATTATTTACAATGGTTCATATACAGGATAGCGATTACATGTCTAAGTAGATGCTGTGTATGAAAGCTGAATGCCATAAGCTTCATTAAGCTGTGACAGTACTTCTGCTATGGTTGGTCTCTCTGAAGCAACTCGTTCTACAGACCTTGAAGCAATAGAGGCTGCCTTCCTCATGCTATCCACATTGAAATTGCCTTTCAAATTCTCATCCACCACTCGAAAGTCATCAGTCTGTAAGTATGGCTTGGTCTAGGAAAAAAAAATCCACAACAATGCCAATAACGATGTTAAAATTAGAATAAAATGTTTTAAGAGCCATAAAAAGCATAGAAATGGTATAATGCCAGATATTATCTAATTTAAGTTCTACAGTACTTAAATGAAATAGTAATCGAGTTACAGAAATATTACACTTTACTAAGAAATTACTGAAGTCCAGGAAAAAAGAAGAAGAAGATACAACATTGTTTCCCAAGTTTGCAGCACTCCAACATACATGCTACTTTAGCATTTTTGTTTTTCCTTATTGTGGGGTGTGAAGAGGTTAATCAGGCCGTGTACATGCTAGGCATGGTGGTATATAACATACGTGGCCTTAGAGGAGAGTGGGGTTTAATACAAAATGAAGGTAGAGCCATGAAAGTGAAGAATATGGTCATGAAGTCTCAATGAATTCTGATAGGCTGATAGCGTGAATGGTAAGTGAAATATCAAAGCTTAGTTTCCTCATGTAGAAAGAAGAAGAAAATAATATTTTGTTACGTGTGCGACGGAACCCATGAAAAGATGCATAATTTTTTGTTTATAGGGACGAGGAGTTTCGAGATTACCCATAACACCAAATTGTAGGAGTCTGGGGAACCAGCATGACTCAATGGTTCACGTCCACATATAAGTTCCAGAAGAACAACACCGAAGCTATAGACATCACTTTTCTCAGTTAACTGTTGAGTGGAATAATATCTGCACGTAAAATTAAGGTGAGTACGACTTTCGCCAGATAAAAATTAAGAGATGACTTTAGACACGCACTCCGGGTCAAGATACCCAGCAGTTCCTTTGACAACAGTGGTCACATGGGTGTCTTCTGCCTGAGCTACTTGTTTTGAAAGGCCAAAGTCACATAGCTTAGCATTCATCCCCGAGTCCATAAGGATGTTGCTGCACTTCACGTCACGGTGTATGATTCGCTGATTGCTTCCATTGTGTAAATAGTTCAGACCTTCCAAAAATTAAGATTCAGGTACAAATACTCATACATACCTTGAAATAAATTATCACTAATTAAAAGGTGAGATAATAAAAGTTTTACCTTTTGCGGCATCCACAGCAATTTTTAGTCTCCTAACCCAGCTCAATGTAACCCTTTTACTATTTGAACCTGAAATAATGTCAAGCAGTTAATTATACAAAATCTAGAATATAGGAAATGAAGATTATTAAAGCAGGTTTGGAGAAATAAATAAAAAATTGTTCATTGCAAAATTACCATAAAGGTTATCGAACAATGATCCACCGGGTAAATACTCGTACACTAATATTTGGTGCTTTGATTCATGACAAAATCCTTCTAACGAAACAAGATTCTGATGCCGAACTTGTGATAAAAGATATACCTGCAGACTCTTATAGTCAAAGGGAAATGAGAATGTTTAACAACTGGCTAATTTAACAGAAGAGTACAGCAACCACAAAGCTGATATGAGGCCAAAGAAATCTGAACAGGAAAATATTTGCAAAGATGATCAATCACATTACAAGAAAGAACTACATGATTTCTCATAAGAAAATTAAATGAACTCGGGTAGGGAACATGATAACTTTGCAAAACCAATTTCAGCCTTAAAATTATATGAAATTTAAACTTTAATAAATAAAATTGGTCATGACTTATATTCCAAATAGATAACTACAAGACTCATTACAATCTACTGAATTAGGAAGCACTAGTAGCTTGCTCCCTTACACTTCATTGAGTTTCACCGTTTGCCACCCCTAAACCTTGAATCAAGGTTACTCATGTACTTTTTTCTAAAGAATGTGACTTTTGGATTTGTTATCAAGATCTTGGCATCACATCGAAGAGAAATGGTTAAAATTATAGAAATTCAGTAACAAGCGAGTAAACATTAGCCATTCAACATTTTAGTCAGACTAGTTTCCTTCAAACCAATGCGGTAAGCTGAATAAAATTCTACAGTATTTCTCTGTTCCGTTCTGTCCAATGCCTTGTCCTTTGTGTATAGCTTAGACTTTTCAAACTTGTTCTCGCAAGCGCAATCCGCAACCATCCAAGCCTTGTACTAACTCTTTTAGAGACTTCTATTTACAGATCTTTCATGCTGGAGATCTCTCTGAACCAATTTTGTAAGACCAAATTATGTTAATTGTTTTTTCTATAGATTTATCATTAATCGGGTGTAATCTCAATGGGATTTCTTTTGGAGTTGCAAATTCTTTCTTTATCCCCCCCCTCGCTTCACACACATCTTCTCTCTTATAATGTTTAGCATATGAGCGAATAGAAGGACCGCACCGCCGTCAATACAATTTATAATACTCTCAAGTAGAAAGACTAGTAACTATTCCTAATTAATGAACAAAAGAGATAGAAAATACTGAAGGTGTTCGAATACAGAACCTCATTCATAAATGATTCATTCCCAAGATGGGTTTGGTCAAACCGCACTTTCACCGCTACTAACTTTCCATCTGGAAGTTTTCCAAGGAAGACAGATCCAAAACTGCCACGGCCTATGATCTCTTTGAAGTTACGCGTAGTTGCTTTAATATCTTTATATGAAAAAACTTTTGTTGAATTCCAGTACTGCATATCCATTTGTATCCCTAGATGTCAAAAGTAGAAGATTATGTTGGGATCTACTCATAATCTTTAAGGTTACAACAGTAAACATATATACTTTGAACAGCATACCTGGTCTAGATGCATCTCTAGTTCCTTTTTTTTTTCTTTTATACATGAATACTAAAAGCCCAAGAAGTATAAGAGTGCACAGGACTCCACCGACTGCACCGATAATAATTGCCCTCTGATTGTGGCCACTTTGTTTCTTATTGCTAAAGATTGTAACATATGGTGGCTCAGTAACATGATCGTTGGAAAGTTCGTTACACGTCGACGAGGAGAAGGATAAGCATATATTTCCTGTTGTTCTGTACAAAAAAAATAGATGAATAAAGATCCCAAAAATAATAAACCAGAAGTAAATAAAATACCAATTCATACCTAACTACCAAACTTTCCTTATTTAAAGACTGTGGTAAAGGACCATGTAGTTTATTGTTCTCCAGATTTCTGCAGAAGTGGGATATCATATAGAATGACGAGTAACTATTTAGTAGAAGCTATAAGGTACTTCATATATTTTGGAATTCTCACTTACAACAATTGGAGCCTCTCCAAATTTCCCAAGCTGTTTGGAACTGTCCAATCTAAGCTATTGTTCTGCACGTCTCTTCATGTAAGTAAAGAGAGCAATATCAGTACCAACTCTTAACTCCTCACAGGCCGGATTCAAATATATATGTAGCAATATCAGAAGTGTCTTAACTAAGTTTTCTAAAATGTGTTTTCCTTCATGTGAATCTCTATTATTATTTAGTGCTTGAAACAAGACCTCCCTGAAGTTTTAAGATGCTTTTTACTTACATAAATTGAAGGCTAGTCAAAGTCGAGAAATCAGACCCAAAAGATGTTAACTGATTAAAACTCAGGTTCCTGAAACGTGATCATGTCATTCCTGGACAAATTAATTTCGTGTACCTGATAATATTAATTTCAAATTTTAAATGAATTATCCGGAAAGGCCTTACAGTTTTTCAAGTTCCTGCAAGCTACCCAAGTTCTGTATCTGTCCAGAAAGTGATGTGTTGTGTAGATCTCTGAATCATATTTCATTGAAATTTTTTAAAAGAGAATGTAGACAAACAAGAAAATAAGTAGGAAAAATCATATGGTACTGAAGTCATACGAACTTGTAAAGCTTACAATGTTTTGAGGTCAAGCAAATCACCAAATGTTGGACTGATAACCCTCAAGTTAACGTTTGAAAGCTCACTGAAAAAAGTTCATAAATTGAGATGAACTTATTCTGCTATTTAGTATTTAACAGTGCAAGCAAAAGAAACCAACCAAATTCTAGACTCACAGTGATGTAACAAGACTCCCTTCACATCCAATATGCTTCCACGGTGTTGGAGAGCAAGGATCGTCTTCCCATCCTAAATCTAAGCCGGTGGACTGCTGAATGACATGCAGAGCTGAGACTATAGCACATGAAGGATAAGAATTATGCTCAGTGGCTAAATAAGCTTTGGCAGATAATGAACATAATTCCAACCGCCGAAAGATACCATCATAATCCATTATGTGGTCAATAGATCATAATAATGGTTGTCCAACAGCCACTAAGTTATGTATAAGAGGGAAGAATACCTGTAGTTGAAGAAGATTCAAATGGAATCTCAACCATCTCATACACCTCAATTGCATTCACTTGTGGGTAGAAGCTGATATTTTGGAAAGTGATATTCAAACTCCTGATGGCCTTTTGTGTAACTGAGAGAACACTAGCTTCCGAGCTTTTAACACTATAGTTTGATCTGACAACATTCCCATTAATTAAAACATTAAAAGTGGGGGTCACCGGCAGAATCCCAGCAAAATATAGGACAGTGAAATAATGTCCAAGCTTGTCAAGTGGGAAATTGTAAGCTAGAACATTTCTCTGCGCTAGAACCCTTCCTGACTGAAGAACCGCAAGAGGTGGGCTCTCTTTTAGGCCAGTTACATTGAAGGGAAGTTGAATGTTGAACCCAGTTGATAAATGAGAAGGGCTAAAGTTCCTATCCGCATCCCATGTACGATCATATGAATCTAAAGGGTACCTACAAAAAAAATGATCAAACAAACACCCTCGAAAGATAATGAAATTAACCTCGATTATATGATAAAACTTAGCCTTACACCCAAAAATTCAACTTTGAGCTTACCTCTTTGGGGAGCAAGCCTCCTTTTTTTTACCATACAATGGGAATTCAGAGTCAATTTATCTAAAGAAGTTCGCAACATGAAATGGGGGTCGAAGTAAGAACCCAAGTAAGATATGTGGAACATGATCATTACCTTAAGGATCCATTTGTATAGCCACAATTAACTCTATAACGCTTCCTTAGCAACATATTCGAGAAATTGCCTAAACCACTTTCATAAGCTCCTCTCGGCAATGGACGAACTTCAATCGAAGAAATAACAGGAAACCCAGCATTTGGGATAGAATGCAAACATAAAACTAGAATATCTCTAGTAACTTCCCACACAAACTCTTCTACCCATGGATCCGAATCCGTCAAGTTCACAGTAGCAGTTATCGTTGTCCCTAACGAAACCCGGAACACGGGAGATTTCCTTAGTCCATTGTAATTCTCGTACGCAAACATGACTCTAACAAATATTATATTTGATGACATGTTCTTCACAGGTAATCTATAACAATTACGAACATGTTCTGATTCTTGCGAAGTCGGAAAAAACCGTAATGTCACATTATTAACAGTACTAGTTGTATTGCCTGTAGTCACATATGGATCATCGGGTATTCGTAAAATGTTCAAAGAGTCGGTAAACTTAGTTGCTGCTCCACAAGACAAACTCAAGAAACCTGACACGTTACACATAAACAAAGTTCACCCCATTTTTTAATAACATCTTAGTGTGTATATGCTTAGGGCTTAATAACATGAACTTAGAATCTGGGGTTTTAGAGTTAAATGCTTTTACCTTCTTGGTTGGAGAGACTGAGTGTTGGAAAGATGTTGATGATGATGAGGAGGAGGAGGAGGAGAAGAGAGAAACAGAGGGTGTTCTTCAAGTCCATTGAAGTCTTCTTCTCTGGAGCTCTGTTTTGGTGTTTTGGAGACTTAGTCGAAACAGAGAATTTTTTTCTTTCTTTAATGACACTATGGTTGTTGGAATTACGGGAAAATAGATTGGATTTGGACAATTTATAAAAAAGAAAAGGAAAAATATCACCCAAGGGCCAAGGTCCTAAGAAAATTTTAGATGTCTTCTAAAATTCAAAAACAACTGTCTCCCAACACCAGCTAAGAAGAAAAAAAAATCATTATCGTTGGCCTTTTCTTTCTTGCTGGGTGATTTTTTGCTAAACCTTTCAAAGTATCCTCCGTATCAGCTATATAAGAAGGGAGTGGATTTAGAGACACTTAAGTCTCAAACATTCAAGTCTCACTCAACCACAACCACTCATCTCTATTAGATGAGTGGTTCTCAAAATTTAGGATTTTCTATTAGGGAAATGAGGTGGAAAATTACTGGGTCCTACCTCCCCCATTCTCTCTAGCTGGTAGACATTTCCCTCTCTCTTTTCAAACCCATCCGTCACTCACATTTAATGTTGTGTCTCTCACTCTCTCTCTCTCCAAACAAACCAAATTTTCCTCCAAACATCTCTATCACTCTGTCTCTCTCAGTCTCGAGAACAATTCGAGTATCTCTCTTACTCTCTCTCTCTCCCACTCTCTCGTCATTAGAGAGTGAGACTGTCATTTTCTTTATTATTCCATTTGACGGATTCAGAGAAAGTACCCATTGAATTCAACCCTTCGAAGACATTGTCCATTCCTTTTGGAACAGCAGAGCTTAGGAGCGGATTGATAGTAAAATTCGACACTTCAAGGTAAATCCCATTATCATGTGAAATTGCTGTCTATTCTTCGTCTACCCTTTTGTGTAATGCAATTTGGTATTAAAACTGTCAAATATTGTCGAATTCGTCAATATTTAACCTAAATAACTAAAATTATACTTCAAATTTGAGTTATTAACATCTAGGATTGTCGAATTCGTAAATATTTGACCTAGATAACTCAAACTACATTGAAGAATTGTTGAAATTGACAATATTGAAGTGAGATTGAGTAATTAACATTTAGGGTTGTCGAATTCGACAATTTAGCAGTTTAAATGTTGTTATGGTTATATAATATTGTCGAATTCGACAATTATGGAATTCCCCTGGTTCACATCATTTTTTTATTATACTTGTTTATAAGTCTAAATTGTCGAATTCGACAATAGTTACATTTAACTTGTAGTTATTGAAATAGAGTATTGTCCAATTCGACAATAGGTACATTTAACTTGTAGTTATTGAAAATGGAGTATTGTCGAATTCGACAATTTACTAAATGTAATTGGACTTATGTTTACATAATATTGTCGAACTCGACAATTACCAAGTATAATTATACTGATCCTTTGAGTAATAAATTGTATACAGGTACACAATGAATGAGAAAGTGTCTCTGACTGCTTACAATAGAAGAAAGAGAGAGTTGGCCAAATAAGGAGATCTAGTTGCATATAAAAGAAATAAAAAAACTATTGACCCAAACACAGTCGTTCCTCCAAACACTGTTGACAGTGCAAATGAGGGTGTTAGTGAAGCACTACCTCCAACTGAGTCTGCCGAAGATGTGAATATTCCCTAGGGTTCAGAATTTGAGACTGAGTCTGCCCAAGCTGGTTTGGGAGCTCAACCACCGCTCCCAAATGTTTCCCTTGATTTTGATGTGAATATTCATATTGTTGGGGGGTATTCTGAAGGTGAGGGGGCTACAAGCAACGACGACGTAGGCCCTAGTAATAAAAGCCTACTGAGGAGCTTCAGGTTCCATAGAGCGAGGTCGATCGCACTAGGGCAGGTATATTGTTTAATGGAATCCCTTGTTTAATTATGTTTTGCTATTCCTATTATTTATAGTTACATTTTGTTGACATAATCGCTATTATTGTTTAGGAGAAGCTTCCCATTCGTATTCACCATCACCAGTCTACGTGGGACCTTAAAAAGGAACCACAAGTGGTTTAAGATTTTATAAAGTTGAAGGGTTTGGATAGGATTGAGGCCATATCCTATAATTATTATAACTCTGCCCTCATTTTTGCTTTTACCGAGCGTTGGCAGCCGGAAACTAATAGTTTCCACTTCAAATGGGGTGAGATGACTCCAACTCTGGATGAGCAATTAGTTGGGTTGCCTGCAGATGGTGATGCCATGGTCATTGGTGGTACCTGGGGATTCCCGGCGATTCAAAGTTTTCGAGAACAACCTCTTGCAGGATTTAAATGCTTTCAAGTCTTTGAAAGCTGGGGGTGTTAGGAATTCATTGTCACTGAAGAAACTAAAAGAACACTATACATATAAGTTGAAGAAGGTTCTCAGTGGCGGTACCGCTGCAGTTGCTAAGAAGAAGAAGGGGTTAACAACGAGGTCTGTTGCTCATGCATATATACTGTATGTCCTTGGGTCCTTTCTATTTCTTACGAAAAAGGGAATAGATGTCAGCGCACACTACCTTATCCTGTTTGCCAAGGACAAGGTAGCAAAAAAGTGGTCATGGGGATCAGCAGTTCTGGCCCACATGTATTACAATCTGGATACAACATCTCGAGATAATGGGAGGCAATTCGCATGCTATACCACGCTACTCGAAGTGATTCCAAACTCATTTATGTAACTGTTTTTTACATATGGCTTCAACCTCTACTAATTTTATTTTGTTTATCTATATACATGTAGTCGTGGATATTTGCACATATCCCAAAGCTTGCTGGGATCCCCAAGGAGATGGACTCTGACGCATACGAGCACTGTACTTGTTGGAAATGGGATGTATCTGTTACGGATAGATACGGTGGTACAACTTTGCTCAATTTTAGGGAGGCATTGGACAACTACAAACTGGAGGATATAAGTTAATTACCCTGCTACACTGTATCATATTGTACTTGGAGTTAGTAGATTACAGTGCTTCAAAATTGTCGATTTCGAAAATATTGATTAAGTATTTTTACTAAGTACATCTAATATTGTCGAATTCGACAATTATTAAATTTCTTTTGAACGTGAATATACAACATTGTCGAAATGAACATGATAAATTGTCGAAATCGACAATATTCCATCTCATGTTAGTATATTCACAACTAAAGTAAATTGAATAATTGTCGAATTCAAAAATAGTGATTAAGTATATCTACTATGTACATCTAATATTGTCAAATTCGACAATTAATCAATTTTTTTTGAAAGTGAATATACGACATTGTCGAAACGAACATGGTAAATTGTTGAAATCGACAATATTCTATCTCAAGATTATCTGGTCTACTGCAATATTGTCGAATTCAACAATGGTGCTAAATCCTTCTCAGGCCTAGTGAAAAAAATTTCTTAACTTAATGATGCATAATACATTTGATTGATTTTTCATGTAGGTTGTATGGGACCCATACATAGATGAAATGGATTCCCCACATGCATTCAAGGAAGTTACCTTTTTCTATAGTACATTAGCAAATCCAGATCATATTCAGCCCTACTACCCAAATAGGGTTGTGCGACAGTTTAATCGTGAATAAGGCATCCCCACAAAGCGACTGTTGACAGAGGTTTCCAACCTATGGAATGCAAAAGAGCCGAGGAAATTCAACCCTAAGTATGAGTGGGTTGATTGCTTCTCAAGCCAAAAGTGGAAGGAGTTCGCTTTGAAGAAGACTGATAGGGGGCGGAGGGTACGAGAGGGACCTATAGTATGTACAGAAGCATACTTGGAGTGGCTTGCCTCTGTCTCGTAGACTACGATCTGCCCCATTGATGCTGAACTGACTGCAAATAATGATGTTGGAATTCATCGAAGGAAACCTGCCAGTGTCAATGAGCATGGTGACACCCCCGTGCACCAATCTGAAGATATTGCTGAACAATATGATGTATCGATTAGTACATGTTAACACTATTTTTATCTCACTTCCCTTATATTATTTTCACTTCAAACTTTTTAGTCTCTAATATTGTGTTTACTTGAATTACCACATCTGTAGCATCATAAGTATGCTAGTTGTAGCATCATGAGTATGCTAGTCTGTCTCCAAATATAAACCTAAATGACCAGTAAATCACAACACTAAATGACCAGCTTCAAAAGCTCAAGGAAAATAAAGAGAAGGAGTCTGAAGCCAATATAAATCTAAGAGAGGCCCTCAAAGAGAAGGTCAGTCATATCTATCTTTAGTTGTGCATAATATTAGTTTTTATGTATAGTTATTAGTATAAGTAATTGTCTAGTTCGATAATTATTTCAATGTATGTGAAAGTGGAGGTATGTAAATTGTCGAATTCGATAATTTTCTCAGTGATTTCTGAAATCATCTATATGTATTATTGTCGAACTCGACAATTACATAATATTATTGTCGAGATCAACAAAAACATAGAAAGTAATCTAAATGTTTCATGTCAATTTAACCTCAGACAAGTGAATGTGATCTGCTTAAAGAAACCATTGAACAAATGAAGGTGGAGATTGAACTAAAGCGTGTAGTTGACGAACAATCTGCACTAGAGTTTGCAGATCTGCCAAGGCATTATCGTATCCACTGTTTACTTTGGTCCAAATCATGATTTTTCTTGTCAAATTTATGTTTGTAGATATTTGAGTGCAAATATTTAGAGGAAAAAAATACAAGTTTGGAGGCAGAGCTAAGGCAAAAATTTGGCCTTGAAGACTGTAATCAAAGCTTATCTGTTGAGTTAAATAAAAATGTAACGAGTTTAATAAAAAGGTAATAGTGTTCAGTGTCTCTAACCCCTAATTACTTATAGTCTTCCATTAATCATTCTTGCATCTAGCGTGATTATTTTGTCTCCAATGTGTACAGTGTAAAGAGATCGAGTCACTAAAAGCGGTCAATGCAATTTCGATGGAGCAGATAGACATGCAACTTCCTCCAGCTACACCTGTGAGTTTACCAAAGTTTACTATTAGTTTGTGGTTTAAATATTTGTCCCTTATTTGTAAGTCTGGTAACATTATTCTTGTGCTCATGTTTTGAACAGCTTGATGTGCTACAATCATATCAGCCTGTGCTAGACATAATACTAGCAAAGAAGTTTGAGGACTTGTTGGCTGCACATGAGGATGTTAAGAAGAAGTTGATTGCGAAAGAAGATTTTGTAAGTCATTCGAAATGAATAAAATTAATTATAGTTAGTGAATTGGAGTTTGTGTTTGATAATAGTGAATTTAAGTTTCATTTTGTGCACGACTTTTTTATTTAGTGAATTGGAGTTGGTGTTTGATAATAGTGAATTTAAGCTTAATTTTGTGTACGATTTATTTAGTTAGTGGATTGGAGTTTGTGTTTGATTATCCAAAATCAGATGTAGTATTCATTTAGGATTTCATGCTTAATATCGGTTAAGCCTTGCTCAAAATCAAATGTAGTACCCAAAATCACATTTAAATGAACTAAAGTTATATAGCTCATCTTCTTTATGTATTTGGAACAAATAATGATCATGACATCCAAGTATAAGAAAGAAGCAACGAGATATACGGAGGAAACTAACCATCTCGTAAACTCTCCCCCCTCATCCTTCATAATTATATGGAATGTTGATTTTACTGTTTATTCTAATGTTGGATATTTTTTCAGCGACAGAAGTTGGTTAATGCTGAAGAGAGGATGAAGTCTTTATAAGCAAATAACAGTGAATGGGTATGTCCTATTCCTAACTCTTTTACCTATTTGGGATTGCTTTGTGTAATGCATAGTTTGAAGTGATAATTGTCGAATTCGATAATATGGCTTCAAAATTATGTTATTGAAATCGAATATTGTCGAATTCGACAATTAAGAATTGTATTTCGAGTTATGCATGGAAAATATTGTCGAACTCGACAATATAGATAATGTACATGTACATACCAAGTATCTTTATCCTAATGTTGGAGTTTTTTTTCCAGCATAAGAAACTAGTTAATTCTGAAGAGAGGAAGAAGACTTCGGAAGTAGATAACAATGAATGGGTATGACATATTCCTAACTCTTATACCTATTTGAGATTACTCTGTTGAATGCATGGATTGAAGTCATAGTTGTTGAATTCGACGATTACCATCTGCATATTGTCGAATTCGATATATATGTACACTTGAACAATATATAATTGTCGAGTTCGACAATTATGACACTCTAATTGGAATTATGGATATACAATATTGTCGAAATCGATAATATTGCTATAATATTTATGTCTATTCTAATATGAGGACTTGTTACAGGAGGTTTGGCGTCAAACATTGAAGAAGGCACTCGCAAGTGAAGGGATGGGAGACATGGATGACCCAACCTTTGAAGAACTTTTTGAGCAGAACGAAAGATTCTTTACAATAGCACAGCAAGGACCCAAGGGAGATTATCAAGAAGACTTGGTTTCGACAGCGGTAACCCTTGAAAATGTTGTCATTGCTAGAAGGGAGAAAATGACTAAGAAGAAGAAGATGCAAGAACTTTTATTCCAACCGTGGACGAAGTATCTTGTAGATGTTCGTGGCGTCGAAATTAGTGATAACAATTCTGGTTTTAGGGTTGCCGTCGCGATTCAGCACCAGAGCCAACATAGATTCCCAGATGTAATGAAATCATTGAAGACCTTTCTCTGCAAGGACCTGGCATTTTGGAAGAGTATCTTCAGCCAAACATTGGGTATACAAATCACTCCAGACGGTGGGAATGCGTATCAAATTCTGTTGCAGGAGTGTTCTTATGGTTATCAACATGTGAAGTATAGGCATATGACGCATTTACTAGCCACCTACTATGAGAAGGTTGTGGTCTTCATTAGCCACACTGAAGCATATACATTTTACCCCTGTTTTGGACACGTAAAAGAAATACTACTTCAAATGAGGAGAGGTTCTAAAACCTAGTTATGGATACTAGTAAGTATTAGTGGTTTGGTTTGGGGGCGGACGACCATTTCGTTTGCTTGTTTCCAAGGTTTGATGCACCAATACCTCCACTTTCTGCTATTTTCTACAGTTATATAAATATGTAATTCCTATGGGTTTTATGAGTGAACAACTGACTAGGTATTTTGATGTGAGGGTAAGGAACTTCAAGGCATTACTTAGAGAGCACAAGTGTCAGGGGTATAAAGTTAATAACATGGTTGCTGTTGGCTTGTCAACAATCAAATAGGGTTGTCGACCAAATTTTTGTATATGACAGTTATGTTACCTCAATGTTTATCATAGTATATAATTTTTTCCCTTTTTGTATATGACAGTTCATTTAGTTCATGCCTTTTAACAGTATATAAAATTTGGCAGAACACTCCATGGTTGATTAAATTTTGTAGTATATGACATTTTTGTTATGTCATATGAATCTCATTTCTGACTCTCCCCTCTTCAAAATGTACATATTGCCTCTGAAGAATATTTTAACAGTGCACTTGAGTGTCTAAAAAAATGAAAATTTGTCGATTTCGACTATACTTTAGTGTATATGGTTACTTGCAATGTACAATATTGTCGATTTAGAAAATTTTGGCAGTGCATTCCGAATTATGCATTTGTAATATTGTCGAATCCGACAATATTACAAAGCATAATTAGAGTTATGGATATATAATATTGTCGACATCGACAATTTAGTCTAATTATAAATGATCTATTACATAATTCTACAATTTAATGCAGTATTTTTCGACAATATACAAAATCATTGAGGGTGCATAAAGCAACATAATCCCTAAACTGTAAATAATTGATTGCTATTTTCTTGGTGAAATACGACATTGCTATTGTCCTAAATTCCAATTACAAATCAAATATAATGTTGAATGAACACACTAATTTTTCAATAATAATCAAATATATATTTATTAGTCAATGCATGTGAACTCCTTCTGTTTTCCTAGATGTTGTGGTTGTCAGAATTTGAGTGCAACGGCTGAACAGATTCCCCATTATTGTTGTCTCATACATGGAACACATTATTGTAAATATGGCATAAATATAGAATGTAACACATTATAGAAAAATCACGGAGAATATGCCGTTTATGCACAGTGTCGAATATATACTTATTTGATTATGCTATCATCGCTTTGAGAAGTGGGCATGTCCGTTTGTCATGGTTGCCGAGTACTCCACAACTTTTGCATGTTCTCATCTTCTTTATAACAGCCTCTTCCATTTCCCCCTTCCATCTTGCCCCTTTCTTGTGATCAATCTTCGCCCGGCTTTTTGTTTGAACCACGAGAGGGTTTAAAATCATAGTTCCAGACACTATAGAATCTGCGACAGAAGTTGAGATGTTTTGTTGTGATACATCTATCTATGTTAAAGGGTCATCGTAGTTTTGAAGGTAAGACTCAAGCTCGTCTAGCTTCAAAACCACAAAATCAAAACTTTCTTTCATCTTCGAGGCCCTCTTGAATAAGTTTGATGCACGAAGGGATAGGTGGCTATGGCGTAAGGCATGTCGTAAGTTATCTCCTTCTAACTAACTTCATCATACAACCTTGAGAACTTGTTTGCATCAATCGTCCACCTTGTCATAATGAAAGCTTGTGGTATTTTAAGAATGTCGTATTTCGAGAAAACCTTCAGGAGGTGACAACATGAGAGTCCAACATACTCAAACAACTTGTATCAATAATTACCAGTTAGCTTCTTTAAGTCTATTTGTAGCCCAAATGACTCGGTACGACCACTATGGGACTTCACCGTAAGTTGCCGAACATTGCCTTCTACGTGTCTTTCTATTGTAACGAAGCGAACAACCTGGTCAAACTGATCCTGAAGCTTGTAGAACATTATTTTAATATAAATCTTTGTAGCATCTTTCAGTAGAGCTTGATGAGGTCCAACTTGACGATATCTGTGTTCTGATGCAAAGTCTTATGCACTTTCTCGCTTGTATACCTCTAAAAGGGCAACCTCGTACTTGGTCACAAAACTGTACAACCCAGTTGTTATTGGCAACCAACTATTAAAGAAGTTATTTATGGACTTACTCCGTCCTATACTGCTCATCCCTGCAAAGAAGGTCTCTCTATTCCATAACGGTATCCATCTTTGTCTAATATGGAAGATTCCTTGTATCCAAACGTTATCATCCAATTTATGTTTCTTCATTAGGTCTATCCATTTGGTTTCAAACTCTACAGCCTCATATGTGTTATCCATTATCGAATCGATATCTTCTTTGAATGTAGATGGTTCCCGATAAACATGGCCGATTTTCTCAGGATATTTGTTTGTGATGTGTCACAGAAAAAATCGATGTCTGGTGTTGGGAAAGACCTGGAAATAAACTAAAAGTAAGAATGACAGTGTCTCTGAATATTATATGATATTTTCGAATTGGATTGGAGTTATGCTAGCAATTATTGTCGAATTCGACAATTTAACAATTATAACTAGAGTAACAAGTGTCGAATATTATCAAATTCGACAATATTCGTAATGTAAAATCGACAATATACTCCAGTTAACAGCTGTAACTCGAGCAATAAGTGTCCAAGTACTTCTTTACCTTGGGAATAGCCGCGGCCATAGCTGCATCTTGATCGGTGATAATTGACACAGGGTGTTTGTAGTTCATTGCCTTCAGCCATGTATGGAACGACCATAGAAATGTGTTTTCTTGCTTATTTCTTAGCAGAGCACATCCGCATTAAATTGTTTGATAGTGGTTGTTGATCCCTGCAAATAGAGCAAAGGGCATCTTGTACACATTCGTCCGGTACGTAGTATCAAAGATGACGACATCTCCAAATTCTTCATATACGCACCTTGGACGTCCATCGATCCAAAAAAATTCAGTGCTCGGTCCTCCTCATCTAATTCTATGTCAAAATAAAACATCGGATCTGCAGTTTGTTTCTTCCTAAACCACTCTAACGCGGTTTGTGCATCTCTTATGACTAGTCGTTCCTTATTTACTTTGGCATTGTGGTTGTAACAATCCCATTTGCTAAAGGTTTTATCTGGGAATAATGCCGGGACCATGCTGACCAAAATATTGTGGAGCTCAAATGCCGCTGTAAGGTTTTTTACTGCTTTAGGAAAGAATCTGTTAACCTTCATCCGATGCTGATTCCGTGGAGATACGAGTTTATGGTTATGGATATCCGTGAAACTTGTGACGATATATTTGCCTATTTTGGTATTTCAATTTATGTTCATTATTGATTTACACCCACACTTATCAGATGATCTTCTGTTTCCAGCTATGTCACTACTCTCTGGATTCCCAAGGTTTTTCTTTGAAAAGCCATTGCTCATACAACAAAAGTGGTCTCTGGCTATATTATCCGATCTCAGACGCTTAGTTGAATTGCGTATCTTGGTACAGAAACCCTGCCCTCTTCCATATCGTTCATACCATAGACGTCGATCCTCTACAGTATCAAAATGTTGGCCCTCGTATGGTGCTTCCGTAGAAAATGGGTCTACAATACGTTCATTTTCACACCTTTCTGGGGACGCCTCACCAATAACTTTTGACCAATTTTTATCGACAGAGTCTTCCATTGTCGATCTGACTGAGAAGTTCACACATAAAAGAAACGATTGTGAGTTGTAAGTAAAGTAATTGAACAAAGGGAACAAAATACAACTTTTCAAACACAATTCAAGTCCAACACATGTTAATTTCATAATTCTTCATTACATCACATACTACAAAAGATAGTATACAAAATAAACAATCACACACAAAAACTTGTTGTACAAAATTTATTCGTCACTTGCTGAATACTACAACTACTTCATTACATGTACCTGCCAACAACATTACAACCAGAATACCTAAACAGCAAATCCTAAACTGCACCGACAAAACTTGAGCCTTCCTTCCTAGCCAGTTCCCTGGCCCGGGCAACAAGAGATGCGCTCCGCGCCATTGGATGCAGGATAACCGTCTGCAACTGATAATGCAAATAGAAATCCTCCCTCTACAATGCCACCTCAGCCTCAGACATTCCTTCGTAGCTCGCCTCACGTAGCGGCAATGGTGGACAGTTCAAATTAACCGAACCAAAATAATGCAACACCAGTTCGTCATACAACTACTTAATACGGTGAGAAACAGCCTCCCGACGACTCTAAGACCTCGTCTTCACCATCTCCGCTCACTCTGCACAGTAATATTGTCGAGCTCGACAATTTAGTTACTGTACCTAAAACATTCATATGTAATATTGTCGAGTTTGATAATTTAGTTATTGCGCCTTAAACATTCACATGTAATATTGTCGAGTTTGACAATTCAACTAGGGCGTCTCCAACAATCATATATAATATTGTCGAATTCGATAATTATAGTAGTGTATGTGAGGATGGCACTACTGATAATTGTCGAATCCGACAATTATTTAGTCTCAGTTCTGTGTTATACTGCTAAGTTGTCTATGCTACTAAATTGTCGAATTCTGACAGGACCCACCTGCAGGTAATCAATCAAAGAGAAATTGCAAAGGAGATTACATTCTTTTAACAAATTTCACAACATGCAAGTCTACTACTGTCTTTTAAGTGTCATAAAGTACCTATCGAGTAAGTTTACTGCCAGCAAGGGTGTCAGAGTTCTTTGGAGAGATCAATTTCACATCTAATGACAGAATCGTTTCCCTTTCAAGACTGAAATTTCACCTCTAATGGCAGAAATCGCAAGCAAGAGTGTGTGATATGAGAGAGAGAGAGAGAGAGGGAGAGAGTGAGAGAGAGAAAGAGAGAGTGATATGAGAAAGAGAAAGACTTGAGTTATGGGTTGCTCCAATTTCAAATTTTTGATCGAATTTGAAATTAAAATTTCTTGAGAGTAAGAGAGGGAAATGTCTGCTAGCTAGAGAGAGTGAGGCAGGTAGGACCCAGTAATTTTCCACCTCATTTCCCTTATAGGAAATCCCAAATTTTGAGAACCACTCATCTCTATTAGATGAGTGGTTGTGGTTGAGTGAGACTTGAGTGTTTGAGACTTGAGTGTCTCTAAATCCTCTCCCATTTAAGAAACCTTCCGTGCTTTTAGCTCAAGCTCGCGAAATCCTTGATTTCTTGCTGGAGCCATGTTGCGTACTCCGAGAACCGTCAGATATTCTTGTGATTTTGTTATTAGGTTGCTTGTGACAATGAGATCATTACCATGCGGTCGACACCGCTTAGGCTTTGCTTGGTATTCCGAAAATAGCTCCGTAAATCAAGTGTTCTCCGGTTCACATGTGGTGATCCTGCAGCTTATATCCATTAGATAATCCAAGTGTTCTCCGGTTCACATATGATAGTTCAGCTTGGATTATCCAATGGTCAGCAATTGCCAAATTTCCCCCATTGGGGATGTTTCCCATATGCCAATAGGAGCATTGTTTCATAAGAATTTTGCAATCGCAGTATTAGAAACATGGTCAACAAGCTGAAGGGTAATTTTAAATACAAACTTTAAATTGACTGATAATTTACAAATACTATGACTATAAGATATTGCCATCAAGTGTCATCATCATGTATTGTGGCCGAAGTAAATTTCGTACCAAACCATTCTAAATCATATATTATATGAATTATCAAAAGAATGACATTGAAAGGGTCGTGAATGATAGCAATTCAAGAATAAGTCATTTTTACTCAATGAATAGCATAGGCTGAGGCACATCGGATACTTGATATAAGGAGACTTTTTGTGAGACATGATCATGGCTGTATTTACAAATGGCAAAAATTTGAGGATTATCAACAAGTTATTTGCCATAATTAGGTTGGATGGGGCCAATGCACAAGTCAAAGGCAAAAGAAAAGTAATCTTCAAGCAAGAGTAATTGATGAACCCCATAAAAGAGTAATGCTTTTCTAACACTTCGCTCATAACAACATGATGAAAAAGTTTTAGGCATGTAATTAACCACCGCACAATACACCTTGTATTGTGTCGACAACAATCTCGGTGCTCTCCTAGCACCATATGTGATCCATGAGAATATGTAATTGAGATTTACGCTTGATCTCAAGTAGAGGGTTCACAATTGTAATCAGGAATGATGTTCCATTAAACTATTTGAACTATAAAACTATTTCCATTAAACTTTGCTCAAAAATTTAAGTGTGCAAAGCTTTGAGTTGAAAGCTCTTTAAAGTAATTGATGGGCATGTAAAATGATCATTCCATAATCCATACCTTCTATTTAAATCATCTTAAGCCTCATTTTTATTAATAAATAAAATTTATATGATTACTAGCTTATGAGCCCGTGCTACGCACGAATGCTTCAAGTTATAAGAGTAGCTAAACTTAGGCTAGGAATTACATAATAAGTTAATGATATAGCCAAAACCCAATATTTTGGTCAAAACACAATTTTTATTCACACGACTTTAATTTGGTACACAAAGTCAGGCTTCACCAAAATACATAACTTTATAGTGATACAAATTCATTGCTCGGTTCCCTTTTATCATTTTTTGGTCCCTATATGTGTTCCTTAGTTTTTTACACGAAGAACAGAAAAACTCTACACGATTATAAAGCCTCTAAACTCTAAAATTTCTCATCTTCTTGGTTCTCTTTTCAAAGAGTTATTGCATATGCATAATCCAATGTTGCTTTCAGCTCTTCAATATCCCTACAGTAAGAATAGATACATTATCATTTTATTACACAGACATATATGACACATTCAACATGAAATGAATTTATAACAAATGTTACTACAACATGACCGATAAATCTTATAGCTCTCTGTAGCGTTGGGCAAATAGAGCTTGAAAAAGTATAAATTCATAAGAATGAATAGATGTACTGATATATTTATGAAACATAAATTGGCAGCAAGAACATAAATTTCTAAGAAACTTATGTATGATGTAACAAAATGTTCTATTACATATTGGAGTTACAAAACTTAGAAATTAAATGTGTTTAATAACATTTTAATTAAAACTAATTAAACGGCTACATACTATTTATTATTACAAACACAAATGTTAATGTTATATGCCTAGTTATCTTGTCCTAGTCAGCTTTGACACGCCACGTAGGACAATCGTTGAGATTTATAATATAGAATTCACGATTTTTGAGGTTATAAGTAGAGCTACAACTAATTATTCACGCTATTCATGAAGATTATTGATGTTGATGCTCGAAGAAATTGGAAATAATCCTCAAAAAAATAGACGAGAAGTTCCAAAATCTAGAAAAACAACTTTCAAGCCAAAATAGCAGTTGACGAAAATCGACGCTCGTTTCTTAGACACTCTCTATACACTCAATCTCAACCATCCACTTATTAGGGATGGGTGGTTGAGATTAAAGCTGATGGTTTCTTTCTCAAACTCTCTCTCTAAAACTCATCTCTCAATTAGTTTTCTCTCTATAGAACCCATATCTCTCTCTAGATTGGGCAAATCATTTTGGTCTGGTAAACAAAAACTTTAATCGACAATATTGTTTATTTTAATCATCAATCTATCCCACCATTTGGTCTCGGTTGAAGCATGCGTTGAATTAGAGGTTCGATCTTGGGTTTAATTTTAGGGCAAAATAAGAGTGTTGTTTTATAGATTATCGATTTGGGATTTGATTTTGGGTTTGTTACATGGGATTTTGAATTTGATTTGGGTTTTATATATTCATGCTTTTATCGATATGGTTTGTTATAAGAAGATGAACCGATAAGGGACGAGAACATGTTGTATCGAGGACATATAAATTCATGGACATTATAAAAGATCACAAGCTCGAGAGTAGTTTTGTAATGATATCACATTAATTCGGAGCATTGCAAAACATAATTCGTTTTCTTTAAAAAAAACAATAAAATATCCATTACTCTTTCTTGAAGAAAAATTAATTAAATAAGGGTTTATTCAAAAAATTGTCGAATAAACGGAAATTATGATAATAAATACTACTTTTTGCCTTCTTTACAAAATCAGACCCAGGGAACAATAAATTCCAAAATCGATACTGGTAAGAGGAAAAACTAAATTTTCCCCTACTATAGTTATAATATTACAGCAGACAACTACCTATTTTTGGGCCCCATAAGTACGAATGTCACATCCGACGTAATAAAAAATTGTAAAAAATTCTTTAACTCATTTAAAACTATTATATCAAGCCACGTGTACGAGGAAGGCTGATATTGTCACCATCTCATGAACTTCTTGTCATTTGTTTTAGTACATTTTGTCCTACTTTTTGCCAGATTTCTTATTTATAAGAAGGCAGACTATTTTACAAATTCTGTTAGTATTTCTCATCGTTTGTGGTTAGGTATCACCTATGGTTCACAGGAGTTTATCTAGTTTTTGGTGCCAAAAGCGATCCCGAGTCATCGAACAGTTTCTTCTTCTTACTCAACTGGAAAAACCGTCCCAATTATTTATCACAAATCGTCTGTGTGACTACTGTCTACTAAGTATTTGATTAAAGACTGGTACTCTACACATTGGGCATGGAGGAAATGATGGTACTCGTAACTCCTGTAGATGGTACTCTACTCTACTCAACTCAACTCATGGAATAAACGATGAAAAATTGTCTGCGCGGCTGCTGCCAACCCAACTATGTCATTTATTCAGTTAAACTCTAGCATTCTTTCAGACATCTATGTCATTTTGTAATAGCCAGTTGTCATTTTTCTTATATAACTTTACCATTTGTTCAACATATTTTGTCATTTGTTTTATATAACTTTGCCATTCTTTCAGAAAAATATCAATTGCTTGAATATTGCAGTAGGTTTCTAGGCCGTGGGCTCTATAGGTAAGGCCACAGATAAGGCCGTGGGCTCCACTAGTACAAAAGTTACTTCTTAAATAATAATTAAAAAAGTTTGAATCATTTAAAAATATATTATCACCTCACGTGTCCAAATTTAATTCCTCGATGTACACGTGTCATTACTATTTCGAGACGTGTAAGGCAGATCCTGTCAACATTTTATGCATTTGTTATTATTTGTTGATGCCAATTTGTCACGCTTTTAAACATAAGTTATATTGAATTATGCAGACTCTGCCACCATCAGTTATATTATTTGGTATTTGGTTACTGTTGTTTAGGGTTAGGCAATACGTACGATTCACATGAGTTCGTCTGGCTTTTGGCGCCAAAAACCATCCCCATTCCTCAAATAATTTCTTCTTACACGACCACTACAAAGACCGCTAAAACCATAAAATCGTCCCATTTCTACAAATCGTGTGTGTGATTGACAACCGTAAAAACCGTCCCGATCGCACAAATCATTTTCTCAAAAATTGTCGTGATTCTACCCATCGTGTGTATGTGTGTGTAATTTTAGTGCAATATCAGTGGCAAATCATCTGTGTGACTACTGCCTATCAGGTGTTTGGTTAAAGTTTATTTTCTCTTCTTCTTCCATAATGAAGTCTGATAATGAAGTGATTTAACAAGTTGACGAGGAGAACCAAATACAGGAGGGTAGAGCCAAGAAGGGCACCTCCAATGCTAAAAATTACACCTCTCGGTGTACAGGTTTGGAACTTCACAAAATATTTGCAGCTCTGCCTGAAGAGGAGAAGGGTGCTCTTCATGCCACCTGCTTCGCACCCTTACTGCTGATTGATCTAATAGTGACGATGTCGACGTTGGTTGTAAAAATATTCGATCGTCATCTCGATAATATGAAGTTCTAATTTGGGGTGATGATAATTTAGATTAAACCCATTCATGTTTGCCTGATTTGGGGGCTACGTGTCTCTCCTGTTACAAATGAGTTCTTATTTGTTGATCTTGAGCATATGATAAATTTCAGAATGAGGCGATTTCCCAATAAGAAGAATACATATGGGTTAAAGGAAATTGATGATGCTTTAAAATAAGAAAAATTGGATAGACATCATGGTAAGGTTCTAATTTTTCATTTGTTTTGTCTGCTTTATCATCGTTCTTCATTGTATTGTATTTGAAGTTTTTGGGTCATTATTTGCTGAGGTTTTTATCATTACATTATGTATTATTTGGTATGTTTTACCCATTCTTATTTTTAGCCGTATGTGATTTTGTTTTACAGACGATATTCTTCGATTAAATTTGTTAAAAATTATACTATCATTTCTCCTCCCGAGCAAGGGGAGAAACGTTGGGGTGAAGTATGTTGATCTGGTAGATAATCTAGATCAGTTTAACAGATTCCCCTAGGATGAGCATGTTTATAAATTCTTGTGGAGTCAAATAGTTGAGTTTGCCGATTATCGATCGGCCGCTGGTAAAAAATTAGATAAAACTTTATCACTGCACGGATATACCTGGGTGCTGATGATATGGACTTTCCTCTCTATTCTTAGCCTAAAGTTTCCAAGATTTGAAGAATCCATACATTTGTTCCCTAAGCTACAGGGATGGAGGATGACATCCTTTAAGCGTCACCAAATTATGACGTTTAAAAAGTTTTTTGCTTTTCCCAAATTGCTGATAATAATTATGAAGTCATCTGAGACTGACATGTAGCAAGAACTTATACAAGAGGCCATGGTAATCTTCTATTCTTTGTATGATTTTGATTCATTTATTGCTTCCTTGTCATTTAATTTAGGCTTTTTATCATTTTATTTGCTTAGTTTTGGCATTTTGTATCCTCTTCTTGTCATTTGTTTAATTTTTCTTTGTCATTGGTAAGTTATCGATTATCATTGTTTGATTTTTTCTGTCATTTCTAAGTTGCCCTTTGTTATCGTCATCTGTTTGAATATTTTAGAGAAATCACATCGCTATGCATGCAATCGAACCACCTGAAGTCGGTGCACTTGTAGTCGGTGCACATGTAGTCAGTGCACCTATAATAGGTAGCAGTTTTCCTGCCACTGAGATCGAAGTTGTAGTGGTTAGGGTATGCTCCCAGTTGGAGGGGGATGGTAAAATGTTGCAGAAGTTGGATGACCATGGTAAATTTTTTTGCATAACCATGGTAAAATGTTGGAACAAATTTTGATGTCTACAGTTAGAGATAATACTCTACCACTTGGAGATACTCCACTCCTTGGCTAGTACTAATTCTCTACTCCTGAGAAAACTGTGAAACACAAGCGATAAAAAGGTAATGAGAAAGAAGATGGGAAAAATAAAGAAGGTAGAGTCGAGAACCTGGCAAAGAGACCTCTAATAAAAAAATCAAAAGATTGAAGAGAAGAATAAAACGTAAGGGAGAAAGGCAGAAGAAGATGAATGCCAACAAGAAGAACAAGAAGGCAGAAGAAGCTGATGCGCCCCTGAAAAAAAAAGGCACAAAGGTAGAAGATCTCTCTAATGAACAATTAGATCATGTCCCACTGATCTAATTAAAAACCTTAATCCCTAAGATCCCTAAGAAGGGCTTGGCTAATAAAGTGCCAAGGAAGAGACGGGTGAAATTCCCAGAACTTGGGAATATTTAATCAACTGCAGAAAATTTGCTTCAGCAAGTTGCGCCTGAAGAAATTGGAGGTGGCAAAAGATTTAATGGTAGATGATAATGTTGAAGTTGGGAGGAAAGTAAATTTGAAAGCAATATTATCTGAATATGGTGGTGATCTTCTAGAGGTATTATTCGTTTGCTACTTATTATCATTTATATGATTTTATTTGACATTTGTCTTTTAAAATATTGGCATTTACTTTATGACCTTTGTCATTTGTTCAGATATCTGTCATTTGTTCAGTTTTTTTTGACATTTGTTCGGTTGTCTTTGTCATTCTCTTTTCCTAAACTTTTATTTGTTCTGAAGTCTTTGTTCATTTCATTTGTTGTATGTGAAGTGGATGAAGGATGAGATAGATGGCGAGGAGAAAGCTTAAGATGGTAAAGAGTAACCTCAAGATGCTAATGAAGGGGAAGTTTAAGAGGTATTTATCTAACATTTTTTTAAGCTATTTATCATATTTGTTGCTGCCCTGTCATTTTTTCATTTATTTTACCATTCATAGGATGTATGTATATCCTATTTTACAGATGGAGGATTCAGAACAAGAAACTGTAGTGTATGGAAGAAACCAATGAGGTATTTAAATAATATTTGTTTGTATTGAGCTATCCATAATATTAATATCACCTATCGATACCATTCTTAATTTGTTTCTTCTTTACTTTTTGGTATACAGACTATGGTTTTAAAAACTGATATAGTATTCTTCGACCAGGAGAAAGTTGTTGGTGAAGCTTATCAGGTAACTTATCATTTGTTTACTGGTCACTTCCCATTTTTTTCTTTTATTTTACCATATCTTGTATCACTCTTATCATTTGTAGTCTATATTTTTATAGGCTAGTACAAACCAAACAACTGCTGTATCTGTTGAGGAACAAGTTATGGAGGTTGTAAAAACTGAAGATGAAGCTGGTCAAGTAACTTATTTGTTCTTTGCTAGTAACTTCTCATTTTTTTTATATTATTTTACCATATCTTATATCACTCTTATCATTTGTAGTATATTTATTTACATGCTAGTGCAGAACAAAAAACTGCTATATCTGTCGAGGAACGGACTACGGAGGTTACAAAAATTGAAGATAAAGCTAGTCAGGTAACTTATCATTTCTTTGCTGGTAACTTCTCATTTTCTTATATTTATTTTCTCATATCTTGTATCACTCTTATCATTTGTAGTCTGTTTATTTATAGACTAAAGAGAATAAAGAGGAGGTGGAACATAGTAAAGAAGAGGTGGTTGAAGGCAAAGATGATGATGATGGAAATTCACAAAAAAAACAAGACCTTGTACAAGTAATACAAGAAATGGTTGTTGACTAGACCAATGTATGAAGTACTTTAATTAAACCAAACAACTAGTTTATTACTCATTCTCATGCAATATGCACATTTATATTTTATTTTCTTATTTTGACATATCTGTTCCAGCTTGTTTTAATGGAGTCAGAAGTGGATGCACCTTAAAGAAGAGTCATGCACTAACTAACCCAAAAATTAATGAAAGAGCCTTCAAAATGGCTTGTCAAATAAACATATTGCATGCTCATCTTGAGGAGCTTGTTCTGGGAGTGTTATTGGAATCTTTTACAAAGACCCATCTCCCTGGATGGGAAAATCTTGGTGGACCAAGTCTGCTCACTGAGAAAAGATGAATTATCTTTTAAAGCTGAGAAGGACAATAAGAGTACCTATAGGAGAATAGGTAAAGAAATTGTTTGCCTTAACGCTCTCTATACCTTATATCCAAAGCAATGGTTTGACAATGAGGTATTTATATCATTTATTACTTTTCCTCTGCCATTTGTACAAGAGTTTCTACAATTTATTTTTGAATTTTCTGTCCTTTATTCATTTGTACTTTATCATTTGTTTTACCTTTGGGTCATTTGTATTATTGAACTTTATCATTTTTGTTATCTAATTTGTCATTTCCTTTTTTTGATGAGGTAATTGATGTGTACATTAAAGCCCTGATTTAATATTTTGATACACAACATCGTGCCTGCTCAGATAAAGAAAAGATTGTGCTGGTGGATGTCTTTGCCTGTCAATATATTGGCACGGCTTTCAATGTCTGGACTCGTAATATGTCCTCTCCAGAAGGTGTGGAATTTAAGAAGAAATCAATTTGGGAACAAATTACATCTTTGCAATGGGATTGTACAGTTTCTAATTGTATCCATCAAGAAGATTTGAAAGTGGTTAATTCAAAATTAATACTCATTCCCTTGAATCTCAATGATAACTACTAGGTCCTTTGTGCTGTATCCTTTAAGGGAAGAAAAATTTGCATTTATGATTCACTGGTGGATGCAAAAATTACAAATATACAGAAGAATAAGAATTTATCTCCTGGGCACCAACTTATTGAAGATCAGTTATCAAAGATCCTCCTAAAAATGTTGATATGAACAAATTTTGCCGATCGTAATAGTCCACCTACTGGTTTAGAGGTAAAGAATTACGATCTAAACTCCAAATGGATAACTAGTTTTGGGAAATTTCTAATACAGCCAAATGGTTATGACTGCGGAGTCTATATGCTTGTCTTTATGAACAATATCCTAAGGGAGATAAAATTTCAAGATCCGATAGATGGTGATGAATGTCGTTATATAATTGCTTATGACATATTGAGGCTGGGAGTTGGGCCGAAATAGATTTTTAAAAACATTGATCTGCATTTTGTTGTAATGTATAATTTGTGTAATTTTGTAAAGTTATAAACAATTAATATCATTTATTTATATGATCTTTCTCATTTGTTATATGTTCTTTGTCATTCGTATATGACATATTTACTAG
This sequence comes from Kingdonia uniflora, assembly GCA_014058105.1. NCBI lineage: Eukaryota > Viridiplantae > Streptophyta > Magnoliopsida > Ranunculales > Circaeasteraceae > Kingdonia > Kingdonia uniflora. Next base: position 62,501 of record JACGCM010001000.1, on the reverse strand, counting down.
AATGGAGTTGGAATCAAGTCTGTATAGTTGGATTATTATTAATTTCTCATTCATTTTATAGGATTTGGCATTTATTATCATAGAGTTATCATTTTTATGTACGATTTGTCATTCGTTTCATATGATTTGGCATTTGTTATCCTTGATTTGTCATTTGTTATATATGATTTGACATTTGTTATCTAAGATTTATCATTTGTTATCTATGGTTTGTCATTCTTTATATATTAGTTGTCATTCGTCGTCTATGACTTGTCATTCGTTATATATGATTTGTCATTTGTTATCTACAAAATTAATAGATTTATTTTGTAGATAGACAACATTTGATATAAGTCAATGGTCTATTTGGTTAATTGATATAATAAATTGTGTTTGTTTGTAAGTAGATAACATTTGTTCTTAAAAAAACGATTATTCATTTGTTAACTATGATTTGTTATTTGTTATATATGATTTGGCATTTGTTATCTGAGATTTATCATTTGTTATCTATGATTTTTCATTCGTTGTATATAAGTTGTTATTCGCCGTCTATGGCTTCTCATTCGTTATTTATGATTTGTCATTTGGTATCTACGAAAAATTGATCTATTTGTTTTGTAGATAGACAACATTTGATGTAAGTTAATAGTCTATTTGATTATTTAATATAATGAATTGTATTGTTTGTAAGTAGACAACATTTGTACTTAAAATAATGATTATTCATTTGTAAACTATGGTTTGCCATTTGTTATCTATGATTTATCATTTGTTACCAATGATTTATTATTTGTTAACTATCAATGGTCTATTTAGTTATTTGATATAATAAATTGTGCTTGTTTGTTAGTAGACATCATTTGTACTTAAAAAAATTAGTTATCTATAATTTTTCATTTGTTACCAATGATTTGTCGTATGTTAACTATCAATGGACTATTTGGTTGTTTGATATAATAAATTGTGTTTGTTTGTTAGTAGACATCATTTGAACTTAAAAAAAATTAGTTATCTATAATTTGTCATTTGTTATCTATGATTTGTCATTTGCTGCCAATGATTTGTCATTTGTTAGATATGATCATTTTTTTGTTATATATGATTTGTGAAGGTCTGATTGATCTATTTGTTTTGTAGATAGAAAACATTTGATATAAGTCATTTGTAGTTCAGTGGAATTTGTAGTTCAATTATCATTATTTATCATTTATTTTGTAGCTTTAAACATTTGTTCCTTAAGAGTTTAACATTCTAAAGAAAGAAATTAAGGTAACTAAAGATAAGGAGTATTACACTTCACTCCTACATATTTCTCTACTTGTTAAGATCTAGAGATTTTAACTTGGACAAAAAATCTTGCAGTATCTCCGTTCTAACCTCAGAGATCCTTAGTTAAGTGTAAGTTTCATTTGTAATTGTATTGAGGATCTGATTGCTTCCTTGACCAAAATTTGTGACGTCTTCTGCCATTGGCGACTGCAGACTTTTAGAATCATCGGGCGTTGAAGATTCTCGAAACCAAGTTTTAAACTGATAATAGTATTGTGGGCAATGGTAGAATCTCCTACCGGGTGGTTTAGAGACTCTGTAAATGGGACCATAATCGCACTTTTTCACCTCATCTTCCTACGCCTATAAACAATACCTATCAATTTTGCAAGCACATTGACAGAACAAGCGGTTAGGGTTGAGGCTTGTGCGTGAGAGATAAAGATCACAATTTTTACCGCACCAACAAACAAGAGAATGCATCATTGGTAGGGAAGTATGTAATGCTTGAGAACTGGTAGGGAAGTATGTAATGCTTGGGAACTTGTAGGGATGTAGGTGATAATTCAATCTTATCTTTATTACATGATTTTGACACCTAGCATAAAGTCAACTTTGAATACGTTTACAACAAACTATCTATCCAAAACATCCACGCTGGTAGGGAAGTACATAATGTTTGATAATTCATAATAGTAAAATGATAATAATATCATAAAGGAATGACAAATACTAATGGGAGGATGACATTTAATTTACGGTGACAGTTAACTATACCAAAATGATACTTTTGTAAAAACAAAATGACAAATAAGCTCTTTAAATTCCAGGAGCTTCTTTCCTAGACAGTCGATGTGACAAGTCAATCTTTATTACTTGATTAAACAACTTAGTTTAAAGTCAACTTTGATTACACTTAGAACATGCTATCTATCCAAAACATCCACGTGGTTCCCGCAACTCTAAATATTAAGCTCTAAACCCTGCCCATGTGTGATTCAATGTCCCAATTCTCCCAAGTATAGAAAACCCTAATCTCTTCTAAGCTAAATATTCTCAAGCCTCAACTATTCAGACCCTTAACTCTTTGTAACTTCACAAGAAATGTCACACTCCCACTCCACTCGATTTAGCCGTACCTCTTCCTCCACCCTTCAAAATTGGTTTGAGGTTGTAGAGATTGAGGAAGATGAGGCGGAAGAACGTCTCTTCACGTTGAATATAATTTTCCTAATGGAGAAGGATGTCTCTGGCGAGAAGGCGCAACTGCTGAAAGAGCATTACGAAGTGTTTAAGAAAAAATAGGAGAACATGATGAAATGGAGGACGAACTGGATAAAATTATAAAAAAGAAAAGAGAGCGTTCTGAAGAGTTTAAGTTCCATATCCACTTCTTAGAAGATGAGTTCTGCGCCGTATAGTTGGATCAGGATGAGCACAAGAAACTGTGGGAGGAGTCGACCTATAAAATTAGTTGTCTCAAGCAGAAGATCATGGCTATGGAACGTGATCAGAATTCATCAAGTAAGGAGTTGTGAACATTTGTGTTGTTTGGTTTTTAGTTTTTTTGTTGTTGTTATTATTGTTTCCCTTGTATGAACATTTAGTTTATTTTGTTTTGCCTTTTCGCTTTCAAATAATGATTTCTGCTTGATATAAGGGAAACAAATGACTTAAAAGTTCCATCCGAAATAAATGATATAAGGGAACTAAACAAATGATAAAGACTACATGAACAAAGGTAGATAAATTTTGAATTAAATAAAATTGGTGATAATATTTGAATAGACAAATGATAAATTAACGTTAAACCATGTTAGTTCTGGCAATAAGCAAATGATATATAGCATACAAGCAAATGTAAAATTCTCTTCAATATATTACAAGTCGATGTGACAAGTAATGATACTTGATTAAGCAACTCAGTTTAAATACTCATATGACTTACATGTACAACAAGAAACGATGGCGCCAAACCGAAGTAATAATAACTTTTACCCAAAACATAGTGTAATCCATGACACACATCCCTTTGCAATGTAGTAGCCTACTCGCAGCCTTCTAGCTCCAGTCAAACACTCAAAGGCTACCTCGAAGCCTACATGAATACCTCAAACCCCAATCAATCCGTAAACAAGTCTTCGTGATTAGACGAACTTCGACTATGAACAAGCCTCGAAGATGAAGGCAGATCCATCAGCACATGAACCTCGCATCAGTATCAGAAATACTTTGACCATAGTCGTACATGGTCAAAGGCAGACATGTCAGATAAGCCAGCTCACCAGAAAAGAACGGCGCCATTGGTTGTCCTAATAACTACAGTGACAGAACCAACAACGTCTACAGTATCAGAGTACAACACCAGACCTGACATTTACGACGTCAACACCAACTTCGGGATACCCGCCTAATACCCGGAGGATACATCTGTATTTTAACTTTCCTTGGTGACTCAGCCCATCCTATGTTCGATAAATAGGAGAGTAGGGGAACCAAGGGGAGGTTACAAAATCTCTCCCTAGAGCCCTTGCAGTTTGCCTTCGATCACTTTGTAAATTACCTAGTACTTGAAACTTCGACTACTAGACAGTTATATCAATTCTCTTAAAAATCCTCATCAGAGGTCGTGGAGAGACCCATTCTAGGCCTTCACGCAAGTATATTGTCAGTAGATTATTCGTATTATTGATTATATGCTTGAACCCTTTGATAGAAGATAAATCTCATGGTGTAAGAGACAACTTTTCCTCCTTGCGAAGTTAGGCTCATACATTTGGCACCTTCCGTGCTTTCCCATCCTACCAATCTCCCCATGCCTTGTACTTTCCTTTTCCAATTCCTACAAACCACTTCCAATGGCCCCACCTTATGCTCCACTTCCACCCATGCCAGCAATTCTGACGATGGAGCCGCTGCCCAGTTAGCCCTTCTTACTCAGTAATTCGCTCAGGTTGAGGAGCGACACCGAGCATAATTGCGTGAAGAGCGCGAAGAACACCAGAAAGAGTTTAAAGCCGAACGGTAATGCCGTTTGGATGACGCCGATAGACAATACTGCGCTATCGATGACCTACGCAACACAGTTCGGGAGTTGCAATGACTACAGCCTCTCAACACCCCTCTGCCAACTTGAGCACCCGCCCCATTGCGCGTGTCTGCCCATGCTCGACTGGGTCCCCTAACACATCTGGAAGTACCCCTGTTCCATCTTAGTACCAAGGATGCTCCCCCTACTGGATCCATCCATCTTGGCATCCATCCCACAGAGGACTCCTCTGATTCTACCCTTCGCTCCAACAGATACCCCAAACGCTGCCCAGCTCAGGAACGCTTCGGGGTCCGCAGCGCCGAGCACACGCCTAACTCTTGCCTCATCACCCTCAAACCCATCGATCCCCCCCTCATCCTACCTATTGTGCACAGCAGGACCTCGACTACAAAATCTACTCTACCATCCGCATCAGTGTGAGCCCAACACCAAACTCATGGAGTCGATTAAACAATCCCCTCTGCCCCAAACTCCTCGTTATCGAGGTACCTCTAAATTTCTGAGCCCCCAAAATCAGTAAATATCGTAACACCGATCCTCAATCCCACATTCTCGAATTCCAAAATGCTCTAAGCCTTTACTCCACGGCTGACCACCTGATGTATCGACTTTTCCCCACCAGCTTTATAGATAGCTCTCTTCGTTGGTATCATATCCTTCCCAATGGCTCGATTGAAGCTTCGAGCAATTATCTAGCCTCTTTATCACCCAATTTACCTTCAACAAGGACCGTGAAGTCCGAGTCGATATCCTCTTCAATTTCAGAAAATCTCCCAGTGAAACCCTTGAGGCCTTCACCAAGAAGTTCCTCGAAGAATCGCACAAAGTCAAAAACCTCAACTGTACGAATGCCATACTCGCGTATTCGAATGATTTACTGGATAACAGCCGTGTCAAAGAGTACTTGGTTCTTCACAAACCGCGAACCCTCGAGGAGATGCACTCAAAAGTCAATGAGTATATCGACCTTGAGTGCCTCCGAGAACTAAATGAATAAGGGAAGCCTTTAACCACCAATCCAAATAAACCTCGACAAGGTCTACCTTCTACTCCTACACCCCTGATCGCTCCTATCTCACAGGAGACTGAGGGCCGCAAACGTCCCCACACTAATAACACTGCCGAGGCTCACAAAAACCAACTGAAGCCGGTCCTCCCTAAACTTACTGCCCCTATAAACACCCTTTTACCACAGATACAGGCAGACCCCATATGGCACATCCCTTTCCCCATCGAGCTCAAACCAGGTGAACCTTATTGTGCCAACTACAAGTGTAACTGTCACCATACCAACAAATGCTTTGCCTTACGGCGTTCTCTCAAAATAATTCTCAAGGCGGTTCGTCTACATTAGTATGTTGTTGACCTCCCTAGTGACCACGATGGGCCGTACCTCCAACCTCAACCCACCCCTGATACCAACCCATCCGAAGTACACATCTACCAAGTTCATTTCATCGAAGTAAATAATACCGACAGTGGCCGTTCTAAAAGCAATTGCAAGTGTGTAGAAGAATGCTGTAAACTCACCTACCAGGAGAAGTTACCTGTCCTTATGCCATAATCAAGTCAGTACCCTCGACCCGAGGGTATCCCATTTATTGACTATGACACATCACACATTCTTTTTACCTATTCCGACCCTTTAGTCATAATGATTAAAGTTGAACACCCTCGTCCTCCACACCATGCTAATCGATACAGGAAGTGTAGCCAATGTACTTTTCTTTCAAACCGTCCAAGCCATGAACAAAACAGACCTCATCACTGCCGCCAATGTCAAACTGAAAGGTTTTAATGGGGCTACCGAAGTTGTCGTTTGTCAAATCAGCCTTCCTGTTACTACTGGCCCAGTTACACTGTAAACCAGTTTTCTTGTCATCGATAAGAAATCTGAGTATCTCGAAATCCTTTGGCACGACTGGCTCTATGCCATATGCGCCATACCTTTGACTTATCATCAGACCCTTCGATTCAATACCTCCTATGGAACGTGGAACTTAAAAGGTTCTTAACATCTTGCCTGTTCATGTGAGCATCCGAAGATCGATCAGACCTGGAAACTCCTCAAACTGCCATAGTAATTACTATCTCCCTCTATCCCTGCTATCTCACCCATCAAACCCATTGTCTATATTGAAATCGACGGTCCTGGTCGAGGTAAATTCATCGGAACCTCTAGATGAGGCCGAGCGCCTCAAATTCACAGACGACCTTCAAACAAACAAAGACGTCTTCGCATGACGTTTAAGGAGATGCCCGGTTTCTATCCCAGTTTAGCATGACATCGCCTCGACCTCATCCTTCACTCTGCGGCAGTAAAATAAAAGAAATGTACCTTGGCATCATGACTTTGAGAGGCTGTAAACCTCGAGGTCGACAAACTTATAGCCGCAAGTTTCATCAGAGAAGTCAAGTATGCTAACTGGATATCCAACATTGTTTTAGTTCTTAAAAAGAATGGGAAGATTAAAATTTGCGTTGACTTTACATACCTCAACAAACATACACCGAAGGACAGCTTCCCCCACTCGGTCATTTCAGTACTCCTCGATGCCACTACTGGATATGAGCGCATATCGTTGATGGACGAGGCCTCAGGATACAATCAGGTACCCCTCCTCCCTGAGGATCAACTTAAAACTTCTTTTATCACTGAACAAGGCCTTTACTGTTTTAACGTCATGCCCTTCGGCCTCAAAAATACAGGTGCCACCTACTAACGCCTGGTTACAACCATGTTTAAACCCTTGCTTGGCAAGTCAGTCGAAGTTTACATCGACGACATGTTATGCAAGAGCCTCCAAAAACAGACCCACATCCAGGACCTAACCAAAGTCTTTTCGATACTTTGAACAGACAACATAGAACTTAACCTAGACAAATACGAGTTTGGTTTTTCGTCTGGCAAATTTCTTGGCCACATCATCAGCAAACAAGGTATCGAGATCTACCCTACCCATATCCGAGCCCTCACCAACATGCCTTCGCCCTGAACCAAAAAAGATATCCAAAAAGTGGCTGGTAAAATAATAGCCCTCAACCGTTTCATTTTTAAATCCTTAGACCGCTGTGCTTGGCTCTTCTCTCTCTTGCACAACCAAGGCGTCACAAGGCTAATAAGAAAAATAACCCCGAGATTAATTAGATACCCGACTGTGAACATGCCTTCCTCAAACTTAAAATATACCTTGTTCAACCACCCATCATCAGCACCCCTGTTGAAGGCAAAATACTTTCTTTGTACCTCGCGGTCACTGACACTTCTATCAACTCAGTCCTCATTCGACTCGAATCAAACATTGAGAAACCTGTATATTTTATTAGTAAAACTCTGATACCTGCAGAGACTTGATATACGAAACTAGAGTTTTTGCTCCTCACCCTCGTCTACACTTCGCAAAAACTCAAACCATATTTTCAAGCTCACCCTATCCGTGTTATAACAAGTTATCCCATTCAAGAAGTTTTTAGCAAGAATGAAAAATCTAGACGAATACAACAGTGGTCTGTTTATCTGGGGGAACACGATTTCACATTTGAGAAGCAAGTATCCCATAAAGGCCGAACAGTCACCGATTTCCTTGCTAACTTCCTGGTCAAAGATGTCGACTGGGAGGAACACAAAGACGAGCTACCAGAAGACTAGCCCAAACCCACAGACCCATGGAACCCCAGCACAGGCTGGCGTCTCTTCAGAGATGGATCCCCTGGACCTAGCGGTTCGGGGATCGGTATCGTTCTGGTCACACCCATCAATGATCGAATCGAAAAGGCATTTAAGTTAAACTTCGAATACTCCAACAACGAGGCTGAGTATGAAGCCTTGATCAATGGCTTCGACCTCGCACTCGACCTCAGTGTTCCTTAACTTGCAATTTTCACATATTCCCAACTCGTCCAGAGATAATACTCTGGCAAAAATTAAGCCAACTGTCACTTGGCCAAATATGCTGCTCTCGTCCTCCAGCGCATGGACCGTTTCCCTGAAAAATCTTCTATTACTCACTATCCCAGAGGTAAAAAATGACACGCAGATGCCCTCGCCTACAAAACAGCTATGTTAGGCTAATCCAAATCCTGAACTCTTCATATTGAAGTACTCGAACGCCCAAGTATTGAACAGATAGAAGTCAATGCCATCAATACTGGGTGCGAGAGTCTCGATCCAGATGACTAGCGCACACCATTCCTCGATTACTTCAACAATGTTATCCTCCCAGACTATCCCAAAGCCAAACGGTCATTATTAGAAAACTATCGTAGATACACCATCCTCAAACGCGAGTTACATCGTAAATCCCCAAATGGCGTCCTCCTTAGATGTATTTCTCAAAATAAAGCTTCTTCAATTCTGACCAAACTCCACGAAGGTACCTACTGTGCTCATACCGCTGGTCGATCTATGGCCCTTCGAGCTGTCTCCCACGGTTTATTCTGGCCCAATATGAAGAAGCAAGTCGAAGAATATGCCAAACACTGTGACAAATGCCAGTGCCATGCCCGCGACATCCATATCCCTTCACAAGACCTCCACTTTTTCTAAGTCTCTTGGCCATTCAAGCGATGGGTCATCGATCTTGTGGGTCCTTTTCCTAAAGCTTCGGGTAGTCTAGAAAACATCCTTATTGCAACAGATTATTTTACCAAATGGGTCGAAGCCGTACCTTTGTGTCAAACCAGAGAAGAAGTCATCAAATTCCTATGGGAGAACATTATTACACTCTTCGGCTGCCCTCATATGATTCGATGTGACAATGGTCTACTATTCGTCAGGAACAAAGTTAAAAATTTCCTCAAGAAATATAATATCATCCTCTCCACTTCAGTACCTTACTACCCCAAAAGGAATGGTCAAGTTGAAGCAATCAATAAAACAATTGTCGATGGTTTCAAGAAGCGTATCGATGTAAAGATAGGACGATGGGTTCAGGAATTATAGTATGTCCTCTGGGCTTACCGAACAATACCAAGAAAAGTGACCGGCGTCACCCCTTTATTCCTGGCCTATGGTACTTAAGCAGTACTCCATACTCAATTCGAAGCACCCACACAAGATCCTAACCTCCAAGACAAAGATATTGAGTTCAAACTCGGGTGTAATATGCTATGGATTGACGAAACTAGAGACCAAGCCATCGCTAACCTCGGCCGTTACCATCTATCCCTCCAGAAGTTATATAACAAGCGAGTTCAACCATGAAATTTTAACATTGGAGATCTTGTACTTCGTCGCATCACACAGTCTTCGAAGCCTTGAAATGCCGGTAAGCTAGCCGAATCTTGGGAAGGACCGTATGTCATTTATGATAAAGCTGGCAAGGGTTCATATTACCTAATGACAGAAGATGTATAGCCTCTACCAAATCCCTAGAATACAATGCAGTTAGTATCATACAACAGGCTACGACCTTCACCTTGTTCCACTGATATAAATACAGTATAATCAATGAGCATATTTTCCTTTAAACTTTGTCTCCTGTTTTCTAGTAAATTTCTTGGTCTAACCTAAGTGTCATGTCAACCCTTCGACCTAACTGACACTTGGGGGTGACCTTGAAATTTTTGAAGTCTCTAATTTTGATCAAACTCGAGGGACATGAATGGTTGACAGACCGGACCCTCGAGAATGTATTTGGGGTGACCATGTTCCACTTCGATCAGGCTCAGGCCTTCAAAGTCTAGTAAATTCCTGGGTCTAACCTAAGTATCATGTCAACCCTTCGACCCGACTGACACTTGGGGGGTGACCTTGAAAATTTTCAAGTCTCCAATTTCGAGCAAACTCGAGGCGCACGAATGGTCGAAGTGGACCCTCGAGAATGCATTGGAAGCGACCATGTTATACTTCGATCAGGCTTAGGCCTTCGAAGTCCAGTGAATTCCTTGGTTTAACCTAAGTGTCATGTCAACCCTTCGACCCGACTGACACTTGGGGGTGACCTTGAAAATTTTTAAGTCTACAATTTCGAGGAAACTTGAGGGGCATGAATGGTCGACATACCAGACACTCAAGAATACATTGGAGGCAACCACATTTACTTCGATCAGGCTTTGGCCTTCGAAGTCCAGTAAATTTCTTGGTTTACCCTAAGTATCTTGTCAACCTTTCGATCTGGCTGATACTTGGGGGTGACCTTGAAATTTTTCAAGTCTCCAAAATTTGAGCAAACTCGAGGGGCATGAATGGTCGAGAGACCGGACCCTCGAGAATGCATTGGGGGTGACCATGTTCTACTTCGATCAGGCTCAGGTCTTTGAAGTCCAGTAAATTTCTTGGTCTTACCCAAGTGTCACGTCCATCTCTCGACTGACACTTGGGGAATCATCTCGAAGCTCATCAAGGTTCGATAATTCTACAAGCATACTACACTTACAACATATGCAGATATAAGTATGCAAGAACATCAACAACTTTACTACACACAAGAAATCTCAGTACAACATTTATAAAAAAATCAAGTTCAATACAAATAACCAAACAAGTTCAAGTCAAGTTCAGCATCCATTAACAAGTCAAATTAATCACAAGTTCATAGCTCAAGTGAAAAGCAAGCTCAACATTGTTCAAATATTACAACACAACAGAAAGATCAGAAATAATAGTTTGGCATGCCCAGTACAATACCTCATATCGAAGTGGCTACACCATCTCCTCCTATAGGTTCCTCATCGCCAACAAATCCAGCGCCCTCATTCGAAGGGTTTAACATAGTAACATCCGGGACTTCCTCAATACCAGTCCTAGAAGTAGCCGCTCCCACACTTACGCCAGCAACATCTACTTCTACCCCCTCTATCTGAACAGCATCGTCAGTAACAGGATCATTGGCTCTGGGTAAGCGTCTTAAAGTTTCAAGATCATACCCCAAATCTTCGATAAACTCCTTCAGCCGGACATTAGTCTCACATTCATCATCAAACTGCCCTTGGAAGATCTCTCTCTATTCTTTCATTGTCTTATCATTCTTAGCCAGCTTTGACTCCAGTACCCGCGTATGGTTCTAACGCTGGGCTTTGAGTCTCCTCTCGCATTTACCTCTGACAGTCCCTTCTCTCACATCAAAATGTTAATCTCAGAAACCAGCGACGCCTCAGTCCTTCGAGCGAGCTCCAAATTTTTAAGAGTCAGTTTCAACTGGTACGATGTTACCTTTTAAGCCTTGATGAAAGCCTGCGACCAAGCATCTGTCTGCTAGAATAGTCGAGCCATCAGTATCTCTTGAAGTATGATGCACTTAAGCAAAATTTTAGAATTTTAAAAGAAAAAAAGTTACCTGATACATCGCCTTATTCATCCTCCTCCCAGCTTTTTCTGGGTCAGTGGCGTAGAGTGTTGCCATCGAAGCAGCCATGGTCCTCTAGCTCGGCCTCCATCAGTTCTTCGTCCACATCCTCTGTATCATCCTCCCCCAGCGTTCTACACTTCTTCTGCTGAGATCCCCTTGACGGCTGTACCTCTGGAGATTTGGGAAAGACCTTCCCCTTCCCTTTATCAGCCTGTGTCGACGTCTACTTTGACACATGCCTTGAGGCATCACAGGCTACTTCATGCACTGGTCCTGCCTGCTTTGGCACCTACTGTCCCTTGGGAACATAACTTACTTTCCTCGCCAACTTCACCTTCTCCATTCCTTGACCCATCTCGATGATTCTTCGCCCCCTCTCGATGAACCTTCGCCCCCCCTTCTTTAATGGATTCGGCATTTGAAGAACACAGTTTCCTAAAAACACAGTTTACCCACTCCTCGTCTGCGTTGATCAGCTCGTCAATATAATTCCTCAGGTTTGTCAGAGCTCGGTTCTTTGGTGCTGCAGAATAAATAAAACATGGTTACCAGTCTATTCGATCAATATATTAAAAAAAATCTTTGACCATCAATTTACCTGGATTATAAAGCCTATATTATAACTGGTAAGGGTCCTCCCCTTCAGCATTCTCAAAATTACCCCGTACAACTTCCAAGTCTTTATCCTACCCTCGACCCATCGAGCATAGATCAACCAACCAAGGCTTATCTGCGTGACATTGGATATGGTATGTACCCACCTTCTGGTTTACATTTCTCGAGTAGAATGATGCAATATTATACCACTCGATCAAACCCCTCCCTTCACGCCTCAGTTCAACATTTATTCCCTTCACGCCTCAGTTCTAGAAGTTTAGCACCTCTTTCATCAGCCTTCAAAGGGGCAGTTGCATCCCAAGCCAAATCTGGCCCCTGAATGCCATGAAACTCTCTCGAGGTTGAGACTTGTAGGTATACCCAGATTCCATTACATACAATACCACCCCTACCTTCGACAACTTTAGTTTAGCTGAAAATCGATCCAATCTCAGCTTTTCTTTAGCTGAGACCAACCCCGCAGCTTCTCCCGAATTATTCGAACTTTTACCATCGCCACTCTGCTCCCCTTCTTCCCTTTCATCCCTCAAAGGCTCGACACTACCTTCGTGTCCCCTTCTCTCTCCTTCCATCTCCCCCTCCCCCTCCCCATCTTCGATTACTCGAGCCTTGCGATGGCTCTTACTCGAAGCCGCCACTTCAGGCACCACCATGGTTAATGGGGAATATGTTGCTATTTCTAACTCTTCCAAGTCGCTGCTCTCATCCATGGTAGCATGATCAGACACACTCGGTTCATTTTCTTTGATCTCCTCGTCTATTAGCCTCGGCCTCGAAGATCAACGGGTACGTATCTTACCCTACAGAAGAAGAGGCACACAATCAGATCGATATATTCGACTATTACATGTCAATAACTTATTTTTACCTACCCTCTCCAACCCATACTATGATAGTCGAATGTTCGACTCCAATCCCTATCATACCATCAATACCTTCAGAACCTCAAAAGGCTTGACCCACCGATACATGGTTTCCCCCCGTCCTCAGTCATATTATTATTACTGTAAACCCTAGAAGCCTCAACCCTAATATGTACTCCACATAAAGAAATAAAAGATGAAGCAGCAAGATAGAAATAGGATGACATACCTGTTAGAGTAGAATATTCTTCTTTCCCCGCAGCAAATCAGATGATCCCACAACAACGAGCAAGCTCTATGGAACAATGGCGTATGTTCTCCTCCTCTAACTCTTTATTTTTTTTCTTCAATAAGTGGGCAAACGGGAATAGTAACCTTTCCCTTACCATTATATATATCTCCACGAAATAACAAAAACTGCCTCGATTTCCAAAACCGCTATCATTACCACTATCCCTACATTTTGGTTGATATGTGTTTTATCAACTTTACCCTCCATTATCCCCACGTGCGCGTCTCACGCTCACATTTACACAATTTTATATAAACCAAGTCAAACCTTCTGATCCCCACTCGAAGCTGTCAAATCAAATCCTTACATCAAATTAACCTTTTCTGTAATCTAAGGAAACATCATGATGCCTGAAGGGCACTCTGCCCTAGGCTCAGTACAGTTTCTAACATGCCAGCTGCTTGGACTATCAGTTCTGACATTCGAATCCCACCTACCTTCGAATCCCCTTCTTCCCGTCTGTGAATAATTGTCTACATCATGTCTTGAACATTCATCTATAGGTAACCTAATATTCAATTTCAAAATGTGCCAGTCATTCGATTTCTTTCATATTTAACATTTGATAAGATGTTGTCACGCCTAAATTACCTTCGAGTATTACGATGGTCTTACTTATACACAGACAATTCAGTATCTCACTTCAACAGTTATCTTATAGATTTTCAATTTCATTGACACCCTTACACCGAAACTCAGAAGAAAACAATCAACATCAACAGAAAAAATAACAAACATTCCTACCTACCATCCTACACCATTACTTTTACCACATTACAGAAGCCCCTATTCACAGACGAGACATTTCTTCAAGAACCCAACCTCAACATCTTCCTTATCCACCACCTCCTCAGCTAAATACTTCAAGAAGGTGAACCGGTCGCTAGGGAGCGGGCACATCATTTGTAGTACCTTCTACCAGTAGGCATGGGGCAACCCACTAATGGCTTCCCCTGGCTCCATTTCAAAGAAATCCGGTATAACCCAATCATGGCCTCGATCACCAAAAAACCTCTGCTTTAGCTCGGGCGTCTTCTCCCGTATACGAAGGTCCCTTGCCGCCACTTGTTTCTGGCCCCTAGTGTTAAGAGTATCTTCGCTGTTGTGGGGAGAAGATGAAGACATGTTTTCTCAGAGAGAGTACAGACGTCTAAAATTCTCTCAACATACCCTACTTATGCCCGAAAGCATGTGCATTTAAACCCTCTTTAATCAGAACCCACATTTATCGCAATCTTAAAAGTTTCCCTCAAAATTTCAACAGTCGAACTTTTTCAACTTCCCAGACTCGACCATTTTATCAGCATACGCACTCAACACTTATTTCTGGGGTTTTATAATCGACACATCCCCAGTCTCGAACCCTCGACCCCTATATATGCTTTTTCCCCAACCCTGCCGATATATACATCGAGCTTTGAGAACTCTGAGTCAATTATTTATTCTAGGTCAAATATTAACCAATGCCTTTGATAACAATGATAATTCGAAGTACTTTTCCCCTCGCAGAGTACTGTTTCTACCATTTACCCTTCATTCGAAAGCCAAACAGTCTATTTACCTACCATACTTATCAGATGCAAATACATTATTTCATTAAATTACCTTTTCATTTCATTACTTCATTCATACAAAAGAAGCGAGAAGGGCAGAGGAGGAAAATACACAGTCTTCAACAAAAACAAAATAAAAAAACTTTGAACACCCCCATATAAAACAAAACCCATCACCAACTTACGAAGAACTTGCCTTATTTTCAGACGGACTAACTCTTCCCGCCGAGCCCTCCTCATCCTCCAATAACTGATCTTCTTCCTGCACAATACGCTCGGCGAAACCCGACCGAATGAGGTTATGCTCTTCGGCAGCTGTAAACCTCCACTGCATCATCCCCTATAAGTACGCGTAGGAGTGCCCATTGATCGGCTCCCCAGATTCAACCTCCACCAGGTCTGGCATGTTCCAGTCGAGCTCCTTATCAGCAAAGAACTTTAGCTTCAGTTCAGCCATTTTCTGCTCTATTCGACGGTCTCTGGCAAATCCCATCCTTCTCTGATCAAGCGTGTTGGGAGTGGCATCCATGATTGTTTTCACGAAATGCAAAGGAAGAGAGTGAAGACGAAGAGTGTACAGTGTTACCTCCTCACAAGGCATATTTATATCCTCATTAACATTATTTATTACTCCATAATCACCATAACTTCGTAATTTCCCTCCTTTATTACCTTATTTGGAAACCCAATATACATCAGTTAACCGTTCAACTTCCAACAACCAACAGTTTTTCTCAGCAAACGCTTCTACACCTATTTTCGATACCCTTACTGAGAGGGGGCGAATGTAGTTGCCTACTCACAACCTTCTAGCAACAGTTGAATACTCAAAGGCTACCTCAAAGCCTACTTGAATACCTCGAACCCCAATCAATCCGTAAATAAGCCTTTCATGAGTACACAAACTTTGACTATGAGCAGGCCTCAAAGACGAAGGCAGATCCGTCAGCTCACGAACCCCGGATCAGTATCTGAAATACTTCGACCATAGTCGTACATGATCAAAGGCTAACATGTCAGATAAGACAGTTCACCAGACAAGAATGGTACCATTGTTGGTCCTGACAACTATAGTGACAGAACTAACAACGTCCATAGTGTCAGAACACAGTACCAGACCCGACATTTATGGCGTCAACACCAATTCCGGGATACCCGCCTGACACCCAGAGGATACATATGTAATTTAAATTTCCTTGGGGACCCGACCCTTCATATATTCTATAAATAAGAGAGAGGGGGAACCGAGGGGAGGTTACAAAATCTTACCCCAAAACCTTTGCAGTTTACCTTTGATCACTCTATAAATTACCCAGTACTCGAAACATCGACTACTTGATAGTTATATCAATTTCTTAAAAATCCTCATCAGAGGTCGTGAAGAGACCCATTCTAGGCCTCCACACAAGTATATTGTCAGTAGAATATTTGTATTATTGATTATATGCTTGAACCCTTTGATTGAAGATAAATCACATTGTGTAAGAGCCAACTTCCCCTCCTTGCGAAGTTAGGCCCTTACACCCAATGCATTCAACTCCCCTTATAAAAACCTTAATCTCAAATTAACTATTTTCAGCTCTTCAAGTCTTCAACTATTCAAAATTTCAAACCGTAACCCTAAACTTTGAACTCTTTTCAACTTCTCAAAAAAAATGTCACACTCCACTCGAGTCAGCCATGTTTCTTCGAACACTCCATACGATTTGTTTGAGTCAGTAGGGATGCTGGAAGATCGGTGTGACCAACGTCTCTACAAATTGAATAAACTATATCTAATGGAGATGGATGTCTCTGGTGAGAAGGCCTAAATGCTGCAAGAGCATTACGAAGACTTCAGGGAGAAATTAGGAGCCTTCGATTATATCTAAGATGAACTGTATCAAGTTATAGTAAATAGAGATCAACGTTTTGAAGAGTTCAAGTTTTATATGTGCTTCTTGGAAGATCAGCTCTGCACCATAAAGTTGGACTGGGATGAGCACAAGAAACTGTAGGAGGTGTCGGCTTCAAAGATTAGTTGTCTCAAATAGAAGATCCAGGCTTTGGAGCGCGATCTGGAATGCTCGGAACGTGATCAAGAGTTGTGAACATTTGTTCTAGTTTGTTAGTTTTTTTTTGGTAACTAGTACTTTCCTTATGTATGAATGAACATCTGTTTTGTTTTGTTTTGTTTTGTGCTATTTCATTTGCTTTTTGCTGTTAAATAGTGGTTTCCGTATGATATGTGGCAAACAAAACACTCACAGTTCTGCAAGAAAAAAATTATGATATAAGGGGGGGGGGACAAGATTAATGATAAACTTAACAAAACTGATAATAAAAATTATACAGACAAATGATAAATTCTTCGCACACAAATGACAGTTCAGAATTAAACAATGATATAGTAAAAACCAACAAATTCAAAATTCTTTAACAACATATGACAGTTTCGAAGAACATAATGATATCATGGAAATAAACAAATAAGAAATTCTTTTTGCACAAATGACAGTTCAAAAGCAAACAATGATATCATAGAAACAAATAAATGGGAAATTCTCTGTACACAAATAGAAGTTCAGAAGCAAATAATGATATAATGGAAGCAAACAAATAACAATTATATTTAAATAAATGATGATTTTAAGAACACTGACGATAAAGATCATACAAAAAAATAATACATAGAGTACCCAAAATACTTTGTGCAAACTGATTGCAACATCTTCATCCGGGATGGCAAGTGGCTCAGTGCTCATCGTAAAATACGGTGCCATTGTCGGACGTGTATTGTCATCAGATGGGATTGGCAGAAGCTTACAAGAATGACGATTGTGTTCATTTTTTTGATACCTACTGCAAAATCTTAGTTTGGTTATAAGACCAGTCATTTTTTCCCTTTTCTTCCTTTACGGACGAGGATGACCGGCTCGAACTGTTAGAATAGGAGCATAAACACGTGGATTAGTTTTTAAAATTTTGCACTACTCAATTCCTATTATAGGGATCCATATAGGTTCATAAACATCATTGTATGTATCATTTGTGAAGTACTCAGAGACACGTGTAGTTGGATCAACATTAGCAAGACCGAGAGCATCTACTCCGTGTTCACAAGGTATAACCATCGTTTGCCACCAACGACAAAAACAGGTACCATCTTCAATATTTACAGAATCGGTTATGCTATAACTAGTCATCTGAAAATGGTGACGTGATGTACGAACCCTGCAGGTTAGTAAATCTGCCACAAACTTTTTGCTATCACAGTGATCCGTAGCCTATGGCGTTAAGCGAGCTTGACCTTTATCAGCTTCCTTCCTATACGTGTAAGACATTTCTGAATAGATTCTATGCAATTCCTCAATAAACACATGGATAGGGGGATCTCTTACTTTCAATATAACGTTATTCCAACTCTCGACATGATTTGCGTAAGCCACTCCGCATCTGAACAAATGACAAACAATAGAAATTAAATGCTAAATGAGCATAAACAGATGACAAATGGGATCATACAACTGTAAAAAATAAAATATAAAACTGATAAGAAATAATGGGGAAAAAATAACAAATAAGAATTTAAATGGAGTAAAAATGACTATTCTTCATATAACAAATGAGAAGTTGATCAATAGAGAGTGACAACGTACCTTCTCATTAGAATGTATAGATTAGACCATGTTTCCTTGGGAATACCTAATATGTATTAGAGACCCACTGAATCTGTATTCTGGATAACATTCATGTGTTTATCGAAATCAATGTTGGTTTGGGCCTCTGCTGCCATCTTAAATGTGATCCTTGTGCTTTCGAGAGTAGTTTTAATGTTGTTTGATATGTGGAAGGTACAAAACATATGGATTGCAAATAGAAACACCTTGGGTACAACATTAATAATTCTGGGGTTCCTGCTAGTGATGATGATGAATCTACTATCATAACCATGGAAGTTAGACCCAAACATCTCTAGAAGGTATGTCTAACTTTCGGTGGTCTCCGAGTCTGTTATCAAAAATGCAAGTAGAAAATTATGATTACTTAGGTCAATGGCGATGGCTGTTAGTTGAGTCCCATGATATCTCCCTTTTAAAAAAGTTCTGTCAATCACAATAACTGGTCTTAATAGTTTATACATTTTTTTGGGAAGATCAAAACACCAAAAATACCTTGTGAATCTCTTATCCTTATAACTCATAGTTTGTATGTCTAATATAAAATCCGGGTCAACCAACCTTACTTTTGCAAAGTAGCTCGTAAGTAGCTAGTATGTGTGCTCAAAGCTGCCTCGCATCTAAAATAATTACATAGATCAATTAACATTGTGTAGCAGACAAATGATAAACATTACAATACAAATAACACAGTGAGTCGACAAAATGACATGCGATAAAATGATAAACATTGTTATACAAATGACTTGTATGGGGGAACAAATGACATATAAAGTGATAATACCTCAGCGGGGATTTTTCTTTCACACGCCCGACAAGATTGTATGTTACATCAATAATGTGATGAATTTGCGTATCATCAATAATTCTGGAAGGTTTGTAGTTTGGGTCTTTTCGTAGTTTTTGCTTGATTATAGAAGATATCCATCTACTAGACGCTGCCTTATACGCGTTCCCACCTTCAGCTTCTACTCGGATGTATGTATGCACGAAGCAATAAATACTTACTCTGAATAGGGCAGAACCGACCAACCTTGTCCCATAAATTTTCCAAGATCATTTATGACCTTTACAGCGTAATACGATTCTATATTTGTTGTTCAGAACGTATTTGAGATTTAACTTGTTTACAACTGCATAAGCTCTTATATGATTCATGAGTTCAATCCTATATAGATAAATATCATCAATGTTAAACTCTTTATTAAATTCATAGGGATCTTCTATGTACGCAGCGGATTTGAACCGAAAATCTCTAAGATCTTTTACTTGTTTGGGCTGTGACTCAAATCGTAATTCAGCTGAACAAATGAGAAATTTGTTCCTTAGGATAATACTAGTTTGAAAAGAAATGTTAAAAAATACCTTACAAATGACAAATTATGTGAGCTTACCTGAAGGTTTAGTTTGTCCAATGATAGGTTCGGGTTCAATTGAAAGAGGAACATTAGTTAACATAGGTTCATTTGAAAGAGGAATATTAGTTAACACAAGTTCATTTGAGAGATGAATATTTGATTGAGAAATATAAGGTTCATTTGAGAGAGGAACATCAGTAGGGATAGTTTGAAAATATTTATTTGATTGAGAAACATTAGTTAACACTGGTTTATCTGAGAGATGAACATTTAATTGAAGAATACTAGGTTCATTTGAGGGAGGAACATCAGTACGGATAGAATTGAAAGATTCATTTGTTTGAGGAACATCATCATCATCATCCACTAAAGGTCTAAACCTACGTGAATTAATCCCTCTATCGTTTGTTTCAGGGTAACCCCTGTATTTAGGTTCAGGATCAGGAAATGAGTTATGACGCAAAGGTCCCCCCTACTTTGGTGGTGGACAACCCTTTACCTGAACCAGTATCTTTGGTGGTGGACAACCCTTTATCCAAAGAGCAGAAATCAGAAATAAAGTTCTAGGAGTTCTGGGAATGTACCCTAAGCTCATTTACAATCTATATGTGAAAGGGTGTGTCGGGATTGGTTTTATGCATATTAATCATTACGGTAAAGTCCTAGATTGATTAAATTGCGCATGCACAACCATGAACGAAGTTGTACAGCTTATAGTCCTCACGACGGATTTCGCTTATTTCTTCAAGGAGTGTAACGAAATCTTTGTATGGCGAGTACGCTCTTAGTGAGGTAAGTTTTGTACTTCCTCCAACATAACTAACGATTGATCCGATCTTTGGACGTACGATATCCCCACCAAAATGAACAATGGTATAAAGCTAAACTCTATTCATTCCTGAAACAAATGATATAAATAAACAATTCTGGTGATAAAGTTGCAAAACAAAAATGTGAAAAATGATATAAAACTCAACTTCAGCAATCCCTAAAATAAATGATAGGAATCCCGAAATAAATGATATCAATGAACAATTTTGGTGGTATTGTAGCAGATAATAAATGCTAAAAATGACACAAGAAAAATGACAAATGATAATGTAGCAGACGACAAATGATTAAATAGGTAAAGAAAAATGCTTATGTACAAATTGTATCATCTTGCATAGCATTTTTCCTAAGAAAAAAGGCTTCAATTCATGATGCGAATATACAGTGATAGATGATGGATATAGAGTTAGAGATGATATTTTTCTGTAACGGTTACTTCAACGGTCGACGAGAAGGATAACAACGCTCTTTGACAGCGAGAATAACCAATAATAACGACGATCTTTTCCTCCCCAATGACCTCTGTGTGAGGATTTTAGCGAATGTAGAATGATAGTTTGAAGACTTAGCACATGAAGGAGACAAATAGTACATCATGGAGAATCTGCTTTGATCTTTGTAGAAGCTTTGTTGTAGTCTTGTAGAAGAAGAATAAGAAGAAACTTTGATTTTTACGGTTGGTAGTGTATTTAGGGGGAATCTTCTCTCTTATTACTGTAGCAGATTATACTACTCAACAACTCCAGTGGGATAGTTTCTCATTTTTATGTATTATTTATCATTTTCTTTGCCCGAACTTTATCATTTGATGTGTATATATTTGTAATGGTTTTGGTATAGCTTTGTCATTTGTTGAGTAATCTTTGTGAGTTGGAAGATTTATTACTGTAGCAGATTTGACTACCCATCAATATTTAATGTTAGAGAATAGGGTGGCAGCTAGGGGGTAGTTGGTGGGACCATTATCGATTTGTTAATTTTGTATAGATTTTGGAAGAGGCTTGGCAAAGTATTAATTTTGTAAAGATGGCAAAAAGTAGTATTTATTATCATAATTTCTGTCGAATAAAAGCTTATTCGACAATTTATTGGAGGCTCATTTGCAATTATATTATCGAAATAGTGGCTTATTCGACAATTTATTATCTATCAAAGGTAATATACTGTTAAATAAGTGCTTATTCGACAATAAATTATTGAATAAGAGCTTGTTTAAAGAAAAAAATCCTCAAAAAGGGGTTTATTCGACAATAAATTATCGAATAAGGGTTTGAGGGTTAATCGTAAATAGTTCAAAATTATTTTTTTGTTGAGATGGGTTGTTTTAGAGAGGGAGGAAGAGTGATGAGTTTATTTTTAGCGAGATAAAATGAGAGATGAACTTTTTTAGGGAGTAAAAGAGAATAAGGTTTTGTTACTGAGAGAATGTGTTGAGATATATAGTCCCACATTGGACACACATAGCCTTGCACCTCAAACTATAAGATCTTAGGGCTACTCCTCTCATTGTTAATTAGCTTTAAGATGGAACCTCCAGTTCTAATATTGTATAAGAGCAAGCATTTCTTCTACGTGTCGAGCCCAACGGCCCACGTGTTACTCCACGTTACCCAAATATTCATCCACGTGTGGCGTAATTTATGAGCTCAACATAAATTGGTTTTGTGATGGAACCTCCAGTTCTTGTTTTACCACCATGGCTATTAAAGGAGAGAACGAAAATCACTCTACAGTTGACAGTGAAACACCCAATACCAGCGATCCATATTTCATCCACCACTTCGATAACCCAACTACTATCCTAGTTATGCCTCTTCTTCTGATTATTCATATTGGATTATTTATGTGTTGAGATGGGGATGTGATCGGTAACAGACATCTCCGTAGATTTTGTATTTAAATGAGATGATTATAATTGTAAATGGCTTGTGTTATTACTAGGGTTTCCTTCTTAACCCATCTTCGGTATTGATTATTAGATTTAATACTTTGCTCTTCCTTTTCTCATCCTCTCTATCCTTGATTGCTCCTTCCTCAGTTCTCACTTCAGATCTTTTTGTTCTTTTGTAACATGGCTGCAAGCACTCCTTCGAACATACAATCACTACCTCCTCCTTCTACCCCATTCAAAGTTGATCCCACCAACATCCCCATCCCATCCTCTCATGCTGCTGCTGAACCTCAGCTATACCCCAAGGCGTTAGTGGATGCCCATACCTCAATTTCTCTTTGCGATATTGTTTCTACCAACAAACCCTCCTTCGCTAATGTTGCCACTGTTCATACAGTTAAACCAGTGCTTGAGAAGTTCAAACCGGACACTCGAATCTCCATGAAAGATGGCATGCTGGTAATTTCATTCTCACCGTCTGATCTGAGCAAGGCTGCTGCAGCTTTTAACACTACTCTGTTTATGAGCTTCCCTACCGGCAAACCCAAATTTGACGTTATCGAGAGTAATATCAATTCCAATTGGGGTCTTACTGCTGTACCGAAGGTCACGGTGCTCGATTTTAAACACATTATGCTAATGTTAATGCCAGAAAAGGATGTTACAAAGGCTCTCTCTTGAGAGTCACGACAAATCAAAGGTTTCTTCTTCAAGCTTGCTCGGTAGACTGTCGCCCCAAAAAGGACTTTCCTTTTGCTCATGTTTGGATTCAGTTTCTGGGTTTAATGCTACATCTAAAAACAATGGAATCATCAAGGAATTGGTCGGTCTCATTGGGAAGTATTTAATCATGGATACAACAACTCTTAGTCTGAATCGACCAAACACTGTTCGAGCTTGTGTGGAAGTTAACCTTATGAAGGAACTACCGGCTAAAGTGGGACTCGCCTTCAACAAATCTTACACATTAGAGCAAACAGTCATGTACGGAAGACTTCTGAAGTTTTGTACAAACAGTATTCTTCAAGGGCACAACAAAGCAAACTGTACCAAACTCTTCCCACCTGATAAAAGGGAGGCGATTTGACATGGGAAAGCTTCGACTATGGAGACATATGTTACTAAAAACAATAAAAAATCACAGGATCAGATTACAGGGGTTCTGGAAGCAGAATATGGGAATCTTACAGTAACAACTACGCCTTAGCCAGTGGGGCAGAATGCAGCAGTGGCAGTGGCGCAGCAAGTAGCGTTGAAAGAGGGGTAGCTAGCAGGGAGAACAGAGAGGCAACATGCACTGAATACTACATCAACTGAACTTCACAGGGTGGGGCAAAAAATAGTAGGCACATTCGCGAACAACATTGAAGCAGCGGTGGTTGGACGAGTTGGAACCGTAAAACATAACGAAATACAACAGATTTCAGATGGGGTTTTCGAGCAGCTAAAGGACTTGGGTTGAGGATGCCATTCAGACATTGAGTACTATGGGAAGGAAAACACCACAGACTGGACTCCAGTCATACAACATCGATCTAAACCTCAACGTATTCCACTCAGCATAGTCACAAGGAGCAAGGTTGCTCTCCAATCCAAGTCCAAGTAATTTACATGGTGATAGGTCCATTACTAATTTGGAATATTAGGGGCATTGGCAATGCCAAAACAATAAATCATCTCAAGAAAATTATCAAGCAACACCAAATTTCAATAGTGGTTTTGCCCGATCCTTTTCAGGATGCATCACTAGGCTATATTATGGGTAGAAAAATAAATTGTACCTCTTTTATGTCTAACCAACACATGTGGAAAAAATATGGGTATTGTGGAAACAAGACTATAAGGTTTAATTAGTTTTAGCTTCTAATCAAATGTTGCGTTGTAAGATGTGTTTTGATAATCAATGGAGTTCCTTTGTTACCATCGTCTATGCCAAATGTGACATAATCGAAAGAAGAACACTATGGGAGGACATTACTGCAATCTCTTTGACAATAAGTTCCCCATAGTGTACTATAAGTGATTTCAATACTGTGAGACACCATTCGGAAAGGCTTGGGGGGAGAAGATCCGTACATCGATCCTTGGTAGAATTCGAGGAAATGATTCAGTCAGCCGGTCTAATGGAGGCTTCGTTCACTGACTCCAGCTACACATGGTACAATAATTAACACGACAACTCCAGACAATGGGCACGGTTTAATAGAATGTTGGTGAACCCTAGCTTCATGGCATCCTTTCCCATTCATAAAATCTCCCATTTGGAAAGAGCTTGTTCAGATCATTCTCCACTACTTCTTTTGTTTACCAACAATCTGCATCAAGGTCCCCGACCATTTTGATTCTTGAAAATGTGGGCATCTCATGCTTGCTTCCCAACCTTGGTACAAGATAACTGGCCTAGTGGTGTCTTCGGCAACTCTTTATCTTCTTTTGCCAATAAGCTTTAGAAGGTTAAATATGCAACCAGGGAATGGAATAAAAATATATTTTGCAACGTAACTCAGAATATCCATAAGCTACAGGATAGACTACTACACCTGGATCACTTACTGCAGGAAGGTTGGGATGAACAGGTTAGTATCAAGATGCGCACGGTACAGAGAACATGCAGCTATGCTACACAATGAGGAGGCATTTTGGAGGGAATAGTCCAAAGTGAAATGGGTTGTGGCAGGTGATGCCAATACAATTTTTTTTCATACTATAACACAAGTTAATAGAAAAAGAACTTTTATGTCTGACTTTACTCTCCCTGATGGAACAGAGATAGCTGAGGTAGATGTTATTCATGATATTGCGGTGGGATATTTCCGAGATGTGCTATAGGCCACAACCACTGCTATAGATGTAGAATTACTTGAGTGTATTCCTAATGTCATAACTGCAGACGAAGATGCCAGTCTCACATGCATCCCAACTATAGACGAATTACAAGCCAGTATGTTCAAAATCCCCAGTGACAGTGCTCCGGGCGGCGATGGTTTCACATCGGTCTTCTTTACTTAATGTTGGGACATCATCAAGGACGATCTACATGGCGCTGCCAAGGAATTCTTCAATGGTGCCCCACTCTCAAGGTGCTATACTTCTTCGTTCCTCTTACTTATACCAAAAGTGGATACCCCAACATCGTTGGCTGACTACATACCAATTACTCTGTGCTTTGTAGTATATACAATTTTTTCTTCAATTATTGCTAACAGGTTAAGCTAACTTCTTCACAAATTAATCTCCGGGAATTAGGGAGCTTACATTCAGGGCAAGGACATTAGTGAGATCATTACATTAACTTAGGAAATGGTTAGGGATTTACACAGAAAGGTTAGAGGCACTAATGTTATGATCAAGATTGACATGGAAAAGGTTTATGATAGACTAGATTGGAGGCTTTTACATCAGGTTTTGCACAAATTTGGTTTCTCCAACAGATGTATTTAACTCATAGCATAATGTGTTAAAACACCATGGTTCTCGGTGGTTCTACAGGGGGTCTTCAAGGGCTACTTCAAGTCGTCACGAGGCTTGCGACAAGGAGATCCTCTTTCTCCATTACTCTTTATTATTGTAGAAGAAGTACTATCCAGAGGGCTATCCAAATGTTTTTTGGAGGGAAAGATTGGGTTATTCCATACATCTTGAGGTTGTACTCCTATCACTCATCTCTTATATGCTGACGATTTCCTCATTTTCTTAAACGGAAGTCAACGATCCATTTCCGGGTTAATGCATTTCCTAGTACGATATGAAAATTGCTCCGGCCAATTAATCAACAAAGCGAAAAGCGGCTTATATGTCCACCACAATGTTCTGCATCAAGAAAACATATTATACATAATGCTTGTGGGTTTCAACATTCCTCTTTTTTAATGACCTATTTGGGAGTTCCTATAACTTACGGTTGGGTAATGCTTACTCATTTTGATCCATTGCTCACCAAAATTCAACGGCGAATCGAAGGGTGGCAAGGAAAGCTCTTATCATAGGGAGGTAAATTAGTGATGATCAACCATGTTCTGAACTCAATGCCCATACATCTCCTCTCATGTATTACGGTACCTCATGGTGTTATAAACAAGATCAAAACAATGTTTTCGAACTTCTTTTGGGGCAGTTTTCATGGGCAAAATAAGCGACATTTGGTTGCATGGGATGCACTTTGTCTTCCAAAGAATGAGGGAGGACTTGGAATACGATGACTCGAAGATATCAAGTATAGTCTCCTCCTTAAAAAGTGCTGGAATTTTCTGTATGACAACTCTATATGGGCATCTTTTTACAGGAACAAATATACCATCGTAGGTGAAACCAACAGATTACATTTTGGGGATCTAGTTCGTTGGAAACAGATAATAGGCCACCTTCAGACAGTAGAATCCAACACTACTTGGTGTCTCGGCAAGGGAAACAAGAAATTTTGGTTCGACGATTGGACCGGGGAAGGCAGTTTATCAGATATTCTGAACATAAAATACACGCAATAGTTTATGGAGAAAGACATTCTTATGACTGATGGTACCTGGAAATGGGAGCTTTTAGAGCATGAGATCCCACCACATTGGAAGCATACCTTATCCCACAAGTTCTTCCTGAATGATGATGACGATCAGCCACCACTTTCGCGTCCGTCGGACAAAGGAAACTTCACCGTTAAATCTGCCTGGAATTTTTCGCGCAGTGCCGAGGTTAAACATGGACGTATTAAATGGATATGGCACAAATTTATACCGACAAAAGTACAAGTCTTCAGTTGGAAAGCTTGGAAGGAAGTTATACCTGTGGACGCGCTCATACAGCGACGAATCCCTCTTGTTTCTCAGTGTTACTGTTGTATAGTTGGCAAAACTGAAACGTTAAACCATCTGTTTGTTCAGGGAACTGTTGCTGCTACAGTTTGGGCTTTCTTTGGCAATGCTAGTGGTGTACGACATGGGGTAAATGATAGCTGATGGACTCGACACGGTCTTTAGTTTATGGCAGCAAGTTTCGGTAATCAAATGGGTATCGTAATAAGAGTATTACCTGCCTACATAATCTAGGAATTATGGAAAGCTCAATGTACTTATAGCTTTGAGGAAAAGCTTCTCTCTCCTTTGGTTATCATCAACAACATTAACAAAGCTCTTAAAGAGGGCATGCCCAAAATCAAAATAACGCAAAACAACAACTTCAGCGACCTCATTTCACTACAAGTCTTGCAATTAGTTAAACAATCCATGTGTACCAAAAGACTTGTGCTTATACGATGGGCATTCCCACCTTTCGGTCATTTCAAGCTCAATAGTGGTGGTTCAGCACTTCCTTTTGGGATGAGTGGAGCTGGAGGAGTAATTAAAAATAATCTGGGTGAACTTCAACTTGGGTACAACATTTCACTTGGTCTTGGCACTAATACAACTGCAAAAATGTTCACTCTCCTTCATGGTTTAATGTATTGCAAACAACAAAATTGGCTTCCACTCATCGTTGAGGTAAATGCTCAACTTCTGGTAAACTGGTACAGATATCAGTATATTTATCCTGCAAAGTATAGTGTAACTTGGAAGCTTATTATTCAGCGAGGAATGGAGTTACAAATTACCATGACACATACTTATAGGGATGACAATGGTACAGCTGATGGCCTCTCTAAGCTAGGCAGCTCACAACACTCACAACTTTTCTAGAATGCATCCACTCTTCCTAGGCAGATACGTGCAACATACTTCATGGATAAAATAGGAATAGCTACAATTAGGCAGTAAAATAGTGGCCAGGCTTTATGTCCTCTACAAGTCTTATTGCTTTTCTCAATCAATAAATATACATTCGTTTAAAAAAAAAAAAAAAATAGTTGCGCCTCTTCTTTTTGGCGATTATTATCCTTCATGGCATTGTGCCATTACTAAAGCGTTGAATGCCAAAAACAAACTTGAGTTTGTTTATTATTCTATCCAGCAACTCGATTCTGCAGATGCGAAATCCATGCACCAATGGGTTAGGTGCAACGATCTTGTGAGTTCTTGGCTACTAAACTCAGTCTCCACGGAGATTCGCGGTAACATTTTCTATGCTAACTCGGCAAGAGAAATATGGGTCGATCTTAAGGAGATTTTCTCTCAAACTAATGCTCATAAGGTCTACCAATTAAAGCAAGCAATTGCTTCAATGAAACAAGACAATATGTTAGTTTCTGCCTACTTCACCAAGCTAAAGTCTTTATGGGATGGACTTTTTTTTTCCATGCACTTCAACCTTGCATTTGCGGTATCGGGAAAGCTGCTTCTACAAGGCTCCAACAAGATCGATACATGGAGTTCTTTCAAGGTCTCCATAACCACTTTGGTGTACTACACAGCCAAATTCTCCTAATGGACCCTCTTCCCAATGCTACTAAGATGTACACTCTTGGCAAGAGGAAAAACAACAGGAAATACATTATCTTGCATATCCTCTTCTAGAAGCTGCAATACTCAACATCACACAATATAAAGGTGTTTCTTTACTCCCAATTACTAGAGGCAATTACCAATCCGGCAAACCTCGATATGTTTGTATACATTGCAATCGTGAAGGTATTCACGAGATCGATATTTCAAAATTAATGAGTATCCACCATGCAAGCCCGACGTGACGAATCCCGTACCTAAGGGTGGACCCAAACCTCAAAATATCTCTTCACCACCTGCTTATTCACATACAAAAGGCCAATATCATAAGTTACTTACAATGATGGCCTCAGGTAATATTGAACCAACCACTTCTGGACTTGCAGATATATCTCTTATAGTTTATCTAAAATTTAATTGGATAATCGATACCGGAGCAACAAACCACATGTATTAGTCTCTGTCGCAATTAACATCTGATACACCATGTCTAAAACCATCTTTTTTCCAGTGACTTGATGCCTCTAATGCTCCTATTTTACATATTATAACTGGAGGTTCCATCTCAAAACCAATTGGCAATGAAAGGAGTAGCCCCATGATCTTATATTTTGAGGTGCAAGGCTACGTGTATCCGGTGTGGGACTATATATCTCAATGGAATGAGACTGATGGGTTATTTTTAGAGAGAAATAAATGATACATTATTTCTTAGAGAGAAATAGAACAATGGGTAGTTTTAATTGTAGATCAACAATTATATATCCCTAATATGTATTATGGTGGGGAATCAAAAGGCATTGAATTATTATGACATTCACATATTAGTCCTGTGGTGATGAGGATGATGTTCTCGGTAGAAAGATGTTGAATTTCATTTTGTAATATTTATTTATTCTTAGGAGCATGTTATGGGTATGCTATAATATTTGATTGGGTTCTAGTTAGTATTACCACCATTAGCTTCCCGGCCAACTCCTTTGGCTCGGAGTTGGTCAAATATACGTTAAAAAGACATTATGTTTTTTTTGATTTGGTATCATATGATGTTAACCAAAGTAAAGTATAACCAATCAATGAAAAACATTTCCAAAACAACGTTCATCGTCTTTCAATCTTTTGATATATTTGTATCTAGCTTTTGTAGGAAATTTATACAATTACTATGATTAATAATAGGATATGGAAAACAGATTATACTAACCTCTTCTCCTGCTCTTGTAAAAAGCTTATGTTCTTGAGTGGAGTCTTCCTTTGGATTGGATGCAGACCTTAATGAGATGGTTTTATGTGTTTTTGCCTCCAAGAGGGACTTTCCCTCTATTTAACCTGTTAGGGTTTAAGTGGTCTTCCCATTATATCCTCAAACCCTAATAGGGCATATTCCCCAGATTTGATAAGGATAAAATGCAATAGAGTCAAGTTAAAGGTATCTAATCATTCGAGAAGATATTGTGGTTGCATGCTCCCAGAATTTGACAAGGAGAAGTTAACAAAACCAAGTCAAAGACGCCCTATCAGTCGAGAAGATGTCAAGTCCACAAACTATAGATCTCGACCCTCTACAGTAACCGTTACACTCGGTCAAATAGAGCCATTGCAAGAGATCCGTGAAGTTTGCCCACTACCCATTAAGATAGGAGGCCAATTATTTGTAACTGCCTGTATTAATTATAAATACAGACATAATACATGATAAGAGGGACCCAAGAATTTTTTTTGAACTCTACAATTTTGGCATTTGTTTCATCTTTCAACAATTGTAATAACTAACACATATTGGATTTTACTATCAAACCCTCCTCGAGGTCATGGTTTTTCTCAGGTTTACTGAGTTTCTACGTATAATCTAGTATGTTATAGCTTAGAATTGTAATCTTCTTACTGAAGTATTGGTGAAGTTTACTATTAGGGAAAACCCGCCATTACAATTGGCATCGTCTATGGAAAAATATACTTTTTCTTTGCTAAATACTCGTTCTACCCAGTCATTTTCATGACTAACACGAACCTTAGAAGTTCCTTCAGTGCTCAATGAAACAATGAGGACATTCCAGTCACCGTCCAGCCAGAAACCGTCAATTTCCATAATGCTATTTTTGAGGCTCAGAAGTAGATGAAGTATAGCAGGAACCAACGACTAGAGGATCAGAGGATTCACGCTCAAGCCTTCCAAGTTGAGATGGACAAAAAGAGTAATTTCCTAGATCAACAAAGCCGAGCTCATCAAAAAGAAATGGAAAGTCTACAATGGAAACAAGATCGACTCACTGGTCGACAAGGATTACCTCTACATGCCCGAAGTGATCATCGGTTGTGAGCTGTCCATAGGGAAAGCCTACCGAGGGAAGAAAGAATGAGAACATCTAGGTCTCGATCCGGGAATCCAGACAGGGCATCTTGATATTTTGCCCTTACGTCGTCCGCATCGATAACTCAAAGAATTCAATGAACACGTCATCAAACCCCTCCCCCCCACGACCTCTGAGATGACCAGTTAGAGAGCAATTGGGCCGAGAAGGACAAGGAGATTTTGATCCCTAAGCAGTAGCTGAACCAAATGCTCTCCAACAATTTATTACTTTAGACGACTTGAGCAATAGGATTCAAGCCATGCATCAAGACAATCTAAGTCGAAGATCCACATTAGATAGGATCGAAACTAACCCGATTTCCCCTCTTCTAGAAGTCATGTCAATTCCAAAAAACTTCCACATGCCAAAGTTTTACTAGTATGCAGGCTTCATTGACACACTCACCCACGTCAGTCACTTCAAAGTAGCCGTCTATCTATACTCTAAACTCGATCATATGATGTACCATCTGTTTAACATGAGCCTTAAATAAGAGCCTCTTAGATGGTTCCACACCATTCCTAAAGGTTCGTTAACCAATTTTTTCCAATTACAATAACTTTTCGAGTCAAACTATGCTCATGCCAAAGAGCGCGAGATAACAGTGGACTCTATCTTCTTTTTCAAACAAGGGGCAAAAGAAACTTTGGCAAACTTTTACAAACGTTTCCTGTAAGAAACGAGGAAAATTAGAAATTTAGATCCCAGGATTGTCGTACCAACCTTCACCTCTGCTCTCTACATCGATTCTAAAGTTCAAGAAGAACTTACACTCCAGAAACCAAAAACCGCCGCAGAAATGATCGATGTAGTGAATAACTACATTGAACTCGAGCGATCCAAGAAAGACAAGATGAAAATTTCTTCGATTATACATTCCAATGACATGCTCTCACCCCCATAATCAAAGCCAGCAACAAATGTTCTTGCCAAGCAGCATAGGCATTTCAACAATAACGTCAAGCACAGAGATGGGAAAAAAGATTGACCTGTCCCAGTCCTACTTCCTATGAAGACCACCCTGTCAGTTATCTTACTGATTTTAAAAGGGGATGAACTCTTTCGAGAAGTGCAAGTGATTTCAAGCGTCTTAAATAAACCTCTGTGCCAGTATCATAACCTCCACAACCATGAGACTGACAAGTGTTACTCCCTGATATGAATTTTTCACCGTATTGTGCTGGCAGGAAGGTTCCATAAGTATGTGATTGATGTCTAAAAATTTATTGCGGAAGAAACATAAAGAAAAGAAATCGAACAAGTGCAAGGCCAAGGTCAAGCTCGACATCTTTACATGATCAAAATTGAGAAAGGCAAGAAGTAAAAGAAGGATGACAGAATCACGTCTTGTTACAAGATGACGTCTTCAATTTTATTTGCCAAACTTCTACCCAGCTTCAGCAAAGCCAAACGGCCATATCACATTTCCTTCGAAGATTGCGATACCAGCCATGTACTATAATACCCTCATGACGATCCATTGGTGATAATGCTCAAAGTAGGACAAGATTATTTACATACACTCCTCGCTGACACTAGAAGTGCAGTTGATGTACTCTTCAAAAGAGTGATTAACATTCTAGGCCTCAAAGATTCGGTCAAAGCCTCTAGCACAACCATCACAAGATTCAATGGTTCAAAGGAATTAGCCTTTGGAGAGTTCTCATTTCCTGCTCATGCAGGACCAGAGACCACGTTTGTCAAATTCATTATTATCAATGCTGAATTGAAATACTTGGGAATCTTAGGAAGAAGTTGACTCTATTCCATCAAAGCAGTACCTTCAACATACCATCTAGCACTACATTTTCTAACAGATCATGGTGCCTACGAAATCAAAGGGAGTCAGGCCGTGGCATGAATGTGTGAAATCACCACCATAAACTTTCATGCCTTTAAGATCCTGAAAGCATAACAATTACAGCAAGAGCCAACTCCAACATTTGAGCAACATGATACCAAAGCAGTTAAATCCATAGAGCTCGACTGTACGTGAAGAAATACTTTTATTTGGCCTAAGCTCTCATCAGACGAACGTGAAACCCTCCTTCAACTTTTAAAGAAGAATGTCGATATTTTTGCATGGTCTTTTCAAGAAATTCTGGGAATCGATCCTTCCATTGCATGCCATAAGCTAAACCTCATATCAGACAACAATGCAGTAGTACAAAAGTATCGTGACCTAACCCCCAAGCTCTGAGAGACAGTTAATAAAGAAATCGACATGGTACTTCGTATTGGATTCATTCGAGAAGAGAAATATCCAAAGTGGGTCTGGAACATCGTGGCAGCCCTGAAAAAGAATAAGAAAATCGAGTGTGTGTTGACTTTGCTGAACCAAATAAGATCACACCCAAAGATATCTTTCCACTTCCTCTGATTTCTCACCTCCTCCAAATTGTAGCAAGACATAAACTTCTTTCCATAGTGGATGCAGCTTCAGGATAAAACCAAGTCCCTCTTGCCAAAGAGAATCAAGAAAAAACAGCACTTGTAACAAAAAGAGGCCTTTACTGTTACACAGTCATGCCCTTTAGTTTAAAAAATGCAGGAGCCACATACCAGCGGCTCGTCACAGGAATGTTCAAAGATTACTTGGGTAAAATCATGGAAGTGTACATCGATGACATGATCTGTAAGAGCCTGAAAAGAGAGGATCATTAGTGCAATATGCAAACCATCTTTGACATCCTTCGAACATACCTCATGAAGCTCAATCCTGAGAAATACCAATATGGAGTTGCATCCAGAAAGTTTTTCCAAAATTGTTCTTCAAATTAAAGTTTATCGGTTCCATCGACCACTTGTACATCACAAGTTTTTAACAAAAAAAATCTTTCAACAACATAAATTAAATATGCTTAGGTAACCTAGGAGTCAGAACATCGAGCACTTCTTCCTGAACATCACCTTCAGCCACTACAGGCATCGAAGCTTCAGCCTCTGGCACCTCATTCTCAGCATCAAAATCTACAAAAGTTAGGCTAGCAACAGTGGCAAGACTCTTGAAGATGTTTTTCCTCTTCCTCATAGTCTCGAATTTGGTCACAAAGTTAGACTTCATCCGCTTCATTGACTCGAGAAGATAGCAATTAGATTCTTCTTTGGCTTGGGCTAGCTCCTCGGCCTTCCCCGCATCTATCGACCTTCGCAATTCATGAACATCATCCTCAAAGGTAGAATTTTGCAGAGATAAGGCCTCCTCCCTCTCCTTTGCCAGATCAGCCCTGATCTTCTTAATCTCCTTCCTCTTCTTCCCCAATCACATCTACTTTTTGTCCCGAATAGCAGCTTCCTTCATTTTAATCGCACCAAGCCTAAGCTTATCCAGCTTAGCCTCTAGATCTTCCTTCTCTCTCACCAGCTCATCTTTTTCTTTGGTGAGTTCCTTCTCAATATTTTGGAGACAAGGAGCTCATTGGCGAGGCTCTGACCACCAAGCATCTGAGGCTTAACATCAAGAAGAAGTTTCTTGATCTGCATTATAGCACAAACAAAAGATCTCGAAGACTGAACCAATATCATTAAACAAGTTACAGCATGAAAATTCTTAACCTGGTTCATCTTGCGATGACCTTCGATGAAGAAAATCGACAAACTCTCAGTACGAACAAGGTAGTTGGCAAATTCTTCTTCCAAAGAATTGACCCCAGACGTATATGACTCAATCATCCGTTGCGTTTCCTCTTTCAAACTTTCCAAACTTCCCCCAGCTTTCGACTTTTGCAAGTCAAGAGTTCTTCCCCACTGCAGATCTTTGCTGCGTAACCACAGCTACCTTCGATGGTTGATCTTCTGGGACATTGGTAGTCCTCAACCCCAAACCTTCCTCTGTATCTCTCCTTTCCAATGGAGGTTGGAGAAGCAACCTCTTCGATGGTTGCATAGGGGCAAGAGGAAAATTGGCAGCTCTCTTCCTTTTACTTTTCCCAAAAACCCCTGTCAGAAGAGCTTCTGCTTCAGCAGCGGTAGAGTCAGTTGAATACCTATTTTGAGCAGCGCTCTCAAGGGGAATACTTGTTCTAGCAACCTTTTTATTTTTTGTCGATATCTTCCCGTTAACCATTGGAATCTCTGACCTTTTAGTTTGGGTTCTCTTCAGCCTAGCCTCCTAAAAAAAATCTTGGACCTTCTCCTGGTCTTTGACTAACGAATCAATTCACCCAAAATAGTTGGCCCTCAGATTATACAACTTTTCCTTCACTGAAGATTCTATACCGATCTCCTTTAATATTGAACACAAAACAACATGAGTTAGAACATCATTAATCAGGCGGCAAAACAAAGTTCTACAACATATACATTCTAGTCTCCATATAAACCTAAGTAAAAACTTTTTCTCTTCAGGGGCTCCCCAAGGTCTTTAGGATCAAATTCGTAGTTCCCCGACACCAGCAACTTCTTTGCAAAATACTGCCCCAGTCGATACCATCTCATAAAAGAGCGGTCTCTTAAGAAATTTAGCTAAATACCTATAACCCACTTTTTGATGAATCTATTTTAATGTGTAGTACACACATATATTATCCATAAATATCACCTCCTCCATCCTTTCCTCAAAACGGCCGTTTATCATAGTCACAATCTTAAATAGGTCGTATACATTCGGATTGAACTGAGAAGGGGCATCATCATAGAAATTTTAAATTTTCTTCTAGTCAGCTCATAAATGCAACTTCAACCCCTTATTTATTTGTTCTTGATGTACGAGAATCCCATCCATTGGGAGCTCTTGGTCCATCATCTCCCCAAGATACTCCTCCAATATCAGATTCTCTGGGATGCCATATACTTCTGTTTAAAAGTTAGAATTTCGTATATTTTTGGAACATCCCCATAACATTCCCCAACAAAAGCCATATATCCCTCCCCCTCTCCTCCTTCTCCACATCCACCTCCACCCGTACAATCTTTCCGATCACTTTTCTGTGGCTCATGTTCCACGTCAGTTTATGTCCTATCCCCATCAGAAACCTCGACAACATTGACCTCCAAATCAGCTCGATTATGACGAGTAACCCCTGTTCTATTTTTCACCACTCTGAATTTACTACCTAACCCTTGCATGCAGGAACTAACTTCTATTATTAACGGTTCTAGATTTACATGATTTTTGAAAATTCCCTATGAGTTAGCGTCATGGCACTTAGCATTTTGGACTGGTTCAGCCATTTATTTAGACCTAAAAATCATATCCCCCTTTTAAGTAAACATCGTATGATATCTTATACACTATATATTCTTAGTTACTAAAGTATACATCACTTGTCGAGATTTACTCTCCGACACATCCTTATATTTGTTACTATCTTCGACATCTTTACTTCTCCATGTTATTAACATTTAACATCGACATTATTTCAATCTAACATTGACATAATTTTATTTCCAAATTAATTATTGTTTTACCTTCATGTTTTATCTCGAAGTTTTTCTATAGGGCAAAGCTTCTTGAAAACGTTTTAGTTTCCCGCCAGAAAAGAGCTCCCAGGCAATATTTTGAAAATTCCGTTATCTCTGACACCAAATATGTTAATCTATGCCATACATCCCACAAAATACTTTGTCCATTATCCCACCACTTCACATAACTCCATTTTCTCAAAAATCCCCTAAAACTACGCCATAAGACTTGCGGTACCTTAAATTTGTTCTCTCTCCACGTCCTCCCAAATCAGACCAAACCCTTACACCCCAATATTGCCATACCCCATACGACATATTATCCGTATCACACACATTCCAATTTTACCCATAACACAATAATAAATGAAAACCCTAGAATACGGTTTTCCCAAATTTCTCTGACAATACAACTCCATACTTCAATTCCTTCCTCCATGAGGTGTATACAACTACTATCAACAAAGGGTTTCAATTATTTATTACAAAAACAAAAAAAAACACTTGGCATAAAAGAAAAGTATAAACAGATACCGACCTTGACGACGTGCTGCTTGGATATCTATCTCCTTCATGAATTTGGCTCTCTCAATGAGAACTCTAATCTCCTTCGTACCAATATTGGAAGCAAGAATAGAAGATGAGCAAAGAGAATCAGAAAACACAGATAAATTTTTAGAAATAATGGTGTATGAACAGTCGCCACCTGCAAGGGTATTTATTTATAAGGCTCACACGGCTGTTTATCACACCCCTTTGTGATCTTTCGGCTACTCGCCTAGCATAACACCTGGTATGTCTCTTCTCGAAGTCCTGCAGCTTCTGTTCCCTTACAGCTAACAAACTGTTACATTATTATCCTAAATCATCTAAATACATTTCTACATCCTCGACTTTATTTATTTTCCTCAGTGCAATCCTTACCTTTATAAATAGAGACTGCACATCAAATTCCTTGTACCTTAATACATCACCTATTGGAACACATCTAGCCATTTTCAACAGATTTGACCAAATACCATCATATCTTTCCTTTTATATCCACTTCCTATTTTTTAGGGATATTCGTAACCATAATTCAAAACTTAATTTTTTTTTCATATATTCGATAACTTATCTTCATTACCTGAACATCGATAAACATTACATTCAACATTTACTATTTATTACAATAATAAACATTACAGATCGATCTACCGATTACATTATATAACAGTTATCTACATTCCTCCTACTCTACCACAAAAAGCTTCTCCCACATAAAATACTCTTGCAAGAAAATAAAGATGGTTATAACATAGAGATGCATACTTCTACTCCATCGGATAAAAGCATATTTCCAATCTGCGACCACCACCACTGTCTCTTCCTTCATAACCCCCACCGCCTTATATGCCACGCGGATTACAAAGATGACAATGGCCAGAATAGCCACCACAGCTAGCCTTTCCTGCCATAACATCTTCATCTTCCACCGTCGCATAGGCTAACTCGTGAAGACCATTAATGTACTCCACTGTCGTTAGTAACACATAGTGATACTGGCACTGGAAGAAGAAATCCAACTCAGCACGCTCTGCCTCTAATTCTGTCATTCTTTCATATGACGGCTTAGTAGGTTGGGGCATTCACGAGGACAATAATAGCCGACCAAAAAATTGATCTCTCAACTCCCAATACTTGGTGTCCTCACGCCATGCAAACTCTTTGTGCAGAATCTGAAATAACGTATTCACCTTGTTGTACCCTCAAGGTCATATTTGCCACAGTCTACCATTAATACGTATTGGATCCATGCAACGACCTGGTCAACCCACGTTAAAAATGACTAACAACTTTCAACCTGTTACACAATTCATACACATCAGTTCGATAAACTTCACCAAATCAGATTTTCTTCTCGACACAACAACAAGTCATTATGTCAAGAATGGGGCAATTGTAGTAGCATATTCCCTAGATTCTACAAGGACAAACTACAATAGACTCAAGTCGAAGGTATCTAATCATTCGATAAGATATTATGGTAGAATGCTCCCTAGATTCGATAAGGAGAAGTTAACAAAACATAGTTAAAGATACCCTATCAGTCGAGAAGATGTCAAGTCCACAAACTATGGATCTTGACCCTCTACAGGAACTGTTACACTCAGTCAAATAGAGCCGTTACAAGAGATCTGTAAAGTTTGCCCACTACCCATTAAGATAGGAGACCAATTATTTATAACTGCCTGTATCCATTATAATACAGGCTTAACACATGATAATAGGGAACCAAGAACTCTTTTTGAACTCTACTATTTTGGCATCTGTTCCATCTTTTAGCAATTATAATAACAAGCACATACTGGATTTCACTATCAAACCCTCCTCGAGGTCATGGTTTTTCTCAGATTTACTGAGTTTCCACATAAAATCTAGTATGTTCTAGCTTAGAATTGAAACCTCCTTACTGAAGTATTGGCAAAGTTTACTATCAGGGTATACCCGTCATTACAACTAGGTCCCACAAACCATAACTTAGTTTAACAATTGGGCACAACCAATAATACCTATACGACCTATTAACTTGTGTGCTCGTGAACTAAAAGATAAAACATGGAGTAGTGCCGATATAGATAGAAAATTCAATAGTTTTATATAATTATTTGTACATTAGATACTCGAAATGAGTTAATTGAGGGGCCCACTGAGATGATGAATGTGTTGACGAAGAGGACAACTGGGCTGATGGAGATTATTGAGGGGATCACGAAGATGATGAACGAGATGGCGAAGAGGATAACTCGGTAGACAAAGATCATTGACAAGCTCCAAAAGGCGTGAAATCTTAAAAGAAGATAACTACGAGAGGTGTGGAGAAGATAAAGTGGTTGGAGGAGATTGTGGAAGAGTTCAACTTTTGTAATGTTTATTTGAAAGTCGTTTAAGTTATTCTAGGTTTTATGGCTAGTTTTCTCTTGTCCCACCATTTTTAGGGTTGTGTGCATAACGAAACTCGACGCTAATTAAAACTTTATGATCTTCAAACTATATCTTAGATTAATAGAATGATCTTGAACTTATATTATGAATTTGGCAAGGAATCAAATCCATTGTTTATACAAATTCGGTTATACTAAAATTTTGTTATATTTATAATCTTGTAAGTTTGTTCATTTTTTTAGTTCAAGTACTTTAATTAGAAAATACAAGATTGAAAATGAGTTTTACTCTGGTTCGTAATAAAGGATGACAATCTGTAATTTTAAGCCCTTGTCTATAAAGGACTGTTTTTAACAGTTAACAAAATGAAAACAATTACAAAATACTAAAATGAACAATTTTTTTTTAGAAAGTAGTAGACTAAAAATTAAGAAGTAGGTAAGATGATTTTTTCATAGAAATAAGGCTTAAGTCCCACCCTCTTATAAAATTTTCATCTATCTAATGAAATCTCAAATTTTCCCAAAGAAATGTTTTTGCTGTCACTACAACAAAATAACTTTTTACGTTACCTAATTCACATCATTTATTTGAAAAATGACATAATAAATTTAAATTTATGTTTTGTTCCCATAAATTGACGTGCTCATTTAGGATACAACGTCATTTTCCAAAAAACTAACATTATTCCTTCTTCAATCTATTTCATGTCACACTTGTGAGTGACTTAAAATAAAATGCAATCCAAGTGATAACATTTAAATCACTTTTTATTGTAATTGACGTTGATTAGTTTTGCTAAATTATCATGTTTTCGTGTCGGAGATTAAAACTTTTGATTAAAAGTCTGAAGATTAGAAACTTTGGAGAGTCATTACACACCCTAAAAAGCTAACCACGTCTTTCTTTCTTTCTTTCTCTCTCTCTCGGCCATGTACCCTACTCAAGATCTGGTCTTCCAAAAGTTTATTTTTGATAATTTTTTCTATTTTCTTTTTGATTTGGAGGTTTGTAGTTTTTTTTTGTGATTTGGGAAGTTTAGTTATAATATTTGATTGTAGAAGTAAGTACAAGCTCTTATTTAGGGGTTTATATTTGTGGTTCAAATATGTGATTTATGGTTCTTATTTGTGATATGGGATATGTTATATATTCTCTTTACAAAATCCTTATATGTGAATATGATTTGCAATTTAATGAATTGAGTATAGGGCCACAGTCTATACAATACCCTCAAATAGGGTCAGCTCAGGATTTTATAAGGCCCTGCACGAAGAAAAAAATTGAGTATTTTTTACTGCTTTTGAACATTTTTTTAAGAGATTTTTTTTGTACATATATATATATATATATGTTTGGGCTTGTTTTTTCTTCTTTGGGCCTTGTGCTGTCGCACATGTCACACATCCTCATGGCTGGGCATGCCCTCAAACAATAATGCCCACCATCTAGCAATAATAAACTAGTTCTCCTAAACACCATAGATTGCTCTATTTTTGAATTTATTCTTTCCACTTAGCATTTTTACCATGTAATTGGTCCTTTTGTAATTTCTCCCCCCATTGTTTTTAAGTAATGTACCAAGTTGTCATTTAAGGTGTTGAAGTTTATGCTCTTTGGAGTTCCATAACTCATATAAAGTGCCCATCTTCATTATTTAACTAGTTTTTTTTTTGTGTGTAGGTGAGAAGAAAGATTGATTAAGTTTATGGAAGTTAGAATTTTGGGTTAATGAGGTTGGTCAAATTAGTTATCCATATTGCTGGAGGGAATGCTTTGGTTTAGAGTCGACAAAGTGACCCATGACCCGCCAACCCGACCTGACCCAACTTTATTTCAAGTGGGTTTGAGTTTGGCCTTAATAGGTTGTGGGTCATTTGACCCAAACCCGTCTAACCCATTTAATAAATGGGTCGGGTTGGGGTTTACCTTAAACTGTTTGGGTTGGCCCGTGACCCGTTTAAGTTTGATTTAAGTTTGATTTAAGTTAATTATAATTTATATGATATTATCCATCATTCGAAGTAAGATTTAAGCCCAAATAGAGCTTTATTTGTTATTACTACCCATAAACATATGGCATTTGATCCGATCTCATCTCAGTTTCATTTTCTCTCATCTTTTGTTATTACTAAACATTTTTCAACAAACCCAATTTTAGAAAATGAGCATTTGATCTCCACTTCTATTACTAGACTCATCATTTTAGAATACATGCAATACCAATACCTACCAATCAAAGCTTCAACAAAACCACTTTCATACAATTGTGTGAGATGAAGTTAAGACCCATGACATATGACCCAGCACATGATCCAAATTAATATTTAAATATGTCAAAAGGGTCGGGTCGGGTGGACCTGTTTAAAACAGGGTCGGTTTTGGGCTTGTATTTTTAACCTATTTAACTAAACGGGTCGGGTTTGGGTTTGCATTTTTGACCCATGAACCCGTTATGACCTGACCCGTTTAACCCAAACCTGACCTGTTTGCCAGCTTTACTTTGGTTGAAGTTCTACGAAACTCCAAGGTTGTTGAGTTTACCAAAAAAACTCGAGACACATAAATGGCTTGACCCATCACACATTAAGTCCAGTCGTAAACATATTACTTTATTACCAGATCTATTTATGTTGTTGTTTCTACCCCATACCTTCGTTATGAGGTAGGTTATTTTCATTATATGATAGCTTGTGATAATATAATGACATGTTTTCCAAAAGGATAATCTTCGCCAATACTTTTTATAAGGATAATGCAATAATAAGCTAAGACAAATATGATTTTATGTGGAAACTCTGTAAATGCTAAGAAAAACTATGACCTCGTGGAAGATTTTGATGTTAAATCCAATATGCTGCTAGTTATTACAAGTTTATGGAATGATAGTCAAGTAAGGAAGAGGAAATAGTAAAGTTGCGGATATAAATAACTCATTCTCTACTTGTATTTATAGTAGATACAAGCAGTTTACAAAAAAAAAAACAGTTTCCTATTTTAGGATTAGTGGGCGAACTTCGCAGATCTCTAACGGATCTTTCTTGACCAGGCACAACAGCTACTTTTAGTAGGTCGAGGACTTGTGGTATCTTCTCAAATACTATCTGTCTTTGACTATGCAATACTGATTATCTTTGACTATGTTGTGTGGGCTTACCCTTGTCAAATCTGGGGAATATGCTACTACAATCGCCTTATTCTTGATAGAAGTACTTGTGGTTGTGTTAAGAAGAAGTTGGAATTCGAAGAGGTTGCCAAATGACTGAGAAAGTCTTAAAGTTATTATTTTCGAGGTCAAAGTGAAGTGAACCTGGTCATGTCTTTCCCGAGGAGCAATTAATACGAAACATTGTACTTGGCAAATGCAACTGGAGTATAAATAGATGGTGTGAAGAAGGTTTGGGTGGTGCTTTCGTCCAAAGTATGGTGCAATAAGTGGTCTAAGGAGGAAGACGGTTACCGTGACGACCAAGTAGAGGTAGAGTATTTCTGTAGGGTCTTGTACTGGTAGTCTTCATGGTGGGGAAATTTAGGGGAGGTGGAGTTAGAGAGTGTTTACACGCGGGGTATCTGTTGGGGTTGTTTTCATTTTCCATTGTCGAAGGTAATTAAGTTTATCAAATATTTGGAGAAGGGGCTACTGCTCATAGTGAAGATGATGACGTGAAGGTTGGCTGGGCGTCCTGGGATCTTGTCAAACTAAAAGATCTCTTTGCAATTTTCTGCTGCTGTTCTTCTAGAAGAGTAGCCCTATTTAAAAGTTCCCTGACCTGAGTGTCATGAGTTTTTTAGGATATCGTTGCCCTTGTTGCTAGAGTTAATGTCAAATTCTGGTAAAAAGAAACAATAATGTCAAATTCTGGTGAAAAGATAAAGAGAGTAAATTACCTTTGGAGTCGACTTAATGATAGAATTGTATCTAAATATAATGTAATCGAAGGAATAACTTGTCGAATGAAAAGTATAATAGATAGTTCATTTAATAATATTTGTTTATCGACTTCTTGTGTTGTTTAGAGTATTCGTAAAATAAACAAGTGATCGAATTAGTAAATGTCAAAGTAAAATGTGTTGGATGTATATAAACTCGAGTATAATACATCTCAAAGTATAATCGATCGTGTGGGGCCAGGAATGAATTTCGAGGTTGATTGATTTGATTGTTTAAATGGTAAAGTTCCAAGGAGAAATAAATATTGATTGTGTTGACTTAGACTTTGGTGGGCTATAAGTATCTCGTGTATGTAGCGATTATAAAGGACTGTCACTTAGATAATTTCTTGGAACTGAGCTTTCGTGATTGTGGAGATGGTGAAAACTAGGTCTCAGGTACGGAATGATGTGTTCAGTTGCGTTCAGGCAAAGTACTGGGAATTTTATAAATGGTACTTCAGAAACCGGTGCATTAATTATCAAATGGAAGAGCCTGTTAAACCGAATTATGAAGAGATGAGCGAGGCAGAGGCGAATGATACTGAAGAGGATTTTTCAGTTTCACTGTCAGCTTGAATTTTGGAGTCCTCCGAAATGTGTGAGTTATATGTATAGTCGTGCAAAAATGTTGATTAAGAAAGAAGATGCTATTGTGATTAGGAGTATTTAAATTATATTTGCTATAGAAGTAGCCAAATGTAAAGATCGAATAATGTTATGCGGTGAAATGAGAATAAATTTCTTCTTCAGAACGTAGTTGTCAATATTTTAGGAATGCAAAGTTG
Source organism: Kingdonia uniflora (assembly GCA_014058105.1). NCBI lineage: Eukaryota > Viridiplantae > Streptophyta > Magnoliopsida > Ranunculales > Circaeasteraceae > Kingdonia > Kingdonia uniflora. The sequence goes on along the minus strand of JACGCM010001000.1, from coordinate 18,073 downwards.
TTGTCGAATATATTTTGGACTTGGCAAATTGTTAGAATGTAGTAATACAATGTGCATGGTGGTATTTGTAATGTCGAATGAAATTTTATAATTTTAAACTGAGTGTTGAAGATCTTCCATAGATATGGGGAATTATAAATAAAGTAAAAAAACTATGTGGAGGCAATGAGGGGTTTAAACATGGCGAGGTGCGCTCCTATAGGTAAAATTTTGAAGTATAAGGAAAATGATGTCCAACATCTTTGTGACATGATAGGTTGTGCTTTGATAAGTATGAACATGTCAGGGGAAGTTCTTTGAGATATGGAAGGATTGGAGCAACAATATAGGGGTTTGTTGGTTTTGAGAAGGCGAAGAGCCAAAGACTCGAGGAGAGACGTGTAAAACATTATGCTCGATTACTCGAACGGTCGCGAAGTGGTGTAATGAACAATCGTGTGGGGTCTATAAATAGTTCTGAGGTGGGCGACTGTTCATATTTTATAAAATCTAAAAAATTCTTTCTAATGTGAACTCGTTGTGCTCGTCATTTGAATCGTTATCAATAATTGGGAAGGATGACATAAGTGCTCTGATTAAGAGAGTAAAGTGGGCAAAACAGAGGGATACCAAAGCAGCGCGTATTCAAGGTTAGTAATTTTATTGCTTATGTAAGATTGTTGATTGTTGTTCAGTAAATATGTGTAGATGTAGGAATGATAAGTGTATTGGTAGAAAGAATTTATAGTAGATATGATGAATTGTATGGAATTGAATATTTGACTGTGCTAGGGTTTTGATCATAGAAGTTGTGATATTGATCGTTAAAGGGTGTTGTTTCGGTGGTAATGAAGTTGTTTTGAGTTATAAGGGTATTGGAGAGAGATAATTGTGATTAATGGGTGGTGAGGAGTGGAAAGAGGGATTGGTGGGTGTCGCGGCGAGTATGGTGCGACTGTAGGGAAGTTGTTGGGATTTCTGCGAGATTATCGGAAATGGAGTTTTGGATTAGGCGTGATATGGCCGGATTTTACGCTAGAGAAAGTGTATCTTCAAATCTTTTGAATTGTATCATTTTTGGCGGGAACAGGCAAAGTGTAGTCGAGTACTTTTTTTTTTTTTTTTTTTTTTTTGTGCGTAAATTTGGTTTTTATTTAATATACAAGATCAAAACAAGAGGGGGACTTAAAGCCTGACCTTTTAGTACTACAAAAGATTCAGTGTCTAATAGCTACAACTCCTAATTTATCAAGAAAGTAGGAGGCTTGTATTTGTCTAGGTAGCGCTGCAACTGACCAGAACTCGAGGTTCTGTTGTGTACTTCCCAACTTGGAGAGACCATCAGCAGATTCGTTCCCTTCTCTGTATGTGTGAACCATGTTTATTTGGAGCTTCTGGCTGAGTTGACATATCATTTTCCATATGGCTTGAAACTTGCTGAGGCATATGCCTATTTGTTTGTGCCAGTTCACTATAACTTCAGCATCCATTTCGACCACGAGTGGAAACTAGTTGTTTTCTTTGCAGAATTTGAGGCCATGTAGTAGTCCATAAAGTTCAGCTGCCGTGTTCATGCCATTTCCTAGCGCCATACTGAAGCCAAATTTCATCTCTCCATGTGAGTTGCGTATGATACCTCCAGCTCTAGAGAGACCATTGTTGAAAGAAGATCCATCAATGTTCAGTTTAAACCACCCTGGTGGTGGTGCATGCCATTTTACCAATATGCTTGTTTTACGTTTTATCTGGAGCATGTGTACTCGGAGAACATGCAGCGATATTGTGTCCCCAAAGTTGCCGCTTTGTGTTAGTTTAGTATTGATCATGATGTCCTGAAGCCATCGGCATGTTTTGGTAACAATCGCTTGAGCATTCATCGGCATGTCGTCGAATCGATGTTTGCAACGTGCTTTCCACAATTCTCAGCTTATGATAGCCGGAAGAACTCCTTTAATGATGCCCATTTGCGTGCTTTTGTTGGCTGCCAGTAACCATATTCCTTGCCTTGCCCAAAAACTTTCAGCCGGTATGTTTCGAACCCCACAAACGTGCGCAAAAAACTGCCAAACTTGTTGTGCTGTCTCTCCGTTTACGAGCAAGTGGTTCAGCGTTTTGTTGTTATCCGAGAGACATTAGCAGCATCGGGAAACAAAAGGAAGTCGTAGTTGTATGAAATCGTCTACTGTGAGAACTTTCTTCCACGTTTTGCAGCTGAAAACCTAAATTTTGGTGGGTATGAGTTTTTGCCAAATCCAATCCATACGACGTTGTGTATCCGTAGTCCCTCTCCAAAATTGCCAAGCTGACTTTACCGTGAAGTTACCACTTTCAGAAGGGACCCATAACGGTGTATCGTTGCCCTCTCCGAGGATGAACTTGTTTGCGGGCGTTACCTTCAAGTCTGCCGGCAGTTCATGGTTTAGGCGCTGCCAATTCCAGTTTGCTCCATTGACAATAATTTCCTTTATTGTGATATCTTGGCTGCAGTCTATGTTCAGTGCATCCGCTAGGTTGCCCTCCCCTGTCCAGTCGTCTTTCCAGAAATTGCAATTTCCTGAACCCAAGTTCCACACAGTATTTGCATGAACTGTTTCAAACAGATTTCTAATGCTTGTCCACAAAGGAGAGGTATTTGATCGAAGCTGAGATAAGTCATTGTTTAGGGTGTACTTGCTTTTTAGAAACCTAGGCCCGAAATTATCGGCATGGAGCACATTCTAACATTTCTTGAGTTGTAAACTATGCATGATATCGTCGAGCTTTCGGATGCCGAGTCCGCCTTCCTCTTTCGGTAGACAAATGTCGTTCCATGAGACCCAATGTCGTTTGTTCTTGCCTTCAAATTTTCCCCAGAAGAAATTGGAGAACATGCTCTCCAATTTTCTAATGACTGAATTCGGAACAGTGATACATGCTAGCAGATGTATTGGCATGGAGTTTAAAGCGTGGTTTATTAGAAAGAGTTTTCCGCCTTGGAATAGGAGCTTCCCGTGCCATCCTTCAATTCTTTGTTGTACCTTAGTGATTAGCTTCTCAAAGTGTTGATGTCGAACTTTACCATAGTTGATGGGTACCCCCAGATATAACATAGGAAATAACCTATGTTGGAATCCGCTAGTTGTTTGAATGATTTGTTTTCAAGCGGCAGTCGTATTATGGTGCACGTAGATACCACTTTTCTCCTTGTTAACCAATTCCCAGAGAATGTTTCATATTTGTCCATAAACTTCAGTAGCCCCATAAGAGAGGATTGGCTTCCGTTTCGGAACACTAGAAAGTCATCTTCATACAGTAAATGTGTGATCGGAAGACAACCCCGAGCTGATTTAAAGTACCCAATTTGGCCATCTATTAAGCATTTCGATAAACCTTCTGAGAGTACTTCTTCTGCAATGATGAAAAGCAAAGGTGATAGGGGGTCCCCTAGCCAAAAGCCTCTAGTGGATTTGAAAAATCCTTTGAATACTCCTTGTAGCACCACCGAAAACTAGGGTGTTTCAACACAGTGAGAAATAAGATTTACGCATGAGTTGCTAAACCCAAATTTATCAAGAACCATCCTGAGAATTTTCCAGTCCAAACGGTCATATGCCTTGGCCATGTCCACCTTTATCATAACGTTGTTGCCCCGTACCTTTCTATGTACGTCCCCCACCATTTCTTGGGCGAGAGTAATAGTATCGCTGATGTCCTTACCCTGTATGTACGCGCTCCTTGATTGCCCAAGATCATCTTGTATAGGAGTACAGTCAATCTAGTAGCGATGATTTGAGAGAAAATTTTATAGACCACTGAACATAAGCTGATCGGCCGGTAGTCACCCAACGTTGTAGGTGTCTCGACCTTTGGGATTAGTGTCAGGAAGGTGGTAGTTTAGAATCTGGAAATGGGAGCTCTATTAAAAAATTCATTGGCCGCTCCGTGTAAGTCGTCCTTAATGATGTCCCAACAGGTTGTAAAGAAACTGGTTGAAAAACCGTCGCTACCAGGAGTGCTGTCATCGGGAATATTGAAAGCACTAGTTTTTAACTCCTCCATAGTTGGTGGTGACATAATATAGTTGCTTTCTTCATCTGTGATAGTCGTAGGGATGCAGTTCAGTAATTCTGGATTTGGTTGGGTTGGAGGTGTGTTTAGTACGTCCTTATAGTAAGAGATAGCTGCTTCATGGATCAGTCCAATATCTTGCCTGTGGGTACCGTCTGGCATTGTGAAATTTGAGAGAAATAATTTTTTGCGGTTAATTTGAGTGACTGTGTGAAAGAATTGGGTATTCGCGTCTCCTGCTTGAATCCGCTTTACCCGCGACTGTTCCCTCCAAAATATTTCCTCTTTGTGTAACATATCAGCATGTTCTCTTTGCACGTTGCTAAGATTTGCACTAACCTGTTCGTCCCAACCACCTTGTAATAGGAAATCCAGCTCCGTGATTTTGTCTTCAAGTAATTTGATGTTCTGCATAACATTTCCAAAAACTGATTTATTCCACTCTCGCAAGGCCGCCTTGACTAGTTTCAGCTTATACGCAAAGGAGGAAAGGCAGTTTCCAAACACCCCCGATGGCCATGTATCTTCAATAAGCTTCAGAAACGTGATGTGTGAGTCGTTCACATTTTCAAAAATTTGAATTGTCTGGGGCCCTGATAAGCGTTGCTCGTGAATGTTAGGAGGAGTGGAGAGTGGTCTGAACAAACCTGTGTGAGGTGGTTGATCTTGTGTACCGGGAACCCAGTCATGAACGCAGCATTGACGAGTGTTCTATCCAATCTTGCCCACTGTCTTGAACTGCCCTGATGATTGTTGCACCAAGTGTATCCTGAACCCAAGAAACCAGTATCCATTATCCCTGCAACTTGTATCATATCTTTAAATTCTGTAACCTCTCTGTGGCCTATTCTCCGACCACCTAGTCTTTCAGTTTCATATCGTATAGTGTTAAAATCACCCAATACACACCAAGGAGTTGCAATGTTTTGGGCGAGTAAGCAAATGTCATCCCACAGCGGTCGGCGTTCAGTACTTATGCATTTAGCATAAACAAAAGTCACTATGGCACTCCAGTCATTGTTCAGCGCCATTTTGTAGTGTATAAGTTGATTAGTAGCATATAGAAGTGTTACTGCATAATCTTGTTTCCAGAGTATCCAACCTTTACCATTCTGATCTTGATTAGACAAAAAGGAATTGCACTTTATTTAGATACAAATACTAGCAATATGTGAGACATCTAAAAAAGGTTCTAACAATACCACAATCGAAATTTTGTGCTGTTGTATGATTCTTTTGAGATGATTTATTATCTTGGCATTGCCAATGCCCCTGCAATTCCAAACGAGCAGCGGTCCTTCTATCATAATCAGTTTGGAGGTTGTTGAGCACTCTTGCTCCTTGTGATCACACTGAGAGGCATTCGTTGAGGCCTTGAGCGCACTTTCTTGACCGGAGTCCAATCCTTGCAGGTTCCTCCTTCCATATTCGAGTGAAAGCCACGTTCAAACTCAGAGCCATACGCTGCTGCAGGTTCACCGTCTGATACAAGGTTTTCCATCAAATTCTTGTGTTTGGCTGATGCTGAATCAACTGCTGTAAGTTCCAACTCGGTATCATATGTTGCTGCGAGTTCGTCGGCAGTTGCAAGGATTTCCACATCTACATTCTCGCTGTTGGTTGCTGCTGTATCATCTGTATTTATACCCTCGGGCTGTGCATAATTTTGTTGTTTGTCGATGTATCTAGGAGATGTACCTTCTCTATCCCAAGTGTATTGTTGTTCATCGCTGTAGCCATTGTATGTTGTTGTGAAGCCCTTGTTCCCAACAGTTTTACTTTGTTCGATAGAAGCTCGATGATGTTGTCCGTGACACCCAACTCAGGTACGTTGTTGTTTTGCTTGTTGTTTTTATCCTTATACGTTGGTTTGTTGTTATTGCCATCTTTAGTCGGCGCTTCCCTTCCCATGGTTGCTTTGTTCTTTCGAAGTTCATCACCCTTGTCTTGTAGAACAATCAGCTTGAGCTTGGTGTAGTTTGCTTTGTTGTGGCCTTCCAGGCAGTATTGTATATAATACATTGAAAGCTTTTATATATCACTGCTTGTTCCATGATTGAAGATTTTGTGAGCGCAATTCCAACTTTCGTTGGTAGATCTTTCGTGAGATTTACCTCTACGCAAACCCTCGCAGTACTGGGTCTGCTTAGGCTTAATGTTGTAGTATCCGTGATAAGGTATTTGCCGATCAAACCAGCCATCTCCTTGATTATTCCATTCTTCTGTAGATGCAGCTTGAGACCTGGGAATTGAACGCATACTGGAGCAAAAGGGGAGTCTCTTTTGGGATCGAAATCGATCGTCTAGCGAGCCAACTTGAAGAAGAAACCCTTGATTTGTCTTGATTATCTAGAAAGATCTTTTATGACATCATGTTCATATGCCATACGCACCATAATGTGCTTGAAATCGAGCACTGCCACCTTAGGAACTACGAGGAGACCCCAATTGGATTCGATGTTCTTTTTAATGGCATCAAATCGAGGTTTTTCGGCGGGAAAACTCATAATGATTGTGGTATTGAATGCAGAAGCTGCTCTGTTCAGGTCTGATGGTGAGAATGAAATCATGGGCATCCCATCTTTCGACGAGATTCGAGTGTCAGGCTTAAACTCGTCAAGTGTTGGTCTAACCGCTTTCGAGGCAACACTAGCGAAGGAGGGTTTTGTGGTTGTGGTCGAAATGAATTCGACTTGAGGATGGGATAGCAACGAAGGTGAAGCAGAAATAGCCGGCAGGGAAAGAGGCTGCACGGGGATGATGGGAGGGGGGATGGCAGCACCACCCGAGGAGGAGCACGAAGCCATCGAAAAGGGGACGGTAAAAAGGGGGAATGAGGAGCAAAAGGGAAGGAATGAGATCAGCAAGGAGGAACAACCACAAAGGGAGAAGAAGAAATGAAAAGCAAGATCAAGAGAGAAACCCTAGGAAGGGGCTAGGGTTAGGGTTTGAAGAGGAGTGACGACTCTCATCACCAGCAAGTATCGATTCGAATCAGGTAGGGATAGTCGAGAACTATTAGGTTCCTAAATTTCGACAAAAAAATATGTTAGTACAATAATCGATGTTAAGACTTAGAAAAATTTGAAATGACATATTATATCGAGAAATGAATGTAGTAAGCATCTTCGGGTAGCAATGGTATTTATCAGATCATAATGATAATAAGGAGTGAATAATGTGTTGGAGAACAAACTTGACAACTATATGAATATGAACATATAAACATATATATGTATCAGACATGATAGAGAGTAATTGTTGTAAAAATTGGAATATGATTTTTAGGTTCTTAAAAATGACTTAACCAATTCAAATCGATGATTAATATATATATGGGTGCCTTGAAGATGTAGAGCCCCTGATGATCGATGTAACTACCTGTGTTCTGCAGTTGGGTGGTAGGTATAGGGTAGGGTTGAGTAGTACAGACATAGCTAGTGTGAACCAGTTTAGTATGGCACCTAGGTGTGTCAAAGTTTATGATGAGGATGCGACCGAGACAAATGTGGATCACAAGCCACAGGCTAGTGATTAAGAAGGTAGTGGGGATGGGGAGGAAGATGTGGAGGAGGGTGAGGAGGCTTGTTACGGAGAGGGTCCAGAAAAGAAGGAGATACTGAGTTTCAAGAAGAGGTATGGTATTCCTGCAGATATTAGGTTAGAGGAGTATCAATATGATATGATCGACCAGGAAGTACCCTTGGCTCAGATTCTCGTGCATCGAGAACAAATTAAGAAGGGGCTGAAGCTTCCTCTTCGAGTTGAACAGAAGAAGTTGATGAATTTTTTTATGTGGCATCTGGTCAGTTTAACCAAAATGCGTACGACCTGTTTCACGTATGTAGGGCGATAAATGGTCGTTTAAACACAAAGGTGGAAGAGTTGATCATAGTTGACAATTTATGTGTATACTATACACATTAGATGAACCCAAAGAAGGTAGGCTATCGATACCTGATGAGATTTTTGAAAAGGTTGTTGTTCTATGACATGGTGTCAACAGAAGGGCGATATAGTGTTGAACGTCTATTCGTATCTGGGAACTACGAGTTCGACAAGAAAGACCCTGTGGATCCCATAAAAAGAAAGACTTTTTATTTAGGTTTGTGGTTAGGTAACGTAAAAATCAATGTTGTTGTTTGATTTATGTCTAATTTGTGTGTATTGTGTATTTCTTATTGGTACAAGTTTGAAGGAGATCGATAGGAAGTTTGAAGTACAAGAGGAACTGTACAACATAAGAAAGGGGTACTTTGGTAGGATCGACAATCTTGTCATCGACCAAGAGCGAGTGGGTACTCTTTTTCAAGAGACATGCTAAAAGAGGTAGAGGGCTAAAGAGGCAGTAGTTCTAGTTATTGACGGTAAGATGTCGGCAAAGAACAAGAGGGCTGCAGAGTCTAGTCAGCCGTTGGAAAATCCATCTTTAGCTGGGTATAGGACGGATTCCGTGACTACGGAGAGAGACTTGATATTTACTGAAACATTGGGAAAGAGTAAGAAGAAACGGGTGACTAGCCAAGTTGTTCCTCCCTTACTTCCTCCAAAGAGGTCTTCTCGAAGATCATCCAAAGAGGTCTTCTCGAAGATCAACAAATGAGGTAGGGGTGAAAGATGATACACCAATCACTTTGCCTGATGGGCGACCTCCACGAGGTTCGACAAGTATGCATCAAAAGAAGAGGGCGGAGTCAGAATCTTCAAAGAAGAAGTTTGTCGAGGAATCTGAGACTGAGGTTCAGAAGGCGATGGAGGCGTATGTTACTGGTATGAATGTACTGAAGGCGGAGGTTGAGGATTGTTTGGTTGGGGCTGAGAGTTTGATAACTATTCTTAGTGAGGGTGATCGCAACATGTCGAAGGTGTGAAAATTTTATACATTGCTTCGATTAAAAAATCTGGTATGTCATTCGAACACTTAATTTATGAATGTAATGTAGATCAAAAAGTTATTGACGGAGGCCAAAGGTTGCATTGTTGGTAGTAGCGATCTTGCAAATCAGGTTTTGGCATACAAGAACATCGAGAAAGATCAGACGAGGGAATAGAAGATCTGATCAAAGAAAAGAAGGGGTTGAATGCCACATTGAATAAGTACAATCTGGAAGCTGGGAAAGCGAGGGATCTTGCCCTTCGTGACGCAAAAAAATTTTAGGATAAAAAGATCGAGGTGGTTAGGGTAGAGTTGGCAAAGGATAAGGAAAAGACATTGGCATTGTTGAGAAGCAACTTCGAGAAGGATGTACAGGAGTAGGTTGCTGATGCTCGAAAGGCGATGGGGTTGGAGCATGGTAAGATTTTGGAGGAGGTTAAGGTTAACCTGATATTGGATAATTTAGATGCTTGTAAGAAGGTGGGGGCCAACTATGTACAACAGTACGAGGTGTTGGAGATGAGGAAGGATTACTACAGGGGGTTGGCCAGTACTGGGGGTGCTATTTTCGAGGATTTAGATCTGAACGACGATGTTCCGAAAACTCCTGAAGTTCCTTCTAGGATGGAAGTTGTCAATAATTTGGTGATGATGGAAGCTGATGGTTTGCGTCGTGAGAAATTGTTAGATGTGTTTGCTCTTGAGTTGCTGAGGGTTGATGACGTGGTGTCTTCTCCTGTATTTTAAATAAAGTACTGTAAGCACAATACTCGTTTATGAGGAGTGATGTAAAAATGGTCGATGGGATTGAAACAATTGTTAACTTATGTGGGTTTTGAATTATGATGTGTTTGTTTGTTAAAGGAGTTTGAATTTTTTTATGCATAGATATATTTTTTTTCTTTGGAATATTTATGCTAAGTGGTGATATTCGATAAGAATGATATTGTGACATGTGAATGTAGATAGTAGCAGAGTGTTGCTCGAAGCAACTATTTTTTGTATGGAAAGATGGCCATGTAATGACAAGTAGTTTGTACGGATTGCCAGATGTTAATCCTCAATAGGATATCTTGGTTTGATGGAATCGTGTCAATGAACAGGACATGATTTGCTCGACAAGTAAATAATGTAAACAATTATCCTGTAATAGGATATTGTTTGTCGAAGGATGGAATGTGTAGTGTTCACGCATACTCATCAAGTATGGTTCAAGACTAAGTAAAAATAATAAAGATGATGGTAATTAATGCATACTTAGTAGTATGGATCGAGACCAAATAAGGATGAATGTAAAGATAATAACAATGATTGCTTGTCTGAAGCATACTTATCAAGTATGGATCGAGATCAAGTTAAGATAGTAAGGATGCTTGATTGTCTGATGCATACGTATCAAGTATGGATCGAGATCAAACTAAGATAGAAAAGATGTAAGTAAAAGTAAAGATTATTTATTTGAATCGATGATAATTGTTACAGTTGTTACCTATAAAACATTTTCAGTTGGGCTGTATTCCATGGATATTCAAGCTGGATTTTGTCTTCCGTCATCAACCAGTAAGTCCCACTATTTGTTTTGTCACTGACAATGTATGGCCCTCCCAGTTCTTAGACAATTTTTCAGAATTCTTAGGCTGAGTACTATCTTGGATTTATCGAAGGACAAGGTCGCCAATACCAAATTTTCTTTTTTGAACTATTTTGTTATAAGCTTTTTCAATGTGTTATGGTATCGTGCCTAGTTTGCGATGGCTTTGTCTCGAGCTTCTTCGATCCAGTTTAGGTTGCAGAGGAGACCTAGCTCATTGTCTTATATTGTGATTTTTCTTTAGCCACTTGGTAGATCAAGGTCTGGAGGTATGACTGCTTCAGTACTGAAGGCCATCATAAAAGAAGTACATCTAGTGGATGTTCATGGAGTAGTCCAGTATGCCTAGATAATACTAAGTAGTTTGTCTTTCTTGTCGTCGAGGCGTTTGCGAAGGCCTGACTTAATGCTCTTGTTGATGGCTTCAGCTTGTCCGTTGTCTTGAGGGTAGTATGGTGTTGAAGTGGAGAGTTGAATTTTGTAGTTGTGGAGGAAATTGAGGACTTTGCTGCTGATGAATTGTTTGCCGCTGCCAGATCCTATCATTTGTGGGCAACAAAATTTAGTAATTATGTGCTCCCAAAGGAACTTGATTACTTTATTTTCATTGGCATGACATAGAGGAACTACTTTGACCCATTTTGTAAAATAGTCTTTTTAGTTTCCTGATGTGGGATGGAAAGGTCTGATGATGTCGATTCCCCATCGTTTGAATGGCCAGAAAACATGCTAATGTGTAAGTCGAGTATAGGGCTTTTGATCTCTTGAGCGTGGATTTGGCATTTGTTGCATCGTCTAACAAAATCTTACTGTCTTATCTCATCTTTAGCCAGTATATTCCCTGTGTGAATGCCCGTTGAGTTAATGATCTTCCCGAAACATGGGCTCCACAGATACCCTCGTGAAGTTCCTTGATTTTGATTTAAGCTTGTTTTTGGGAGATGCATTCAATAATGGGTCCCTCTCCGGTGATACGATATAAGACTTTATCTTGAACTGTGAATCTTTGGCATTTAGCCAAAAGTGATCGAGCTTCCTCTTTATTTGTTAGGAGGATATTGCAGTTGAGGTATGCATAAAAGGGTTTTCTCCTGCCTTTGACGTCTTCATCTTTTGTAAAAGAAATTTACATTATTGACTATATATCGAGACTTGAATGATCGATGAGTTCGATATCTAAAGATCTTTTTCACTGTCTTCTAGCATGACAACGATGTAAGCTAATGCGCTAGCATGACGATTTTCTTGTCGAGGTAGTAAGGGATCGATGCTTGTTTGAATTTGTTCATTTTTTCTTTGACCAGGGCAGCATAATCAACAATTTTCCTGAGGTACAAAATGTTTTGTTGTATTGATTGGCAACGAGTAAAGAATTGACGTAAACTACTATTTCTTCCACTCCAAGAGTAAGTGCGAGATCGAGTCCTTGGAGGATACCTTCATATTCAGTCTCATTGTTTGTAGCATAAAGGTTCAGTTTAATAGCTTTCTCGATGCGATGATAAAGGGTGTTACGAGGACGATGTCAATCCCTGATCCTCGTGGTCCAACTGATCAGTTTGTAAAAAGTCGCCATCTGGTACTTTAGGACCATGCATCTAGTTCTGCAATTAAGTTATCTGTGAAGATTTCTTTGAGTTCTTCCCAATCGGGGTCCTCGACTGGAAAATTTGTCAAAAAAAAAACAACTGCTTGACCCTTGAAAAATATCTGGTGCTCGAAGGAGATGTCACTTGCCTAGGAAAACCGACTATTGTTGAATCCTTCGAGATTTTTCTTTTTGGATAGTACCAGTTTGAGAGGATACTAGTTATGATTTTGATGAGATGAGCTTGAAAGTATCGACAAAGTTTTTGAGAGCTGTATACTAAGGTGAGTAGTTGTTTTTCTGTTATTATAGGCATGAGAGTCTTGCTAATGAAGTAGATTAGTTTTTCTACTCCTTTATCATCTCAAATACGTACAGAACTACAAGAGTCATCAGTTGTGGATAAGTACATTGTTAGCATTTCGCCATCAACTAGAGTACTTATTATAAGAGGACTCCCCAAGTATCGTTTATGATCTTGGAAAGCCAACTCACAGTCAGGAATCCAGATAATCTCCTTGTGTTATTTCTTGGAAAGTGCAGTGGGATTTCCACGAAGAAGGAGGTAAAGAAGTTTGCATCGATCAGATAACTTAGAGATGAATCTGTAAAAAACTACAATCATGCTAGCAAATTTTTGGACATCTTTCTTTGTTCTCAGAGATGGCGTTACGATGGTGTTTTTATTTGTGCTGGATCAATTTTGATTCCTTTTTTACTGACTAGGTGTCCCAGAAATTTACCAGATACAACACCGAATTGGTATTTTCTGGGTTGAGTTTCATTTGGTAGGTGCGAAGGGTATCAAAGATGGTTGGAGGTTGCTGAAATGATCCTCTTGTTTTAAGCTTTTACAGATCATATCATCATGTAGACTTCCATGTTGCCTAGATGATCTTTGAACATTTTAGTGACAAGACGTTGGTAAGTAGCTTCAGCATTCATTAACCTGAAAGGTATTACTGTGTAACAGTAGAGACCTCTTTTTGTAATGAAGGTTGTTTTTTCTTGATCTTCTACGGTGAGTAGAACTTAATTGTAGCTAGAGGCTGCATTCATCATGGAAAAAAGTTCGTGCCCTACGACAGAATCGAGAAGTTGGGGTATTAATGAGAGACAAAAGCTGTCTTTCAACGTGAATTTTTAGGCTCTGTGAAGTCAACACAAACCTTGATATTCTTATTCTTCGTTGGGACTGCCACAATGTTAGAAACCCATTTTGGGTATTTTGCTTTACGAATAAATCCTACACGAAGGAGTTTTTTAATTTCTTCGTTCACAGCTTCGCAGAGGCGGGGAGTTAAGTTCCGGCATTTCTGTATGACTGCTTTGTTGTCGGAAGGAGGTTTAATTTGTGGCACGTGATTGATGGATCAATGCCAGACATTCTTGGAAAGTCCAGGCAAAGATGTCAACGTTTTCTTAAGTAGTTAGATCATGGTTTCTTTCTCGTCGGATAATAGCTTGGTGCCGATGAAGGTGTGACGCCTGGGCCCATCGAGTTCAATGGATTTAACTATTTTTGTGTTATGCTGCTCGAATGTGGGGGGTATTTTCTACTGTAGTTGCTATGTTTTGAGGAGTTTTGTCGTGTGAGAGTTGGTGGTGGTACTCTCGCACATACATGCAGCTGTTTGGCTACTTTTAATTTTGTAGACTTCATGATATGTTGGAAATTTTAATGCTAGATGATATGTAGAAGGTACTGCTTTTATCGAATGTAACCAACTTCAGTCCAAAATTCCCAAATATTTGGACTCAACATCGATAACTAGAAATATAACAAAAGTGGTTTCTGATCCCGCCTGAACTGGTAGGGTAATATCTCTTGTGGCTGATTATTTTAAACTGTTAAAGCCGGTGATTGTGGTTGTTGAAGCTTTCACAGAATCTTTAAGTCCAAAACCTCAATGACCTTCTGACAAAATATCTATGACGCTTCCTATATCGACGAGAAGCATATGTAGGTAGTCTTGCCCAAATTAAGCATAATGACTAGAAGGTCATCATGAGGGTACTTCACATGGCTGGTGTCATAGTCCTTGAAGGTAATTTGGTACAAACATTTTAATTTGCTCGACCTGGGGAGAAGTTTGTTGACTTCCCTGTGGAGGTCATTTTACAACAAGATGTAATCCGATTGTCTTGTTTCCTTTTCTATCCTTTTCCAATTTATATCATGTAAAGGTGGCGAACTTGTCTTGGCATTGATTTAGTTCAACATCTTTGTTCTTTGTCTTATTCTTGAGGATCTTTTGGATGTCGATGACATAATTATGAAGCCTCCCAGCTAATAGGATGTGGTGAAAGATTTAAATGGAGAGTAGAAATTGTTAGTTTCATGACTATGCACATTGTGATACTGACATAGAGGTTTATTGGGGATATCGGGAATTTTTTATGCTACACGATAACACTCATCTCCCTTTATCAATGGTAAGATAGCGGAAAGAGTCATTGTCATTGGGGGCAGAACTGGGACGGATCTCTTGGTCATGTTGTTTTATCCCATTGTTGTCGTTGTTTCTACCACGTTGTTTGGGTGCTTCGGTAGTGGCCAACTTTTGGGGTGGAGATGAAGCTATTTTCCTGAGAATGGATGACAGAGGAACTTTTATTTATCTTTCTTGGATAGTTCTAATTGATGTAGTTATTAACTATATCATTCATTTCTATCACCATTCTGGGTTTGTGCAAGGTAAGTTTTTCTCGGACCTTAGAGTCGATATGTAGGGCTGAGGTAATTACTGGAAAGACGATTTTAGGATTTGAGTTCCCAACTTTTTGTGTTTCTTGTAAGAAACGCTTGTAAACGCTTGCCAATGTTTCTTTTGTGCCCTACTCGTAGATGAACAAAGAATCTACAGTGATCTCTCACTCTTTAGCATGAACATAATTGGACTCGAATAGACGCTGCAACTAGATGAATGTGGTGATGGAGCCTTCTGGATTGTATGGACCATCTGAGAAGTTCTTCTTTCATGTTAATATTGAATAGCCTGCATAGCATGTGGTCGAGTTTGGAGTATAATCTAACTGCAACTTTGAAGTGTTAGACGTGGGTGAGGGGCCAGTGAGGCCTGCATATTGAATAAACTTTGGCATGTGGAAATTGTCTGGAATGGGATAACTTCGAGATGAGGGGAGGTGGGATTTGTTTTGATTCTATTAAGTGCAGACCTTCAGCCTAGAATATCAGATTTTATGGCTTGGATCCTATTATTTAGGTCATCCAAGGTAACAAACTGCGGAGGAGGAATTGATACGGTTACAACTTACATATCAAAATCTCCCTGTCCTCCTGGTCCCAATCGGTCCCTGAATAGTCTTCTTTTGGGTAGTAGGGGAGTTTGATGACACGTCCGTCGACTTCCTTGAGTTGTCGATGTTGAGGATGTATCTCCAAAGTGTCGAGAAGCCCTATTTGGATTTCTGGATCTGGATCAATAAGTTCGTAATAAGTTCTCCCTTGGTTGATCATCTCTTTGGACTGCTCTTGATTGATGATCACTCCAGGCTTGTGGAGGTGATGTTTGACAGCCCGTGAGTCAATCTTGAGTTCTTCTTAATCTCTCCATCTCCTTCTGATGTGTCCAACTCAGTTGGTCCAAGGTTTTCCTTCTTTCGTCTCTTTCCACTTGAAGAGCTTAAGCGTGAATATGCTGATCTTCCAACCTTTGGGCTTTATCGGACTCTATTTGTCTCTGAAGATCGATCACTGTACTATGCAGGTCAACTATTTCTGGTATCAATGGATTTCTTTCTCTTACTGTGCTGGAATGGCTTCGAGATTCATATTTGTCATCAGATTATTTTTAGATTAGGGTGTTAAAGAAAGTATGGTATTTCCCACAAACGGTGCCATTGAAATTGCGTGTTTTCTGGAAGGATAATCTTCGCCATACTTTTTGGAAGGATGATGCAATAATAAGCTAAGGCAAATAAGATTTTACGTGGAAATTCAGTAAAGGCTGAGAAAAACCATGACTTGAGGAGGATTTTATGTTAAATCTAATATGTTGCTAGGTTAGTACAAGTTTATGGAATGATAGTCAAGTAAGGAAGAGGAAATAGTAAGTTGCGGATTTGAATAGCTCATTCTCTGCCCGTATTTATAGTAGATATACACAATTTACAAAAGAAAAATAGTTTCCTATTTTGGGGTAGTGGGCAACTTCGTGGATCTCTAACGGTTCTTTCTTGACCAGACACAACAGCTACTTTAGTAGGTCAAGGACTTATGGTATCTTCTCGAATGTTGTCTGTCTTCAACTATGCAATACTGACTATCTTTGAATATGTTGTTTGGCTTACCCTTGCTGAATCTGGGGAATATGCTACTACAGGTAGTTTCTAAAGTACCTTTATCCCTTATTTCGTGTTACTTAAACCCCATAATCAGTATTTAGTTATTAATCTTGTACTCTTATAAGATTGTCTTTAAAAACATTTTGGTAAGTACTGGGGGCTGATATAAGCATCTGAGTATGAGGGCATTTCAATACTCACGTTAGCATGTTTATAGTTTATTAAGCTAAGTTGCAAGTTTGTTTCAATAATGGTCAGCATGTCGAGAATTTGAAAGATTTGGCTATATTGTGGAAAGCCGCAAAGGTAAATATTTGGATCTCTCTCTCTCTCTCACTCTTCTTTCTGATCTATGCTACTATTTACTCCAAATGAACTTGTAATAGTATGACTGTTTTCTAATTGTAATTTTTGCTAATGATGTTTAATGGTAAGCTTTTATGAGACTGTGATAAAGTAGGCAACTCTCAGTGTAGAAGAACACTAGAGAAAATCAGTTTGTGGAAGCAACTCGGGCAACAAGTAAGTACTATTTAGTGATGCTTCTCTTCACCGTGGAACTCCACTTGTGAGTTTCTTCTACCCCTTCTAGTTTGGATTATAGTTGCCTGTGTTATTTGACTAATTTGAGGAATTGAGAATAAGGCAGTCTCTATTTTGATTGGGGTTTCATAGTTTATGGGGTGTAATTACAGGTTGAGAAGAGTACATCGTAGATGGACATGGGCGATATTATTGTTTGGAGAAGTTTCATAAAACCCAAAGTACTTACAATGGTTAAAGAGCTTTCATCTGTTGAATTTTAAGTGAATCTTATAATGGTAATGGTTTTGTAACAACCCATGTTTTCCACTTCGTTAAGAACTTAAGTTTCTCTTTTTTGATTTTAGCATGCAACAAGGTATACTAATGTTATTTTCTTTTCAGGCTTGGGGAGTGCATCAAGATATTTGTTATGATGGTCCAGTATTGAAGGACCATTAATGAATGTTTGTATCGATCATTTACGAAGAGCTAACAATTACTTGATGGCTTTTCAATGTGAATAGCAAAAAAAATGACGAGGCTTCAACTTCTAGATATATTCATAAAGGAAACTCATATGACTGTTGGTCTTATGCTCTGTAAGTTTTCCTTAAGTCAAAGTGAAGTTCTAGTTGTTCCATGTTATCACATATATTTAGTATATGAGTTTTATCCAGGTCTTTTATTTATTCCTACTCTTTGTTCTACCTCATCTTGATATAGAGTTAATCGATTCACGAAACTACTAATTGAGCATACTTGATTACTCTAAGCACTATAAGAAAACTGTTATTTAATAAATCTTGTTGCATTAAAGGCTTATCTATGGCTCAATCATTGACTAGTTATTTGTAGAACATTCCCTTCTTGAGTTTTAATTTGATTGTTTTTTTATTGTTTATAAATTATCCGACCAACGTTCCCAACACATTCTTGGAAGCCTCAGCATTATTTTAATATTTTTCTATATTTCTTGTATTTCTCCTTTTGTAAATGTCTTTGTAATTTTGCTACCATGACATAAGAATGAATAACTGCCTTCCACCTAGCCGCACTTACCCCCTTCCTTTATCTCACCACTTACTTTACAAAATGTTATTGGTGAAAATTCAAATAGAGTACCAAGAAGTTAACAATAAAGTCTCCTCTGAACTTGAAC